>CM070608.1:29723085-30468431 GCA_036346395.1 Hsuehochloa calcarea | reverse complement strand
CGATCCACAATTACCCAGATAGAATCATATCCCGACCTTGTCCTTGGCAAACCAAAGATAAAATCCATGCCAATTTCTTCCCACTTCCATTCGGCACTTTCAAGGGTTGCAGAGTCCAAAGCAAGTCTTTGATGCTCGGCTTTTACTCGCTGACAGACATCACACTGAGCTACAAACTCAGCAATCTCACGCTTCATGCTAGGCCACCAATACATTTCTTTAAGGTCTTGGTACATCTTTGTGCTTCCAGGATGAATGGAGTACAAAGTTTCATGGGCTTCCTTGAGTATCACCGCTAAGCTCTTTACGATCTGGAACACAAATTCGCTTGTCAAACCAAATGGTGCCTTGCTCATCTTCTGAAAATCTCAGGGCTTTACCCTTCTTCATGTTGCTCTTGATTTCCTTAATATTGGCATCTTCAACTTGAGCTTCCTTGATCTGATTCCGCAAAGTGGGTTGAACTTCTAGGCGAGCTAGGTAACCTTCTTCAACCAACTCTAACTTGAGCTTCAGAACTCTTCATGAAGGGTCATTGATTTTCCTTGATCGTCGTGGTATTGCAAGAGACTTTTCTCGCTCAAGGCATCTCGCCACAACATTAGCTTTGCCTGGGTGGTAATGGATTCCAATATCATAATCCTTGATTAACTCTAACCACCTTCTTTGCCTCATATTAAGATCAGCCTGAGTGAAAATGTACTTCAAGCTCTTATGGTCCGTATAGACTTCACAGCGATTACCAATAAGGTAATGACGCCATATCTTTAAAGCATGCACTACGGCAGCCTAACTCCAAGTCATGAGTGGGGTAATTCACTTCATGAGGCCTCAATTGACGGAAGCATAGGCTACTACCTTCCTTTCTTGCATCAGGACACAACCAAGTCCTTGCCGGGATGCATCACAGAAAATCTCAAAATCCTTCCTGACATCCGCAAAATCAACACCGAGTCGTTGTCGACGCTTCTTCAACTCTTGAAAACTTTGCTCACAATCATTGTCCAAGCAAATTTCTTTCTTTCTTCAACAAACTGAGTGAGGGGTCTTGCTATCTTGGAGAATCCTTCTATGAATCGACGAGTATCCCGCCATTCCGAGAAAACTTCTGACCTGAGGCACTGACTTGGGTGACTCCCAATTAAGCACATCCTTAACCTTGCTTGGGTTAACAGATACTCCTTCTGCGGGCATGACATGACCCAAGAAAGTAACTTCTTTCATCCAAAACTCACACTTGCTGAATTTAGCATAGAGTTGATGATCTCTAAGCTTATTCAGACCAAACGGAGGTGCTCTTCATGCTCTTCTTCACTCTTGAATACACCAAAATATCGTCAATGAAGACAATGACGAACTTGTCCAAATACTCCATGAACACCTTATTCATCAAGTTCATAAAGTAGCGAGGGCATTGGTCAATCAAATGACATGACAGTGAACTCATACACCCATACCGGTTGAGAAAGCTGTCTTGGGAATATCTTCGACGAATCTTCAACTGGTGGTATCCTCGACCTCAAGTCTATCTTGGAGAACACTCCGCTCCTTTCAACTGGTCAAACAAATCATCGATCCCAGGCGAGAGGTACTTGTTCTTGATGGTGACCTCATTGAGGGCTCGAGAATCCACACACATCCGTTGGGTGCCATCCTTCTTGCAACAAAGATCACCGGGCTCCCAAGGTGAAGAACTTGGCCTGACAAAACCTTTCTCTTGCATTTCTTCAATTTGCTTCTTCACTCAACCAAATCATTGACAGCAATCAGAGGGTCTCTTGAAGATAGGTGCGCCTCGAACAAGATTGATGACAAACTCCAAGTCTCGATGCGTGGCATTCGGTAGATCATCGTGAAAGACATCCAAAACTCTCGACCATCGCACTTCTTCCACGACACAACACCGCACTGCAGACTAAAGATCCAAATAGCTTCTGCGGGAGGCTTCAAACTTTACCTTGGTTCCATCCGGATGACCAAAGTGATGCTTCTACCACCACAATCCAAGAGGGCTTGGTGATTGGCAAGCCAATCCATTCCCAAAATCACATCAAGAGACTTGGTGTCTATGATGATGAGATTAGCAAGGAATTCTACCCTTCTATGGTCACTTTAACCTTAGGGCAACCTTGGTTCGTACTCGATTCGAACCGGAGATTGAACCAACAAAACACTTTTAAGAGGCAAAACTTCCAACCGGTGCCTTTCAAAAAACTCCGAGAAACAAACGAATGCGAAGCTCCGAATCAAACAAAACAGCAAGGGGCGAGTGCCGAATTGACAAGGAACTTACCCAAAGACGACGTCCGGGGGCATCAGGCTTCCTCCACAGTGGTGTGGTTCACACGACCTCTTCCAAAAGGCCGAGGAGACTTGACCGTGCGCTTGGAGTCCGAGGGGCTCCACGTCGCGACTCTGGAGTGGGGTCCCGGTCTGAGTGGCTCCCATGTTGAAACGAACCGAGAAGGGCCTTGCCTCTGGCGCGCCATCGCGAAGTGCCCCACCGATGGCACTTAAAGGTGTGATCCCGGCCGCAGGTTGCCATTCCTTGGTCAGCCGTTGCTTTGGAGCCGCTGAAGCTGCGCGGTCACCGGAATCTGGGCGCAGGTGTCGCTCAGGGCTCAATGTGACAGTGGAGCAACACGGCGTGAGGCGGCACATTCATTCGGCTCGGGAGTGAGACCGATGGGCACCGCTGGCGCATCATCTTTCTCTTGGGATTCTTCAAGCTCACGGCGGGATTCTCGATGAGCATGGCCTTGTTCACCAGTCTTTGGAAATCGCATAATCATTCCCAATGACTTGCACCTTCAAATCGGGTTGAGTCCTCTCTTGAAGCGCTTACGCGGGCATCATCTCGTGGCAACGTCCTCAGGGCATAACGGACAACCGAGTGAATCATAAGATATTCACTCACCGACATTTTGCCTTGCCGCACTCACTAACTCATTCTTCTTCATTTCCACCTTTCCATCGTGGATATGGGAGTGGCGGAAAGCTCCAAAACTCGCCCAAGTGATACTCTCGGGTTTCCATGGGCGGCACAATAGTTCTCCCACCATTCTGCGCAAATGTACCTTCAAGCCGGTGAGTGGCATACGTAACCTTCTCGCGATCATCGCAACGGGTGATAGCGAGCTTCTTTCCATGGAACGTAACCACCATCTCGTCCAATGGCTCAGGAGCTAGAAAGTGGGCGGATGGGTCCTAGAAACTCGCCACTGGGCGAGGAAAAGCGGGGTGGAGCAGCGTGGCGTGGCGGCTTGATCGCTCGATTCATCATTGCGAGAAGGGCGGCCGGCCAGTTCTCGCGATTCATCATCTGAGTCATATTCTGCATCAAAGAGCTCATCAGCTGCGTCTGGGCTGCCATGAACTGACTCAAACCCGGATCTGCACTGGCGGCCTGGGAAGACGGGGCACTGGCGCTTGGAGTCTCATCCTGGCTTGCGGAGTTGCGGGTCTGAACCATCTGCGACAAAGCTTCACAGGTTTAATAGACGAGAGGAAGAAAGCAATTTAGATGCGAGGGAAAGCACGGAGATGAGCGAGGAACAAGGGAGATAGATGGATCAACCTAATGCGGACAAAATTGGTTTTACCCAACGAACGGATAGCCGGAAAGCTATCAAGAAGCAAACCAAAAGGGACACTTAAGCACAAAAGCACTATTACGCAGACTAAACGAATCTAAAACTAGGGAGGGCAACTACCAATCTAATCTTTACGGAGGGTCAACTGGGAACACACGGCGGAACTTGAGCTTCCAAAGCTTCCGTTGCTTGATCTTGAAGGGCTCGATCCTAGGGATAATCCAGAGATGAGGGAGTCAAATTTAAATTTGAAAACCAAGTTCTAGAAAAGATAAGATAAAAGAACTCAAGAATGATATAAGGGGGTAAGATGATAAGATAAGAATAGAATAAGATAAGAAAGAACAGAATAAGATGAGAGAAGAATATCTAGTCAAGTTAATTGCTTGGTTTGATTTAGAAAATATATTTTGAATCTTTGACTAAGACGACCAATCTAACTAAAGGCTACGTCCTACAGTCGATATGGCTCTGATACCATCTCTTGTCGGACCCCGGGGATTCACACAACCCCGAGACCCTCTGTGCATACCAAGCTAGTCCCATGATCGTAGCTAGCTCATACATACAACAATGATGTAATCATAACCATTCAACAACGAACTAATGAAGCAGACAAAGTAATATTATTTAAAACAACAAAGACCTTATGGTCAAGTTCTTACAAAAGTCGCCACACCGGGCTTAGCAACAACAGAGTATCTGGCAGCGGAAATCTCAAAAATACGTGGAGCCCAATCGACATGCCCACAGGCAATCGAGTGGAGGACGTGACCTAGTTCGCAAAGTCTTCAAAGTAGCCTTCTTCATAGTACTCAACATTTCTGGTTCTTCTGTTTGACTGATCAACAAAGGGCATAAAGCCGTGAGTACATAAAGTACTCGACAGAAGTCGTAGAGAAATGTATGCACATAGTATTCATGCCAGCTTAAACAAGGATGGCTTTATGGTTAATTTGCGTAAAGCAAGTTTAACAAGAAATACAATAATTAGATGGCAAAGCGAGATTGTAAAAGAATACTACATAGATAACCAAGTTCTTTTGAATCAAACGGTGGAACATCCCGCTCACTTCCCAACCATTCCAACCAAACGCTTCCAACGAACCACACCAATTTTTGAAAATACTACCCTTGCGCGAAATCACTGTGCATGTCCAGAATCGGGACACGGCTATTCGAATAGATTTTTAACACTCTGCAGAGGTTGTACGACTTTACCCACAAGACACGAATTCTCTAGTTTGTTTGGCATCCGTCGATACCACCGCCACTTCCTTTGGTGAGTAGTCTAGAGCACGTGACAAGGCTTTTACAAAGTTCCATTTTGCCTCTGTTACGCCCGCTAAGGTTTCGCTCATCACGGCCCCTCTTGCGCCAAGAACAACCACAAAGAACCGACTCAAAACTTTCCTAATTAATTGGCGGTCCGTCCCATACCGGACTTATGGTTGCACGAGGTGACCGGATCAATGACTTGCAAAGTTAAGTCCTTAGTTGGTCGCTCGAGACAAGTCTACCACAACCCAATGTGCATTACGCACCCACTCTAGCTTCCTACCTCAAGCCCGAGCATAAAACATTTTTGTTCATTCCCAACCAAGTGGCAATCCTCGCCATGGCACAACATCTTTAATAAAAGTGGCCTCACACCACTGCTCCATAGTTCCATTAGTCAAATTTCAATAATCATTGAACATGTGCTCGAAAGTTTCATGTAACTAGAGCATGTCTAAGCAATATCGCACCCAAGTTGGTAATACAATTATGTCCAACTAGCAATAACCATCCTATGGTATCCAAGGATATATGTCATTCAAGGAGACATTTCATTTTCAATTTATCAAGGAGGCATAATGGCAATTTGGTAATTATCTACTCCCAAAACCATTTTTAATAAAACTAGCCATGCATGTTAATTTAAAGCAATATACATTTGTAAAATGGGTTCAACATGGTCAAAGGCCTACGACTTGCCTTCGTTGACGAGAAGAGGTTCTTCGGTCGTCGGGTTGAAGAAATCTTCCGAAACGCCGAAATCTACACGTGCGAGAAAAGCAACAATAAATAAAACAGCACCAAATAAACTCCAAAAATTACAAAACCAGTACCAAATGAAAGAGGATGAATTTATATGAATTTAGAAATTTGGATCACCCAAATCGGAGTTCGGATGTGAAAGTTATAGTCAAAAGAAGTTTCAAAATCACATAAAATGATAGAATTGGATTTTTTTGGATTTTCGGAATTATTTTTCAATTAAAAAATCCGACTTTGACGTCAGCGATTGCGCAAGCGTACACGTGCGCGCTACGTGGCAGCCACGCGGGCAAAACCGCTGACGCGGCGCCGACGTGGCGCCACGTGGGTGGCCACGTGGGCTCGGGCCCACGGGTCAGAGAGAGAGAGAGAGAGGGAGAGAGAGAGAGACGGGGGCGCGGTGCGGCGGTGGCCGGAGCTGGGGAAGACGGTGGCGGTGCAACGGGGAACGGCGGCGACGCTTCGGGAGACGGCGGCGCGAGGCGCCGGAGGCGGGAAGAAGACGGAGGAGCGGGCGGCGAGGAGCAATGAGAGAGAGAGAGGGAGAGAGAAGAGAACGCGGAGACGAACGGCGGCTTTATAGCCGAGGCCACGGGCGCGCGAGATGGGCGCGGCGTGGCGACGCGAGGAGGCGGATGGGACGGCACAGCAATGACGCGGCGAGGCGCGGGCGAGGCGACGGACGGTCGCGGATTCGCGGCGCGCGGATTCGGCGGCGGGATTAAGGCAGCGCGGAGACGATGGCGGGAGCCGTCCGATTTCGACGGACGGTGGGAGCGAGGCGCGGCGACGAGAGAGCCGTCCGATTTTGATCGGACGGTGGGGAGGAGAAGAGGCGCGCGAGGAGAGCGAAGCGGCGCCGTCCGATTTTGATCGGACGGTGAGAAGAGGAAGGCGCGCGATCACGAGCCGTCGCGATGGCGATCGGACGGTCGCGAAGAAAAGAAGCGCGGCGAACGGATGCGGCGGATCTTGATCCAACGGCCAAGAGCAAGGGCGACGCGGCGAAGGCGAGAGCGTCCGATGAAGATCCAACTACCGAGGCGAAGGGGAGGCGCGGAGTCGGCGGAGGCGAGGCGGGCATGAAATGGGCGGAGCGAAGCGAGTGGTGGGCGGCTAGGGTTTCGCCCACGCACGAAAAAAGAGATTTTAAATTCATTTTGATTTGAAATTCAAATAAATAAAAAGGCAATTTAGAAAATAGCAAATAGACTCCAAAAATTCTAGAAAAATTCACAGAAATTCCTTGAATTATTCTAGACTTAATAAAAATACTTTTAACTTTAAATTTTCTTTTTATTTTGCAAATAAATTAATTTTTAATTTCGGGAAAAAGGAAAATCAATTTCTAAAATCCAATAAATCCAAGAAAATTCTTAAAATAATAATTTTGATTTTAAGTTCCAGAAAATTCAATTAAACCAACTTTAATTTAATTGAAGTTTGATTAACTCATATTAAACTGCAAATGGATTTCTGAAATTTCAAATTAAGCTTTGGCGAATAGAAGCAAACGGTTCTCTTTTTAAAAATTTTCAAAAACTCCGAAAAACGGGATGCTACATGTGGGTAAAGCTGTACAACCTCTGCAGAGTGTTAAAAATCTATTCGAATAGCCGTGTCCCCGGTTACGGACATGCCTGGTGATTTCGCGCAAGGGGTAGCATTTTCTAAAATGTGGTATTGGTTCGATGGAAAGGTTTGGTTGGAATGGTTGGGAAGTGAACGGGATGTTCACTGTTTGATTCAAAAGAACTTGGTTATCTATGTATTATTCTTTTAAAATCACGCTTGCAATCTAATTAATGTAGTTTCTGTTAAACTTGCTTTCTGCAAATTAACCATAAAGCCATCCTTGCTTAAGCCTGACATGAATACTATGTGCATACATTTCTCTACGACTTGCTGAGTATTTTATGTACTCACGGCTTTATGCCCTTTGTTGATCAGTCCCAGCAGAAGAATCAGGAAATATTGAGTTCTACGAAGAAGGCTACTTTGAAGACTTCGCGAACTAGGTCACGTTCTCCACTCGATTTCCTGTGGGCATGTCGATTGGGCTCCACATATTTTGAGATTTCCGCTGCCAGATACTCTGTTGTTGCTAAGCCCTGTGAGGCTACTTTTGTAAGAACCTTGACCATACGGTCTTTGTTGTTTTAAATAATATTACTTTGTCTGCTTCATTAGTTCGTTGTTGAATGGTTATGATAACATCATTGTTGCAACTGTGCGAGCTAGCTACTGATCATGGGACTAGCTTGGTATGCACAGAGGGTCTCGGGGTTGTGTGACACCCGGGGGTCCGACAACAACCCATTCAAAACAGGAGCATAGCCATAAAATATTTCATTCAAAAATATGGAACAACCATTGTTGTCAATGATGAATTTATAACCATCTGCCATCAAACATGAGGTAGAGATGATGTTTGTACTTATGGCTGGAACATAATAACAATTATTTAATTCCATAATAAATCCTGAGGGCAAAAGTAATGGCAAAATCCCGACAGCTAATGCAGCAACCATTGCTTTATTCCCAAAGTGAAGATCCATCTCCCCCCTTCCAATTCTCCTACTCCTTGTTACACTCTGCATCGAATTGCAAATATAAGCAATCGATCCGGTATCAAATACCTAAGAGTTAACAGAAGAATCAGCAAGAAAAACTTGTATAACATTAATACCTGAAGTGGAAGGTTTGGTCCCACCATTCTTTTTCAGATTAGCCAGGCATTTCTTGCAGTTTCTCTTCCAATGGTTTGTCTCTTTGCAGTAAAAGCATTCATTCTCTTGAGTCGGGCCGGACTTAGTCTTGGGCTTAGGCTTGTTAGTTTGGATCCCATCCGAAACTTTAGTCTTGCCCTTACCTTTGACCCAAGTCTTAGCCTTCTTCTTGAAGGTTGTACTCTTTTGCACCATCATCACATGATTGTTGCTTTTCTTTATGCTGTCCTCTGTAGTCTTGAGCATCATATGCAGTTCGGTGAGATTCTTGTCTAAGCCATTCATATAAAATTTCAAAACGAACTGCCCATAACTTGCAGGAAGTGAAGCAAGAATCAAATCTGTAGCCAACTCTTGACTAAGTGGAAAACCAAGTTTTTTCAAGCTCTGCGTGTAACCAACCATCTCGATCACATGTGGGCTCACCGGACTACCCTCAGCTAGCTTACTCTCAAACAATTTCTTTGAGATCTCATATCTCTCAATTCTTACTTGTGTCTCAAGCATGCCTTTGGCCGCCACGATCATATTGTAGGCCTCAATATTCTCAAACTGCTTCTGAAGATCTGAGTTCATGGCAGCAGCATGAGACACCTAACATCAAGGGACTCATCACATGCCTTTTATAGGTTTGTTTTAAAAGTAATGACATTCTCAAAGAAGCACATAGGAATTGGTTCCTCTAGAACATATTCCTTTTTATCTTTCCTAAGAACAATTCTTGGGTCGCGGGACCAATCTGCAAAATTTGTTCCGTTCATTTTCTCCTTATCAAGTATCGAACGTAAAGCAAAACTGGATGAAGGTACAACAGTTGGTGCTATGATCTACAACATAAAATATGCAAAACTAAGACATATGTTCAAGAAAAGTAACTTCTATTAAACAATTTAATAAAGATACTCCCACTGAATACCATATCCCTCTTATGATATTTAGTGATTCAAGACATGCAATCAATTAATCTACTAATAAGCTTGGGCATCACTGCTAGAAGATTAGTGAATTTGGCAAGCAATCCTTTGCTAATCATATCTCTATATGACTCTTATTGTGGGAAGCATCTCTATGCTTCGGCACCCAACCCTATGCCCTAACGTCCATAACTATTATGATAACCTTGTCAGGTTAAACCAATACTATGTGTGTAAGTGTCCGATATAAACCCATCTAATAAAGGAATATTAATAGCACTCTGCTTTAGCAAGACCTACTATTAAAATACATGACTTTGGATAGTGCAGCTAATTGGGAGGGCATCAATTTAACTTAATATTATGTGAGAGAATTTTACTTCTACCGTGTTAAAAGCATTTAAAGCAATTAAATAATGTTGGACCGAAAAGGCGACTAGAGGGGGGGTGAATAGGAGCACGCTCACTTTTTCAAAAATAATGTATCAATAAAACTTTACTCTAGTAGCTATAGAAGCTATGAAGATCAGTATACCAGTACAGCGAAGACGAATATTGAATCTAATAAAAACCCCAAAGCAATAGGACAAAATCAACAAAGATTGAAGTGCAACCCTACTGGCTGGTCGGACCGCTGTGTATCTGGCGGTCTGACCGGTGGTGCATGGCGGTCTGACCGCCAGGCTCCAGAACAGAAGAACAGCCCCGATGTCGGACCCGGGAGTAACACCCCAGAATCCTCTGTGCATTTCTGAACTAGTCCCATGATCAGTAGCTAGTTCACACAGTAAACAGATATGGTAACATCCATAAATCGCACAACTTTATTAATAAATATCAGAGTTGATTACAAGAAAGGCTTACAAGCCAACAATAAACAAACATAGCGGAAGACGAAGAAGTAGTGGAGTCCAGTTGATCTGCCACAGGCAATCGACTGGGGTAGCGGCCTAGTCGTCGAGATCCGAAGTCCTTCTCCTCTGAAATTTATTTGCATGAAGCAAGGGTGAGCACAACTACTGTGCTCGCAAGTTACACCGATAATGAGTTAATGCATGCATGGATATATCAAAGGAAGGTTTATTGGTTGAATTTGCGTAAAGCAATGTTTTCTTTAAATATTTGTTACTAAGTTCCAAAGTAGTTATTCTATAACTAAAATTCATTTTTTATAAATTCTCAAGTTTTATAGTAGGATAACCTCCATATGAGACATGGTGATGGATACCCTCCTATCACATGGCTAACCGCCGAATCTTACCACAAGGATTAACCATCCTCAAATCATTTGCAAAAATCATTTTAAAAACAAAATCAAAGTCTAACTTTGAGTGGCTTTGCTCAAGATGTCCATGACCGTGGACACGGCTATTCGAATAGTTTTACACTCTTGGAGGTTGTACAACTTTACCCACAAGACATGAATTCTCTAGTTTGTTTGGCATCCGTCGATCCCACTTGCTCACTACCTTAGGTAAGGGTCTAGAACACGTGTCAAGGCTTTTACAATGCGCCATCCCACCGTAGCCTTGCCTCGCTAAGGTTTCGCTTCCATTGGGCTAACCACCCGCCGGATTCAAGCCTCCTCTTGCGCCAGTGTATCTTGTCTAACCGACACCCACACACCAAAATGGCACAACTACGATGGAATGTTACAAATTATTTAGCCAGGTCCTGCCCATACAGGACATGTGGTAGTACGATGTGGCTTAGCAAGATGCGGCTCGAAGACCTTAACTGACTTGGGCGACTTCCAAAATAATCACTGGGCCTCAATCCTACCCAGATTGAGCCCGTGCATAAACCTGCACTCACCAAGCATCCATTTCGCCCAAGTACAAACCAACATTTTCATTTTTGCTTTTCAAAGTCATTTGCAAAATCTTCCATGACAAACCAATGCCATAGGGTTTTAAACAACAGTTAATCATTTGGCTAAAATTTCCCAAACTAAACAATTTTGGTGTAAGCATGTCTTTAATTACATAATATTTTCAAATGATCCCAGTTCATACTATCGTATCAACTAGGTTTTTATCTAGGGTGACAATATATTTGATTCAAATATCAACATTGGCCATACAAAGGATTTAGGCATAACTATAAATTTAAAACAGGTATTTAAATTACATTGAATAAAAATAAGCATGCAATAATAATTTTAAACAGAATTTAAATAATTTGAAATAATGGGATCAAATATGATCAAAGGTAACTTGCCTTGCTTGGTTTATCGATGTTCTCAAACGGGGTCGAAATCCGGATGTCCGAAGTCGTCGAAATCTATACGCGTAAATGATCCAAATTCAAATAGCATTCAAATGAAATCCAAATAAAATCCAAAAATTAATAAATAAATACTGAAAGTAAGATATCGACTTTATATAAATATAGGAATTTGAATCGACGGAATCGGAGTTCGTATGAGGGAGAACGAAATTCCAAAATGTTGAAAGGAAGAGTGAATAGTAGTTTGCATGGCACTATTCATTCCCATGCAATGCACGTGAATAGTAAATGTCGTAGAAGAATTAGTCGTACCGGCGAGAGGAAGAGAGAGATGGTCGGCGAACAACAAAAATGGAATCTTGGGAATGAGACGGACCCAATAGTAGTGGTCGCGTCACTGGCGGAGGTCCAGCGCGATGGTGGCGCGCAAAACAGTACAAGGTGAATAGTAGCGTCGGAGAGCCGATGATGTTTTGGAGAAAAGGAAGGTAGCACAACGTAGAGCATCGCGAGACGAAGCTAACTGTAGTGACGACATCGCCAGCAGACCAAAGACGGTGCCGAAAATGACGACATAAGGAGGTTCGGTCTCCGGTGGAAAATTATTGGTTGCGGCGAAAAGAGAGCGGCGAACTCCAGGGATAGGAAGGGGAAACCGAGGGGCACGCGGCGACGCAGTCGGTTCGGAAAAATACTGACCGAGAAGGGAGAACGGAGGTGGCGAAGTTGAGTACGTGCATGTGTGCATGGCACTATTTATTCCATGCATACATGAATAGTAAATGTCACAGAAGAATTAGCCGCGCCGGTGATAGGAAGGGAGAGGTGACCGACGAACAAAAAAAATGGTACCCCGGCGAGGTACTCTACCCGATGGTAGTAGCGGTTCGGCCGGCAACGACTGGTGGCGGCGGTTACGCGCAAATAGAATAAACAGCTAAAATAACATAAAAACTAAAAATTACAAAATAAATACTGAAAAATAAAGGATGATTTTAGATGATTTTACGAGCAAGAATTATTGGATTCGGAGTTTGCAATAGAGAGTAATAATTTTTGGAGTGAATTTCTTTTCCATTTAAGTTTGCTACAGTATGCATGACTAATAACTGAGCTACTGTTTCTTCGTTCTTGTTGCTTCAGCCGAATAGAGAACAGCAGTAGTGGAGGGAAATGGCGGTGGCTATGAATAAAAAAAGGAAAGGTGGCCAGTAAATTAGCAAAATGGAATCTCAGCGAGGTTCTCTACCTCATAGTGGTGACGGCTCGGTCGGAGGTGACGCGATGCCGTGGCGAGCAGCGCACGGGCCACGGTGGTGCACGAGGGCCGCGGTGCTCCGGCGATGTTCCGGCGAAGGCGAGGTGAGCACCACGTAGAACGTCGCGAGGCGAAGTTAGGGGTGGTGGAGATGGTGGCGGGGATGCACGGTAGGCGACGCAATCGGCCGATGAACGGAGTTTGGACGGCGTCGGAAAAACTTCGATTATGGAGAGGAGAAAGCGAGGGAGAAGCTAAGATTTTCGGGGATGGAGGAGGGAGAGGAGAGGCACACGGTGCTCTCTTATATAGGGGCGGAGATGGACCGGAGGAGGAGATCAATGCACGTATGTCGCGGCCGGACATGGCGCGTTCCGTTCATTTTGCGCATTAATGAGGGGAGGTATGGCCGGGGATAGAGGTGGAGTGATAAGGGAAATTGATTGCCACTAATTTGGGAAAGAACCGTTAAGGAAATCTCGAGTTTTGAAAAGCTCCAAATGACTTCAATGGCGTCGGCTTCTCTGGACATGGATCAGGGAGGAAGAAAACGTTTTGGTTTGGAGAAAGAAGAAGGAAGGAAGTAGGGAATAAATATAAAGAAGGTGAGTACTAATTAACAAATTGAAAAAGGCTACTTGGTAGCTTATGCCATAGCAACATGTGGGAAGATGGGTGACCCGATGGGAACTCATTTCTCTGATTTTTTTTAAATTTATTTTCGAAATACATCTAAACCACAAATTTGAATACATTTTTAGAATATAGTAAATAGAGTACAAAAATTCTAGAAAAATTCAGAAAAATTCATAGAATTATTTTGAACTTAATAAAAATAATTCTAACTTAAAGTTGGCTTTTATTTTTAATTTTATTTTCTAAAAAATAGGAAAACCTTTTTAAATACCAGAAAATCCTAGAAATTAATTAAAATATTATTTTTCAATTTAAATATAATAAATCACAGAAATTCAAATAAACTTAATAAACTTTCTTTTTGACATTAAAACCAAGAAATTAAATTATTATTATTATTATTATACTTTTAACAGTGAAAAGACTTTTTAGGTTACAGTAAATCGAGAAAATTCTTCGATAGTCAAAAAAAATACAATAAAATAATAACTTTATTTATTTTATTTTGGTAACAGAACTTTGGGATGTTACACCCGATGACGAAGATGAAAATAGATGAAACTTTTGATCTACTAATTCGAACTTGATGAAACTTGGAACACACCTTCTTTATGATATCAGGGACCTATTCCAATCGAAGATTATGATAATTCTTTGAAGAATACAGATCCTTTTCGATTTGATCAACGAAGGGTACAAAACCGGGTCAAAACTAAAACTAGGTCAAAACTCTTGCTCGTGGGTGATTGATGATCAAGATGATCCTAGATATATTCCCACACATCACAGCAAGCTAGATCACGTGAAGAAACCAAGCAAAATCTCACGGATCAAAGAAAGACCCAAAATCATCAAATAGAGAGAAAGAACGCAATGAGACAAAACATTGATCAAACTTTCCTTTGATTGATTGATATGATATGGGATTATAGCCACTCCATCAATGGAGGACAATGCTCAATCCAAGAGCACGAAAATCACATCAAAACATCAAGAACCCTAGCCTCCACAAAAACTCTCCCTAAGAAATTAGGGTTTACAAAATTGCAAAAGAGGCGAAGCGGTGGTGCAGCCACCACCCTCTCCTATTTATAGTGGAGGCTTAGACCTTCTAGAAGTTTGATCCTATTGGGCTCCCGTTAAGGCCCAAAACAAACGGGACACATACGCACGCATTTTAAAGCGCCATCTTTCTCTCCTCTTGACCTAACTAGCTACACCTAGCGCCATCTTGCGCCTCGGATTCACTAATAGGTCACCCTTGTCCATCTTGCGTTACGCTTGAGTTCATTGACCTCACCCGGCATCGTTGATCGTTCTGGACCTCAGCTCTCCAAGCCTAGTCCCGATCATCCTCGCCGTTGACCATCGTTGACCACCAAGCAACCTGCACAACCATAGACAAGTAAACCGAAATTGGGAACAAGTTCTTCACAACTTGACCTATGTTAGTCAAAACATGCATCATGCAATACATATGCCCTAAAACTCATGACTTTGACCTAACCAACGAACAACGCCGCCACGAAGGCCGGCGTTCAAGTGATAATCGGTCAGACCACCCCTCAGGGCCGGCCTGACCGCCAGCCTTGCCGGTCTGACCGCCGGCTACAGACCGGTCAGACCACTCGAAAGGACTTAGCCGCATTTTCCCTCTGAAAAACCGAAACCTACTTGAAATTTCAAACCAATAGAGCTTTTGACTGGAGACTCCAAAAATTATGGGATCAAGTGCAATAGAATCCCCTCTCTTGCCTACACCCTCTATTTTTGGCCCAGCTCAATTTGACACTTTTGGTCACTGCCGGTCCGACCGCCGCTCATGGCTGGTCCGACCGATTTGGGACCGGTCGGGCCGCCATGCTACGGCCGGTCGGACCGGTTCTGACCTGACAGATCTGAAACTTTGTCGAAAACACGTGAAACGATAAACCATAAACGCCATTGCCAATTGTCACATCATCCTAAGATCTAGAGTATATCCCCATGATATCCACAAATAACATGCATAGAAATAAATAAATAGGAATATAAAGGCATTCACAGACAATCAAATTGCATTGTGATATAGTATGACCCTTCCACATGGTGATCTCCATCACCAAGCTTCCTATGTGCCATGTCTCCAAGTGGTAAATCCTCCAAGTACTCCCACTAAGCCATTACTCCTAATAGCACTAGTAATAAATTACAAGGAGTGAAGAAGCACCACAAGTCGACATGTAGGCTGTTATACAAATATAGACAGTCTTGGGCTATGATAAACATGACACGCAAGTCATGAACATTACACACATACATGCATTTCATACATCATGGGTCATACTATTCACAAAACCTATACATGCATTTCATACATCATGGGTCATACTATTCACAAAACCTGAAAAAACAAGTTAGGCATAGAATCGCATTATATCTAACGGATGACGTGAACTAACAATACTAATCACCAAGGTCCTTTTCGACAGTTCCGCTTGCCGGTGAGTGGAGCGGGGTCACAGGGGCGGAAACCGACCGGTAGAGGCAAGTCGTGATGCGACCACGAAAACACGATCACGAAATAACGAACATAAACCCATCTTACGACCACCGCACATGGACGATCATATCGACCATCACCAAAAACGATTTATTAAATAGAACGACAAACAGAAAACAGAAAAAGATCACATCTAAGACTCCCACATATCATAATATGCGTCTAATCCGAATCTAAAAACAGACAGGATGGCTCTGATACCACTGAAGGGTTACCGGTAGGCTACGATAGCACAAAACAAAAATTTACCACCCAACCAAGGAACATCCGCTGGTAATAGATCACGAGATTACCACTAGACGCGCCAACTCGTAGCGGAAGTAGAGTCTATGTAGCGAGTTGATGCAGTCGTAGTCGTACTCGCTGCGCGTCTTCTTCTTCAAGTTTTGTGATCGTCACGAGTTGCGGATCGTCCTAGTGCTGATACTTCGCAACAACACCTCCAAGGTATCCACACGTATAGAGTAGGGATACCACGCGCTGGAGTGCTAGCGCCGGCAACGTGGTATGAGGAAGGTGTGACTATTAGGGTTTCGAGAGTTCTTCAAATGATCATCATCACCCCATGCCACCACCCCTCTATATATATAGGCATCCATGATGGGTCTCGTACTTGAGGCCCATTAGGAACTCGTGGCCTACAAGAATTTGGATCACCATCCAAATCAAATCCTAACCCTTTAAGTGTGTGATCGGTTGTGACCCAAAAATTCTTTTCCGACAACTAGTCGTTAGCGGTACCTAGCAGTACATAACGATTCTCAAACACACATATAATATATCAGACGAAGCTTAATGCAATATGATCCACGACCAGGTCCATATCACTAACGACTAGCTCGTATCTCTACACGATAAGTTCATATTTGGTCTCGACCAATTCGTAACTCCTTACGACCAGGTTTCGGCCACTTAGTGACCATGTTCGATCAGCCTACGACCAGCTCGTATCTCCATACGACTAGTCTATATCTGATCAAACTGAAAGACCTTCTTGTGTATTCTCCCTTTGCCTCACGATATCTGGTTGAACTCTAGGTAAGATGTTGTGTCATCCATGGACTATTTAATACTTTCTCGATCAAGTGTCGAATAACTTCGTATGGTTGACACTTCGACCGCTAGTGGCATGACCATGCACTTTCTTTATCCGACCATAACGAGGGGCCCAGAGACATCTCTCCTGTTATGTTAGGAGAGGCAAATCCTATATCCGACTAGTCACATTCCTCTGCATATTTCATAGCATACCCGAAAGTTACCTTTATAACTACCCAGTTACGAGTAGCGTTTGGCAACCCCTAAGAGTGCTATTACACATGTAGGAAACCATGCTGATCTCAGGTCTAAGGATTATACACCATCATTACTTGAGACCAACTAATGATACATATAATCATAACAATCTCAACAGTGTCTCAAGGTGGGTCTTTTTCAACACCATGTTCTTTAACATGTGTCCATATTATTGGTTTGATATCCACATATCCATGACCTGTGAAACATAGTCATCAACCAATACATATGGTAGTCTATTCATATATACTCTCATATGTTTCTGACCAGGGAACGTTTAAGAATAATCATCGCATAAATATATAGTTTCACAATCAAGTCGCATATTCGATAATAAATATTATTGATATTACTGTAGGAACAAGATAACATATTATCCAATATTATGAACATAATAAAATATAATTATCTTTATGATTACCTCTAGAACATATTTCCAACAGACAAATCAGAATTTGCGCTGCAATTGCTTGCAGTCTTTTGTTCTTTTCAGCTTTCTATTGACACACAAGATGTTGCTGAGCCTACTTCACATCCGAAACAAACACAAACTCTTGATGCAAAACTATCCTAATATGTCATGCAAAACAGATTCGGTATTGCCTAAGCACTTTGGCAATCCAATCAAAATAAAGCTAAAACCAAAACTCTGAAACCTGTTTCTGAAAAACAGAAGTTTCTGAAGAAACAAAACAGAACACTATTCTGACACAACTAACTTAAGTCAACATATTGCTACTCCCGGAGAAGACCGCCAGGTCCTGCCACGGCCGCAATCATGGCCATCGGGTTCCCAAATATGACCGCGATGATGACGCCTACGACGACACTGACAATCTTGCGGAACCGCTCGAACCCGCCGCTCCTCCGCGTCCTCCGGGGCAAGCTCTGCAGCACGCCCTCCATGATCGGCGTGCTGGCCTGCACGATCTGACCGCCGCCGCGGTAGCCTTCCTTGAGGCACGCCACGTGCAGGTAGACGGCCTCGCCGTCGTCGTAATTGGAGCGGTAAGCCCAGTACCTGCGGCGGGGCCCGTTCTTGCAGCACATGCCGCACCGGCGCGACGCCTCCTTGCGGAGCTCGAAGGCGCGGCCGTCCTGAACGATGCGCTCCGGTAGGAACGCGCAGCAAGGGTGCAGATCGAACCCGCGGCCAGAGCAGTGGTAGACGAAGCCGTGAACGACGTCGCCGCACGCGTCGCAGACCCTGCCGCCGGCGGGGGCCGGAGGCTCGTGGAGGAAGGCGAACGTGCAGCCCCCGAACAGGGGGTGCTCTAGGGTGGCCGGCGGGAGGGCGCAGCACGTGTGGAGGTCGAAGTGGCAGAGGCCGCACCGGTACCCAGGCCCGTCGCCGGGCTGCATGCAGCCGTCACACCGGAACGGCGCGCCGCCGGAGGTCACCAGCTTGAGCTTATGCTCGGGGTGCGCGGAGTGGGAGATCTCCGCCGGGGGATCTTCGAAGAGCTTCGTCATGGTCGTAGAAGTAGAAGACACCAATCAACTTTATTGGCAAGCTAGCTAGCAAAGTTTGTTATAGCTAAACAAAGCTCGCTGGACTCTATTATATAGGGCTTAATCAGCTCAAGATGTCCTACGTGTCTAGCTGTGTGTGTGTCTCTCTGTCTCGAGAAGCTCATCTGTATGCTCCGTATCTAACTTACTTCGAGTTGAAGGTACAGTAGTGGACTTCAATGGGTCTAACCATGGATGTAAATTTCCTGTAATTACTTACGGGCAACACGGCTGTTACTCAAAAACAGTGTCAGCCGCTGGAAGTAATGGGAACCTTACCAGTTACAATCAGCGCGCGTGACGTGCCTTGGTCCACAAGGCCTTCGACCGACTGCCTCGTAGTTTGCTTCCGTAACGAACAAGCGGAGACCTTGACCTACGCCGTTCCCGTGGAAGCTGGGAGAGCCCCGGCCGGAAGCTTCTGGAAACGTTGCGTTTGGCAATTGCTTGGCCGGTGGTACACAACAACCCATCAAAGTTTCCGATTTTAAATTAAAGCAAAATTCAAACAAATTTGATTTTTTAGACAAAATTTATTCAAACCGGTTTTTTTGGATCCATTTGTATTCCTACTAGCTCCACCGGTATTGTCAATTTTCGTCCGAAATTCTGACACTGGTCTAGCTTGAACGTAAGTACGAATAAGCTACATAATTTGCTACAGATTTGCGTAGTAGTTAGAACTGTCGTCTTCATCCTAGTGATCAATTAGTATCAGTATGCCTATCTGGTCGGCCATATATGTATATTATCTACGGAGACCTTGACCTTCGATCGCCGATAGCGTCCCCGGAAGCTAGTCGCAGACGAGGGCGCCGGCCAAGCTAGCTAGCGCGTAGGACTTCTGGAAACGTCGCGTTTGGTAATAGACTGGCAAGACTTGGAACAAGTCGTACTTAACAAGGGGATATGTTTTCCGAGACATTGCTTGAGTTATCGGATAAAATGACAATGTTGCACGTTAGCGTGAGAAACGGTTGCATATCACGTTGACGGTTGCATAGGTGAGGATAAATATCCTGAGAGGCCACTCTACCAAGGTTGGTTCTATATCTAATGGGAAGGTAGGTTAGTGATAAAGTTGAACAAGGGTTTTGTCCTTGTAACGGCCCGGTCTAATCCAGAGATCTAGTACTATTTGCACAGCTAGAGTATCTTCCATCGATCTGTACGTTTGCTCGTCTGGATACCAAGCAGTATTTGTAACTGACGTCTACAGAAGTTGCTGACGCGGGAAGTTGACTTGGCGCCCGCCGGGGGGGCGGACCGATCGAATATGTCGAGTCTCCGGCCGTGGATATACATCGTAGTATACGGCCGTCAACAGTTAGCAACTAATCAAGACTGAAGACGACGAGCATGCGGCCCCAGCTGCTAGCTACCTGGTCGCCTTTGCTGAAACAACGCAGCTAATCAACGCGAGCATCCTTCAAAAAACAAAAACAAAAATCAACGCGAGCAGTACGTGTTAATCTTCTTGATTTCGTTCAAAGACCTGACGTCGCGCGCTCCGCTTGCGCACCAAAGCACGTCAGTACTCGGTACGTCACGCGCGATCGGTCGATTTTCCTATTCGTAAGTCGCCTGATCATTTCTTTAAAGTATAAGTCGATTTTCTGATCATTGGGATTTTGATTATGATATACATATAAGTCGTGGTTAAAAAAAAAAGATTTATCCTTGGTGACAACTCTCTAGGCTTTGTTCCGAGTGTTTGTCGAATTGTTGGGGCACTTTTTATATATTGTTGTAGGAAGTGTTTTTGTTTATTACAGTTATCCTTTTCTCAAATCATGTTGCAAAAGGTATTTGTGCTACCGCAACATTTTCTTTTGCTTTGAGAGATGTCTGTTGGTTGTTGCACCATTTTGTTTCAGTATGGGTTTGTTGCCAATGGAGCGGTGTTTTTGTTGTATGGTTAGCAACCTGTTGTTGCGCTCGCTGCAAATTTGCTCCGTCTATTTGATGGCTGATCATACTCTTTTAACATAAAAATAGAGACTTTGCGACGCAACAACTGACCGCAGCTCTAGATAAACATAAAAGGAGACTTTGTGACGCAGCAACTGACCTGCGTCTTTTCTGTTTTTCTTCACTTAAAAACTCTGAACTTAGTACATGAATAAAAGATTACATCTGCGGTGAGCAACAGCCCAATCCGCGACTCACGCCAGGCTACCACAAGAAACCAGAGCTGAGCTCCACTTACGAATAAAGTACTCATGCAGCTACATGCAAGCTTACTGAACAGTAAGCACAACGTCCAAACATGCTTTCTACAGTACGTTGGAGATGAAAGCGCTCACCCCTGCTACTAATATCGGCGTGGGGTCTCCAATAATCGCCGCGATGATGATACGCACGACGGCCAGAACCATCTTGCATATGCGCTCAAACTTACTAGTCCCGGCCCTCTCTCCGCGGCAGCTCTTCAGCGCCGCCTCCTTGGCAAAATTAGTGACCATGCTATCATCGTCCGTACGACTTGAGCCGCCGGCGCCGGCGCCGCTCCACCAAGCCATCTCCTTCATGCACTTGACGTGCAGGTACACGGTCTTGCATGTGGAGCGGTAGAACCAAAAGCGGTAGTACCCGTCCATTTCCCGGCACCTGCTGCACCGGTGCGACGCCTCCGTGCGGAGCTCGAAGGTGAGCTCCCCATGGCTGGCGACCAGCGGCAGCTTCGCGCAGCACGGGTGGAGGTCCAGGCGGGTCTTGGCGCAGTGGTAGTAGAACCCGAGCACCTTCCCGCCGCAGGCGTCGCATAGCCTGGCCTCGTCGCTGGTGGGGGCGGGGGCCTCGTGTCGGAGCTTGAACCTGCTCTTCTTCAGCAAAGGGTGCACCACCGTTGGTTCCGCGAGGGCGCAGTTCTTGTGGAGTTGGAGGACCAAGTTGCCGGGCCGGCACGAGGACGTATACCTGGCGCCGGCGCCGGGCTCCATGCAACCGTTGCACTGGAACGGCGCGTCGTCGCCTGGTTCCACCAGCTTCAGCTTGTGGTCCGGATCGGTGGGGTGGGGGGTCTCCGGTGGAGCAGCATCCTTGAAGGGCTCCTGTTTTCTATGAGAGATAAGAACACAAGCTTCCATGTTTACCTGCCAGCAGCGTAGCCATAGTCCATATATACAGAGGGATTTCGTTAAAAACGAATTGAGGAAAAGTTGGATTGGCATCGGCTTAGTGGCGAATTAAGCAAGTCGGTCACGTTACATCACAACGCGCAAGACGGCACTGCCACCGACTGGCGAGATTAGGCACTGTAGTCTCCTTCACGCACTCGGCTTGTTCGCTCAATCAAATGAACGTTCTTTTTTTCGCGGGCGGCAAGGCCGGTTTGACCGGTTACCGATCGTTATCTCGGCTTCCGCGCTAGTAACGGGAGCGGCAAGTAGACCAGCGTAAGATAAATCAAGAAGCCTTTTGGTACGAGATAAATTAGGTAGTATCTCTTATGGATAATTCACATGATAAGCAATCTCTTTTGGATGAATTTTGTTGGACCTGGGTTTTGAATACCTGAAACCCTCATATGTACCATATTAGTCTCATGATCAGTAGCTAATACATACATTCACAATATTGGTATTCACATCTATACATTTATACATACTAAATAAAATAATTCATGATACAAAACTTAAGCGGTTACATTATTTACAATACATGGGCAACCGACAATGACTAAGCTCTAGAAAGACTCGTTATTGTCACTCGGAACAACAAATTAAGCAAGATGGAGTACATTGCGCACTCAAAAAGACTTGTAGTGTATCACAAAATTTATATGAATATATGGCTAATCAAGAGATGGGGCTCTATATTACAAGTTATTTTGCATTAAGCAAATTTTATTTGCAATATCAATATGTAGTATTTTGTAACGGAAATTTTAAATAGCAGTTAAATAGATAAAGAACAACAAGTAAGTAATTGAATAAATAACAACTTGCAACCCTCCTCGGCTGCGAGCAACGTTTTATTTTTAGCCATAGTCATGACACTCAACTCAAATATAAACCAACAAACCTCTCCCTCATTTTCCAACAAAACTGCTTTTATGAAAACTAAGATTATACCTAGCAATACTACACTTAGCACGCTCATCACCGCGAGCATGGCTATTTAAATAGATTTATACTCTGCAGAGGGGTACAATTTTACCCACAGCACACGAATTCTCTAGTTTATTTAGCGTCCATCGATATCACCGATCATTATGTCGGCAAGCAGTATCAGCGGCAGACAAAGCTTCGGTCGGCAAGCCAATACGGCATGGCAAGACTTGCGCGCTAATAAATTAGGAAGCCCTTTTGGCATGAGATAAATTAGGTAGTATTCCTTACGAGGTTCGAAGACCAACCCCGGACGGGGTCCGAGTACCAACCACAGACGAGGTCCGGAGACCAATCCCAGACAGAGTCCGAGGACCAACCTCAGACGAGGTCCGGAGACTAACCCCGTACCCAACCCCAAACGGGGTCTGTGGACCAACCCCAGATGGGGTCCTAGGGCCAACCTCGGCGAGGCATGACACATGCATCAGCGGGGTACACTACTACAGAAAGCTCATCACAGACGGTTCGTAACAGTCGTCACAGACGGTTTTTGAACCGTCTGAAATTTTATATCTGTGATAACAGGCGGTTATCACAGACGGTTGAAAAACCGTCTGTGATAAGTCTTTAGACCTCATTAATTTTTATCGTATTTTCAGCTAGCCTCATGAATTGCTAGCCATACCCTCTGAAAACTAGAAAGCAGAAACATATCATAGATAATTGTTGACAACTCAAAGTGATCATTTAACTCAAAATCAATTACAAAAGAATGTTTCAAGTATATATTGTCGCTAGAGTTACAAATTGAATTACAACCAGTCAAAGTGAATTACAATATTGAATCAATTGTTTCGAGGTCGTTCATCGGTGTCGACGGTGTGAAACTCTCCTGGTGTTAACTATATGCCGCTTTGATGAAGCCGCAGAGCTCCTCGAGCGTCGTGACCTAGTCCATCTTGAGTGCATTTAACTCTATGTTCAAGCCCTGTCGCTAGCAGGAGTAAAGTAGTAAGCATATATATTTAAATTTATAATTAGGAAATAATTATTACGATATTGACAAACCTGGGGATCGTGCGTTCTAGAAGCAATCAATAGCTACATATGATGGCATATGTAGAATGCGCATAGGTGATCTCGTTTTTGCTAGCGGCACTTCAAAAATAGAATTACATATATATGTACAGTCAGTTCGAGATGCAATATTACAGTGTATGATATATGATTATTGTGTTGTAGCGCGTGCACTGTAAATCGCATCCCGTGAGTCAGTGTGGCGCTCGTTCCCTTGTATAAACCTCCCTCGACAACATAGCCGATGAACGCCCTACATGATTCAAAAAAGTTATCCTTGTCCATTTCAAACGAAGGAAGACTACAATAGAGTTATGTGCGGAGAAAATGAACATACCCATCGAGTATTCCTTTAAGAAGGGTGAGGTCATGATTTTTGTTGAGTAGAGAATCAAGGTACAATACCATGTTCCTCTTTGGCACAAGAATCAGAAGAATCCAGTGGAACCTACTCATGTATGTCGCTATAGTCATAAACCAATGTTGAAACGTAATTTGTATAGCAAATATGGAAGCACTTACTTCTGGTTGTAGGGCACCATTATGTAGTCCTTGTCGTCCAGAGCAAGCAATCCCATTTTTATGTAATTCTCGACGTAGGATGCGTCTTGGTTGATTGTTTGCTCAGAGACCACGTGTGGGCCGAGGAAACCCACGGGTTCTTTGATTCGACAGGCACATTTCATAATGTATTTGTACATAAGCAATGAGTTATGATATTTATCGGTATTAAGTGAGTGTAGAAATTGATTGTACACACTTACAGTGTCCAGCATCGTAGAAGTGAGGCGTCGAGGGCAGTTAGGTTGTATAGGTCAAATAAGCCTTCGAAGCCCACGACGAAGTGGCCAGGCTCGTGAAGAAAATGCTACCTCCCGTATCTGACAGTGATTCCAGTATGGCCCCCCTCCTCTCGGGTCTTGCGCAAGTACCAATCATGCAAAGCTTGACAAGCTAGTCATGAGCTCTTTATTTCTGCGCCGGAGACCAACGGACTTCTGAGGGAGTATTTCATGGGTTTGGGAGGTGCCTGGATGTTCTTCGATTTCGATTTCTCCTTAACGAGGCGACTGAGGGACGTATTCCCGTGAGACGCCTCAGGGACCGATATGGTGACACGCTTTTCTTGTCCCTTCGCCGTCTTCTCGACAGGAAGCGATGTGGCGACCTGCTGAAGCTTTGGTTGAGGCGGACTCATCGAGGTCCTATTGGAGAGGCGGTCCCTATCGATATCGCGTCCTTTGAAGGGTCGGTCGATGTCCTTCTTGGGCCACTAGATAAAAGTGTGCGTGGCATCCCCTAGTGTTACGATTTCTTCGTTCGGGAAATCTCGGTAGGATAGCCATGAAATTGTCATGTACCATGTCCACCGCACTGGCGTAACCTCGCACCACCGGGCACCGTCTTTGCCCCTTCTGGTATGGATACACCATACCCCACCCGACCTCGATGAGGAATCGACCCAACCATCCTCACTTGGAGCTTGCAGGGCGTCGGCCCCTACAAAACGGTACACAATTAGCTAAGGCGTCCTATAGGTCCATCTTTGGAGCATTCCAGAGATGTACATTACCTCGATGTCGTCGATCGGTAATTGCACGTCGTCATGTCCAGAATTATGTGTGGACGCGACGCTACTCCGATGTCGAGTAGGACTTGCTCCCAAATTAACAGGTGCGGCTTGCGCCTGCATGAGTTGATTTACTTGGTTTTGCAAGTTTGTTATTTGTTCTTGAAATTTTTTAATAATCACATGTTCCAACCGAGCGTCGTGCTGGTCCTTGGATCTCTTCCTACTGCTATATGTGTCGGAGTTGTGTGGGAATCCATCCTTCCAAGGTACGTAAACCCCAACGCCTCGTGTGCGACCCGGGTGCTCCTTGTTTCCTAGGGTCGTAGACAATACATCCTTCTCCCTGTCTACTTCGAAGGAACCTTGGGAAGATGCGAAAGTCAATGCTTCCTTTAAGAGGACATCATGCTATTGTAGACACCATGAAGTTATAGACTTATTAACAATTAAGTGGTTCGATAAATTTACCAGGCGTTGAGACACTGCCTCGTCTGCCGGGTTTGTAGAAGAGATGCTCCCCGAAGACGTGGCTGATGCCCTCGCTCTTAACCAGGCTCGAGCGCGCTCGTCTGAGATCTCAGCAAATGGTCGGGCAGTGGTCTCGTCCTCCGCCGCCCATTGCGTGGCTTTACCCTCGTACCCAGCAGTGCTGAGTCTGTGGGGGTGAGTGTTTTGTGCCTGAATAGCTCTGTGCGCAGCACTTTGCTCCTGAAATTCAGCCGCCGTCTTCATCTGCACGAATGCGTCCCATGTATCCCGCGACAAAAATTGATACGTCGTGAAGGGCGTCCGACCCGTGTTCACGTACTGCGTGACAAGTAGGCTCTTGAAGGTCCTCCACGCGTGGGACATCGCGAGCAGCGTGTGCCATCGCACACGTGCCTAGTCTGCTTCAGGGAAAGTGAACGAGGCAGAAAGTTCAGTCCTGGCCCGGTCTCTCTGTACATCCGTCGAGACTTCCGTGTTGGGGTGGTGATGAGGACTGTTCCCTTGCTAGTACCCCGCAGACGGTCCGGAATCTCGCAGCTGCTTTCTTGGGACTCAGCGGGATCCCGACATCACTAACCTCTATGATCGTCGTGCGGCCCGAGGGCAATTTGGAGATTCCTCTGCCTTCTCGTCTGCGTACCACCTTGATCGGAGATCCAGACGCATTTGGTGACGTCGCTGACGGCGACGAAGACGGTGCCTCTGCCATCTATATAAGTTACGTACGCAATGATTACATAATCAAATAGAAGTTACCCATTGAACCTAAATATATGATACGTAGTAAATAAAATATATGAAATTGCACAAAAAAAACTGCAAAGGAGAAGGAAATATTGCAAACAAACAAACACACATACATGGATGTAACGGTAAGTACATGTTAAACTTATAGCGGTCAGCAGGTTCGATTCCTGACAGATGCAGGTGCACAACATAAAACGATAAGAGCAGCCGGTGTCTAAACTCGTATAACTTTTTACGAGGGGGTAAAACCCAGGTAAAGACACGTCCGTCTAATAGCTTTGCGGATATAAAATAACACATTTTTTTATTTTGGACTAAATGCAATTTAAGGGATTGCATTTATAAACAACGATGAACTATTCTCATCAATGGCAAATGATGCGGCCTCTATTGTACAATATAAGATCATCTACACACTGTATTCCCTCTACAAATATTGCTGCAAAGCTAGATCAAACACAGATTTTTCAAGGTGCCAGATTACTCCAGCCACAGCTGCTAAACAACAAACACTGCCACTGATGATTCTCATAGCTCTCTTAACAAAACACTCAACTGGAGAAGTAAGAGTCACAGTTAACAATCCACACTCAATTCACTGCCAACAACCATCCATTGACATTCAAGATCACTGCCAACCCCTATCTATCAATGAACTGAGGAGGCAATAAACCTCAACCAACAATCAATACCTCTGGCTCAACCAACAACTGGCCTCAGCAGCAGTTCATGGCAGCAAAATACTCAAACATTACTGACGTTGTTCAAACCATAATCAAATAACAGAGATTCACCAAATATTTGCAAGTTTTACCACCAAAGCTAATTATCAGATTAGCTAAACAGCAGCTACTACCGCTGATGAGAGGGCTGATGAGAGGGGGGCCACTGGCGAGACAGAGGTGCCGAGAGGGAGAGAGGGCACAGGGGGGGCAGTTGGTAGAGAAGCAGGGGAGAAAAGGGGGGGCACTCTCGGGCGGCGGCTACCGGCGGCGGGAGGAGGCCGGAGAGGCGGCGGGGCCGGTGAAATGGGATGCCGAGGATAGGAGGAGGCCAAGGGAGGTGGTGGCGCGGCCGAAATGGCGCTGAGCAGGGAGCGGCGGCGGCGGGAGCGGATGGCCGCAGGGGTCGGTTAGTGGCGATGGCAGACGGAGGGAGTGGAGAGGAAATAGAGGTGTGCAAGGGCATGAGGGAGGCGAGGGGATGCTCACCAAGCCTTCGGTGGAGGCAGGGTGCACGGGCGGCCGGCGGCGGAGCCGCCGCCGTGTCGGAGGAGGTGCACGGCCGCTTGCGGGGATGGCGAGGCGGTGGGCGGCTTCTGCGAAGACCGAATCGGCCAGAGGAGCACCGATGGCCTGAACGAGGGAGGCGGAGTTGGGTGGCACTGGATCGGGGGAGGCGGCATTGTTCGATTCTCGGAAGTGTTAAGAACTAGGGCAACAATTCGAGCGGACACTTATATAGACTAACATCACAGACGGTTCTTTAATAGAACCGTCTGTGATGATTTATCACATACAGTTCTATTAAAGAACCGTCTGTGATAACTCTAACATCACATACGGTTCTTTAATAGAACCGTCTGTGATTATTTATTACAGACGGTTCTATTAAAGAACCGTCTGTGATAATCCTAAACATCACAGACGGTTCTTTAATAGAACCGTTTGTGATTATTTATCACAGACGGTTCTATTAAAGAACCGTATGTGATAATCCTAAACATCACAGACGGTTCTTTAATGGAGTCGTCTGTGATGTGAGTAATCACATACGGTTCCATTAAAGAATCGTCTGTGTTGTGCATAGACGGACCACCAACTAATTGTCGTTTTGACCGCCCTCAAATCGGTCAGACCGCCAAGGGTGGCCGGTCCGACCGCCTGACACAAGGCAGTCTGACCGATTTAGCACCGGTCATACCGCCAGGCCACAGAAGCAATGCACTTTTAACTTTGCTCAAATGATAAAACGCATTTGCCCATTTGTGTGCATTTCCAACAAGGATTCAAAGATGATATTCTCAACAAGTTGATAACTCTAACAAGTCTGTATTAACATCAACATTAGAGATGACAAGTCCATAACACATGTTAACATCAAATTACAATGGAATACATGCTTAATTGAAATATAGTCCTTCATAATGATCGACGCGCGTATAGCTTGCTTCCTCACCGGGTTCTTCCTCGATCGATCACGTCTCGAAAGGAGGCAACTCGTCAAATTGATTGTACTCTTCCTCATCCACGACATTCTCAACTCCGACAATCCTTCTTTTCCCATGAAGAACTACGTGACGGTTCTTATTTACTGGGTCTGTTACATAAAAAATTTGAACAACTTGCTTAGCGAGTATGAATGGTTCGTCCTTGTATCCGACATGTTGAGGTCCATAGTAGTGACGCCGTACTTGTCGACCTTCACGCCCTGCGGAAGTTTAACCCAATGACATCGAAACAGGGGGATCTTGAAAAGTACATAGTCGAGCTCCCAAATCTCCTCTACGAACCCATAGTATGAGTTCAACCCGCGTGCCCGCGCGGTATTGAACCCCTCATGAAATGCATCTATGCGGACACCGCTGTTCTGGACTGTGCTCTTCCTATCCTGAGCTGCCGTATAAAACGTGTACCCATTTATGTCGTATTCTTGCCATGTCACAATTGTAAATTTTGGTCCTTTGGCCAACCATAGCAGCATTTCATCACTTCATGACCTCCAAGTGAATCGCATCTTTAACCATTCGTTGAACCGACGGTTGTGCTCTCTCGTTATCCAAACCTCCGATCGGTCTGGATTCTGTTGTCGTACCATGCCTTTGTGCTCGTCGATATATGGGGACACTTGGGTCATGTGTTGCAAGACCGTGAAATGGGCCTGCGCGTATGTATCTAGATCGGGAGTGATTGCTTTCCTCCCGATGGTCCCGATACCCTCTAGTCTCCCCTCGTGACGAGATAGAGGCACACCTATCGGTTCCACCTGAGCCATGTAGTCCACGCAGAACTCAATGACCTCTTCGGTTGCATAACCTTCGATGATACTGCCCTCCGGCCGAGATCGATTCCGTACGTAGGACTTCAGAATTCCCATGTATCTCTTGAAAGGGTACATATGACGTAGGAACACAGGGCCGCATATCTTTATCTCTTTCACAAGGTGAACAATGAGATGGACCATGATATCAAAAAATAACGGAGGGAAATACATCTCAAGATGACATAGAGTTGTCACCACCTCGGCCTGCAGAGCGTCGAGTCCTTCGGGATCGATGACCTTCTGAGCAATTGAGTTAAAGAAATAACACAGCCAAAAGATTGCCACTCGGACCTTATTTTGCAAGATACTCCTAATTGCAACAGGAAGTATCTATGTCATCAGCACATGACAAGCATGAGACTTCATACCAATTAATTTCAAATCTTTCATGGAAACAAGTTTCTTAATATTGGCGGAGTAACCAGACGGAACTTTCACACTAAGCAAGCTTTGACACAGTTCATTTCTCTCGGCCTTGGACAAAGTGTAGCAAGCTGGGGGAAGGTACGTTCGTCCTTTATCGGTCTCTTTCGGTGCTAACTCGGTTCTTATGTTCATATCAACCAAGTCAAGCCGTGCGTTAACACCGTCTTTTATTTTGCCACTAATGTTCAGTAAGAGACCAATCAATCTATCACATACATTCTTCTCCACATGCATGACGTCGTTGCAGTGGTGAACTTCTAAGTGCTCCCAATAAGGAAAGTCCCAAAAAATTGACTGCTTCTTCCAGATATTTTTCTAAGGGGTCCTTAATTTACGTCTCTTTCCAAGCACAACATCGATATCCTTAACCATATCATAGACCTCTTTCCCTCTAAAAGCCCTTGGAGCTGAACCGTCCTCCTTATTTCCGTCGAATTGTTTCTTCATCTTGCGGTATGGGTGAATCCTGGGAAGGAACCTACGGTGACGCATATACACAGTTTTGCGCGAGTTGTTCAGCCATACACTCTCGGTACCATCTAAGCAGTGCGGACAGGCTTTGGCTCCTTTTGTACTGAACCCCGATAGGTTACCAAGGGCAGAAAAATCATTGATGATGCAGAATAACATGGCGCGTAAAGTGAAGTTCTCTCGTTTGTACGCATCCCATACTTGTACCCCTTCGTTCCAAAGTGTCACAAGATCTTCCAGCAATGGTGCTAGGTACACATCAATATCGTTCCCAGGTTGCTTCGGCCCTTGGATAAGTAGTGACATCAAAATGTATTTCCGCTTCATACACAGCCAAGGAGGAAGGTTGTACATACATAGATTCACGGGCCATGTGCCATGTCGGCTGCTCATGTTACCGAAAGGATTCATTCCGTCCATACTCAACCCTAACCTTATGTTCCTCGGTTCCACACCGAACTCTTCGAAGCTCCGATCGAAGTTTCTCCACCGCGTAATCGCAGGTGTCTGAGCTTCCCATCTTTCTTACCCTCCTCCGAGTGCCAACACATCAATCTTGCCTCCTTTCGGTTCGCAAATAAACGATTCAAACGTGGGATCACAGGCAGATACCACAACATCTTAGCAGGAGGTCCTTACTTCGCCTTAGCAGTATTCTTACGCTTGTATCGGGATGCTTTGCACACGGGACATATATGCATGTTTGCATACTCTTTACGGTAGAGGATACAATCGTTCGGACATGCATGTATTCTTTCTACTTCCATTCCCAATGGACAAATAACCTTCTTAGCTTGGTAGGTCGTGCTGGGCAACACGTTTCCCTCCGGAAGGATGTCAGCTAAGAGACCTAACAACGTCGTAAAACTCTTGTCGGACCAACCATTGCTTGCCTTCAATTTCAGCAGTTCAAGCACGGTTGACAACCTTGTGTATTCCGGCTTGCAGCCAGGGAACAAAGGTTTCCCCGAGTCCTCCATTAAGCCCTCGAATTTACAAAACTCTTTCTCACCGTAGTTCCCTTCTGCATCGCGTAGCATCTGATCCAGATTGTCATCATGCGACCTATCCTCATCAAAAGCACATTCCATACCCTGCATATCGTTGACTTCCTCGGCGATGTTGTCATTACTGACTTCCGGTATAATCTGCTCTTCACCGTGACTGCTCCAACATGTATATCCTTTTTTGAAACCCTTTCGTATTAAGTGAGCTTCGATCTGCGCTGGGTTATTAAACATTTTCATATTACAGCAATCAATGCATGGACAAGACATAAATTTTATCCCTTCTTCAACATATCACCTTTCGTGGCTCTTCTAAAAGCAAACACGCTATTAATATACTCTTCACTCACACGGTTCTCAATGTACATCTAGTTTCGGTCCATCTACACGTATATGCACGTAACAAATTAATTAGTGTTAAATTATATTAATAAACCGCAAGTACCCTTCATAATGACCAAACACATTAGTGATTAGTCTAGAGTAAATATAAAGGGTTACAGACCGTTACACATTAGTGATTAGTCTAGAGCAAAAATAAAGGGTTACAGATCGTTACCCTTCTCTCCAAGGTGGCGTAATGTGGGGGGAGGCAACAGAGGTGCCGCAATGGGGGAGGAGGAAGCAGGGGTGACAGCTCAAAACGGAATGGGCAGCAATGTGCATGGAAGGAGGCAGCAGCAGCAGGGTGGCGTAATGGGGGAGGAGGCAGCAGCAGCAGGGTGCCCAATGGGGATGAGGCAATAGCAGCAGCAGGGTGGCGGCGCCTCAAATGGAATGGGCAGGGGGGCCTGTCGAGAGCATCTATTTATAGAGGTAGTATATCACAAACGGTTCTTGTAAAGAACCGTCTGGGATACATGCCTATCACAGACGGTTCTTGTAAATAACCGTCTGTGATAAATAAGTATCACAGACGGTTCGTATAAAGAACCGTCTGTGATAACACATAGAATACGAACCGTCTGTGATACTTCACAAACAGTTCGTATAAAGAACCGTCTGTGATACGTTCACATCACAGACGGTTAACGAAGAACCGTCTGTGATGAGGCGTCTTCTATTGCCTATTTTGTAGTAGTGGTAGGCATACGACGAGGTCCCACATGCGTGGTGGGGCCCACTTGACGTGATGGATGGAACTACCCTCGGAGCAAGTTAAACCCCAAGGATAGCAATGTAACTTCACTGATCTCCCCCTCCACTATAAATAGGACCCCTTGTAAATGGGGAGGGATATGCCACTTGTTACTCTTTCCACACATTTGCAATACAATGGTACAAACTCTGTTGTGTGATTTTCGTTGTGATTCCCTTCGCACCCTAGTGGTCGATGCGTTCGACTGGGGATGCCACAAGTTTACTGTCGGATCTTGTGTCGACGATACAAGCTACATACATTTAAAACTGAAGTCATGACTAAGTGTTTGTCTAATTCATACACATAAAGCATAAGTTAATAATAGATAAACACCCCCGATTGGCTAAAATTAGAAGTGAAAATGGTTGCATACAAAAGTTACAACTCAAACATCTATACACCTGAATGAAGCAGTCTTTAAAAAAATCAAGAAAAACCAGGATTTAGAAACAACACAAGGACCCTATTTATACACTCGTTGACTTTTGTACTCGCACACTGATTTCTACTTGCCGGAATGTACTTGTATTGCTACTCCCGGAGAAGACCGCCGGGTCCTGCCACGGCCGCAATCATGGCCATCGGGTTCCCAAATATGACCGCGATGATGACGCCTACGACGACACCGACAATCTTGCGGAACCGCTCGAACCCGCGGCTCCTCCGCGTCCTTCGGGGCAAGCTCTGCAGCACGCCCTCCATGGTCGGCGCGCTGGCCTGCACGATCTGACCGCCGCCGCGGTAGCCTTCCTTGAGGCACGCCACGTGCAGGTAGACGGCCTCGCCGTCGTCGTAGTTGGAGCGGTAAGCCCAGTACCTGCGGCGGGGCCCGTTCTTGCCACACCGGCGCGGCCACGCATCGTCTTCAACTCGGATTCACATGTTCCGCTTCTCTTATCACCGTCATCTAATCAATTAATCAGCAGCTTTGCCATGCTGGCCTGGCCTGACCACGTACACGTAGTTGCCACAAAAATGTAATTTCGGGGAAGTTAGCCAGCCTCACGCGGTTGCTGCTACTCAATAAGCAACGACTTGACCAGCAGTTCCTTCCATGGCGCGTACTGGTCGACGTGCTTGCACCATTACCGGCCGATAATCAACAAAAACATCGGGATTATCGTTTACATCAGGCACCCGTAAAAGTTCAAACCGGCCTAAAAATTGGGAATTGCTTGAATTTGATATTTCTTGATTTAAAATCCAAAAAATTCAAAACTTTGATTTAAAAATTTTAGCCCAAATATTCCGATTTTCGGCCAAACTGGTCCTACCGGTGACCTCCGATAAAAAAATCTAAACCGGTTACCCAAACCCTGACTTGCACTGTTGCGCAAGCAAAGAGCGCGCCCACGACATCAAGTATGCATACACCCTTGAGTCTAGCTCAGAGTTTTGGATACCAGAAACATTTTTTAAGACGGGGGGGAGGCCGAAAATCAAAAAATTTAGGCCGAAATTTTCAAATCGAAATTTGATTTATTTTTTTTGCATTTTAAATAAAAAAATCAAATTCAAAAATATTCGATTTTTTAGACAAGATTCATCCAAACCAATTTTTTGGGACCGATTTGTATTCCTCTGGCCCCCATTGGGGGATTGTCTATTCTTAAGGTGACTGAAATTTTCTTAACTATAAGTCATATTTTTTATCTATTGGATCAACATCCAATCATATAATACATCAATCTCTACATAAATCCAATGACCACAACAATTGACTTAAACATAAGAAAATTTCAGACGACTTACAAATAGCAAATCCGATATTTATCTACGGAGACCTTGACCTATACATATGATCGTCGATAGCGACCCCAGAAGCTAGCCGCAAACGAGGGTGCTGGCCAAGCTAGCTAGCATGAGGGACTTCTGGAAACGTCCCATTTAGTAATAGAATTTTGGGAAGACACGGCCCGTTTGCAATCCGTATTTGCAGTTTTGAACACCACGCACATGTATTTGCAAATTTGGCATCTTTGTTGCGCCGCGTGACCGTCAGGCGGCAACAACTCGCACGCCCACATCGCCTCCCCTTTGCCGCCCTTGCCTTATCGTTGCCGCACGGTGACCGTGCAGAACCGGCCCAGACACCGCCACGTGGCCCCCTCCCCTCCGCACCGCCAGGTTTAGGGTTTAGGAAATTCGGGTTTTGCCGCTGTTTGTAGAAATATTAAAATATAGCAAATGAGATCCAAAAATCATAAAATTTTATGAGCAGCCTCCCGACACAGTGTACTATACGGTGTTAATTTTTCATAATTTTATTCCTTCAGAATTTTTCTTGCAATTTCATATAAGTGTATTGTTTGTACGAATTTATCAATGTGGCCATCCAACAAATTACCTACCGCAGCAGCCCCGTGCCCTCCCACGCTCGTTGCTGGTAGCCCTCCCCCGTAGCTGTCGTCGGAAGATGCTCCGAAGCCCAGACCCCTCCCCCTAATTCCACCGTCCCTCCTCCCTATTTCGCTCATCTGTCGCCTCGTCCAGAAATTTTGACGCCAACGCTTACGGAATTCCCGGCTCCAACGCCGCGGTTCCTCCATCGCTCATCTATAAATACCGAACTCTCGCAGCCACTCTTCGCTAATCTCAATTATGTTTTGATTCTCGTTCTGACGCTTGTCACTGAGAACTCAAAGAACGTAATATAAATAATTTTATTGGGAGATTAAGTATTTTCTAGCTTCTCATCGCTCGGCCTTTCTTTTTCTATCCCCCGAATGGCAGGTAATTTGTCAGATGCTTTTGCTGTTATTACTGTAGTCGTAAATAGTCAGTCTTAGTCAACTAGTCGTAATTAGTTAGTTTAGAGGTGTTGGACCGAAAAGGCGACTAGAGGGGGGTGAATAGGAGCACGCTCACTTTTTCACAAATAATGAATTCAACATAAATTTTACTCCAGTAGCTATGAAAGCTATGGAGATCAGTATATCAGTACAGCGGAAGACTAATATTGAATCCAATAAAAACCCCTAAGCAGTACTACAAAAGATCAAACACAAGATAACAGATCTCGATTACCTTTAGCCTGGACCGCTAGCTCAAGGGCGATCGGACCGATTTCTGCGGTCGACCGATGATGCAGCCGTCCGACCACGCACTCGAAATGCATCAATAGCCCGATGACGAAGTTGCAAATAGATGAAACTTTTGATCTACAACTCCAAACTTGATGAAACTTAGAACACACCTTTTCTATGATATCAGGAACCTATTCCAATCAAAGATTTAGATAATTCTTGGAAGAATAAAGATCCTTTTCCGTTTGATCGAAGAAGGGTTCAAAACTAGGACAAAACGAAAACTTGATCCAATATCTTGCTCGTGGGTGATTGATGATCAAGATGATCCTAGATAGTTTCCCACACGTCACAGCAAGCTAGATCACGTGAAGAATTCAATCAAAAACTCGCTAATCAAAGAAAGACTCAAAATCATCAAATATAGAGAAAGAACGCAATAGGACAAAATATTGATCAAATTTTCCTTTGATTGATTGATATGATATGGGCTTACAGCCTCTCCATCAATGGAGGATAATGCTCAATCCAAGAGCACGAAAATCACATCAAACTATCAAGAACCCTAGTCTCCACAAAAGCTCTCTCTAAGGAAATTTGCGTTTACAAAAATAACAAAAGAGACGAAGAGAAGGTGCAGCCACCTCCCTCTCCTATTTATAGTGGAGGCTTAGACCTTCTAGAAGTTTAACTCAATTGGGCTCCCGTTAAGGCCCAAAACAAACGGGACACTTAAGCACGTATTTTAATGCGTCGTCTTTATCTACTCTTGACCTAACTAGCTACACCTTGCGCTATCTTGCGCTTCGGATTAGCCAATAGGCCACCCTTGTCCATCTTGCACCACGTTTGAGTGCATTGACCTCACCTAGCATCGTCGATCGTTCTAGACCTCAGCTCTCCAAGCATAGTTCCGATCATCCTCGCCGTTGACCGTCATTGACCACCAAGCAACCTGCACAACAATAGACAAGTAAACCGAATTTGAGAACAAGTTCTTCACAACTTGACCCATGTTAGTCAAAACATGCATCATGCAACATATATGCCCTGAAAGTCATGATTTTGACCTAACAACCGAAAATCACCGCCACGACAAGCGACGAACCAAGTGAAAACCGGTCAGACCGCCCCTAGGGCGGTCGATCGCCCTACTGGTCGGTCGATCACCCGACTATTGGCCGTCGGACCGCCAAGACGACTTATCCGATTTTCAACCTCTGAAAACCGAAACCTACTGGAAATTTCAAGCCAATAGAACTTTTGACTGGAGACTCCAAAAATTATGAGAGCAAGTGCAATAGAATCCCCTCTGTTGCCTACATCCTCTATTTTTGGCCCATCTCAATCCAACACTTTCTGACATTGCCGGTCCGACTGCCACCAGTGCTGGTTTGACCGTCGCATGGACCGGTTGACCGCCACCCTAGCCGGTCAGACCGGTTATGGCCTGACAGCACAGCAACTGTGCCGAAAACACGCAAAACGACAAACCGTTAACGTCATTGCTAATTGTCACATCATCCTAAGATTTGGAGCATATCCCTATGATATCCACAAGAGGTAAATAATCAATCATAATTAGTAAGTTTTGTGGTAATTACTTACTTTACTGGTAATAAATTAGTTTAGTGGTAATAAATTAGTTTATTGCTAATAAACTAGCAATTTATTTAGTGGTAATTAATTATTTTAGGGGTATTTAATTACCATCACTTGCATGCAATTTATCGTATTTAATTACACATATGCGTTGACCCCGATGAGTTGAACCTGTTAGTGTTTTAGGTAATAGCGGATAGGGTTGTTGTGGTTTTAGGTATTTTCGAACCTACAAGATTTGTTAGTGTTTTACAGCGATGGTCTCGTATGAGCCAGACCCGATGGGTTGGACCTATCGAGCTGCCAGTGCAAGGTGGTCCGGGGCAGAGGGTCTCCACACGATGAATATACACGAGCTTCGACGTTGCATCCAGAGGGAGTTCGTCGCGGAGGCAACGACGAAAGAAAGTTGTGATCGAGGTGATCACCTGCACAAATTATGTGTGGGAGCTCGTCAAGGTGAATGGAAGCATAGCATAGAGGCAGTACATGGAGATTGCCTCCCAGACCGATGCGGTCATTCACGGGAAGCCAATAGTGTACATGAATTTTGTATGAAGGGTGTCGGATGGCCTGATGATGCTATGGCCTCTGCAAGTGGGCAAGCGCAGTACGAGCCTAAAGATAGCAGCACAGAATGTGCTACCTCGGAGGGAAGTCCCGCGCCTACTTTTGTGCCAAATGAGGGGGCGGAAATGTGGTGGTCGGCCCTCATCGACGACCACGAGTATCTACCAGAGAAGCCACTTGGGTTGGAGTCCGGCGAGGACGTCGACCCAAGCTCAGATGGTAGCGACGAGGACGCACACCAAGCCGGTGGTCCAACCGGGGCAAATGCGTGATCGGAGGTGCCTTATGTGGCATCGAGACTTAATGATATCGCGGTGTGTTCGCTCGTACTAGCGCAAGAAGAAGGCTCCCAATGGGGGTTTGATGCTGACACCCTCTTAGCTGGGCAGCGCTTCCCTAACAAAGTGGCCATGCAACAAGCTATAGTACGGCCTTGTCCATCAGCTGTGTGTACCGAGTGCACCGGTCCAACCCAGGAAAGTACACAGTGAAGTGCGTAGTGGAAGGTTGCCCTGCCAAGGTCAACGCTCACCGAGCAAACATCTTCGGCTCGGCCTTCACGGTCAAGGCGCTGACCGACCACACATGCGAGCTCAGCGAGCCTCTGCAACAGCATTGGAAAGTGACTTCCGCATATGTTACAAGCCTCATCACGCACCAAGTTGAGGCGGACGTGTCTGTCTCCTTCAAGATGCTGATGTCGGAAGTCACCAATCAGGCCGACTATCCTGTCAGCTACATCAAGGTCCGACGAGCCAAGCAGAAGGTCATCGAGTCCATGTAGGGACGTACGAAGAGATGTACAACCTTGTGCCGAGATTGCTTCACTAGATTGCCGAATCAAACCCCGGCACGTATATAAATAAGCTTGACTGTGAAGATGCTGATAGAGGGCCCAACTACTTCATACTGGACCGGGTGTTCAGGGCCTTCGCTCAGGCCATCCGGGGCTTCTAGTTTTATCGTTTTATGCTAACGATGGATGGAACTTTCCTCATAGGGAGGTACAAGGGCACCATCCTAACCGCGGTGGTGGCCGACGTGAATGACCAGCTTGTCTCAGTGGCATTTGTCATTGTAGAGAGCGAGAACACATCCAGCTGGCTGTGGTTCCTGGCGAACTTGAAGATGGCAGTGGTGGGAGACCGGCGCAATGTCTGCCTAATCACGGACCGCAATGCTAAGTTATTGGTGGCCATCAACACCATGCAGCATGGGATGGATCCATCTCACCAGTGAAATGACATGCAATCCAGGTGGTGCATGAGACATCTTGCATGCAACTTGTTCGCGCGGTGGAAACCTTACGTACCGGACCCTTTTGAGGAGGCACCGAAGGAGCCCAGGACTCGCCCGGGTGTAATCCATATCGACGACGTAAGTTATGAAGAATTTACATCATTGTTACATTTTTGACTGTACGGTGCACTTACATCAAGGAATAGCAGGACATGGACGACTTCGACATACCAGCCCGATGTGGAGAGCACCGTGACAAGGGAAAGGGAAAGGCTTATGTGCCTAAGCCCGACCGCCATAGCATATCCGGTCGCTCGATCGTAATCCATATTGATGATGTGAGTTATGAAGAATTTACATCCTTGTTACATTTTTTACTATACGGTACACTTACATCATGGAATCACAGGATATAGACAACTTCAACATACCAGCCCGACGTGGAGAGTCTCACGATAAGGGGAAGGCTCCTTCGACCGACACTGGCTGACGTTGTAGCGTATCCGGCCGATCGGGCGCACTCCGTATCGAAGACATGAGTTATATACAATTTACATTCTTGTTACGTTTCTTACTGTACGATCCACTTACATCATTGAATCGCAGGATATGGGCAACTTCGACAATCGCCACCACCGTGTGCAGCCCCGAGACAAGGAGCACTCGCAATGGCACCGCGGAGATTAGTTGCACACATCGTTAAATAACAGCCTCGAGACAAGCATTCCTGTAGAGAAAGCAATGTGTCTAGAAAACATTGAATGTCAGAAGACAACGAAGGTGCTACTAGCTTGAAAAGACTGCGAACACCAATCAACATGCATCGAAGGTGCTACTATGTGATGAGATGAGCTCACCAAGAAAAGAGATTGCCGCGAAGACTAGTTGCAGACAACTATTTTTTTATGCTATAGGACACTCTTTGTTAATTTAGCAGTCTACTGTGAATGATATTCTTTAATATTGTATTGTACCACAGGTTAGGTAAGCTTGTGCTTGAACCAATGAGAAAAATGTGTGGTGTGCAGATCATATAACGATGTTGTAAGATCGAGGTGGCCGACTAGAGGGGGGTGAATAGGCGGTTTTAAAAATCTTTCGCGCTAAATCAATATATAAATGCGGAAGCTAATAGCGAATTGGTTTTGCACAATTAAAACCTAAATCAACTAGGCTCAACTAAGTGCACCGACAATATGAACACAATACAATATGAGCAATCATACAAGATATATAAGCAATTAAAGCAAGAATGTAAATTGCTCAAAGTAAAGCACAAGTAAACACACGATGACACGATTATGTTTTACCGTGGTGTTCGGAGACTTGCCGGTCTCCCCTAATCCACGTTGAGGTAAGCCCAACCCGCGTTGGACCGGCTCCTCAAATGAGCACACACCTCCGAGGTAAGTCCAACACTTGGACCGGTTCCAAACCGAACCAACACTCGCTCAACTATGGTTGCTCTTCCTCCACTCCGAGATGGCGAGCACCAAACCACTCACAACCGCGGGCCTTCTCACAAGCTTCTTGAGAAGGTCACCGAGCACGACGCCCACGCCGCCTAGGTGTCGGCAAACACCAAGAGTAACAAATCCGAACTTTCACTTGAACTAATCAAGTGTCAACGCTCACGTGGATACACAATCCACTACCTAAGGCAACACATGCACTTAGGGTTTACTCTCTAATCTCACCAAGTGCAACACATGCACAAAAGAGAATAGAGGTTTGCTCTTAGCTCAAGAGGCTCACAAAGAGTTCACAATAGTTCTTAGCAACATCAGCTACCTCCCCCAACCGGCCAAGGTGGCTATATATAGCCCACACACAAAAACTAGCCGTTGGGAGACAAACCCCTGAAAAATCAGGGAAATCGGAAGTTCCGCCGTACAAAGGCCGGAACTACCGCAGGAGAGAGAAAAGGCACCGCAACGGCTATGTCAGACGAGAAACTAGCCGTTAAATTTTAGTGCGGAACTACCGCCAACTAAACATCGGAAGATCCGATTCTTCGGAAGTTCCGCTCAACACATAGCGGAACTACCGCACATTGAATTTTGGCTAAGTCCCCAAAATGGTGCTTCTCTGGAAAAAACCAACCGCCGGATTTCGGAGCATCCGATTAATCGGAAGTTCCGCTATTAACACTCCGGAACTTCCGCACTTGGAAAATCGGCTAAGTCCCTAAACCGGCCGCTCTGGAAAAAAGCAGCCATGAAAATCGGACCGTCAGGTGCGGAACTTCCGCCGAAGAGCCCGAACTTCCGATTTTCCCGACGTAAATCGAAATGGCTTCTTTCAACAACTTCAATTGCAAAACACATTTGCTAATTGACAAGCCATGCCAACAAGGGTCACAAGCAAGATTCCCAACAAGTTGCAAAACACATTTGCCAACTTTTGGAATCATACCACAAGGAAAAGGTACATGGACTTACACCATTTGCAAAACGATTTGCAAACTTAAGTCACATGTTACAAGGGTTGAATGCATGAGCATCGGCTATTTGCAAAACACATTCGCAAATAATAGCTCCATGCATAGATGAGCTAGAGCAAATATAATGAGCTATCAACACATGACTAACTCAAACTACTAGTCAAGATCCCTCTTAATAGTACGGCAAACCTATACTAGCAATCCGGTCTTCCAACCAAACACCAAGACCGGTAAAAGACTAGGAACACATCCTTAGCCCTAGCTAGTCATACCTTTGCCTTGCATCTTCTTGAAGCTTGATGACGCACATCAACACTTCAAGTCCGGGTCTTTAACTTTGACACTCATCAACTCATGATGATTTCTTCACTTCGGGATCTTGTCTTGAACATCATCAACACATGATGATTTCTCCATCCCGAGTCTTCACATGCATCAACACATGATGCAATCCTTCACTTGACCTCCATCAACACATGATGGGTCTTCTCTTGTCTTGATGATCAACTCATGATCATCTCTTCTTGATAAGCATCAACTCATGATGCATCATTTACACTAAGCTCTTGACTTGATGATCAACTCATGATCATCCCAAGTCTTCATCATCCCGAACATAACCTCGTATATCCAACTCATGGAAAATGTTAGTTCCACAATGTGATCATCATTAATTACCATACCATACCATTAACTCATAATGGTGGGACAAGATACCTCAATCTTTCCTCTTTGGTAATTGATGATAACCACTTAAATTTTCATAAATTTAATGATGATAAATGAGAGAACAATTGAGTATATAAACTACACAAGTTATATATATATTCTAACATGAGTATACAAGAACTACACAAGTTCTATATACTCATAACATGAGTATATACTAACTACACAAGTTTTGTATACTCAAAGGTTTTGTTTCAACGTAAAGATCCTTAGTATATGTGGAAAATGGAATATGGATCAATACTAATGAAACCACAAAGTATAGGATAAAACTCCCCCTAAATGTGTGCATACACAAATGTGTAATGAGGTCATATGCACATATTCAAGTTTAACTTAAGGTTGAGTTCAATCCTATATTTTGGATCCGAGAAATGCAACATTATATAAATTGAGATGTCGATTGCATACCTCGTTGTGTTTCACCTTTATATCCAAATGAGACTACATAAAGATGATACTTGATAAAAGAGTTAGTCTCATATTTGGATTTGTCATTAATCACCAAAACACTCCATTAACTCATAATGGCGGGTCTAGATCTTTCAATCTCCCCCTTTTTGGTGATTGATGACAAATCCATTATCAATAACAACATTTGGATATTCATAGACATAAGATAAGAATTTAAACTAATGAACTATGTCTATGCATCATATGGGGTGAAACATAAAGCATTAAACAAAATGCATTATGTCTATGCATCATATGGGGTGAAACATAAAGCATTAAACAAAATGCATGTGAACACATTCTCCCCCTTACACATCTAAAGCATGCATTTTCCCTCTTTTGGTATGTCTAAACAAATCAAACATCCAAATGAACAATATTGATAAAACATTCTCCCCTTTTGGCATAAATCACCCAAAAACACAAGACAAATCTTAGCCAAAAGGAGTATTTGCAAAATGATACCACTTGCAAAAAAAATGAGGTTGGTCACAAAAAGTATAAATTGAACTTATATGACCAAGGTGGAATTTTTGTTCTCAAGATGTGAGAGGAGAAACAAGGATAGGTTATAAACCTATTGATCATAACATTCTCCCCAAAGCAAATCAAAACATTGAGAACCACTTGAAATGATAGTTGAAACATATTCAACTAACCTCCCCATTTTTGAAAAGAAATATAGATAATCTCTCATTTTAACAATTTTCACAAACTATGTTGAGATGAACATAAAGAACAATGCTTGAGAGAGATTTTTATAAAAATTCGACAGAATTTCTTTTGTAAATAAGGACATCCACGACAGGAGACAAGAAGATATAATCATCCACAAATATATTCATTCATAATCACATCTCATCCACATCTCATGCAACCATAAATTATGACATAAAAAACATGTTCTCACACAGAGTACCAAAAGATAGCATAGCCACAATAAGAGTCATACAGCCAGGTAGTCATAAGATATTACAATTTTTGCATACAAGGTCTAATGACCTAAATAGAACAAGCGGCTACTGCTCAGCAGGAGGGTCTTGAGGATGATCGACTGGAGGAGCAGCAGGAGGACCGCCAGGAGGAGAGCGAAAGCGACGCCGTCCAAAATGAACAGGTGGAGGAAACTGTTCGGCAAATCTGGCTGAAAGCGCGTCAAGGCTGGCCGAGTGGGCGTCGAGCCTGGAAGTGGTCGCCTCCTGGAAAGCATCCAATCTGGCAAAGGTGGCTGCCTCAAACGCATCCAGTCTAGAAGTGGTCGCCTCCTGGAAGGTATCCTCGATGCCCTCATCTCCAACAAGGTGGCATAAATCGATCCATAGTGGCTATACCTTGGAGGAGCAAAGAAGAAGAAGCAGGAGGTGCGACTGTGCTTCTTGGAGCACGCCTAAGATTGGCGAGATTGGAGGACCTTCTCTGGTTTATAGGCTTTATGTGTCAAGGTAAAGCTCCATTATATCCAGCTTGTTTAACGATCAAAGCCATAATGTAAGGTGCAAAGTTTATCCGTTTGACTCGATCATTCTTTGTTCCTGCTATCTCCCTTATAATAACATCCACAACATCAAACTTTCTTCCATGCATGATGCATTCCAATATATTCCAAACATGTCCTCTAATAGCATCATAATTCCCACTCTTTGGTAACATGGTATGGTTAATGATCCTATTTACCAAGCTGGGAATAGGAAGAAGTCCTGTGATCTTACCAGGGACAAATCTTTGAGTGGTGTCATAAAATTCAGTCCAGGCAGACAGAGGGAGAACTGTTCCATCATAGATTTTCTCATATTCGCTTGACTGGATATTCAATGCATGTTCAAAAGCGCGCTTTGTGCAAGAATACCTCACAGTTCCTGTCATCCAGGTGAGCTGAGAAAAATCTGGAGGAATGCATACTGTGGCATAAAACTGTCGGATGATCTCATCACTATAATTGCATTTTATTGCCACAAAGTTATGAATCCCGGCTCGCTGAAAGAGCCTGTATGTACCCTCATATCTGTCAAGTCCGTTGAGATAGGACCAATTGATATACTTGTGATCAGCAAATGGTTTGGATGGTCCATAAAAGAGATCATAGACTTGTCTTTGAAACTTGGTATGAAAACGAGGGTCGTCGCAATTTCCTGGAAGTGAATATTGATCCTTATCCCGAAGAATAGTGTAGTCGTCTGCTGTGAGTCCCTTAAGATCAATTTCCATCTCTTCTGGTTCTCCTAGTTCCTCATCAGATTCATATTCAGATTCTTCTCCTGATGCACTTTCTTCTGAATTTTCAGATTCTTCCTCATTTCTTGAAGAAGATGCGCCAGCATCTGAATAGTGCTTCGGGACTGCCATCTTCATCCTTGGCATCTTCAAGAACAACAATGGATGAAGTGTCAAAGATTGAATCAAAAGAAGATGAAATTCTCAGGTTCTGTCAGGACAATCGGAAGCTCCGCAAGTTGAACGCCGGAACTACCGCATGCGGAAGTTCCGCGCTCTCAACAGCGGAAGTTCCGATTTTCCTGGACTGACTCTAGGGCAATGATAAATTTTGATTTTTCAGTATTTTGATGGATTGAGTCCATGGAATCGATGCATAAACATCATACAATACTGAATAAACTAGTTTGCCCAAGAATCTACCACAGATTTCATCCACATTTCATTTTCCCCCAAAAACTCAAACCTAGGGTTCATGAGAGGCATAGATCCAAAGGGGATTGGAAATACCTTGAGGAATGGAGTGATTGAACCCTGGAGAAGCAATTTGTCGGTTGAGATTTGAAGAAAAACCGAAGAGGGATCAAAGAGTTTCGGTGGAGTATTTGGAGAAGAGAGGGGGCTCGGGAGAGAAGAGACTGCGGCTGGAGTGGAGAGAGATAAAACGGAGGAACCGCAGTGCAATAAAGTCTCTCAGCTACCGGAAAGCGGAAGTTCCGCATTTCAAAGGCGGAAGTTCCGGACTACGGAAGTTCCGACTGAGTACCGAAGTCTGATTTTCCGACGCTTGAAGAGAGCTGAAACGGAAGCTCCAAGAAATCAATCGCGAAGTTCCGAAAACGGAAGTTCCGCACCTAGAAGGCCGGAAGTTCCGATTTTCCTGACACTTCAGGAAAGATCTTGGAATTTGATTTTTATGCAAATGATCCCTAGTTTTGCACTCAAATAAATATCATTCAGGATCATTGTACATTAAAAAGACTAATGTCTATCCAAGAAAATAATTTTTATGAATTTAGCTTTGATTTTGCAAATGAAGCCTCATTTTCATGAAATTAATCAAAACAACTCAAAGAAAACATTTTGTTGATTTTAAAGCATCCAATTTTGTGTATGAGTCATAAATACCATTTTGAACCTTTTCATATGAATAATTTCGGTTCATATGGAAAACTCACTTAAGTGCTAGAAAGTGACCACTTAGGTCAAAGTAGGATTTTGGACGAATTTCAAAATCAAATAACCTTTTCTAGGTTGGTCTTTTGGAAATTCTTTGAATACCAAAATTGTTTAGAATAACCAACTCTAGGATTTTTCTTTTGTCAAGATTTTCAAATTCCTTTTATAATAGATTTTACACAAAGATCTAGTTTTGGTCAAAAACAAGATGCTATAATGTAAGCTTTTGGACATAAACTCATTTTCACTTAAAATAGATTTTTCTAAAGCCAAAACCTTTGGTAAATCTTTGAAAAGCATTTGTACACCTTTTGCAACTAGTTTTTCAAAGAATTACTAATAATTATGAAATTTTTGACTTTTGGCTAAAAGGCTCATTTTTGAAACACAATACTAGCACTTAATTTATTTGGGCACATTTAGGGATGTGATATACATGGCTATGATTTAGCACTCCCCCTTAATGTGCCACAACCATCTTGCTCAAGAGATTAATAATGAACATTATGAACATAGAGCAAGAACACCCCTTTTAAAATAATTTTCATGAAATGCAACCTACACAGGGCATAAGGGGCTAGATACTTCAATGTAAGTACTTGTTACCGAAATGGCATTGGCTTATGATACGACATGATTATCCTTAGGCTTGGCTCCAATTTTGCATATGGTGATCCGTCCACCTCTTCATATGAGCCAAACATCCAATGCCTTCCAAGTACCTATTCATTATTTAAGCGCTTTGGTACCCAAAACTAGGTTGGGTCCACGAATGTTAGTCACAATAGATTTGGGCACCCAAATGGCCCTAGCATCGCTTTTATGTGTACTAACTATTCTAGCAAACACATTGCCATTAATATCCTTCCTAAGCAAATATTGATCATTATAAATAATGGGCTTAGGAGTGATACCTTTGGGACAATCCTTACTCATATGTCCTTTTCCCAAGCAATTATAGCAAGTTCAAGTTTGTATTCACCTTTACCTTCTTTACTTGCTCCTTGCCGGTTTGCCTCTTCTTTGATGACAATTGCTTGTCATTCATCTTGTTAGGACACACCGAGGCGAAGTGGCCCTTTCCTTTGCATCCATGGCACTTGATATTCTTCGTGTGCCTTGCATTGTGCCTTGTCTTGCTTGTCTCCTTTTTCTTAGGAGTGAAGCCAATTCCACTCTTATCTTGCAAGCGCCTTTGCTTGCTCAATATATCGTCAAGAGTGGCCTTCCTTTTAGGCCTCTTTCCAAGTCATTCTTCAATTTGTTGACTTGGGTTGAGCTCATTGTTTTCCTCTACAATGTTAGTATTGCAAGATATGGAGGAAATAGTAGCATCTATTTTGGAGCAACAAGGCATATCAATTAAATCCTCACATGAGGTGGATACATTAGCCTTAGATGAGATGCAAGATGTAGGAACTACGCATGGCATATCATCTAATAACTTGCATGTAATGCCTATATCCACCTTGGACTTATTAAGATCCTTGAGAAGGAGAGTCTCATGAGCTTCTTTTAGCTCTTCATAAGAATCCTTGAGAGAAAGAAATTCTTTCTTCAAGACTTTGAATTTTGACTTCTCCTTGCCAAGATATTCATTTAAATCTTCTAACATTTCCATCAACTCATCATAGGTGGGTTCTTCATTTTCGTTTACCTCATTATTACCTTTAGCCATGAAGCATTGAGTTGATGTGGAGGGAGTTGAGGAGTCCTCATTTTCGTTGTCGGAGCTTGAAGTTGAGCATTCTTCTTCCGACATCCATTCTTGTGTGCAATCATCACTAGTTGAAGTGGATAATTCATATTGATCTTGAATATATGTCCACATCTCATGAACGTTCTTGAGATTGCATATGGCATCAAAAGGTCTACGCCAAAGCACTAAATAAGGCGTTAGTAGCTTGAGCGCCGAGATGTAAGCATTTCTCTTCCTCAATGGTTGGAGCAAAAGATCCAATGGAGGAGAAAAGCCTACATCTACAATCCGCCATATTTTTGGACTCATGGCCCTAAAATAACAAGACATGGATTTTCCATTGAGCATAATTTGTGCCATCAAATATAGGTGCTTCACCTAGGTGCACTAAATCTCTAGTTGCCATCCTTTACTCTCTAGACGGTTAAGTCTAATAAATGAGAGACCAAGCTCTGATACCACTTGTAAGATCGAGGTGGCCGACTAGAGGGGGGTGAATAGGCGGTTTTAAAAATCTTTCGCGCTAAATCAATATATAAATGCGGAAGCTAATAGCGAATTGGTTTTGCACAATTAAAACCTAAATCAACTAGGCTCAACTAAGTGCACCGACAATATGAACACAATACAATATGAGCAATCATACAAGATATATAAGCAATTAAAGCAAGAATGTAAATTGCTCAAAGTAAAGCACAAGTAAACACACGATGACACGATTATGTTTTACCGTGGTGTTCGGAGACTTGCCGGTCTCCCCTAATCCACGTTGAGGTAAGCCCAACCCGCGTTGGACCGGCTCCTCAAATGAGCACACACCTCCGAGGTAAGTCCAACACTTGGACCGGTTCCAAACCGAACCAACACCTCGCTCAACTATGGTTGCTCTTCCTCCACTCCGAGATGGCGAGCACCAAACCACTCACAACCGCCGGGCCTTCTCACAAGCTTCTTGAGAAGGTCACCGAGCACGACGCCTCCACGCCGCCTAGGTGTCGGCAAACACCAAGAGTAACAAATCCGAACTTTCACTTGAACTAATCAAGTGTCAACGCCACGTGGATACACAATCCACTACCTAAGGCAACACATGCACTTAGGGTTTACTCTCTAATCTCACCAAGTGCAACACATGCACAAAAGAGAATAGAGGTTTGCTCTTAGCTCAAGAGGCTCACAAAGAGTTCACAATAGTTCTTAGCAACATCACCTACCTCCCCAACCGCCAAGGTGGCTATATATAGCCCACACACAAAAACTAGCCGTTGGAGACAAACCCTCAAAAATCAGGAAATCGGAAGTTCCGCCGCATAAAGGCCTAACTACCGCAGAGAGAGAAAAGGCACCGCAACGGCTATGTCGACGAGAAACTAGCCGTTAAATTTTAGTGCGGAACTACCGCCAACTAAACATCGGAAGATCCGATTCTTCTAAGTTCCGCCAACACATAGCGGAACTACCGCACATTGAATTTTGGCTAAGTCCCCAAAATGGTGCTTCTCTGAAAACCAACCGCGGATTTCGAGCATCCGATTAATCGGAAGTTCCGCTATTAACACTCCGAACTTCCGCACTTGGAAAATCGGCTAAGTCCCTAAACCGCCGCTCTCGAAAAAAACAGGCCGCGGAAAATCGGACCGTCAAAGTGCGGAACTTCCGCAGAAGAGCCCTGAACTTCCGATTTTCCGATGTAAATCGAAATGGCTTTTTCAACAACTTCAATTGCAAAACACATTTGCTAATTGACAAGCCATGCCAACAAGGGTCACAAGCAAGATTCCCAACAAGTTGCAAAACACATTTGCCAACTTTTGGAATCATACCACAAGGAAAAGGTACATGGACTTACACCATTTGCAAAACGATTTGCAAACTTAAGTCACATGTTACAAGGGTTGAATGCATGAGCATCGGCTATTTGCAAAACACATTCGCAAATAATAGCTCCATGCATAGATGAGCTAGAGCAAATATAATGAGCTATCAACACATGACTAACTCAAACTACTAGTCAAGATCCTCTTAATAGTACGGCAAACCTATACTAGCAATCCGGTCTTCCAACCAAACACCAAGACCGGTAAAAGACTAGGAACACATCCTTAGCCCTAGCTAGTCATACCTTTGCCTTGCATCTTCTTGAAGCTTGATGACGCACATCAACACTTCAAGTCCGGTCTTTAACTTTGACACTCATCAACTCATGATGATTTCTTCACTTCGATCTTGTCTTGAACATCATCAACACATGATGATTTCTCCATCCCGAGTCTTCACATGCATCAACACATGATGCAATCCTTCACTTGACCTCCATCAACACATGATGGGTCTTCTCTTGTCTTGATGATCAACTCATGATCATCTCTTCTTGATAAGCATCAACTCATGATGCATCATTTACACTAAGCTCTTGACTTGATGATCAACTCATGATCATCCCAAGTCTTCATCATCCCGAACATAACCCGTATATCCAACTCATGGAAAATGTTAGTTCCACAATGTGATCATCATTAATTACCATACCATACCATTAACTCATAATGGTGGGACAAGATACCTCAATCTTTCCTCTTTGGTAATTGATGATAACCACTTAAATTTTCATAAATTTAATGATGATAAATGAGAGAACAATTGAGTATATAAACTACACAAGTTATATATATATTTAACATGAGTATACAAGAACTACACAAGTTCTATATACTCATAACATGAGTATATACTGAACTACACAAGTTTTGTATACTCAAAGGTTTTGTTTCAACGTAAAGATCCTTAGTATATGTGGAAAATGGAATATGGATCAATACTAATGAAACCACAAAGTATAGGATAAAACTCCCCCTAAATGTGTGCATACACAAATGTGTAATGAGGTCATATGCACATATTCAAGTTTAACTTAAGGTTGAGTTCAATCCTATATTTTGGATCCGAGAAATGCAACATTATATAAATTGAGATGTCGATTGCATACCTCGTTGTGTTTCACCTTTATATCCAAATGAGACTACATAAAGATGATACTTGATAAAAGAGTTAGTCTCATATTTGGATTTGTCATTAATCACCAAAACACTCCATTAACTCATAATGGCGGGTCTAGATCTTTCAGATGTACCGTTGCTTTTGAAACACACACGAATCAGAGGTTACGATACATCGTTATATGATCTGTATGCCACATATTTCCCTAAATTGGTTCATGCAGAAGCTTATCTAGCCCGTGGCACAGTACAGTATTAAATAATATCATCCACAGTAGACTGTTAAATTAACAAAGAGTATCCTATTTCATCGGGTTACATGTGATAATACCCCGTCCTCCTTCATCCCGGTTCATGCACAAGCTTATCTAGACTTTGGTATATTTCGTGTTATGTCATTATGTTTGGGTTTATGCGTATACATATGTTGTTTTCCTATATTTGCACATGTATTTTGGTTGTTATGTGTTGACTCCTGCGCCATATTTTATATCGACGTCTCGAATGGAGTTGCAACGTAGTTTTTTTCCATACATTCCTAGTCACATGAAATCATGAAACCCTAATTTTCGAAATCTAAAATCCAAATTTTCACAACCTAAATCCTAAATTTTCGAGACAATTCCAGATCACATATCAAATTGTCCAAATAGTACACAATCAAGTCCATTGCCTAATGAGCCTTCAAAATAAAATTTATAATTTTTGGAGCTCAATTCCAACATTTATAAATTCGTACAAACAGTACAGTTGTATGAAATTACGAGAAAAATTCTGAAGGAAAAAAATTATGAAAAATTTACACCGTATAGTACACTGTGTCTGGAGGTTCCACATAAAATTTTATAGTTTTTGAAACTCGTTTGCTATATTTTATCATTTCTACAACAACGGCGAAACCCAAAATTCCCAAACACTAAACCCGACGGTGCGGAGGGGAGGGGGGCCACGTGGCGGCATGTGGGCCATTGCCGCACGGTCAAGCTGGCGAGGCGGGTGTGCGGGGAGGGCCACATGACGGCGTCGGAGCTGTTGCTGTACGATCATCGTGCGGCAATAGGTGAGCTGGCGGGGCAAGCGGGCGGAGAGGGCATATGGCGACTCCGAAGTTGTTGTCGTACGGCAACAAAAATACATATTGCAAATGGGCTGTATCTGAAAAAAAAAAACTTGTAATAAACCGGCAAGACTTGGAACAGCGCCGTGCAACGGAGACCCTGACCTTTACAAACGATCACCGTCATCTAATTAATCAGCGCGCGTGACGTGCCTCGATGCACAAGGCCTTCGACCGACTGCCTAGTTGTTTGCTTCCGTAACGACCATGCGGAGACCTTGACCTACGTGGTTCCCATGGAAGCTGGGAGAGCCCCGGCCGGAAGCTTCTGGAAACGTTACGTTTGGCAATTGACTGGGAGGAAGACTCGGCCCAGCTCATACTCCAGAGGGCCCGCTTGCTCGGCTCGGCCCGTGGTACACAACAACACATCAAAATCCCATCCAGGGTTAAAAATCAGGGCAGTAACCTATCGTGGTTTCCCGGATAAGTATGTTACTTTGGTTTATTTTTTTTTATTGATTTGGGTAGAATTTGTTGTTGGAAAAAAAAATTAGCTTACCCTGCTCAAGTTTGATGGTTTGTCTACTTAGCCTCCTGAACTACAAAACCAGGTGTTGTTGGAAAAAATTAGCTTACCCTCCTAAAGTTTGATGATTTGTCTATTTAGCCTCTGAACTACAGAACCAGGTATTCTTCTAACAAACTTAAAAAACCAGAGCAAATAGCATCTTTCACCGTGGTGATGACGTGGCGATGCAAGACAAATTTAAAAGCTCCTTAATCGAATAGGTCCCATGTCAGTGAGTAACTTCTTCCTACTTGTCTCTACTCCCATGTCTTTCTCTCTCCATCCTATCCGTTACAATTGAAGGCACCTGCCATTGTCATAGCTAGCCAGCCGAGCCCGCAGCCGGCCGCTGCTCCCATCCCCCTTACAGTGCCATCCCAATCCCACAACTAAGCCTGGTAATGGATTGGGTTGAAATAGGTGAAACGGATTGGGTTTTACTTTGGGTGGATGGAAACAGGATGAGGCCATGAATGGGTTGATTTAATTTGGGTTTGTAGAGAAAACGGGTTGGTTCGGGTTAACAAATTTCGGGTTCATATGGTTTCTACTCATGGGTTCGGTCTAGGTGGGTTGGAATTGGCGAGACTGCATGAGAGGGTGACTGCCGAATTCTAGAACACGTGAGAGGCGAGGGTTCCAGTGCCGCCACCCGCCGTCGACTCCCTCGTCCTCCCTCGATCTCCGTCGCTGAACTACTAACTTGATGTAGCAGTAGCAATAACGTCCGTTCCTATTGAAATATGGCCAATATTTTAATTTTAGACTTTATTATAGAGCAAAGATCATTTAAAATTACATATGCATAAAACGATACTAACAACAGGCAACTAATTACACTTCTAAACATACTTAATAATAGATTTCTGACAAATACAATGAACGTACAACCAACTTACAGTCGTGCTTGATGAAGAACAGGTAGTAGCGCATACTCGAAGCAGTGTTCAAAGCAGTGCAGATCGTAGATGATGCAACACAATGAAGGAAGTGCGCAGATGCACGCCTGAAAACCTTATTGTCGCCCGTGCAGGTGAACTCTACAGCAATGGTTCGGAGATACCCGCTCACCATACTTTCTGGTTGAATAATCTAGACTCGTCATTATGAGTTAATGGAGTGATTTGGTGATTAATGACAAATCTATATATGAGACTAATATTTTTATTGATATACCTATTATCTAGTCTTATTTGGGTGAAAAGGTGAAAACCATAGAGGTATGCATTCGACATCATATTCTTATACCTTGTTGCATTCCTTCGATCCAAAATATAGGTTGAACTCCACTAAAAATTTAACTTGCATATGTGCATATGTTTTTATTACACTTTTGTGTATGCACACATTTAGGAGGAGTTCACTCTATGTTTTGTGATTTTATTAGTATTGATCAATATTTCTTTATCCACACATATTAAGGATCTCTACTTTGAAACATATCCCTTGAGTATATATAACTTGTATAGTTCATATATACTCATATTGCTCTATATTCAATTATTTGCAATTCAGGTGGTTGTCATCAATTAGCAAAGAGAGAAAGATTGAAATATCTTGGCCCACCATTATGAGTTAACGGTACATTTGGTAATTAATGACAATCACATTATAGGGCTGACATTTTTATGAAGTTTGATAAAAATATGTTATGTTCCATGATGATTGTAACATCCCAAATATGGGTTTATGTTTCAAATGTAATAAAAATGAGGATAAATTAAAACTTTTGCTACCTCATGTATTATTGCAGTGTTTGAAACCTCTTTCTTTAATTGGTGGAAATTCAAACTCCAAATTTCCCCAATTAAACTCAAGCCAGAAACCTCCTTCATGAAAATCTTGTGCCCAATCTCTGGAAATAATTTTCATTTGGTCTAGGGTTGATGTTTAACACCTCTGAATTATCTCATGATTTTTAGAAATTATTTGATAATTTTTGGAGGCAAGTCAAACTGGTCAAACCCCATTTTCCTCTCTTCTGGAATTTCTGTAGAATAATTCAGTGCATGAAAATCTCTAAAAAATTTTTTGAAAGCTCCTCCTGCTGTCAGCAAGCTCCAGCTAAAATTTCATAAATTTTGGAGTTTGTTTGCTACCTCAAATAATTCCTCAAAAATCAGATGTTTAAAATTCAAATTCTAAACCGGTTTGCACTGCTCTCTGCTCGAGCCCTCGGACTCGGTCCACTAACTAATCGCGACCGGGCGCGTCGATCGGGTGTGCGGTCGTGAGCCGTTGATCGACATCGAACGGTCTCGACCGCTTGAACGATGGAATCGTTTAATCCACCCGATCCAACTCACCGTTGATCAACATCGAGCGGTCTTCGACCGCTTGAACGACGGAACCGCTGTAATCCATTCGATCTAACTCACCTTTCGATTTCCATCCGACGATCGACGAAGTCGCTCCTTCCTCCGTCGGTACACAGCGTGAGCAAAGCAGCCATGGCGTCGCGCAGAGGAGAAAAGCCGCAGCGCCCATCCAATCCACGGCCGCTTTAAACGGCTATCTCTGCGCGCATTTAATGCCCGCCGTGCTCCTCCTCGACGCCCACTCTCCAATCGCTCCGCCGCCTCTCGCGCAAATGGCCAAAGTTGACTAACGGTATATCGCCGCTGTTTCTCGCCATGCCCGCTATTTAAGCTCATTTGCTTCTCCCTTAGCTTCCTTTAGCACCTCCGCAACTCTAGCTAGCACTCACAAGTCCGCTGGAGCCACAGATCTTCGAGAATCCTTCTACGCCATTGTCGGTTTTGAAGCTCCAAAGGAGCTCGGCAAAGACGGGCTTTCTTCTTCAAGTCTTTGCTCCTCTCGCCCCCTCTTCTCACCAAGCTTAATCCTCACTCAATTCGGTTCAATTTGTCCAGGACGAGCTGAATTCGATTTCCCAATTTCACCAAACCGGCGTTCTTCTTCGCCCGGCAGCTTCGACTCTCCTCGCGCGCCCATTGCGCTCGTGTAGCTCCTCTTAGTCCCTAGTGGCCCGCACCGCTCCCTTGAACCGCAATGAGCATTTTTGCCATTTTCGTTTTGGCCATTTTGAACCACTTCGTCCCCTCCGCTTGCCGACGCTCGTCGATCGCACCAATTCATTGGTACCATTAGGTGCGCAATGATGTTTGGGACCCATTTTGGGCACTTGCTCGCACCGCCGCGGCCGAGCCGCCGGCGGCGAAGCCGCTCTCCTCCGACATTTTTGCCGACGAAAACAGACGATGGTTTGAACGTGAGTCGATGCGAACCGCCGATCCTTAGATCTACGCCCACGCTCGCGTGGAAAATTTTGAATTGCCGCTGCCTCTGGCCTCGTGGACCGCTGGATCTAAGATCAATGGTCCCGATGCGAGTCCGCGCGAGCGCTGGATCCCGCATCCATGGCTCGCGGCGCTGCGGAACGCTCGGACCGCCAACGCCCCATCTCGTACCGCTGGATCCGATCCAACGGCGGACGACCGATGTCCCGGACGCCGCGCTCCGACTAAAGTGGTCGTGGACCGCTGGATCCCGATCCAACGCTTAACGACTGGGGTTTCGCGCGTACATGCAAGGCGCCAATCAGCTGGGACGCGGACCGTCGGATCCGAGATCGACGCCTCGCTCGCCACGCCATTTCTAATTTCTGATTTCCCGAAAGGATTTAGTTATCAACTGAAAAATGTGATAACTTGTAAAATGCATAACTAATTCATTTCAAATCCTTTTCGGTTGATTCAAATTTGGTTGGTTCTGTTTTTAACTAGACTTTAATTTAAAAATGTTTCCAAACTCAGTATAGCTCCGAAATTTTTGCTAATGGATAGTAGCATTTTTGATTTATAAAAGCTGAGCAAAATTGTTTTGGTCATATCTTTGGCATTAAGAATCCAAATCAATTGGTTCTTGTTGCTAAATTCATTATAAATCAAGACCTTGCTACTGTAAAAATTTCAGAATTTTTGGAGGAGTTTACTGTTGGGTCTTTGTATTTTATTCGCTCTTATCGCTTGGTTCTCGCTTTTCGTTAGGATCCAAGAGCACATTGATAATCTTGTTGATCCACAAGAAGACCTTGACCCACAAAGCAAGCGTGCAAGATATTTGATCATAAATGTCCCATTACTTTCAAAGTCTAATATCTTGTTTACAAATTATATGTATGTATTGCTTTTGTGTCCAAGTATTTTTGTCATGTTTAGAGGTAGCTATTCCTATTGCATTGTTGCCATTAAAATGTTATCCTCGCCACAACCATAAGTTATTATAATCGCCGTGAATTAGAGCCCGTGATTTATTTATGCTCTTTACCGCCTTTGCGATGTCATGCTTAGAAATGCTTAGCTACGGTAGAATTGGGCTGTTATCGACTTAGTCGATGACCTTGATCACACAAATCATTTTGTTTATTTTTGGTTCAGACCTTATGCTTTTGTTTTGTAGAAACCGAAAATGAAACAAAATGATTTGACTTGGGCACAATGGTATGTTGGTGTGATTGTTGGGTGTAACAAGGAAAGGTGCCTGTGTCCCTAAGGACCAAGTGTTACTTGTGTCACTAAGCCAAGCGCTTATGCGTATAACCACGCGAGAGGATATGGGACCTCTCTTGACTTAGTACTTTGGCGTGGGTTATCTCCGAGTCGCAGGAGGGGTTGGGTGTGTTGTGTGAAACATGATATATGTTCTCGGTGTTCTTGTGTTAAAAGTGCGTGGTGGAGATTCCGGTAGGCTCTCCACCTCGAGGAGCATTGTAGTTGTCCAAGGCTTTACTCGCGACGGGTAGTTGACCGAGGCTTTACAATGACTCGACACAACGTATGGGTTTCTATCCATACGGGCGCTCGTGAATAATTCACAATATTGGAAATGTCTCAGAGGACTTAGCCGTGCTGCATACCTACTAAGTGTGTCAATCTAGTGGCAAAAGGCGGTCCGCGTGTGGGTACATTGGTACACCCTCGCAGGATAAAACTATTCGAATAGCCTCGCCCTAGGTTATGGACATGCTTGGTAAGGTCGCAAGGACTAGACTACAACCTTTTAAATTAAAATTTGATATGGTTGGCATGAATGGGTAATTCATGCTATTGTTGTGGTGACTAATGGTTTAGTCACTTCCAGACTGTTTTATCGTTGTTGCTTCTTGATTACTACTGCTTTTATCAAATAAAATCAGATTGCAAAATTGCCTTTGATCTATTACACTATTGTAAATAAAACTTGCTTTATGCTTAAAAATTTGAGTCCTAACTCGCTCCACTTAAATAAGCTTGCATATAGTTATTGTATAGATCTGTTATCATTCTTATATATCTTAAGTAGTACATTCAAAGTACTCACCCGCTTTTTGTCGGGTGCTTTTGTTTGCAGAGGAAGAAGGTGAGCCCCAAGGGCCTCACTTTTGTGAGTTGTGCCGTGGATTCGACGACTAGCTCAAGCGGTCCTGGTCGGTTGCCTTGTGGGTTAAAGGCACACCGATTGGCTCTTTTGTTTTATGGCCATCTTATGGCACTTTTGCTTCATTGTTAATTTTCTTTATGTATTTGTCATTTGGCCTTATGGCCTCTCTTTGTAATGACTATCCCTTATTTATGTTATATTTTGGTTTGTTGTTCATGTTTCGGTTCTATGTGAATGAATGGAATTGATGCATGAACTTTGTAAAGAGGTGTGTATATCGCACTGGAAGTATACATGTCTCGAGTCTCTGATTATCCGATTTGTGATGCTAGGACCAAGTGGATGGTTAAGATTACAAGTCGGATAAACCGGGTCTCACAAGGTTTGTATCGAGCCATACCGACCGTAGTAACCCAAGTTGGTCGCCTTCGTGATATTTTGGAAAACCTTATTTTCAAAGTATCAAATGATTTTTGAAAGCTTAAGGAATTCTCGATTTTATTCCTTACCTATCTTAGCTTTCTCCTCTCATCTCACTCTAATTTGAGTTTTGAAAATTGTTTACCTCTTCTTCCTTCAAAGATAGTGTTATCGATTAAATGGGTTTTGGGAACCACCGAGTTTGGCAAATTGAAGTGCTTAGGGTTTTGAAGTTTCGGATCAAGATTTCGCTAGAGGCTTGATGCGAATCAAGACGCTTCAATTTCAGCATAAAGAGCTCAATGGTTTCGATGGGACCACCGAGCTTGGCAAATTGAAGTGTGCCGATTTTGAAGTTTCTAGGATAGAAGACTTGGTGGAATCTTGATGCAAAATCGCTACAAAGAACCTCAATTTCCTGACAAAGAAGCTCGATGGTGCCTAATGGGGTAGAAGATGAGAGGTTAATCAATTAAAACCTGTGGGAATAAAAGGGTAAGATGTGATACTAGTTAGCTATGTATCTAACACTATTTTCGTTGACTGAACCTTGCTCTTTAGTGGTAATAGATCTTACCTTAATCTTCTGATTTTTATCTTCTCAATCAATTACTCGTTCATTCAATACGGGTTAGTTGCATTGGGAACTTGAGCTTCGGTTTGATGATTCATTGCGGTTTTTGGGAGTCTTTTTATTGGCCTGTTGAAGTTTACATACTTACTGTTTTGGCTTTCGGTTAGGGGGTATTCCATTCCCCTAGTCGCTAGCTTTTTGCTTCCTTTCGGCTTTGAATCTTTGAGTCTAGTTTTAACCAAAATTTCTTGTAACAGGATGGCCGGACGCACTCGTAGCGGCCAAGGCCAGTCAGCTGGTCCGGACGAGGAACTTCCTCCTCCTCCGACCATGGCCGAGGTCCTTCTTCAGATCGAGCGCAACCGTGCGGAGGACAGGAGGGTTCTTCTGGACGTTATCGCGCGCAACACTTCCGCCCTTACCGGTGCTTCAGATCCGCAAGGGAGTGGTCATCACCGCTGGGGACTCGCGAGTTTCTTCGCACTCAACCCCTACGCTCTCCAGTCCGAGGACCCGCTGACGCAGACGATCGCTTCGCCTCGGTGGAGCGGAAGCTTCGATAGCGCAGCGCCGTGAGCACGAGCAGGCGCCGCTTCGCATCGCACCACCGGAGGGTGCGCTTTGTCTTGGTGGGAGAGCTTTCGCCATGCACCAAGGCCACACCGCCACTTGGGAGGAGTTCCAGACGCCTTCCGTCGCTCTCACATTCCTTCCGCTTGATGAAGTCAAGAAGAAGGAGTTCTTGTCGCCGCACAAGGACGCCTCTCACCACGGAGTACCAGCACGAGTTCAACCATTTGGCTCGTTATGCTCGGAGGAGGTGGCCACCGATGAGGCCAAACAAGAGAAGTTCAAGGATGGTTTGTCCGAGGAGCTTGTGACAAGCTCTCTATCGCTGATTTCCTCGATTTCCGTGCCTTGGTGGTCAAGGCCATCGTTGTCGAGCACGTGGGAGAGCACTTGTGGATTCCCGCAGCGCAAGTGGAGGCCCACAAGTCGGCCGCAGCCGCCTTTTTCCGCTCCGTGTTGGGCGCCTCCGAGGTCCCGCCCTCCGCCTTCAAGACTTCGAGATCGCCAAGACTGCCCTCGCCCTTCGCAGCCGTGCCCCAATCACGCACTCGCGAGTCACCAGAGGCCTCCGCACACCGCAGATGTCACCGCTTCTTCGCAACAACAAGGGGCATTATGCGAACCAATGCCCTAAGAAGACAGAGCGCCCTCGCCCTAATGGAGGACGCGGGCCGAGGTGGTTCTTCTCAGACTCAAGATAGTCCCTACTACCCAAGGCGTGGGTAGTGGTCGCGTCAACCTCATTTCAATGGAGGAGGCACAGAGGCACCCGACGCCGTGGCCGGGTACACTTTCGTTAACTCTCATTCTGCCATCGCTTTGTTCGATTCAGAGCATCTCATTCTTTGTTTCGAGTCTTTGCTGCTATTAGTGAGCTCCTCTTTACTCCCTTGTTGGTCCCATTACTCATTCGCCTCCGGTTCGGAGTTGAGAGTCAATCTGAGTGTAGGGATGTCCCAATTGAGATCGAGGGAGTAAGATTCCTTGCGAATCTTATCCTCCTCCATTCAACAAGTCTAGATGTAATTCTTGGTATGGATTGGTTGTCTCAAAGATAAGGGACAAATCGACAGCCAAGAAGTGTGTCTCTATCTAGTCTTTCCGGCGAAAGGTTCGCTACCGGTTGCTAGGTCCGCATCTCTTCGCGCTTGAAGCGAAGCCCGCCTAGATATTAGTGAAGTCCCCACAGCTCGTGACTTTGTTGATGTCTTTCCAAGCTCTTCCAGGATGCCACCAGCTCGAGACCTCGAGTTTGTCATTGAGTTGGTTCCCTGCACGCCTGATTTCAAAGAGGCATTATCGGATGCCACCAAACGAGTTGGTGGAGTTGAAGAAGCAACTTGGTGAGTTGCAAGAGAAAGGTTTCATCCGCCTAGCTCATCTCCGTGGGTTGTCCCGCAATCTTCGTAAAGAAGAAGGACAATACTTTACGATGTGCGTGATTACCGTCCGCTTAATGAAGTAACGGTGAAGAATAAGTATCCATTGCCCCGCATCGATGATCTCTTTGATCAATTAACTGGAGCTCGAGTATTCTCCAAGATTGATTTGAGGATGGGATATCATCAAGTTCGGATACGACCCGAAGATATTCCAAAGACGGCTTTCTCTACTCGCTACGGCTTGTATGAGTATACCGTCATGTCATTTGGCTTAACCAATGCTCCCGCCTTGTTCATGAACCTCATGAATTCGGTATTCATGGAGTATTTGGATAAGTTTGTCGTGGTCTTCATCGATGATATTCTTATCTATTCTAAGGACGATAAGGAACATGATGAACATCTGAGGCGTGTGTTAGGCAAGCTTCATGAGCATCACCGATGCGGTTCAAGAAGTGCGATTCGTTAAAGGAAGTGGCCTTCTTGGGTCATGTTCTTTCGGCAGAGGCGAGCCGCTGATCCTAGTAAGATCGCTGATGTTCTTTCTGGTGTCACCTACTTCGTGACCGGCGCGGAGTTTTCTCGCTTAGCCGGATATTATCGCCGCTTCATCGAGAACTTCTCCAAGATCGCAGCCGATGACGGAGTTGCTCAAAAAGGACAAGAAGTTCTTATGGTCCGATGCTTGTGAGGAAAGCTTCCAATTACTCAAGAAGCGCTTGACCACCGCCCCGCCCTTGTTCTTCCCGATATTCATCGGTTTCGATATCTTTTGCGATGCTTCGCCGAGGACTCGGTTGTGTCCTTATGCAAGAAGGCAAGGTAGTGGCCTATGCATCAAGGCAATTGAGACCTCATGAACTCAACTACCCTACCCATGACTTGGAATTGGTCGTGTGATTCATGCACTTAAGATTTGGCGACATTACCTAATCGGAATCGCTATGAGGTGTATTCGGATCACAAAAGCTTAAAGTATTTGTTCACCCAACCAGATCCGAACCTCGTGCAAAAGAGATGGTTGGAGTTGATCAAGGACTATAACATGGGTATTCACTATCATCCGGCAAGGCTAATGTCGCTGCCGATGCGCCACGCAGCGCATTGCAATGCCTTGTTGCTCCGGAGCGCCGCCCCACTCTTCCGAGGAATTTCAGCGCCTCAACTTAGGTTTGGTTGAACATGGTTCCTCACGCCTTGGTTGTGCAACCAACCTTGGTAGATCGGATCAAGATAGCCCAACAATCAGATGTTGGAGTGAACCACATCAAGGGAAATGTCAAGAACGGTACGGCTAAGTGCTTCTCTGAGGATGAGCATGGTGTTGTAAGATTCGGCAACGCCTTGTGGTTCCAAAGGACATGGAATCTGCGAATTTAATTCTCCGTGAGGCCCATGATTCGCTTTTGTCTATTCATCCCGGCCACAAAGATGTATCAAGATCTCCGCTGTGATTTTGGTGGACCCGAATGAAGAGGGAAATTGCGGTTCGTTGCCGAAAGTGCGACGATGTCGTCGTGTCAAGGCCGAGCATCGGCCCAAACAGATCGCTTCACCTTTGCCTATTCCTCGAATGGAAGTGGATTCGATCGGTATGGATTTTATCACCGGTCCGCCTCGCACCTCCAAGGGCGTTGATGCCATCCGGGTTGTCATTGATCGGCTAACTAAGGTGGCGCACTTCCTTCCATCCAAGGCCGATCTCCGTAGGTCTTTTGGCGGATCTCTACATTGCCCGCATCGTGAGCTTACATGGGATACCTAAGACAATTGTCTCGGATCGTGGTTCTCTTTTCACCTCTCGCTTTTGGCAAAGTTTGCAAGAGGCGATGGGAACCTGTTTACCTTTAGCACAAAGATATCACCCCAAACCGATGGTCGACCGAAAGGGTCAACCAAGTGTTGGAAGACATGCTTCGTGCTTGTGTCCTCTCCTATGGAAAGAATTGGGAGAAATGCTTGCCTTTTGCCGAAGTTTTCCTACAACAACAGCTTTCAGCCGCCTTGGCATGTCACCTTCGAGGCCTTATACGGAGAAAGTGCGAACCCCGCTGAATTGGTCTGAGATGGGCGAAAGACCTTTCTTTGGCCCGACTCGATCAATGAGGCCGAGAGTCAAGTCCAAATTATTCGTGATCGCTTGCGCACCGCTCAATCCAGCAGTAAGAGCTATGCGGATCGCCGCCGCCGTGAGTTGAGCTTTGAGCCCGATGACTTTGTTTATCTCAAAGTCTCTCCTTTAAAGGGCCATCGCGCTTCAAATATAAGGGCAAGTTAGCTCCTCGATATGTCGGCCCTACCGTGTTATCGAGAAGAAAGGAGCCGTTGCCTATAAGTTGGAATTGCTCGCTGCACTTGAAGGGGTACATGATGTTTTCCATGTGTCCCAACCGAAGAAGTGTCTCCGTGTTCCAATCGAGGAAGCTCGCTGGAAACTCTTGATGTTCGTGAAGATTTGACCTATCGCGAGCACCTGCTCGCATACTCGATGAGGTTGAACGAAGAACGAGGAATAAAACCATCAGATTCCTCAAAGTTCAGTGGTCGAACCATTCTGAGGATGAGGCTACTTGAGAAAGGGAAGATCGCCTCCGTGCGCACTATCCATCTTTCTTTATCGAGTGAGCCAAATCTCTGGACGAGATTTTGTAAGGGGGAGGTTTTGTAACATCCCAAATATGGGTTTATGTTTCAAATGTAATAAAATGAGGATAAATTAAAACTTTTGCTACCTCATGTATTATTGCGTTGTTTGAAACCTCTTTCTTTAATTGGTGGAAATTCAAACTCCAAATTTCCCCAATTAAACTCAAGCCAGAAACCTCCTTCATGAAAATCTTGTGCCCAATCTCTGGAAATAATTTTCATTTGGTCTAGGGTTGATGTTTAACACCTCTGAATTATCTCATGATTTTTAGAAATTATTTGATAATTTTTGGAGGCAAGTCAAACTGGTCAAACCCCATTTTCCTCTCTTCTGGAATTTCTGTAGAATAATTCAGTGCATGAAAATCTCTAAAAAATTTTTTGAAAGCTCCTCCTGCTGTCAGCAAGCTCCAGCTAAAATTTCATAAATTTTGGAGTTTGTTTGCTACCTCAAATAATTCTCAAAATCAGATGTTTAAAATTCAAATTCTAAACTGGTTTGCACTGCTCCTCGCTCGAGCCCTCGACTCGGTCCACCAACTAATCGCCTTGGGCGCGGTCGATCGGGTGTGCGGGTCGTGAGCCGTTGGATCGACATCGAACGGTCCTCGACCGCTTGAACGATGGAATCGTTTATCCACCCGATCCAACTCACCGTTGATCAACATCGAGCGGTCTTCGACCGCTTGAACGACGGAACCGCTGTAATCCATTCGATCTAACTCACCCTTTCGATTTCCATCCGACGATCGACGAAGTCGCCTCCTTCCTCCGTCAAAGCGCGAGCAAGCAGCCATGGCGGCGCAGAGGAGAAAAGCCGCAGCGCGCCCAACCCAATCCACGGCCGCTTTTAAACGGCTATCTCTGCGCGCATTTAATGCCCGCCGTGCTCCTCCTCGACGCCCACTCTCCAATCGCTCCTGCCGCCTCTCGCTCAAATGGCCAAAGTTGACCCGAACGGTATATCGCCGCTGTTCTCGCCATGCCCGCTATTTAAGCTCATTTGCTTCTCCCTTAGCTTCCTTTAGCACCTCCGCAACTCTAGCTAGCACTCACAAGTCCGCTGAGCCACAGATCTTCGAGAATCCTTCTACCGCCATTGTCGGCTTTGAAGCTCCAGTGGAGTCTGCAAGACGGGCTTTCTTCTTCAAGTCTTTGCTCCTCTCGCTCCCCTCTTCTCATCAAGCTTAATCCTCACTCAATTCGGTTCAATTTGTCCAGGACGAGCTGAATTCGATTTCCAATTTCACCGAAACCGGCGTTCTTCTTCGCCGGCCGCTCTTCGACTCGGCGCGGCCCATTGCGCTCGTGTAGCTCCTCTTAGTCCCTAGTGGCTCGCACTGCTCCCTTGAACCGCACTGAGCATTTTTGCCATTTTCGCTTTGGCCATTTTGAACCACTTCGTCCTCCGCTTGCCGACGCTCGTCGATCGCACCAATTCATTGGTACCATTAGGTGCGCAATGATGTTTGGGACCCATTTTGGGCACTTGCTCGCACCGCCGCGCCGAGCCGCCGGCGGCGAAGCCGCTCTCCTCCGACATTTTTGCCGACGAAAACAGACGATGGTTTGAACGTGAGTCGATGCGAACCGCCGATCCTTAGATCTACGCCCACGCTCGCGTGGAAAATTTTGAATTGCCGCGCGTCTCGGTGCGTGGACCGCTGGATCTAAGATCAATGGTCCCGATGCGAGTCCGCGCGAGCGTTGGATCCCAGATCCATGGCTCGCGGCGCTGCGGAACGCTCGGACCGCCGAACGCCCCATCTCGTGTACCGCTGATCCGCATCCAACGGCGGACGACAGATGTCCCGGACGCTCGCGCCTCGACCAAAGTGGTCGTGGACCGCTGGATCCTGATCCAACGCTTAACGACAGTGGTTTCGCGCACACAGGCCTGTTGGCCGGGACGCGACCGCCGGATCCGAGATCGACGCCTCGCTCGCCACGCCATTTCTAATTTCGATTTCCGAAGGATTTAGTTATCAATCAAAAATGTGATAACTTGTAAAATGCATAACTAATTCATTTCAAATCCTTTTCGTTGATTCAAATTTGGTTGGTTCTGTTTTTAACTAGACTTTAATTTAAAAATGTTTCCAAACTCAGTATAGCTCCAGAAATTTTTGCTAATGGATAGTAGCATTTTGATTTATAAAAGTCGAGCAAAATTGTTTTGGTCATATCTTTGGCATTAAGAATCCAAATCAATTGGTTCTTGTTGCTAAATTCATTATAAATCAAGACCTTGCTACTGTAAAATTTCAGAATTTTTGGAGGAGTTTACTGTTGGGTCTTTGTATTTTATTCGCTCTATCGCTTGGTTCTCGCTTTTAGTTAGGATCCAAGAGCACATTGATAATCTTGTTGATCCACAAGAGCACCTTGACCCACAAAGAAGCGTGCAAGATATTTGATCATAAATGTCCCATTACTTTCAAAGTCTAATATCTTGTTTACAAATTATATGTATGCATTGCTTTTGTGTCCAAGTATTTTTGTCATGTTTAGAGGTAGCTATTCCTATTGCATTGTTGCCATTAAAATGTTATCCCCTGCCACAACCATAAGTTATTATAATCGCTGGTGAATTAGAGCCCGGTGATTTATTTATGCTCTTTTACTGTCTTTGCGATGTCATGCTTAGAAATGCTTAGCTACCGGTAGAATTGGGCGGTTATCGACTTAGTCGATGACCTTGATCACACAAATCATTTTGTTTATTTTTGGTTCAGCACCTTATGCTTTTGTTTTGTAGAAACCGAAAATGAAACAAAATGATTTGACTTGGGCACAATGGTATGTTGGTGTGATTGTTGGGTGTAACAAGGAAAGGTGCCTGTGTCCCTAAGGACCAAGTGTTACTTGTGTCACTAAGCCAAGCGCTTATGCGTATAACCACGCGAGAGGGATATGGGACCTCTCTTGACTTAGTACTTTGGCGTGGGTTATCTCCGAGTCGCAGGAGGGGGTTGGGTGTGTTGTGTGAAACATGATATATGTTCTCGGTGTTCTTGTGTTGGGTGTGCGGTGGTGGAGATTCCGGGTAGGCTCTCCACCTCGAGGAGCATTGTAGTTGTCCAAGGCTTTACTCGCGACGGGTAGTTGACCGAGGCTTTACAATGACTCGACACAACGTATGGGTTTCTATCCATACGGCGGCTCGTGAATAATTCACAATATTGGAAATGTCTCAGAGGACTTAGCCGTGCGCATACCTACGGAAGTGTGTCAATCTAGTGGCAAAAGGCGATCCAGCGTGTGGGTACATTGGTACACCCTCGCAGGATAAAACTATTCGAATAGCCTCGCCCTAGGTTATGGACATGCTTGGTAAGGTCGTGCAAGGACTAGACTACAACCTTTTAAATTAAAATTTGATATGGTTGGCATGAATGGGTAATTCATGCTATTGTTGTGGTGACTAATGGTTTAGTCACTTCCAGTGATTGCTTTGTCTCGTTGTTGCTTCTTGATTACTATGCTTTTATCAAATAAAATCAGATTGCAAAAATTGCCTTTGATCTATTACACTATTGTAAATAAAACTTGCTTTATGCTTAAAAATTTGAGTCCTAACCTGCTCCACTTAAATAAGCTTGCATATAGTTATTGTATAGATCTGTTATCATTCTTATATATCTTGCGTGAGTACATTCAAAGTACTCACCCGCTTTTTTGTCGGGTCGCTTTTGTTTGCAGAGGAAGAAGGTGAGCCCCAAGGGCCTCACTTTTGTGAGTTGTGCCGTGGATTCGACGACTAGCTTCGCGGTCCCGGCTTGGCTGCCTTGTGGGTTAAAGGCACACTGATTGGCTCTTTTGTTTTATGGCCATCTTATGGCACTTTTGCTTCCGCTGTTAATTTTCTTTATGTATTTGTCATTTGGCCGGTGGCCTCTCTTTTGTAATGACTATCCCTTATTTATGTTATATTTTGGTTTGTTGTTCATGTTTCGGTTCTATGTGAATGAATGGAATTGATGCATGAACTTTGTAAAGAGGTGTGTATACTGCACTCTGGGAAGTATACATGTCTCGAGTCTCGGATTATCTGATTTGTGATGCTAGGACCAAGTGGATGGTTAAGCATTACAAGCCGGATAAACCGGGGTCTCACAATGATGAAGACCTTGGATGGCATCATGAGTTGATCGTCATCAATTCAAAATTCAAGAAGATGATTGCATCATGTGTTGATGCACATCAAGATCATGACGAGAAGATGATTATGAGTTGATCATCAAATCAAGAGAAGATCCATCATGTGTTGATGGAGGTCAAGTGAAGGATGAATCATGGGTTGATGCATACCAAGATAATGACCCAGACTTGAAGTGAAGATGTATGTCATCAAGCTTTAAGACGGATGTTTAAGGCAAAGTTATGACTAGCTTAGGCTAAAGATGTATTCCTAGTCTTTTACCGGTCTCGGTATTTGGTTGGAAGACTGGATTGTTAGTATAGGTTGTCGTATTATTAAGGGGAGTCTTGTCTAGTAGTTTGAGTCTCATCATATGTAGATAGCTCAATCACGCTTGCTCTAGCTCTTCTAGGCATGATGCTATTGTTTGCAAATGTGTTTTACAAATAGTTGAAACTCATGTATTAACTCTTTGTAGCATGAGACTATAATTTACAAATGTGTTTTACAAATGGTTGAAGTTCATGCCCTACTCCTTGTGGTATTTTACCGATATTTGCGAATGTGTTTTGTAAATAGTCGAGGTTCATGCATAATCCTTGCAGCATGTGACTTTAATTTGCAAATGTGTTTTGCAAATGGTTAAAGTCCATGCACCTACCCCTTGTGGCATGATACTAAAGTATGCCAATGTGTTTTACAAATTGTTGAAGTTTATGCATTACTTTGATTCGGCTTTTGGAAAACAGCTTTAAAATTGGTATAATCATGGTCGGTAGTACCGATATTTACATGGCGGTACGTATTTTCTAAAGAGCATATTTGTAATTGTTTTTTATCCTCTTTGAAAATCAGAACAACCGCACTTCAACTATGGTACTGCCGTAGGTTGGTAGTACTGATATTTATATGGCAGTACGTAAATTACAAAGAGTATGTTTTTGGGAGTTTTGATCTCCCTTGAAAATTGATATGACCGCAAATTCTTATGCGGTACTACCGGAGTACAGTAGTACCAATTTCTAAGTGGCAGTACGTTTTTTCCAGAGAAGGTGGTTTTCTGAAAATTCTTGAGCTCAAAAAAAGAGTTCTGTTTAGCCGAGCAGATTACCACGCTGCGGTAGTACCGATTTCTAGCTGGCGGTAGTACCACAACTTTATTTTGTAACGGCTAGTTCAGAGCATTTAATGCACATGTTCTGACCGTTGAACAGTAAGTGCGATAGTACCGGGTTTGAATGGCGGTATTACCGCATTTGCTGAGTTTTTCTGAGATTTTGCTTCCAACGACTAGTTTTTGTGGTGGGGGCTATAAATACCCACATGGCCGGTTGTGAGGAAATCTTTGGCATCCCATTTCATTCATTGAGCTAGTGTGAGTTTCTTCTCTCAATTGTGCATGTGTTGCACTTTGTGAGCAAGGAGAGAGGTCTCTAGTTGCATGTGTTGCATCTAAAGGTGGATTTCGTATCCACTTGAGCTTGTGCATTCGTTGCACGTGATGAGTGTCAAGCAAGGGGCTTGGCTTATTACTATTGGTGTTTGCCAACACCTAGACGGCGTGGAAGCATCGTGTTCGGTGATCTCTTCAAAGAAGATTGTTAAGAGGTCCGGCGTGTTGTGAAGGTTGGAGCTCACCTACTCGAAGTGGGAAAGAGCTACCACTAGTGAAATTGAGGTGTTTGACTTAATTCTTGGAGCCGGTCCAGTTCATTTGGACTTACCTCAACGTGGATTATGGGAGACCAGCAAATCTCCAAACACCACAGTAAAACATCATTGTGTCTTTGTGGTTTGTTCTCTTGTGCTTTACTTTGTGTAATTTACATTCTTACAATTAAATTACTTACATGTCTTTTTATATTTGCTATCATTGTCAATAGTATTAACTTGTTGGTGCACATAGTTAAACCTAGTTGATTTAGGTTTTAATTGAGGAAAACCGAATTGATTTACATTTCTGCATAAAACTTAGTTTTAGCCAAAAATAATTTTAAAACCGACTATTCACCCCCCCCCCTAGTCGGCCTCCTCGATCTTACACCAGTGCGCACCAAGGAGAAGGGACGGCTTAGTTCAAATAGCAAACCTCTCTAGCCAATAGAACAGAAAGGAAGAAGAAGGAATAAAATGAAGTGATTAATTAAATCGCATGTCTGGACGGCTCCAGATGTTTTGAAGGATCGAGTCAATTACACTCTAGTAACTGCTCAATAAAGCATACATTAAAACATTGGTAACTGGTAATTCAAACTAATTAATGGTCATTTAAGCAGTGTTCATTGATCCTGATTATACACTGGTATACAACTTCAACAATTGGTCTACAGCTTCAACCACATTATTTGGACCACTATGTTTTGACCATTTTTTTTACCACTGGGTTTTGATCACTTTACTTTGACCACAGTGTTCCGACCATACTGGTCTGTGGCTTTGAGATCTTCGAGTGATCTAAAGAACTCTCTAAGAGAAGTCCAAGAGGATCTTCCGAAGAGGTCTAAGGGGACCACAGTGTTCCAACCACACTCTCTTGGAGTGATCCGAAGAAATCTCCAAGAGAGGTTCAAGAGGATCTCTTGGAGTGATCCGAAGCAATCTCCAAGGGAGGTCCAAGAGGTTCTCCCTAAGAGGTCCAATGGTGGTCTAAGGAATAACTCTCATTGGTCATATGACTTCGACTACATTGTTTCAACCATACTGGTCTATACCTTCAACTAGTGTACTACAACCAGAGATAGAGAAATGCACGGTCAGCAAAAGAAATGCGGACTAGGTTCACGACACATTTACGATCGTGCGTCGCAAGTCACAAGTCACGTGATTGTCACGCGAATAAACGCGTGCACATGGCGTTGAAGAAAGGAAAGTAAAGAAAAGAAACCTTCGATGGTAAATGCGCTCGAAAGATTCAAGCACATGGCGTTGAAGAATTTTTTAAATAAAAAATAAAAGAAAATGGTATACAGATCAACGGAGAAGTGTCATACCTTGAAGGAGTCACTATGTGATAAATTAATCAGCTATCTTTTCTGTTCTCTTGTTCTTGTGGTCAAATAAATGTTCTTTGTTAAAATGACATAAAAGCACCAGTGGTCTAGTGGTAGAATAGTACCCTGCCACGGTACAGACCCGGGTTCGATTCCCGGCTGGTGCATAATCTTTTTCCGTTTTTTTTATTATTTTGTTGTTTGCTTGATTGCTTTTGCACACTCACAAGAAAAAAACTCCTTCAGAGATGCAAAACTGGCATGTCAAATTTTTTTTTGCCAAAGTTGCATTTGTTAAGTAGGGAAGCTGAAGATGACACAACCTCGTCTATTCCACAATATTGGTTCTACAGTAAGTACAATCAAGGACGAATTCTCCAAAAGAACAGAGCGTACATTCAACCCCCTTTTAGCATGTATCACTGGTAACATGAACAACGTTAATTGCGTTATTTTAGTACTTGCTATCAAAGTATATAATTAAATAACTAATGAGGTTCACCAGTTGCTTGGTAGCCCAAACAGTGGATTCATCAGGCACTGCCGGATGTTATCAGTGAGACTGAATACACAAATACGAAGATGGTTATAGTGATTCATAGATTATTCTGCACCTGTGTGTTTATGTAGTATCACTACAAAAAAAAAACAAACAAACAAACATACAAAAAAACTAAAAAAACTCCTCTAAGCGCAAGTAAGGCTTGGAGCACCAGCACCACCAAACGTGAAAGGTAATCAAGATGAAATAAGTCCATTAGAAATTAACAATTAACCCTCGGCTACTGCAAAACATGGCTGCAGTTTTTTTTAGAGAATGCGTAAAAGGATTGCGCATCACATTCATTAAGGTAGAAGAGATCAAAACATAGTACTTACAGACCAAGCGACCCCAACAACACAGAAGAAATCAGAGATCAAAACATGGTACTTACTGACCAAGCGACCCCAACAACATAGAAGAAATCAACAACACAGAAGAAATTGCAGGTTAAGTAAACTACCACGACCCTGAAAGCTAAAAACTAAGCTACAGATCAAAACATGGTTGCAGGTGAAATTTACATCAAGCTGCAGGTGAAAGTTACAGCATACTTGTAAACTTTTCAGCACGAAACATAATATGCACCCGGTGACCTAAGCTTAGGACCTGTAATAGAACGAAAGGGCGTGAGATTAGACTCTGGAAATTGGAGGCACAGCGATGTGCAAAACCGTGTAATAAAAACTTACCTTTTAAGAAGATGACTAGAACTAGAAGAGGCTGTCGTTTGACTGCAACACACCTATTTATGCTACAACACTAGAGTACAACTCATTTATGCTTGAACTGGAGACCTTTAGTAGCTCATGGGACGCTTTTTTGACAGGAAAGTTCATGGGATGCTTCTTGATGAATACCAATAGACCCCACATATTTCGTGCCATTTCCTCCCTTTCCTTTGCATCTTTAGTACTTCTTTTCTCGAGTAACATCACAGCCATAATAGCACTTGGCCAGAACATTCTTTCTCGTTGCTTTCAGACTAGAAATGGTGAAAGCAAGTAAGATAAGTCCACGGTACAGCAGACAGTTAACCTGATAATTTTTTTATTAATTAATCCTTTTTAATATTATTTTAAAGTTAACCCCTCGCAAACTTTATTTTCAATTCTGACCCCTTTGGTCACGCCATTACCCGTAGCGTGACCAAAACGTACTATCACGCCACCTATCGCCGCGTGGCTCAAGCTGTCACGTAAGCCCTCATCCGCGCGTCGTGACAGCGTGGAGGGCTTGCGTGGCCTTTGTCACACCCTCATTCATGGCGTGACTAATTATGTAGGACATGAGGTGAGAGCTTGAGCAAAATGTGGATTACTTCTTTTCAGTGGCATTGTCTAGTGGTCATGAGACATGCATGCCACATGTTCCATACTAGAGCTTATTTTGTCCTGTGGGACATTAACAACTTCATAGCTTGATCATTAATTGTATGATAGAAACTAATGCCACCAGATAGTTTGCCCAAACAAATAACTAAATAAATACCATCCAAATAACTTTCAAACTTAATTTCATACATAATGATCCTGCCGCAATACTAATGCCACCAGATAGTTTGCCCAAACAAATAACTAAATAAATACCATCCAAATAACTTTCAAACTTAATTTCATACATAATGATCCTGCCGCAATACGGGCTATATTCCTAACAAATAAAAAGGATCCATACTTCTACCCAAATAAGAACAAGAGCGAAAGAAAAAAATAGTAACAGCAGCTGTCCTGCCAGAGCCCCATGCATTCAATATCTAAGTCCTAGTAATCATGCTTAAGCCATAATCATAAGATGACAACCATATCAGGAGGGCCTAGTTCAAGACCGAAATGACAACCATAACATCCCTAGATCGGAGAACATACGGTGTTTCCAAACTCCTTCATTTTTCTTAGTCTCATTTTTGCTATCAACATAACAGGTCAAGCTAGCTACTTGCAAATGATCAAATTTGTTCTTTTGTAAAGAATGTATATAAACATTTCAGAACAATCTAGCAGCTCACATAGATACATTCATTAACTTGTGATGGTCTTATATATGCTCACATAGCATGCAATCTTCCAAGGTAAGCACACAACATTCTCACATTGCAATTCATGAATATGCAACCATAATCTACAAAACAATCGTATTTCTAAATGGAACAACGAAATACGCCAACAAGACAATTCACAGAATATGTGATCAACAAGTCTCAAATTCGGCCAGTGGGGGGATGAAGACCGGCGAGGGGGGAGGGCAGCCGGCGGGGAGGATGAAGACCAGCGGGGGAGGGCAGCCGGTGGGGAGGACAATCGCCGATGGGAGGACTACCGTCAGGTGGGGGACGACCAGCAGGGAGGGCAACCGGCGGGGAGAGGACGGTCAGCCGGGGGAGAACTACCGGCGGGGTGGATGAGAACTAGCGAGGGGAGAACGCGATGCTGTCGGGTGGATGACGGGCGGCGGGGGAGGGCGGCTAGCGGGAGAGGACGTCCGGGGGGGGCGGTGGGAGGTAGAGAGGCGCACGGGAGCATGGATCAAAATCCCGGCCGGTTACCGGTTTACCGGTCGGGTCCGGTAACGGAAAACCCGGCCGGTTTTTCCCGGTTTAGCAAATTCAAATTCTAGTTTTCAAATTTTGACTGGTTTTTAAACAAATTCAAACGAATTTCATCCGGTTTTTTCCGTAAATCCGTAATCGGCGGTTATCGTTATCGCCGATCCCGTAAACCGCCGTAACGAGATTTCTATCCTTGCACGGGAGTAACGGGGAAGATGGGGGAAAATATATAACTAGCTGCACTGAAACTCTTTAAGTCCCCACTGTCACGCCACACAAGTTGGCGTGAGAAGAGAAGTCGTCACACCATGAGATATGGCGTGACAAATACCACGTAAGCCCTAGCAGGTGCGCCCAGTGGAGGGTTTGTGTGGCATGTTAGGCCACGTCGCGACCGATGGCGTGACAGTATGGTATTGTCACACCATGGGAAGTGGCATGATCAAAAGGGTTAGAATTGGAAATAAAGTTCGTGAATGATTAACTTTAGAATATTAATAAAAAGGATTGAATAAAAAATTCTTAACCCGATGGTGAAGAGAATATTTACCATGACAATTAATAATGCTGTGGGTACAAATTCGGGCTGGGTAAAGCTACTAGGTCACCTGGGCCATTCACAGAAGTGGTAACCAAATAGGATAAGACTATGGACCTGATCTATAAAATTAAAGGCTGCCTGGACATAATTTTACATGCAGTTCTTAAAGTTATACTTGGAACATGGAACTGGTACACGGCTAGACAAAATGCTCAACAATTTGGTCTAATAAGTAAATAGATTAGTCAGCTTTGTAAAAAGCTAAATGCTTTTCTAGAGAGAAAAAAAAATCTTAGTGGTTGTTTTTACGTCTTAAAATTTTCTGTTATTTTCTGGCAGTAAATGCTTAAGGAGCAAAGATATTCTAAAACATGTGTCCACCAGGACTGCCCAGAATCTGAAAGAGAATGAGTAATAATGCTGATCTTACTTGGAAGTTCACTGCATCTGAACTTCTCTTCTGATGAAAGGAATGTTCTTTTCCTGAATGGATATCAATGCTCCTGCAATTTGAGTGAAGTGCATAAAAATAATGAAGTACTTGTCAAGTCAGGGATACAAACTGTAGACCAAAAGAATTTACTGTCTACGTATACATGTACAGAGATTTGATAGGAAAAGTAGGGCCAAACTATAATGGATTGCATATACATTAACACAATGCAGCATCAATAGCATCGAAACATCTAACAATGACATATTCTCAACATGTATCCAAAGCTGCTGCTACTACTTTTCAAGTTACACTGCAGGCATCCAAATCATAGGCAGAGCAATAAATATCCACCATCCCAGTATCCCACCATATCATACCAAAACCTACTTAGTATTCATAACAGGCAACGCTCTACATATCACCAACATCAACATGCACATACATCGTCAAATTGATATGTGCAATACCCATGACAAAGTTATATAATGGAAAATAGCGCTACGTGTTTAGCATAACAGAAAGGAAATCAGCGCCCAAAAAATAGCAACAGTTCAACCATCTTGTACTTTTGAACCATTCTCTTTAAATATCCTATAGTTGCACAGTGCTTCCATCACCATTAAACTAAAACCCAATTGGAAGTCTCATATGTCAACAACAGTGATGATATTAATAATAAGTTATATTCTTGTTGCACTCTGTTTGATATCACAACACACCCACAATCATGGCTACTCAGATTAAACACAATATCTACTAGTAATCAATATATCTAATGCTCATACACTTCATCAATGAGAGGAACATAAATTTCAATGGGAATATAATAACATACAAAAGATGGTGCTCACTAATACAACTGTACAAAATGAAGTATCATAAATTCTCTACAGAAATCGTAAGAATGGCTTGGACAGTTTTAGTAGCTCATGCGTTCAGGCAACCTCTAGCAATTATGTTACCATCTTTCAAAATATTTAGGACAGATTCGAAAGCACCACCAAGAAAAAAATATTAGCATATTACTTCAGCAGAGAAAAAAATAGAACAGCTACCATAACATACAAAAAACCCATCATGTGTTCCAATAATCACTTCCCCTTCACCTCTGCATTTAATGTTAGAGTGAGAAAAAGAGTAAATCTAAAACGAATTAAGATCATACATTACCTTCATGCACATAATTATTATATTGACTGCACAACAAACTGCCATGACAATCCTCTCACGTTCGCAACTATTTCCAAACTCTGCAACATACAATGTCTAATTGTTTTAGCTGATCATTAGAAAGGCTAACCACAAATTAAAAGGAACAGCAATCCATCAAAAGAGAAATAAATTTTGTAGAATATAATTTATGGCTACCTGTCCCACATTTCTGTTTATTGCTGCTTAATTTCAATTATGTATCTCGTAAGCTTTCATGATGCTGGGATGATTTATTAATCAACAGCATTTATGTTCTTGTAGCTCCATTGTGGAACAAAATGTTAGAAGATGGTCTTTGGTAATTATGTTCTGCAATGGTTCACTAGGTAAGAACAAGCAATCCTCTTCACCATTGGGTTCTTATGAGCAATAATGTCAAAATTTTCAAATTGGACTTGATATACTCTTATCCAGCTCACAGTCCTTTGTGTCATCAATGGCTATTCACTGAAATGGTTTACTAAGTAAGGAAAAGCAATCATTTCAACTGTTGATTCTTGTAAGCAATAAAGACAAAATTTTCAATTTGGACTTGCTATACTCCTATGCAGCTCACAGTTAGTCCTGTCAGTGCCATCAATGGCTATTCCTTTCTCTGACATCTCCTTCCTTAGAACTTCCACCTTAGATTCATCCCCACATTTTGCATAGGTCTCAAGCATGATATCATATATGACACTGCTAGGAACAACATCCTTGTCCAACATTTCTTGATACAGATTTTCCATCTCATGCACTCTCCCTGCACCACCCAATGCACTAAGGAGCATATGATATGTTCTCAGTGTAGGTTTGATGCCACACTTGTGCATTTCTTGCTGAAGCTCCAAAGCTCTATCAGTGTTGCTCCTGTAGCAGCATGCTGATATTAGAGTATTATAGCTGACGACATCAGGTGTCAACCCGTGATTTCTTAAGCTGTAAATTAATTCCTCCGCTTCAGATATCCGTGACTGCTTGCAAAGGCCTTTTATAAGCAAATTGTAGGTAACTATACTTGGAGAGACCCCACTACTCTTCATCTTCTCAGCTAGAATGAAACCCTGCTCAGTAGCACCACACTCTATATATGCGTCTATGATAGCATTGTACACATGTGCATTTGGTAAAACATTTTTATGGAACATATCATCCAAGATAGCTACTGCTTCCGGGATTTTTCTATTCTTGCAAAAGGCATTGACAATTGAACCATAGGAGACAGCATTTGGCTTTAGCCCCTTCTCTTGCATATCGGAAAGTAAAATGAAACATTTTTCAAGTTGTCCAGCCATTCCATAAGCATCAATCAGCGTATTGAAAGTTTCCACACTGGGATTCACCCCATTCTTCTCCATTTCCATGACCAAATCCTGCGCTTCAGTGATCCTGTCCACCTTACACAGACCATTTATTAGCACATTATAAGTGATGTGATCTGGCCTAATGAGGCGTGACTTCATCTGCTGAAAGATTGAGAAGGCCCCTTCAAGCTCTCCAATCTGACAATAACCATTGATTAGAGTGTTGTAGATCACCCTTGTCGGGACTAGTCCTGCATTTACCAACTTCTGCAACACCTGTTCAGCCTTTGAAACCTTACGGTCCTTACAAAGACCATTCAGCAAGATACTACAAGTGTAAGCCCCAAGCTTGACACCCTTCTTCATAGACTCTTCAAACAAGGAAAGCATGGTCTGTGAGTCTCCACCTCTGGAGAGACCATCAAACAAGATGCTATATGTGAAACCATCTGGCACCATCTTTCGTGACGCCATTTCATTCAACAAGGCCGTCGTCTCTCCCATCCTGCCAGCACGGCACATCCCTGACAGGAGCACATTGTAAGTGATCATATTCGGCTTCAGGCCATGCCACAACATCTGATCCCACAGCCTGAAACCAGCCTCCAGGTCCCCACCCTTGATGTGCCCATCAATCATCGTATTGTACGTGATATGATTCGGCAGCACGGCCCTGGCCGCCATTTCATCAAACACCTTAACGGCGTCACCACCCCTCCCTGCCCTCCACATACCCGCGATGACCACATTGTACGAGAACGCGTTCGGGGGCGGCGCACCGTCGCCAGAGCAGCCCATTCGCCAGAGCATGGCGACGGCCTCGTCGAGGTCGCCCGCCATGACGCACGCCTGGACGGCCTTGTTCCACGCGAAGGTGTCCGGGCGCGCCCCGGCGGCGGCGAGGAGCTCGAACGCGCGGCGCGCGTCGGCGTGGCGGCCGAGGGAGACCAGGGATTCGAGGAGGAGGTTGCAGGAGGATAGGGACGGCAGCGGCGTGCGGGCGTCGGCGAGGAGGGAGAGCAGCCGGAGCGCGCCGTCGGGAAGCCGGAGACGCGCAGAGGCGACGACGAGCGCCGAGGCCGCGTCGCAGAGGAAGGAGGCGGGCTGCGGGTCACCCGGGGAGGCGGCCGCGGCGGCGAGGGCGTGGTAGAGGTCGGGGATGGAGGCGGCGGGGGGCTGGGAGGAGAGGAGGAGGGATTTCGTGAGGCCGACGGAGGCGTGGAAGCGGCCGGTGGCGAGGAGGGAGGCGAGCTGGCCGATGGAATCTGCGGCGGCGGAGGTGGAGGAGGATGCGGAGGCGGAGGCGGAGCAGAGGAAGCGGCGGGGGTGGAGACAAGACATTTGGGAGTTGCCCTCTGCTTCCTTCTCCCCCCATAGTTTGGATGTTTCGAGGGGGCTTAGGAGGGTTTTGCAGCGGCTGCTTCTGCTCCCTGGACCGTGGGCTCCACTACACATTGTACATGAATAATTGGACTATGTCTGGCTCAACTGTGACAGTGAGATGGAAGACTGGAAAAGAGGGATTATCTGTCATTGAACTATGGAATTACATTACATAAACATCATTACAGACACTGGCAACAGCAGGTTACATAAACATCATTACAGACTTGGAAAAAAAATAACAACAGGTTTCAGAATGTACCTCTGAAGCAAGGCGTCTTTCAGCGCAGCTCCATTGCATTTCAGAATGTGCTTGCGGTTTAGATCATCAACTGCCTAGTGGGCAACCAACTGTTTCCTCGTAGCAATACATGTAATTACAACCCTAACAGAAATAATTTGGAACGGTCATTCAACAGGAATCATCTGCTCGAAGGCAGCGTTTGCACAAACATGTGCTACACAATCTGCATCCCTACTAAAATAACAAAACCAAAGTTTACAAAAGTATTTGAAAGCTCCCTAGCTTCAGATATTATACTAGCGATCACAGACCAGACAGTTTTCAGGACTGTGCCTGCCTTCGATGAGCATCAACCAGCATGTTGAAGAGTTTCCACGCTCGGATTCACTCCGTTGTTCTGCAACTCCGTCACCAAAATATTGTGCTTCGCTCATCCTTCCCATCTTGCAGTCTCCATTTATTAGTGCGTTGTGGGTGATGCGAACTGGCTTTACCTGATGCGACTGCATCTGTTGAAGAATCAAGTAAGGCCCGTTCAAATCCCCCCCTTCCAACAGTAACCCCTCGTGCCGCCGTCACTTCCGTTCGGCGAGCAGGACACAGGTCTAACAGAAGCACACTGTAAGTGATGGCATTCGGGTTGAATCCACCGGCCAACATCTGATCCCGCAGCGCCAAGGCAGCGTCCATATCTCCGGCCTTGCAGTGGCTATCAATCATCGTATTATCAAGATTCGGCGCCAGCTCTCTCTCGGCCATTTCGGCGAACATCCTGAGCGCGTCCGCGCCTTCCACAACTACGCGATGACCTGACCAGGTTCTACTAGAGCCTGTTGGGAGCCTGCTCGCCGTCCCTGCCCATGCGGCTGAGCATCGCAGCAGCCTCACCAACGCCCCCGGCCAGGACGCAAGCCTGGATGGCTCTATTGTAGGGCAACGCGTCGGGGGCATGGCATAGGCGCGGCGCGCGTCGGCGTGGCGGCCGAGCGAAAGGAGCGCGCCGAGGGGGCGCTTGCAGGAGGGGAGGGTGGGGAGGTAGGAGAGAAGGCGGAGCGCGCCATCGGGGTTGGTGCGCGCGGACGCGGCGTCGCGGAGGAAAGACGGGCTGCGAGGCTGAGGTTGGGGACGGAGACTTCGGGGAGGTGGAGGGGAGGAGTGTTTCGGCGAGGTTGACAGCGGCGTGGAGGCGGCGGGAGGCGAGGCGGGAGGGGGCGGGGATGGGGGGAGGAGGAGAGGAAGCGGCGAGTAGTGCGGAGGTGGCCGGCGGCCATCTGATTCCGATTGCTCTCCGCGGCGGCCGATCCACTTCTTTCTACTTCTGTGTGTGTCCCGTGAACTCCCCCCACCTCATGTACAAGTGCGCGTTTGCAAAAGTTGGCGGCATGAGGTCGCGCCGGGGCAGCGGAGCGCGGCAGATCAACCGAGCCGCCGAGCTGTTCCGTGTACCGGCAGATCATCCCGTAGAAGCGCGAGCTGGGCTGCTGGCTACCTGTGCCTGGCCGCGTGCGCTGGGCGCGTTGCACCTGCGCGGCTGCCGGCTGCCGGCTGCCGGTCTATCTGCCGACGCGCCGGCCACGCCCACAAGACTAGTGTTCCAAGGAAAAACAGAACAGTGAAGCTGCACAAGTTGAACTATTCAGCCAATCCCGGCGCACACGAAACTAAACCGACGAGTTCTCCTTGCACTGCACTACGGACGCAGAAAGGATGGGGCCGCGAGTGATTGTGATCACGATGGTGATGCCTTCTTTCTTAGTGTTTGATTTTGAGCTACGAAAGAGGTTCTTGCGTCTTGCGCAATTATCCATCTATACCATGTAGTAGTATTGTAAACAATGTGTGTGTTTTCGCAACGATTCTTACAGGTAAGGATGGATCTGAACAAATAAATCAACGCTTTTGCTCTTTCATAGTCGCCTACTTTTTTTTGTAGTCGCCTACTTTTTTTTGCAGAAATCACAGTCGATTTTTTGGCTGTTTGATGGTGCTCTATGATATGTGCTCCATCTTCCCGATTTAACGGCTCGCCTAGACTTATCGGGTGACGGTTTTGTGAATTCAGTATGTTTACTCTCGAATTCGTTAGGACCAATCTGCCTCATGTTTTTTTGTCAACACTCGAACCCAGCTCGTCCTCATTGTTCGTCTTCCCTTTTGTTCTCCACCCCCTCCTCCTCCCTCAAACAACTCTTCTTCCCATTTTAGATTTGGTCCTCTCCCTATTAAACCCCTACCGACTGCTTACCGGCGGTGAGCGGGAGGGGGTCCCACCCCATTGTAGATGTAGTTTTTCATTTTCTTTTAGCTTGTGCAGATAGGAGGTCGTCTTGCCTTCTTCTCGCCGTCCATTGCTTCAAGCTACGGTCTTCCCAACGCGGTGATGTTGAGCGCAAGTATGCCTCCTCCCACAATTAAGTATCTAGAGGACTTCCCTTCGTAGCCCTGGCATGGATCTCCTTACTTCCGACGTGTTGCCCCTTGCTAGCGGCTGTCGTGTCCTCTCTTACCCACATTTTTGTGTCTAGGTTTGCTTGATGCATGTGATGCATGATTTTGTTTTGTTTTAAGGTCTCCATCTGGTTTGGCAATGGAGTTTTGGCACCTGAAACTATGTTCTTCTTGCCAAGATATGCCGATTCAACTGAAGAATTGGTAGCAAGTGTGTGGCCAATGTAGATCTCTTCATGTAAACACCACCTACTTAAACCTCTTCTTGAGGAGGCCATGCTTCACAGCAGGTGCACAATGACTCAGTGGATCTACACCTATGTGCTTTTTGTATTTAGGTTTTGCTTTATGTATGTGATGCCTGATTTTGTGGTGTTTTAAGGCTCTTATGTCGATAGATCTGCTCTTTTTTTTGTTGTTAACTTGTTTGGATTTTAGGTTATTTTAGCCAAATCTTCGAATTTGAGGGGCAATATTAGTTTATTCCTTTTTGTTTTTGGGTTGCGGTGTAGTATTTTTTGTGCTAACCCATGCATGCTTATGAGATTAGGGGGTCGCCCGACCAAACACAATATGGTGCTACTCTATATGGTTTTTGAGCTTGATTCATATCTATTTTTTATGTAGTTCTTGTGTGGTGCCCTTTTTCAGTTGTTTTGATTCATACATTTGTGGTCACCTTGACCTAACAATGGTGGAGTTGTCACATTTGGGAAGAAGAGTGGATGAGAGATGTCGATGGATGAGTGGTCTATAGATATAGACTAGTGGTGCTCATTGCTCGGTATGAGCCTAATGAGCTAAGTAGTATATGGGCTAGGATATATACCTGGGGTCTAATTTCACTTGTCTATGCTTATGTGCTATTTATAAGGTCTAATTTCAGCGGCTTATATATCGCTGCTACGTAGTTAATTCAATGCAAATAATTTCTGTTAATTCTTGCTATCCCTGAAACTATCTACAACTATTCAGTGTAAAAAGTTAATTCAATTCCAATAATTTCGCTACATAGGGGCTTGATTTGGGTTGGTGTCATTTGATTTCAAGAGATAGTTTTAAAATGATGTATGCAAAAATGGGTATGCTTTTCTGTAGTCTTCCGTGGAGATATTTTGTTTGTGTCTTGTTTCATTTTATTTGTTGTTGTCGGTGAAATTTCATATTTAAATTATCCAGATAGGGTTATAAGGGATTGGGTGCTATTTAAGATCTCTGTTTGATGTAATTCATGATTTTCTTTCAATATTTAGTTGTTTAGGTTACCACTAGTATGAATCTAAAAATTAATGCCATTAAATCTGCGCACAATCGATTGAGATGAGGTTTGGTGAAGATAACTGGGATTGACAAGATCTGAGCTAGCACAAGTAGCCTCAAGATTACTGGCAAGGTTAGCTTTACTAAGGCTCTTTATCTGCTGATTGACAAGGGCTAATAGATGAGAGGGAAAAGTATAAGGTAAGGAGAGACAATCTACTAAGGGGAGCAGGTTTAACCCAAAGAACACTAAGGAACACATAAATAGCCGAAAAACTATTAAGAAGCATAAAACTCACAGCCAAACTACACACAGAAAAAGGAAAATGAAAATGTAATCACCTAGTCGATTAAACTCTAACCTAACTGGGTGACTTGGCTCAACACACGAGAGGAACCAACGCTGATTTATCCTATATGGTTGGTCTGAAGAAAACTCGAACTGGTCATAACCTTCATCAAACGTTGACTGCTTGCGATCCTTGCAGGCGAATCTTACAGAAAGACAGGCGACATACAACTTCTTCTTGGTCTTCACTTCTTCTGACGAACTTGTCTTAAACACATGAGGAGACATCGATACGTTGTTGTTGTTTGCATGAGGAGACGTCGATACCACATAATGCAATTTATAGATGATAGCTTATTCCAAAGGAATGGCTTCTGTAGTTATTTTGCATAAAAGTAATATTTGCAATTGAATACAAATAATAGATTGAAAGCATGTTTAAAACAAATAAACAATAGTAGTTTAACAGTTGTTTTCATAAAGAACACAAAGTCTAATCAGATTCTTTCATATAGCCACACGACTTAGATCACACAGCTCCCTTCTCAAAAGTTTTATGAAAATCTAACCCTCGTGTGAAATGCCCGAGCATGTCCATGACTGCGGACGCGGCTATTCGAATAGATTGATTAACACTTTGCAGAGGTTGTACACTTTACCTATATAATATAATCAGTGTAGCTAGCACTAATTATAACAAAACCTTTCAGAAACATCATCTCAAGTATTGACACCCCCGATGTGCTTTACCGTCGTCCAACCTATGCACACAACGTTTGTACGACACACACCGTTGGACAGGGAAGCGGTGAACCGTCCCGCGATGTAAGTCGTCACTGAGACAGAAACACACCTCCATCCAAGCACACAACCTAACCCATTTGCCTGAGTAATCAATGTCAAAATTCCATAACCTACTAAGTTAGGCCTGTTCCATCAAGCATGTGGTTGTAGGAAGGCACAATTCAATGGCACACAAAGTTAAGTCCTTAATTGACTAAGGCAAAACTTCCAATTTCTAACTATGCCACACAGATAATCATTCTCATGCACACAACCCCATCATATCACACAGTATCCACCACTTGCCTCAGTCTAAATCTTTTCCACCTGTTTATTAAGTGCAACATATGCCACCAACAAGTAATGACACATAGTGCACACAATTTTATCACAAAGTTCCATAATCACTTAGTTCAGATTCATATTTGAAACTCACATGAGATAATGACTCGTAGCAGTGCCAAGCTATCTACTCGTATCTAACCAACCCACGTTGGTGCTATGATAATACCAACTAAATAATGAACCAATCTCGAGTGACAAAATATTATGACATAACAATAGACAAGGTGGATATAACAAATTGGATCAATAAGTAAAACCAAAAGTATTTAAATAAATACTTAAAGTAGAATGCAATAATTTGAATCAAAGTATTTTAGAAACTGGATTCAATATGATAAAAGGTATAACTTGCCTTGCTATAACAATGATGGTCTTATTTTATCTTCAACCTTCTACTTCCTTGACCTTCAGCTCCTTCGAACGCTCCGGGACTTCAATGTCTAACGAGAAAGAAAGCGCAAAACAAACTAAATTCAAAAAACAAATCAAATAAACTCCAAATTGAAATGGAATGGTACTGGAAGGTAGATATTGAATTTAGATGAATTTAGAAACTTTAATGGGTTCAATCGGAGTTCGGACAGAGAAGAACGAACTCTCTGAAGATTGAAATTCACATGAAATGATGAAAAAGGAAAAGGGAGAGAGAAACTGACAATTAGGTTCTACGGAATATTTTATTCCAAAAATATTAGAAAATGGCTGAGTGAATGACATGTGGGACTCTATGATATTTTGGAATTTCTAGAATTAAAATAATTCCAAAATAGGTAGAGAGAGCGACATGTGGGCCACTAGTCTACGAACTATGTCCACGGAGAGATGCAAGTCCATAGTGGACCAAGCTCATGGAGGATGGTTGACCAAGAGTTGACTGACATGCGGGACCCACATGTAAGACAGAGAAATGATTAGGATTTTTAATTGGGTAGATGACATGTGGGGTCCACAACTTAGGAGAGAGCAAAAGACAAATAAAATGAATTAGAACCGAATGCAAGCTTCAGCAGAGAAGGCAACCGAGAAGTAGGGAGATGCTGTCGGCCAGTTCTTGCGCACGGTTACAGGAGATGGCAAAGCAAAGAACAGAGGAAAAGAGTAGAGGGTAGAGAAGCTTGGCTGGCCACACACCAGTGAAGGGAAAAGCCAACAGAGCAATCCACGTAACAAGCAACAGAGACAACAAACATGAATAGTGATCAAAGGCGTCGGCCGATTCTTGCGCAAGAAGGTGACGACAAACGGAAGGGGAACGGTGATGACAAGGCGGAGATGGAGACGTGGTCAAAATGATGAGAAACAGCACCAGCCACCGGTGGCGAGGCGAAGAACGACGGTCTGCGACGACTTCACAGACGCATAACAACTCCGACAATGTTCTGCAAAAAGGGAGGTGAGCACGGCGTACAACGCGGCAACACGAACTCAACGGTGGTGGAGTTGATGGTAGGGGATCAACGGTTGTGGAGTATTTGACCGGAGAAGGAAGATAGGCCTAGAGGAGAGATAATGCTCGATTCACAGCGTACGATGGATAAAACTTGAATCTAAAAGATGGAAAAGAAAGGTATCGACGAGGACTACAAGATGACACAATCGGATTTTGGAAAAACTCACCAAAGAAGTGAGGAACGAATGAACACATTTTGGCTTTATGGCTTGACATGACTGATAGTGATTCGGGGTCTTCGGGTGAAGAGGATGGGATGTAGACATCGAACGTGATGATGTGAATCCAACACCGTAGACGATTCGGCCGGGGGACGTCAGATGTTGGCGCAACTCGTCAGAGAAGACCTTCGATCGGAGCTAGGTCTTTTGCAGATTGCCACGAGAATAGAATGGTTTGGACGAAATCGAATAAGGGGATTGGAAGAGGAGATCAAAAGCTTCGATATGACGTGAACGGTTTGCTTTTATATGCACCGTGGAGATTTGATTTGAAATGTACACGATACAGACTTGTTGTTCGGTTCGTTGGAGAAGATAGATGAATAGTAATCATGTAGGTAATGTAGCAGCCGCGTGGCGAGGAGAGAGAAAGAGGAAGGATTTTCGGAATTAAATAAAAGGTCGAAAATCAAGGAAGTCAAATAAATAGCAAACAAGTTTGGAAAAATCTCAGAAAATACCCAAAAATTCCTTGGAACACAAGGAAGCCAAATAACATTGGTTTTTATTTAATTGATATTTAGATTAGTCAAATTAAATATTTTTAATTTAAAACATTCCCAATTATACTTTATTAATTTAAATAAAATTGGTGAAATTTTTGAGGGACCTAAATTACGCAAAAGATTTTTGAAAAGCTAAATTTTGGGACGTTACAGATTGATTCGTGCGATTGTCGTAATACCTGAACCTAGGTCAAGTCTGCTTGTAGGAGAAACACCATGGCTCCAGCAAATAAAGGTGTGCATGTACGGCAAATGGCGGCGATGATGGAAGGTATGGAGGAGTGGCTAGTTGAGTTAGTGAAATCCATGGTGTTGGAGGTTAATGGGCAAGTGGCGGTGGTAGACCGAAGGCTTGAGCAACAAGGGTCACGGATTGTGGAGATGCAAATGAAGGTGACCATGTCAATGGAGTCAATTGGCAAAGTACAACCGGAGCAATTAGTGGTGGCGAAGGAACTCAAGGCAGGGATGAGGCAGAGATCCTCACGGTGCGACCGAGAGAAGTGCAGATCCACCCGGCACCACCAGCTGCACGGCTACACCACCGTCAACATCACTCGCTCCATAGGTACAATTCCCATGTAATATCCCAATTTTCAAGTCTTTTTTGAAATTTTCAACATAAAAGGAACCATTTGAATTTTTATTGAGTTAATTTAAAGCTTAAATTGAAATTAAAAAATTAAACATAATAAATGATTAAAATAAACTTCAATTAAATTCATAACTAGTTTATTTTATTTTTGAGATTTTCTTGGATTTTCTCCGAGGTCTTTTTATTTCATAGTGTTCAATTTATTTTATTTATTCCCAATTTTTTTGTTTGTTGAAAACTTTAATTTAAATTAATTATTTTGAAAGTGTTGGATTTATTTTGGAATTTCTGTAATTATTTAATCCTAGTCTGAAATTCAAATCCAAATTACAATTCTCAATTCAAATCTGTCTTCAAATTCCAAAATTCAAATTTTGTAATTTGAATTTGTTTCCGCGAATTATCTTCATGCCGATGCCAATTCTTTTTCTCCAACCTATTTTCCTTTTCCCTTTTTCTTCTTTTTCCCATTGTCTTTCTTTTCCTTCCTTCCTTTCTTTTTCTTTCTTTCCTTTTCTTTTCCTACTTTCTTTTTTCTTTCTTCCTGGCTCTTCTCTGCTTTCTTCTTCTTCCAGGCTGCGTCGCCTTCCGGCTCCCCACCGACACCTCCCTCGTTGCCGACCTCGCCGCCCCTACACCAGCGACCCCCACTTTCCTTTGCCGTGCCCGAGTCCAACCCGTGCCTAGCACGCCGCCGGCCACTCCCATCGCCCGTTCGTCGTACACGACTCATTATTTCCACTTCCGACAGAGCACCATGACCCGTCATCTTCACCCACATTATGAAACCATCAATTTCCTACCACCATCATCACATGGTATTAATTTTGTCATTTCCCATCTTCTTTAATTGTAAATTGAAACCGTTGTCCATTTCTCGCGGACGTTCCCCGTCGATTCGAGCCCTTCGCACTATAAAGGGAGCACGGCGTGTCCCTTACTCCCTCTTTGATTCACCCCAAACCATATCATCAAACTCCCCTCTGTTTGCCCAAAACGCGGGACACTATTCGTGTTCTTCCTCAAATCTGGCAACATCACTATCGCGTCGATCTCCCGGTGGGTTCCGAGCCGAATGAACCATGTCACGCCATGTTCCTGTCATTCTCTACCCATCCCCCTCCTCAATTTTGGGTTTCCCGTTGCCCGAGCATGTTGCCGCCGTCGCTCCACCATTTTCCTCAAATTCAAATGGTTATTTTATTTTTAATGGCTTCAAAAACATTCCAAATTTGGGATGTTACAGATAACAAGTGTACATCAAGCTCCAACCATATGTCCTGTCATCTGTAGTGAATAAGCCTTTTCTAAGTTGGGGTATGTCCAGTTAGCTGTAGTGAATAAGCCTTTTCCTTAGTTGGCATACAAATACTATGGGCTTTATGAAATTCGGGCAAGAATTGGTCCTACAGCATATAAGTTGGCATTGCCAAAAGGGAGTCTTATCCACCCAGTTTTTTATGTTTCTCAACTTAAGCCTTTCATTCTTGATCATACTCCGGTCTTCTCGGAATTGCACAAGCCACTAACGCTGAATGCAGAACAAATTCAACCTAAATAAATATTGGATCTGTAACATCCTAAAAATCCTAATTTTGGGAAGTATAATAAAAAATAGGATAATAATTTTGGGCATGTTTATATGTGGAAAAATTATTTGAGCATGTTTTGAAAATTTTCATCAAAAGCAACAATGCATCTATATGAAAACAACAACTTAGAAGAATTGTAGAGAAAGTCACAGAACATATAAAATCCCAAAATTTTACTCTCAAAACTATGCTGTGTCAGAAGCTCTTAAAAAAATTCATAAATTTTGGAGCAATTTTACCATGCTTAAAAATTCAAACAACCTTCAGCCAGTTTGAAAAAATTCAAAAGTTGATTTGATTTCCCACTCGCCCGTTGGGCCGAATCCAAGCCAGCTCACTTCTTCAAACTCACTCCACCGCGCCAACCCCTCTCGCTGACATGCTAGGCAAACATGTTAGTGTACTTCTTCCACCTCTCGCTCTCGCTATGACTGCAAGGCTAAGCGCTCTCCGCGCCCTCATTTGTGACCGGTGCCTGGCCAGACCTCAACCGCCCCCGTCACCTTCGCCTACTCTCGCCCATGATATCCACCCCATTAACGCGTTAACTTTTCGTACGGATGGAGAAGCCCAAGAGTGTCCTCAAGTTTCTCGCACAAGCGCCGGTGTCTCACCACTTTTCTCATGCAATTTTCCTAGCTACTTAAGCACTAGAGCTCACATTGTCATCTTCATCTCACCCACGTTGCATTTGACGCAAACCCAAGCTTGATCACTCCATGGTTTCATGGGAACACTTGCGTCATCTCCAATGCTGGTGAGCGTGCCTCTGCAGCTCTGGTGAGCTTCCTCACCCAAGACACTCGCGTCGTTTTGATCCTTGTCCATCACTCATTCCTCTCCTTTACTCAATGCAGCTATGGGAATCTCGTAGCTCGATGGTGTTCACCTTCGTCCTCGACTCCAGTGAGCACTAGATTCGAGCAATAGTGTTCTTGCTGTTCCAGTAGGTTTGAAAACTCCTGAGTGCGTCATCATGTGTTCCAACACTCCTCCATCTAATTCCCCCACTCAATGCAGACATAATCGCAAAGAATCCAAGCTTCACCTCTATCCTTCTCTCTCACGGCCGCCGCTGCCATTTTTATTCACCTTCAAGCCCGGTGATTCTCGGTCCGATTCTTTGCACGTACACCATCTCTAGGAAGTCAGTGAGCTAACGCGACATTCCTTGTAGCCTCTCCATTGCCATGGTGAGCTGTCGCCGCGAACCACCTCTGCGCCGCCGCTTCTCGACGTCGACAAGCTGCCTCAGCACTTCTCCGCCCTCATCTTCTTCACCCTCCTGATCGTGGTGAGCTCCTGGTCCTCAAGCGTGCCTCAATTTGCTAAGGCAAGCTCCTAGCACCCTTTCCCCATTAGCCACCCATGGCGCCGCCTAGGGATACCACGCCTGGTCCATTAGCATCGCCTGGACTCACTGAGTCCAGTACACCTCTCCTTTAGCCACAAGAACGTCTCCATCGCTAAAGCCGTCGCAAACCTGAAGCTACCGGCCGCCTCACGCCACCGAGTCTGTCCATCTCTCTGGTCATATTCACTACCCCTAGCATCGCCAAGACAACACCCTTCCATTCCCAGGCTCCCCAAGATTTTCTGTGCCTAGCTCGCCGCTGGCAAGCTCGCTTTTCCCACAGCCACATGCACCCACTCTCCTGTCTCTCTACCAGTGGGCCCATGTGATTAAGAGAAGATTAGCACTGATTAACAGAGCTTAAATATAATGAGTCGATGACAAGTGGTACCACAAGAAAAGTTAAACATAAATCTAATTCAAATTGTATTTAGAGTATGTGTCACTGACATGTGGGACCATGCACTATTCTCCCAAGAGACTAACGTACATGTGGACCCCAACCGCAATTAAATAAAATCAAAAATAGGTTTAATCATTTGTTAATAAATAACGAGTCTATAACATATGGGATCGTCTCTATTTTTTATAAAATCAAGAAAATAAAAGTAGAAGTCACTGACAAGTAGGTCCCACATATAAGTTAATAAAATATAGAAAAATAAGAAAAATCGCTTTTAGTTCAGAGGAAAATATGCTTTCTCTGTTGGAAAGTGTAAACCTTAGAGGAACTCGGAGGAAAATACACTTTCTCTATTAGGAAGCGTAAACCTCAGAGAATACGCTTTCGACGTCACCCTTTTCTTAATTTTTGAAATTTTCAAATCAAGTAAATTAAAACGTTAATAACTTTTGCATATGAATTCCAAATCGAATGAATATTTTTTCTAAATTCATCAACATCACGCTCTATCTGAATATCCAAAAATATTTGGATTTTTTTGCTGTTGAAATTATGTTTCTATATTTAATTTGCTATGAGCTCTTTTTGAATAGATGTCGATACTTCGAACGAAATTTACGACGATTCTTCATCCTCATATTCTAAGATACCAAAGCAAGGCAAGCACCTCCTTTGACCATATTGATCCTACTATTTTAATTATTGTACTTCCTTTTGCATAATCTATTATGAAGTGTGTATGTTTACTTAAAATTGATATAGTTGGGGATGGCGGCAGTTATATTCCTATTCAATACATGATTCTCCTTGAAATATTGATACCCTTACTTTGGTAGCCAATAGGTTATATTTTAGGCAATATATGATGTCGACTTGGGTCTTTCAAATGTGAATATTAAATGTTTAGCTGAGCTCTAGTCTTTACTAAAATTTGAAAGTGGAGGAAACATTGAGTATGATTTGGGAGATTTTGAAATAATTGTCTAGAGGGGTTAACTCTGTTAATTTTGTATAAAAATAAAAAGGTAAAACCTAGATTACGATGCGGGCGAGTTATACTATGAGCTGATGAATGTGAGAGGGTTTCTCGCATGTAGATAGGGGGAGATCCTCACCCAGGTCAATTAAGGACCGAACGTCGGTACCACCAATCTAAGCCTAAGCGTACAACTACATGTGCCGGTATGGGACAACCTTAGCTAATTAAGTCATCAAAGACTAGCATTGCATATTGGTAGGCCGTAGTAGTGCGAGCATGTGTGATTGCTCGAAGGGACTCCCTTCACCAAGGCGTTGGGAACACAGCTTGCCGACATAATGGTTAATGTCTCACTTTGACGGGAGGTACCCGGGATTGCAGTGAGGGTTTTCATTACTAGGCTATTGCAAGGCTAGGACAAGGTGTTGTAAAGTCTTCGTTACGTGCTCTAGACTGCTTACTAAAAGATTGTGAGCGGTGGTATCAACGGATGCCGAACAAATTAGAGAATTTTTATATCTGTAAGTAAAGTTGTACACCTCTGCGGAGTGTAAATATATTTAAATAGCCATGCTCGCGGTCATGAACATGCTTAGTGCAGTCACATTGGGTATAATCTCTATTTAAAAAACTGTCTTATCGGAAAATTTTGGGATGGATATTTTGGTGCTGTTAAATATGTGTGTCATGTCTATGGCTGAGAATAAGATGTTGATCGCAGCCAAGTAGGGTTGTGATTTGTTACTTATCAAATTACTTACCTGTTGTTATTTATCTATTTAACTTCTTTTCAAACTTCTATTATAAAATACTATGTATTGATATTGCAAAATAAAATTTGCTTAATGCTAAAAACAACTTGTAGCATAGAGCCTTCTCCCTTGTTAGCCATATATATATATATATATTTTACGATACACTACAAGTTTTGTTGAGTACCCAATGTATTCAATATTGCATAAATTGTTGTTTAGAGTTTGAGGATGAGCATATGCCAGACGACGCGTTCTTTGCACTTGGTACCGGAGGGTTCGGTGACGGGTCTTGCTAGGTCTTGTTCTTGTCAGTTGACTGAGGGTTTGGATGAGCATACCACTGGACTTTTGGACTTTATATATTATGCTTCCAGTGTTTAAATTGCTACTTCTGATACTTGTCATTTTATTTGGCTGTGTATTATACACTTATGATGTAATCGTTTAAGTTAAGTTTCATTTTTGTTCCATGTTGTATGTATATTGTGTATAGATGTGTATGTCAATGTTGTGGATGTGTGTATTAATCACTGATTATGGGACTAGTATGGTACACACACGGGGGCTTCGGGTATTCCACGCTAATGGTCACTACTACAAAACAGGCCATAGAAGACGCCTCATCACAGACGGTTCTTGGAAACCGTCTGTGATAAAGTAATCACAGACGGTTTGTCTTGGAACCGCTCGTGATATAAACATTATCACTGCACGGTTCTAGAGAACCGCTCGTGATATCTATATCACGCATTTTCGTGGTTAGAACCGTCAGTGAAGCATCACGCATGCTTCTAACCACGAACCGCTCGTGATGAGACATTATCACGCATTTGTTTTTATATAAAACCGTCTGTGATACTTTGGTTTCGTTAGGCGGGAAAACGAAAATTTGCACCTAATGGCGGGCTCTCAGAAATCTCTCTATATTAACAGAGTCATTCATCTCCCCCTTTGCCATCTCCATCTCCTCCTTTGCCATCTCCATCTCCTCCTCTGTCATTTCTCCTCCTCTGCCATTTCTCCTCTGGCCTCCCCTCCCGCGGCCTCCTCCACCTCTTCTACCCCGCCCCAGCCTCGTCGTCGCCGGCCTCCTCTACTTCGTCGCCCCGTCCTCCCCTGAGTTCGCCGCCTGGGGCCTCCTCCACCTTGCTCCGGCCTCATCGTCGCCGGCCTCCCATGACCTTGTCACCCCAGCCTCCCACGACCTCACTCTCTCTACTCCCCCTTTTGGTCTGTGATGTAGATTACTACTGTGATGTGTTAGTGCTCTGTGAATTGTTTGAGTTGATGCTACTGTGATGTGGGTGATGCATGTCGTGTTGTTTTTAGTGCTCTGTGATGTAGATTACTACTGTGATGTGTTAGTGCTCTGTGAATTATTTGAGTTGATGCTACTGTGATGTGGGTGATGCATATCGTGTTGTTTTTGAATGGATTGAGTTGATGCTACTGTGATGCTCTGGCTATTGTGGGAAAGCTAGCGAAATCCGAAAATCAATATCGGATTCATTCATGAGGCTCGGGAGGCTCCATACGAAGTGAAAATCCGTTTTCGTTTTTTTTTGCCATAGAAAAAACTATCACAGACGGTTCTTTTTTAGAACCGTTTGTGAAAATAGAATATCACAGACGGTTCGTGAATAGAACCGTCTGTGATAGCAATTTTCACAGACGGTTAAAAAACCGTCTGTAATGACCTCCTGCCATCACAGACACAAAATTTCAGACGGTTCAAAAACCGTCTGTGATGATGGTTTAGAACCGTCTGTGATGAGCTTTTCTGTAGTAGTGGGTGCATCGTCTACATGGGAGGATTATCATGTGTTGCAGAAGCGTTTTACAGCACTACTAGCTTGGGGACAAGCTGGTTTTGAAGGGGGTGGCAATGTCATGGTGGTCTTGCTGACAATGGGGAATCAGCGTGTTGGGGCTCGGAGGAATAAGGATAGGCGAGCAAGGTTGGAAAGGTGCGGGAACGCGGGAAAGCGCATAACGTGTGAGTTGAATTGTTGGGCCAATCTATGGGCGTTGTAATAGAGTTAGCTATGTGTGGCCGATTGTTGGGCCAATCTATGGGCGTTGTAATAGAGTTAGCTATGTGTGGCCGGTGTGACCTGGCTGGCTAGCTGTTGGAGTTTATATTCGGAACTCATTGTATTGTATTGATTAAGCTGAAAAATAGAAATGTAGCTACCCTTCCTTCCCTGTTCTTCTTCTCTTCTTCCCATAATCCCCAATTCCTTGACGCGTTCACACCGAGTCGTACCCCATCTCCGGTGACGGGATATGACAGGACCAATATACAGCGAATTTCGTTGACATCGCTCCAACTCCTTCCGGAGCTATGCAATCTTCCTCTTTACATCACCAAAGGCACGCGCACCCCGATCCTCAAGTCCCTCCCCCTCGCATATTTTTAAGGGCATTCGCTACCCCGGTCAGACCAGCCCTCCCTGAACCCGGTGTCCACAAGCTTGGAACCACCGAGTCGTACTCCTCATGAGTCTGCCGAAAATTCTCGTATCTGGAAACTCTACCCATAGTATTTCTTCTGACTATAGCACTACTGGCTAACTCAACCGCAATGAAACAGTGACCTGATTCCAATGAGCTAATGTGACGCACCCTTTTGAGTTAGGAAACATGCAATTGGAGAAACCCATTGTCTCCTGAAACTGTGTCTAACCTGGCCTTCACGTTTGCAGCGCCCGACTGCCAATATAGCCCAGATCCCGCAGCGGCTATCAACCGCCTCACGAAAAGCGCGCATCTGCCGCTCCTCCCTCTCCTTTGCTCCAAATGCTCGGAGCCACGAACAATTTCATTAAAATCACCCAAGCACAACCAAGGGAGACTACTTTAATTGGTGCCGCAACGATTGGAGAAGTCGCCGACTATGGTGCGGGTCTCACATCTAGGTTCCCCATAAAAGCCAGTGAACTCTCCACGCATCTATATGTCCTTTGGAAAAAGGCTTCAGATCAACAGGGAAATTAATTTCACTGAAATTTTGAAAATTTCGGTGGTTTGGCCCCCCTCCGAAATTTTTCTATTTTTTTCAAAAAAATTCAGAAATATTTGATTTTGGACAAATTACATCTTAAATTTGATTTTTGACAAAATTAGGTCAAATTTCGTCCTGATTTCGTCCGGTTTGATAACCTACCGAAATTCTGAACCAAAATTCTGAAATTTCAGTGATTTTGTTCGGTTCGTTCCCCTCCAATTTTTTTTTCAAAACAAAATTGTTTTCCCTGGATCAACCAAAACATCGCCAATCCTCCACTGAGCCCCGTGCTGCTAAAAGCCACACAACCCTAGAAACTCCTGCATGGGGTTGCGGCAACGATTTGTGACCATTATAGAGTGCAGGGCAAAGCAGTTCATCTAGGGATTTGGTCAGCAGCAAACGTAGGATTTGGGGCAACAACCTAAACCTAGGGTTTAGGCAAGAGTGGGCGAAAAGAAGTCAATGGCGACCAAAATACTAGTGAGGCATGTGTGTGGCAAACAGGGAAGGGGAGAGGAAGAAAATGGAAGGAGAAGGGAGCGGCGAGGAAGGAATAGGCGGCGGCAGCAGCAAAGCGCCCCGAATAGGAGAAAACGAGATCCAACGTTGGTTTGGTGGTGGCATGGGGATCCAACTGCGTCTGTAATTGCATTTCTCGCAGATTCCCATTGAAAAGCAATTATGAAAGGTAGAGGTGATATCGCAAAAAAAAAAACATTTTTCTTCTAATTTTAGGCAGCCGTTCACCCAAAATAGGGAATCAGTTGGCATATCAACAAGTGAATTGGGAAGCATGCAGCATCATATTGACCATGGACAAACAAAACCAAATTAATGAACACAATAATCACATTATTTCATGTCTATGCTGTGTGCACGGTGAGTGCTCCTTCATTACCTTGTTATGCTCGAATGAATGAGATCAAGATACATCATTATTTGGATATAGACTCATTACAAGGCCAAATCTCCATACCATATTATTAGTAAAAATGAAGAAAAAAAATCTAATCCCGGTTAAATCAAATTGTGCTCTTAAACATGGGACTTTTAATTGACAAAAACAACTCTAATTTCTACATCCTCTCGAAGAACATCCGTACATATGCATACGGATGGATGATGCATTAGAGTCAGAAAGAAGAAAAGCCTAACCCTAGCCTGCAATGCGACGACTCGGCCATTTGAGCTGCTTCAACTACGGCGATGTTATTCTTGTCATCCTCCTCCTGCTGCAGCTCCTCCTTGACGTCAATGTCGTCGTTCACGTCGACGATCACGGCATTGATGTCAATGTCGGCGTTCATGTCCACCGCGTGTAGCTCCTGCCGCATGTCGAACACGTCGACGAGCGACGCCGCCTTCATCTCGTACTCCTTCTGATCGATCTGGCAGTGATCCTCTAGTTGCTGCGCCTGCACCAGGCTCGTCGACACCGGCGGCGGCGCTTGCTCCACCTTGTGATCGGCAGCCCAGCTGGTGTCGTAATCGAAATGTTGCAGTTGAATGCTGTTGACGTTAATGTCGAGTCTGGGCTTGCTGCTGGCGTCGTCGCCGGCGGTCGTCTCAACGGTCTCGTAGTAGAAGTAGTCGTAGAGCTGCTGCTGCTCACCGTGATCTTGCGGGCTGTGGTCCTGATGATGATGGTCCGCCTGGAGTGTCGCCGCGTCAGCTTCTTGGTTGGCGTAGAGCGCGTCGACGGTTTCCTGCTCGGCGCTGAGGAGGAGCGGCTGCTGGTTGGAGGACGTGACTTCAAGGTCGGCGCACGGGTCATCCATAACGCCGGCCGTGGCAGCGTGGCGGCAGAGCGCGAGGTGTTGGAGCACGGCGTCGAGCTCGGCCGTGTCGAGTTCGAGCTGCTGCTGGAGTTCGAGGATGACGCGCAAGCAACCCCAGACAGGGTCGATGGCGCGCATCTCGGCCTGGTAGATGAGCGTGCGCATGGCGTCGTCGCAGAGCTCCGGCTTGAGGCGGCGGAGCGTCTTGAGGATGTTGCTGACGCCGAAGAGGCGGTGCGCGTTGAGGAAGCGGCGCTGCTGGTCGCCGGGGAAGTAGGGCGCGAGCGGGCAGTCCGGGTTGCACTTTCGCCGCTGGTACTTGCACGCCGCGCACGCCTGGTTCGTCCCGCCACCACCGGTGCCGCCGCGAGGTGAGCTGTTAGACTGCGGGGGGCGCGCGCTTGGATGGTGGTTGGAAGAGGCAGGGTTGGTGTTGGTGGTAATATGGAGATGAGGGGAGGAGGAGGTCATTGCGGCAGCTGCGCCAATGGCGACGGAGCTGGCTAGCGAGGTCGGGGGCGTCGGTGGAGGGGTGGCCCCGGCGCCGTCGTAGGAATAGGAGAGGCCTCGGGAGCTGTCCATGCCGTTAGTTCAACATTAGCTAGGCGATGCCTATTAAAAGGGATCCATGCATGCACACGCATGCACGTGTTTGTGTCGTCAAGATCGAAATGGGAGTTGTATGGATGTGTGAGACGTGGTGGTAGGAGAGATGATCCACGGCGGGGAGGAACGAGTCGTGGGTGGCCTCCGAGCATTGCGGGGTGTTGAGCCTTCGTTTGGTTGCCACTTTTCTGTCAACTAGTAGGATGTTTATGCATTGCAATAGACTTATAAAAGATAGTGGTATATATTAGTAAATGGAATCCTAAATTATATAATAAATATTAAAAAAATTACATACATATAAATTAACTCTGCTTATTGCACCACCTACCATTACTACTAGGAAATTAAAATTTTAAGCTCATAGATTGTTTACATTTGGAACTTAAAGTTGATGTCAACTTTCCTCCCTGACGTGCTACCCATTTTCACCATTGCCGGTTGGTAAGGAAGAGTAGCTCAACCGTTGAGCAACAAATGTACTAGTAGCTCAACCGTTGAGTGATTAGTACAAGTTGCGTAGCCGTTGAGCGACTAGTACATTTGTCGCTTAACCGTTGGACGATTGATACAAGTCGTTTAACGGTGGAGTGTATTTCTGCAAAATAAAAAATAGAGGTATATTACTGTATTTGAAATAAAAATAATTATTTTAAAAAATCTTCCGAAGTGCATTGAAACCGCGTATATTCAAAAGATCCAATTCCCGCATTCCTAGCTCAATTCCGACATCCAAACGGGGTGTAAGTCCATTCACCGTAAACTGATGAAAGTATTTGTCAACTGATTTTACATGAGAAATATATATATATATACACACACACACAAAACATTGGATCAGTCCACACTTCCACATGACACAAAGCAAGTATATATAGCGATCTAGGAAATCAAACAAATAGAGAGTGCTTGTATCTCGTATGACAGACCTAGTGGCATTAGCTCCTGACTCTTGCAAGGCTGACCAATAGCCATCTTCCTCCGAAACACAATAAATCTCCAGCTCATCACTGTCACCGGGCTATACTCCCTCCGTCCAGAAATATATCACGATCTAGAAAGCATCTAGTCAAATTTCTATAAGTTTGACCATGGATATGTTAAACCAGTGGCGGATCTAGAATTTTCAGAATGGGTGTTCGGAGTTACAAATATGTTGTTCAATATAAAACATAAATGTCTATATATAGTTTTATAGCTCTGCGGTCTACATATGAGGCGCAGAGTAGTGGATCAAAATGTTGTTGAACCAATGTTAAGAACTACCAGGTATGAAAAACAAAAGTTTCACATAAATAATTGAACATTTAAGAAAGAATAATCTTCTCTTTTAGCTATACCAAAATTGTACAAATATACATACCACAGTCACTAAGAAGTTAGAAGATTACAAAAGATGGCCTAAACTCAAAGAAGATAAAAAAGAAAACCTATTCTACATCTTGTGGCATGATAATACCTCATGCAGTCAAAGAGGACTCTCTCCAATTCCTTGTATTAATAGAGATCCTTAACTAAAATCCTTTTATCTTGATATGTATATCTTCACGTTGCTCTATCTATAAAGAATCTGAACTGAAATGGTTTATGTTGATATGTATATTGAAAAAATGCATCTCATTCTTTAACAGGCTAAAGTTGTACTTCCCTTGATCCAGGTGAAATAGATTTCATTTTACTAACAAATTTACAACAAAACCAACAAAGTCAAAAGGGAGAATATGGGAAGGAGGTGAGGCACGGGTGCTGCCGGGCGCAGTGGGCCGAGCAGGCGCGGCCGCGCGGGCTGGGCCGGAACCAAGGCCGGGAGGGGGAGGAGCTCGGGTCAATCGTAGGGGACGCAGCGCACAGGCACGGCAGGCGCGCACACACAGGCACGGGGAGCCGGCGGCGGTGGCGGCGCCAGCACCGGCGGCGGGCAAGAACACTAGTGGCGCCATGGGGAGCCCGAGCCAGAGAAATGGTGGTGCCGAAGCTAAATCAGGAGAGGAATGAAATGGAAATGGGGATTGAGAGGCGTAGAGAAAGAAATTGGGGGAAGAAGAAGCTCCAGGTTGTGTGTGTTTCGGCCAAACCAAATAAGAGAAATGGGAAGGAGAGAGGAAGAGGTAAATAAAACTTGGAGTTGGGTCGCGTGGTGGAGTTGGGCCGAGTGGGCTGCGCCATGCGCCTGCGCCTGCACGGACGGGAGTGCCGACTCGATCGGGAATTCAGGATGCAATGCAGTGTACAGTATGTATTTTAAGTATATCACTAGTATATATATCTAATAAATACTAGATTTTTTTTAAAAAAAAATGGGTGAATCCGCCCCTGTGTTAAACACTTTTAGACTGGTTATGTGAAAATAGTATCAATTTGTTATGATTTTTTATTAACATATAAATATAAAAGTATGATCAAAGCTATGTGTTGGAGACTGTGCTGATGTCTAGAATGTTGTATTTTCATGGACAAAAAGAGTATTATTGTTACAAGACGAATAAAAAGCATGCTTGGCCGGCAAGGAGGACACCCTTCCAAGCTACCAATTAGAGCATTGTCGCTGTGACGTGCATTCGTCTGATATCAACCCGCCCCGCTCCTGCCAAGCGCGGGTACGACTTTAGCTATTAATTTATATAAATACTATGTATATTTTTGAAATATATAGCTTGAAAATTTATATATTAAAACATAGGTTCAAGTTTTAGTCCAAATATATGAGAAAAAATACACATCACATAATAAAAATCTATAATATACAAACAAAATAATTTATTTTTAATTCTAACAGGTCCCCGAAGGGAGAGCTACCGTCATGATTTTTTTAAAATAATACATTTTTTAAAAAGAATTATATAAATAAATAAAAAAAGTAAATTACAAAATTAGACCCTTATCGCCAATTGATCTGTTGTTATTTCAATTGGCGACAGGAACCCTGCTGCCGATTAAATTGAGACAACCTTCTGTCACTAATTGAATTGGCGACAGGAACTTCTCTGGTGGTATATACTCCATCTTGACAAGAGCAATTCAGGAATCAGATCCTTGTCGCCAATTCTGAATCGTTGACAGACTCTGTTCCATAGACGATAGGGTCTAGTTTTGTAATTTTATTTTTCGACTGTTTATTTTTATAATTTTTTTTAAAAAATATATTATTTATTTTAGAAAATAAAAATCATACCCCGCACCGCCCGGCTAGCGGGGGCACGTCCCCATTCCAAACTGTGCCTTAGCCTTAGCTTTCCTTGTGCAGCCAGCTCAGTGCCTCAGTATCCCTTGCTCCGATACCACTTCTCCCGCAGCTAGCCTGCGATGCCATGCCGCGATACCTTTCTGCGTGCTGACTTCTCTATCTAGTTGTCCTCTGAATTGTGCTTCAAGGAAGGAAGGAAACCACAGCGCTAGCAAGCCCACGCACAGCACCTATATATACACGCACATCCAGTGAAGTGTTCGTCAGGTAGAAACTGCAAATTCAGAAGACACTGACACACAGACAGACACTCACACAAGGCGACAACGCCGACACCAGCTGCGAGTTAAGCGCAGCAAGCCATGGAACAGCGGTTGCTGCACGGGGTGATAGACGCCAAGATTCTGGAGGCCACCCTGTCAGAGACGTCCGACGGGCGGCCGAAGCCCGCTGCTGCTGGCAAGGTTTATTATACGCGTTTCCTCCCTCCCCCGCTCGATCGCCCCGGCGATTCGGTCGGAATCGTCTAATGCATGCGTGATTTGTCACCTGTCAGTTTAAATCTTGTTTGTTTGTTTTTTTTGTTGTGTGCGCGCGCTTTTAGCTATGTTGATCCCGAGTGGAAGCAATCTAGAACTGTCAAAGTTTGGACCCAATAAATGTCTGAAGCATTCTGTCTACCAAAATGAAGAACCATAATCATACGTCCCAACGAACATGTCCAAGTACATCTCAATGAAATACTAACCCTGTTCCAAATTAGATGTTTTTTTCGGACATACACATGTTCTCCAATAAAGACCTTTGATTGTTACTTTTTTAAGTCATATATATGCTAGCAAAAATCATAAAATGCAATGGAATTAATGAAAGTGATTTAGATAACAAGTCTACTAATAATATCATTTGCATATGGCAAATTGAAGAACAAAAAAAATACAAACTTGTATTGTGCCAGAGCCAGAATTTGATGATGAGAAAGGTCTTGTCATTGATCAAGAAGCTGCCCTTGATCTGCAACTGCCAGGTTTGATCACTCTCCCTTTGAGTATATCCTTGATCCTTCTCGCAGTGTAACGCGTTCCAAATGGATTAATATATGTGCTCACAGAGATTCGAGAAGTCCAGTGGACTAGGCCAGCACGCCGCCGGCAAGCGCCTCTACGCGACTATTGGCATGGACACGGCGTGCGTCGTCGGCCGGACGCGTGCGGTTGACGCAGCGAACGACCCGCAGTGGAAGGAGGAGCCGTTCCACATCTACTGCGCGCACAACGCCAGCGACATCGTCTTCACCGTCGCCAGGGCCGACGGCTATCCAGCCGGCGCCGTCGACGCGCTCGTCGTCGGCCACGCCTACCTGCCCGTCGACGACATCGTCGGCGGTCAGCAGGTGGACCGGTGGCTCCCCATCTGTGACGAGAAGAGGAAGCCACTGGAAGGATTGGACAAGATACACGTCCAGCTTGGGTTCAGCGACGTGTCGGCCGACCCGGAGTCGAGGTGGAGCCAGGGCATCGCCGGCGACGGCATGCCGTACCCGGGAGTGCCGCGCACCTTCTTTGGGCAGCACCGCGGCTGCAGGGTGACGCTGTACCAGGACGCGCACGCCGCCCCGCCATCCGGCAGCAGCAGGTGCTGGGAGGACTGTTATTTGTAATCCAGACTTGGTCATAGTTGCTAACTGAACCGAGTTTCCAGTTAGTACGTGCATATACTTTCAGTTAGTGCATGTGCATTATTTTTAGTTACTGCGCGGTGTGCGCAAGCGTCGAAGGAGTTGTGGCCGGCAAAACCGGATCGCAGCTTCCCCACCTAGCTCCAGTTGAAACAGTTTAAGTTTTGGTAATCGCATGTAATAGCAGTTTAAGAAATACAGAGAGAAAAGAGCCCAAGTATCGTTCTCTGCTTTCTAGTCGTTCCTCTGTTCTTCTGAAAACACTGTTCCTCGTCTGAAAAACCGATTCTGTGATTTCTTGAGTGCATTGCTTTTGTGTTTGTTCCCAACACTTGGTATCAGAGCCGGTTGTGCTCAATTGATCTCAGATTCGGATTCCTCCATGGCGCTCACAACCCAGCAAGCGACGAAGGAGAGCGGCGGCGTGCCGTTCAACTGTCCGTTGCTGACGGCGTCCAATTACACGACGTGGGCGATCAAGATGGAGGCAATTATGGATGCCCAGGGAGTCTGGGATGCCATAAAACCGGCGACTGGAGTGGTCGTGGAGGCGAGGAAGGACAAGATGGCGAAGGCGTTCATTTTCCAGGCTGTTCCAGAAGATGTACTCTTGCAGATTGCTATGAAGAAAACTGCAAAAGAAGTTTGGGACAGTCTGAAGATAAGATTCCTTGGTGCTGACCGAGTAAAGAAGGCGCGGTTACAGACATTGAAGAGTGAATTCGATGCACTGCGCATGGCAGAGGGAGAGTCTGTTGATGAATTCACCGGCAGATTGAGCGGGATGGCAACCAAATTCAGGAGCCTTGGCGACACTCTTGACAATGCAGCACTTGTCAAGAAGCTCTTGGATTCAGTACCAGATAAATTCCTCCAGTTAGTCGCCTCGATCGAACAGACGGTTGATCTCGACACAATGCCATTCGAGGAGGCAATTGGACGCCTCAAGGCCTATGAGGAGCGCACTCGTCCTCGGGGCACCACCGGCACCATTGACGGCCAGCTCCTACTCACTCAGGCTGAGTGGCAGGCACGGCAGAAGAGCAGCGGCGGTGATTCTTCGTCGAGCATCAAGTGGCGTGGCACCGGCGGGTCGGACGGGCGTGACCGGGCCAAATGGCATGGCAAAGGGCGTGGTCGCGGCAAGGGTGGCCGTGGCAACTCCACCAGCGGCACAAGCAGCGGCAGAGATAAGCGTCACATTAAATGCTTTAATTGTGACAAAATGGGGCACTATGCCTCTGAGTGCCGCAAAGAAGCGCCGGATGAGGAAGCAAATCTCACTCATGCTCAGGAGGATGAGCCGGCTCTGATGCTAGCCGAATGTCCAGAGGAGCCACGCGAGCAAGTGCTTCTGAATGAAGCACATGTTTTGCCTGATCAGCGCACTGATAATGGAGATCATCCTACAGGGGGAAATAGCATGACATCCGGAGTCTGGTGCCTTGACAATGGCGCCAGCAATCATATGACCGGGCAACGTTCCTTCTTTGCTGAACTTGATGAAGGAATTGTCGCAAAAGCGGTTCGCGATGGTTCTACTGACAAATCAAAGGAAAAGGATTGATCTTATTCGACTGCAAGGATGGCGAACAGCGGCTTCTGTCAGAGGTATATTTCATTCCGAGTCTCTGCAATAACATTTTAAGTCTAGGACAAATGACCGAAGATGGGTGCAAGGTTGTATTGTTTGGAGAACTATTGTGGATGTATGACAGAGATGGCAAGCTACTCATGAATGTACAGAGGTCAAGCAATCGACTGTACAAGATTGTCCTTCACACAACTCAGTCGGTGTGTCTTGCGCTTAGCTTGGATGAAGCGGCTGGCTTTGCACGCCTGATTGGGGCATCTGAACTTCCAAGCTATGAAGCACATGGTAGCTAAGAAGATGGTGCGGGGAGTACCACAGATTGACCATCCGACACAATTGTGTGAGGGTTGTCTGTTAGCAAAACAGTGCAGGATGCCTTTTCCATTACAGGCACAGTATCGTGCTAGTAATCCACTGGAGTTAGTTCATGCTGATCTTTGCGGCCCAATTACACCACAGACTTTGGGCGGTAATTGTTACTTCTTTCTGGTAGTAGATGACTACAGCCGATTCATGTGGGTGTATGCTATCAAGACGAAAGATCAAGCCTTCACTGCTTTCAGGAAATTCAAGGCGCAGGCTGAGAAAGAGAGCTCACTCAAACTGAAATTGCTGAGAACTGACCGGGGTGGAGAATTTGTTTCTCGGTAACTGCAGATTTTTGTGAGAGAGAAGGAGTGCAGCGGCACCTTACTGCACCTTATACCCCACAACAGAATGGCGTGGTGGAACGCCGCAACCGGTCTGTGCTTGCGACAACAAGAAGCTTGCTGAAAGCTATGACAGTCCCTGGAAGAATGTGGGGAGAAGCAGTACGACATTCAGTGTATCTACTCGAATAGAGTACCAACCAAGGCAGTAAAGGATGCTACTCCTTATGAAGCCTGGAAAGGGAGGAAACCGAACCTGGAACATTTAAGGATATTTGGATGCACTGCACATGTCAAGGTACCTTCTGTTCGCTTAAGCAAACTTGATGACCGAAGCAAACCTATGGTGTACTTAGGTGTAGAACCTGGGAGTAAAGCTCATCGCTTACTCGATCCACAAGGTAACAAGTTGTGCGTTAGTCGAGATGTGAAGTTTGATGAAAGCAGGAGGTGGAATTGGGATGATCCATCCAGTGATACTCAGGATCAGGCTGTATTCACTGTTCACAACCCGACAACCGAACCGCCAAGAAGAGGGGAGCATGATGCGGCAATCGCGATACCGCAGAGAGCTTGCCGCAGCATGAGTCAAGCCCACTGAGTCCTACCACAATGGAGCAAGCACCAGCTCAGGCAATGTCAACACCAATCAGCCCGATTGGGTGGACGTCACAGAGCTCATATTCTGAAGATGAAGCACCACCAAAGTTTAGGTCCTTGGCAGAAGTCTATGAAGAGACAGAGGAAGTCCAACTACCTGAAGAATTGTACATGGTGGCAATGGAGGATCCAAGTAATTTCCGAGAAGCTTCAAAAGATGCAAAATGGGTAGAAGCTATGAAACTTGAGATGGAGTCAATAGAAAGAAATGAGACATGGCAGTTGACTGAACTACCAGCAGGTCATAAGCCCATTGGTCTAAATTGGGTTTATAAACTGAAGAAAGATGCTACTGGACAAATTCAAAAGTATAAGGCAAGATTAGTTGCAAAGGGCTATGTACAACAAAAGGGAATTGATTTTGAGGAAGCATTTGCACTGTGGGCTGTGTTAGAGACAAGAAGGTGATACTAGCTCACACCAGAGAAATGGCAAGTACATCATCTAGACGTCAAGTCTGCGTTTCTGAATGGATACTTGAAGGAAGAAGTTTATGTGTGTCAACCAGAAGGTTTCATTGCTAAAAGCAAGGAGCACATGGTATATAAACCGCCCAAGGCATCAGATGGATTATGGCAAGCACCAAGAGCCTGGAACACTCGACTTGACAGAACTCTGAAGGAACTTGGATTTCAGAGATGTTTACAAGAACAAGCAGTTTATAAGAGACTCACTGGAGGTGAATGTCTGATTGTTGGTGTTTATGTTGACGATTTGATCGTCACTGGCTCAAGTGCAGTTGAAATTGACAACTTCAAGCAACAAATGAAGAAGGAATATGAGATGAGTGACCTAGGTCTCCTCTCATACTATCTTGGCATAGAAGTGCAGCAAGATAGCAGTGGTATAAAGCTGAAACAGACTGGTTATGCACAAAAAATACTTCAGCTGGCTGGAATGTCGGAGTGCAATACTGCTTTGTATCCGATGGAGGCAAAGCTGCACTTGGCCAAGGATGAACAAGGGACACCCGTGAATGCAACTGAGTACCGGAGCTTGGTTGGGAGCCTCAGGTACTTAACCCATACTCGGCCGGATTTGTCCTATTCTGTAGGAATGGTGAGCAGGTATATGGAGTCACCAAAGGCAAGTCACTTCCAAGCAAAGGAAGCATATCCTAAGGTATGTCGGGGGACAATCAACTATGGACTTGCTTATCGCAGAGGAGAAAAGAAGTTGATGGGATACAAGATAGCAATTTGGCCGGGATCCCGATGATCTAAGAGCACCAAAGGGCATGGTGTTCTACTACTCGCACCCAATTACTTGGTGTTCTCGTAAATGTAAAACGGTGGCCTTGTCGTCCCGTGAAGTCAATTCATGGCCGCAACGCAGCGCATGTCAGTCGTTCGCTAAGAGGTCCGATGAATGATCCGATGGGTGGTGTTCCACGAGCGGTAATAAGAGGGACAACAAATCAGCTATTGCCTTGATGAAGAACCTCGCTTTTCATGGCCAAGTAAACATATTGACACTCGCTTTCACTTCATCGAGAATGCATTGAAAATGGTCAAGAAATTGTGGAACATGTCGTGAGAGTGAAGAGCAATGTGCCGATATTCGACGAAGGCAACGCCAAGGGTGAAGTTTGCGAGATGCGTGAGTCGGGGGTTAAGGCTTTTGAGCGCACAAGTCGATTAAAGGGAGAGTGTTATTTGTAATCCGATTTGGTCATAGTTGCTAATCGAACCGAGTTTCCGCTAGTACGTGCATATACTTTCGCTTAGTGCATGTGCATTATTTTTAGTTATCATATGTGCGCAAGCGTCCGAAGGAGTTGTGGCGGCAAAACCGATCGCAGCTTCCCCACCTAGCTCCGGCTTGAAACAGCTTTAAGTTTTGGTAATCGCATGTAATAGCAGTTTAAGAAATACAGAGAGAAAAGAGCCCAAGTATCGTTCTCTGCTTTCTAGTCGTTCCTCTGTTCTTCTGAAAACACTGTTCCTCGTCTGAAAAACCGATTCTGTGATTTCTTGAGTGCATTGCTTTTGTGTTTGTTCCCAACAAGGACATCTTCGACGCCATCACCAACGCTCGGAGGCTGGTCTACATCGCCGGGTGGTCCGTGAACACCGACGTCGCGCTGGTGCGTGACCCGAGGAGGCCGGCGCAGACGCTCGGCCAGCTGCTCAAGAAGAAGGTCGGCGAGCGTGTCACAGTGCTGATGCTGGTGTCGGACACGTACGGCGCGGACACGGCGAGCTACTTCCGGGGCACGGGCGTCTACTGCGTCCTGTGCCCCCGGAACAGCGGCACCGAGGCGGCGGGCGCAATGTTCACGCACCACCAGAAGGCGATGGTCGTCGACGGGCCGCGGGGCCTCGTGAGCTTCCTCGGCGGCATCGACCTCTGCGGCGGCAGGTACGACACGCAGGAGCACCCGCTGTTCCCGACGCTCGGCACCACGCACCGCGACGACTTCCACCAGCCCAGCTTCCCCGGCGCGTCCATCGGGAAGGGCGGGCCGAGGGAGCCGTGGCACGACGTCCACTGCCGCGTCGAGGGCCCGGCGGCGTGGGACGTGCTTGACAATTTCGAGCAGAGGTGGCTGAAGCAGGGCGGCGTCGGCGACAACGGCCCCCTACTTGTCCAGCTCCGGAAGAGCTCCGCCGCGCGAGAGGCCGACGACCAGGACGCCGAGTCGTGGAACGTGCAAGTGTTCCGGTCCATCGATAGCAGCGCGGTCGTCGGGTTCCCAGAGACCCCGGAGGAGGCCGCACGGTACGGGCTGGTCGCGGGGAAGTACAACATCGACGCCGTCGAACGCAGCATCCAGGACGCGTACATCCACGCCATCCGCCGCGCCAAGTACTTCATCTACATCGAGAGCCACTACTTCCTGGGGAGTTCCTACGGGTGGCGTCGAGACGATGTCGACGGCTCGACGGCGGAGAACGTCGTCGACGCTCTGCACCTCATCCCCAAGGAGCTATCGCTCAAGATTGCGAGCAAGATCAAGGCCGGCGAATCGTTCGAGGTGTACGTGGTGGTGCCTATGTGGCCGGAGGGCGTGCCGGAGAGCTCGTCCGTGCAGGCCATCCTGCACTGGCAGCGCCGAACCATGGAGATGATGTACAAGGACGTGGCACTGGCACTTGGTGACAGGGGCCTCACGAACAACCCCAAGGACTACCTCAGCTTCTTCTGCTTGGGCAACCGGGAGTCGTACAGCGCCGGCGAGTACGTGCCGCCGGAGCGGCCGGAGCTCGACAGCGACTACATGAGGGCGCAGCAGGCGAGGCGCTTCAAGATCAACGTCCATGCCAACATGATGATTGGTATATCATATACACGCACGCATTGACATTCCATGTGAAGGTTAATAGATCGCTGCATATATGCTGTTCATTTGCAGTTGACGACGAGTACATCATCGTGGGATCGGCGAACATCAACCAGCGCTCCATGGACGGCGGCAGGGACTCGGAGATGGCGATGGGCGCCTACCAGCCGTGGCATCTGGATACCTCGAACGTGTGGGGGTGGCCCAGGGCCAGGGGGCAGGTCCACAGCTTTCGCCTCGCGCTATGGCGGGAGCACCTCGGCCAAGCCGCGGCGCAGGCCGCCAGCGACGACCTCCTCTATCCGTGGAGCTCTTCCTGCATGAACAAGGTGAATCAGGTCGCGCAGGAGCACTGGGACCTGTACGCGAGTGACACGTTCCAGGGCAACCTACCGGGCCACCTCATGGCCTACCCCGTCATCGTCGGCGACCGCGGCGAGCTCCGGGAGACGATCGCCTTCTTCCCGGACACCAAGGCGAGGGTCTTCGGGAGCAGCTCTGCCAACCTTGCGCCGATCCTCACCACATGACCGTGTCGTGCGCATGTGATGTATAGACGCTGTCAATACAACATGCATGTGTTACACCTGCCGCTGTACATGAGATGATTTGTGAATAAAAGCACAGTGAAATGAAGGGTAATTGATCCTATGCACTTCCGTAGACCTTCCTTACTTTATGGGAAAACATAAACGAGTGAGAAAAAAAAAACCTACGACGATGAAAAGTAATTAAGTCGTTTGCAATGTGCACTTCACCTTCCTAAAAAACCCCAAGACTGCCGGTTTCTTTTTCGACCCGGTTAAAACCCCTCTAGTTTAACCCCTTTCAAAACTTCTTTTCACCAAATTATTTCTAGCTGCTTCAAATCTGCAATGTAAAAAAAAACAAATTTTTGAAAACTTTTAGAAGCTTAGGACTTCGTTGAAGTACGAGTCGATGATGAGGCCCAGCCAGACTTACACGCCATGCCAGATGCACTCGCACGCACGGTCAAAGCACAGCACATGATACGGCCGTTAGCAGTCGCATCGCCACCATCGACCACATCATGTAAGGATGTAAAATTATGTGCAACGATAATACGTTATCTTAACGGATAAAAGAAAGAGTTTATCTTCTTTGCAGCAGAATGAATCGTTCCACTCTCATCATGTAAAAAAATATTACAAACTCATGTTGGCCATACCACGCACCACCCTACCCCTACCGTGTGCACTTTTATGCCTTTACCGTCACATCTGCTCCTTCCATCTTTTGTATATAACCTATCACCCCACACCACCACACACACACGCGCCGACAACGGGAGCTATCAGCGGGTGACAGCGGCACAGTGACTGGCCATGGAGGGGGACTGAGGGAGGCATCCCTTCTTTACTATTGGCGATTCCTGGTGTCGGCACGGCAGACACTTCCTTCACCAATGAAGCCCTACCCTTCTCCACCGTCGGCGACTCTGGATCTAGGCACGATAGCTCCGAATCCGTGGTCCACCCTTCCGGCGGCCAAATCTAGTGCCATCCATACCTCCGTCGGGCGGATCCTGCCCTCCTCCTCTGACAAGGAGAACGCGGGCCAGTGCATTTTCGCTATCTCATGCACTTGCATCCTCCTCTAATGCCACCACATCCGCGCGGATCCCGCCCCTTTGTGCCCGCCGCTCCTCGCATCCGCCTCTAACACTGCCACATCCGCAAAGCCCCATGCCACTCTGTGCCAGTTGCTCCTCGCATACACGCCACCCCGCCCTAATGTCACCGCTCCTCTTATCTATGCCACAACTGCCCCTAATCATCCCCACCTCCCCATCGGCCCCCACCTAGCGAAACAGACCCCTGATACCTCCACCTTCGCCCCTCCCCAAGCCTCGTGCCACCGTGAGTGCCGCCTCGCCCCACATCTAGCCGTCGCCCCTCGTCTAGCGGTATTAGGCTGCTTGAGTTGTCAGTTTGATGGCATGACAGCAGGTATGGGGTGGGCAGGTGTGTGTACAGCGTGGCGCAGTGTGACCTGTGTAGCGGCAGCAGAGGCGACAATGCACACATAGCACAGCCGCCTTCCTCGTCCACTTCACAGACGCTAAGGACGACGCCCTCGATGTCCTCCACGTCGAGCCCAACATAGAGCCGCGTAACTACTCTACTCTTAACCTGTGTAAGCCATACATGCATATTTTAGTTGCATCATTTGATGTTTTTTTTGTATCAATGTGCGTGCTTACAGTACAATCATCAATTTTGAACTGGTAGTCTAGGATGTATCCTCACATGAAAGGAGGAAGTTGACACTCATCACTTGTGGGTTGTGGCCAACAATGCCGAGTGGTTGTTGTGTTCGTCGTGCTCCAAGTACATCAAATGCCCTTGTTTACTTTTAGTTTTGTATAGTTGAGTTCGGGGTTAAATTGTTCTTTCTTTTAGCACTGTTGAGCTTTATTGAATTTTGGTTAAAGATTGCTAGCTTTGTGTGACTGAATGTTGAAGTCATGAACTAAAACTATGGCTGAGTTGCAACGACATTAGTTTTTCTATAGTAGATATATTTTTGTAGAAACATGACTACTTTGTACTTATACGTAATGATTTTTGTTGTACTATGTCTTTACTTATGGGCTTTTTATCAACCATATTGTATACTTTTTTCAACATAGACAATTTGTTGTACATTGAGCAAATATACTTTCAAGTGTTTTTTACATCTTGTATATATGAAAACTTGCACTATTTTATTATTTAGAGTTTAGAATTTATGGTATTATTTATTTGACATCTATTGCAACACGCCGACACCCCTCTAGTGCTAGTGTATTAAAAAATAGTGACCCAAACCGTATTCGATCACAGATATTTTTCTTCTGCCGTGTAAAACTCGTTGGCTTACCTCAATCCAAATCTGACACATCTCTGTTCCACTACTTTTCTTCTCCACCCATGTTTTTTTTTTTCTCTTTCGGTTCTTCCACTGGAACTCTACTCTCCTCCCAGACGGTTTGCTCTGTAGACGTGCCGGTGCTGGTGCAGTCAGCTTCTTCGCTTCTGTATGTCAAAGACTCGACGCCTAGTAGCTCATGAATTCGTGATGTTGGCTTCATTCACGCTTCTTCTCACGCTTTGCGAACAATCATGGTGACTAGATCTAATAATCCTCTATTAATTAAATTATTAATTTGTAATTATTATTATAGATAACAATATCTTCATATTATTTGTAAGGCTAGTCCTTATCATTAATAAGAGAGAAGCTTAGCCGAGTGATCCTAAATTACTTTACGACCATCGTTGTAAATACTTTTACGATTGTCTAGTTGTTGTAAGATTTTCTATGGCCACATTATGATCGTAAGTCTTACTACGACCATCTCACGGTCGTAAGTTTTACTAAAACTAGGCCAACTACAACCATCTTATAGTCAACAAAACTTACAGACATATGAGCTCAATCGACTAGAGACACTTATGCACTATGTTTAATATACATAGTAGTTAATATGTGTTGTTATTCTTCAGGATAACTGCACGTATTAAAGCCCTGTCTCTAATATAACTGCAAGGCGATGTGGGAGGGTCAGTATGTGAATATAACTGCCTTTAAACGTGCACATTACATCAAACGACAAGATGTCTCTTGGCATGAATAACTATCACCCTTTCATGCACTATATAAGGGGTAAAGTCGAGCTCTTTGAAATGGCCGACCGTTATGCACTACTGCACTTCTGCAAATGAAATCATACGATTGATCGTGACGATAATGACACTCGGGGAGCGGGCGAAGGCAACAAGAAAGCGGATAAAAAGGCTAGAAAATGCAAGAGCAAAACTAAAGGCCAAAAGTCTCAAGTCAAAAGCTCTAAGGAAGTCTTAGTCATGAGCGACAAAAAGCCCTGGGGCTCCAAACCATACCCTGATCGGAGCAAAGGTAAACACCCCAAACGAAATAACGACAAGACCAGGTAGTGTCCTTTCCACAAAAAGAAAGGACGCGATCTTTGCAATTGCCGAATTTTGCAGCTGAAACTCAAGGATACTACTCCGGCAAGGGACAACTTCCTACAATTGAAGAAGTGGGGAAAATGAGTGGTCGAAAACAGTCGGATGATGATGAGGAGATACTGTTTCAAGATCCAAAACACACCATCGATCACATCTATGGAAGATCTTCGGCATACGAGTCGAAATGACAGCTCAAAGCTGTCGAACATGAGGTAAATTCCACCGACCCTCCTCTTGTCAATAAAGTATCGAAGTGGTCGAAAATCACCATCTATTTCGAGAAAGGTGACTGTCTGATCCCTTCTACTCGACCTGGTCATTTTCCAATCGTGGTCAAGCCCACCATCAACAACTGTCAAGTCAATCATGTGTTAGTTGATAACGGGAGTTCACTGAATATACTCTTTACGATTGCCCTGCATGAGATGTAAGTTCCAAAGACAAAGATCAAGCCTGTATGATACTCATTTAATGGGATTGTACTGGGGTCTTTGGCCAAAACCATTGGTCAGGTTTATCTTCCTGTAACGTTTTGGTCACCAAACAATTTTCAGAATGTAGAAATTATCTTTTGATGTGGTCGATTTCGACACAACATATAATGCCATACTCGGTCGAGCAACTCCGACAGGATTCCTAATGCCCGCTCATTATGGTTATAAATGTCTTAAGATGTCAAATCCCAAATGAATAATCACAGTCCGCTGTGATAAAAAGATAGCACTTACATATGACCGCAAGTCCCTAGAGATGGTTGGCCAAATACCAACTCGAGAAGCAAGCAAAGGGCGGCATTCAACCAAGCAGTCGAAGACTAAAGCTTCACCAAAGCCGAACGACCAAGTCAAAGAAATTCCATTGAATACAGGGAAACCTTCGAAGACCGCTCACATTGGGGTCACTTCCGACCCTCCCTAGGAAGACACCCTTGTCACCTTCCTTCGAGCAAATGCAGATATCTTCGCGTGGCAAGCATCCGACATGCCCGAGTCCCTAGGGAGGTGACCGAGCACAGGCTAGCTCTACGGCCTGGCAAGAAATCTGTAAAACAAAAGTTACAGAGATTCACACCTGATTGACGAGATGCCATTAGATCTGAATTTGACAAGCTACTTAAAGTAGGCTTCATAAGACAAGTCGACTACCCAGAGTGGTTGGCTAACCCTGTAATGGTTAGAAAGTCTAATGGTAAGTGTCGTATGTGTGTAGACTTTACTTATCTTAATAAAGCTTATCCGAAAGATGATTGTCCCCTTTCTCGTGTTGATCAGTTGGTAAATTCTATCACTGGTTGTGAAATATTAAGTTTTCTATATGTGTATTCTGGTTATCATCAGATAAGTATGTGCCTAGATTATGAAGAAAAGACCGTATTTATTACACCATTTGGAATATTTTGCTATGTCAAGATGTCATTTAGTTTAAAAAATGCTGGTGCTTTTTTCAACGCTTGATGCAAAAGACCTTCCTTCCTCAACTAGACTGAAATTTAGAAGCCTGTGTTGACGACCTGGTCATAAAAACAACAAGCGCCTTAATCATATTTCCTACTTGCAAGAAACATTCGACAACCTTAGAAAACACCATTTGAAACACAATCATAAGAAGTGTGTGTTCGGAGTCTCTTTAGGAAAGTTGTTTGGATTCCTTGTCTCTGCACAAAGAATCGAAGCAAAACATGAAAAATATAAAAGCAATTGAACAAATGCGCCCTCTGACCACAAAGAAAGAAATCAAAAAATTCACAGTATGCATGGTGGCTTTAAGTCATTTCATCGCACAATTAGGAGAAAAAAGAACTTTATTTCTTTAAACTTCTGAAGAAACATGAGGGTTTTGAGTGATCACAGGAGGCAAACAATACTTCGAGGATGTTAAGAGGTGTATTACGAGTGATCCTGTTCTGGTTTCTCCAAAACCAGAAGAGACACTCCTAATATACCTAATTGTTACGCCACAAGCAGTGGGCGCAGTGCTGGATGTAGAACGTGAAAACGTTCAACGACCAGTTTACTTTGTTAGTGAAGTTTTACATGGGCCTAAGGAGCACCACCCTCAGATCAAAAAGCTTCTATATGCCCTTCTCATGTCTTCGAGGAAATTAAGGTATTATTTTTAGGTGCACAAGTTAATTGTGTCATCTGAGTTTTCTTTAGGAGAGGTCCTTCAGAATAGGGAAGCAACAAAGTGCATGGCAAAATGGTTGGTTGAACTTGGGGAGTTCGGTCTCCATTTCGTGTCCCGAACGACCATTAAATCCCAGATCTTGGCAGACTTTGTCACTGAATGCACAAATCCTGAACATGTTTAGGGACCCAATACTAATCCCACGACCACTGGATAATGTACTTTGATGGGTCACTTATGCTAAGTAGCTTGGGGGCTAGGGTGGTCCAGGTATCTTTTACAAGATAAACCTTAAAGTATGCTATGGAATTAAACTTTCCTGCTACTAACAATGTGATAGAACACGAAAGTTTATTGGCTAGCATACGAGCAGCGAAAGCGCTCGAGATTCAACGACTATTCGTGAGAGGAGACTTTGAACTGGTCGTGAATCAGGTCAGAAAAGAGTAACAGTGCTCTAATCTAATCATGTCCCAGTACTTATCAGAAGTCAAGAAGCTTGAAAAGTATTTTTTTTGATTTTGAGGTACAATATATCCCTCGAAAGGATAATTTCCTTGCTGACCAGTTAGCTCAAATGGCTTCTTCTCGATCACCAGTACCACAAGGAGTCTTCTTGGAATAGCTCCAGAAGTTGTCCCTGGTCAAAACACCAGAGGCATCTCCTATTGAGACAGTCTCCCTAGAATACGAGGATACCTGGATGAATCCCATCTACAAGTATCTTCAAAAGGGCACAGTATCCAATGACAATCTTGAGGCTGATCGTTTATCCTATAAGGCTAAAATGTATACTTTGGTCGAAGGAGTCTTCTACAATCCAGGTACTCAAGGGGTTCTAATGTGATGCATATTGCAGCAAGAAGGATTAAATCGTTTCCTACAGAACGCTGGTCGAAAAAACCTTTCGATAAGGTTTTCACTGGCCAACAGCCCTCTATGATGCTAAAGGGCTTGTTAATAAATGTGTACAATGCCAGTTACATAGCAGGCAAATACACCAACCGGCTCAAGAATTACAAACCATACCTCTTTCTTTGCCTTTTTACAACATGGGGTCTTCATATCCTAGGACCATTCCCAAAAGCACCAAAAGGTTTTGAGTTCCTTTTTTTTGTAGCTATTGATACATTCACAAAATGGATTGAAGCCGATCCTGTGACTGGGATAACAATGGAAGCAACCACCAAATTTATGATGAAAAATGTGATCACTCGATTTGGGGTTCCAAATCGAATTATCATAGATAATGGTACATAATTTTTGAGTGCAAAATTACAAGAATTATGCGAAGAATTGGGTACCAAGCTATGTTATGCCTCTGTTGCCCATCCACAAAGTAATGGGGCAATCGAAAAAGTGAATGGTCAAATTATGTAGGGAATTAAAACTCGAGTTTTCGACCAACTTATAAAGCGCTCGAGGGTTTGGGTAAAAGAATTACCTTCAGTATTTTGGACAGTTCGCACGACTACTAGTCGGGCTACATGCGAAACACCCTTTTTCTTAGTTTTTCGTGTTGAAGATATGCTTCCACCTGAACTAAAGATTCGGTTGACAAGGGTCGGAAATAGCAACGACTCCAACAAATAACAGCTTCGAGCTAATGACATTAACCTACTCAAAGAAAAAGAGGAATAAAGTCATTCCATTCGACAGTCTACCAACAAGACCTACGCAAATACTACAATTGTAAGGTCCAACCTCGCAGCCTTGCTGATGGTGACTTGGTATTGAAAAAGATTCAATCCCAGTCGAATTGGAACAAACTTTCCCTCAAGTGGGAATGTCCTTACACAATGGTCGAAGTAACATGGTCAGGCTCGATATGACTGGCAATGGAAGATGGCAGAGTTCTTTATAATTCATAGAACATTGATCAGCTACACAAGTTCTATGTGTAACCTCTTATATTCCCAATAAATTTTATTCTTTCTCAATATTTATTGTCTTAAATTTTTCATTGAGCAATGCTTTGATAATTTTTTGATCACTTTTTAAACACTTGGTTTTACATCAATCGAAGGAGGGTAACATCACCTAGTCGAAACATTTCCTCTCTGCACGTGGTCTTGCCCACTAGAAGAAACTTCCTAGCGTTGACTTGTTCCTAACTTTTGCTGCCAATACAAAGAAACAAGGTTCAACAAAATGTGGTTCAAATAATTATAAAGAAAGCTCTTTTGAATAATTAACTTGGTTTACTTCTTCATTATACGAAGATTTTTCTATGTGAGTTAAGTTTTTATAGCTTGTTCGACTACTCTTAACACACTCGATTTGATTAACCTGGTCGAAGAAAGTAACACCACTTAGTCGAAGTCTTTCATCTCTACACATGGTCCTACCCACTAGAAGGAACTTCCTAGCATCGAACTGTTTCTAACTCTTGCTACCAGTACAAAAAAATCGTGTTCAAAAAGAAAGGTTGAATGAATTTTTAAGCGTACTCTTGTCAGGGGCTAGGATAAAGTTATAAATATAACTTCAATTCTTAGTCTTAAAATTCAATTGTCATTTCTATTTTTGTCTTATGAGTTACTGACTACTCGAAAAGACAATTTATAGGAAAACAAAGATTTACATTCAAAAGCAATAAATTATTTTTACAATGTAGTCCCTATTACAAACTACTCTAACGAAGGAGATCCAATTTGCATATCCTCCGTGACATTCTTGCCAACCAATTGCACTTCTTCGATCAGTTGTGTTGCCTCTACTTTAGGGCAGTCGAAGTCAGCTTTGACAAGTTGAAGACTAATACTACGATCCTGAGCCTTATGTTTTGCCAAAGCAAAACTTGCTGCACATTCGACTGCCTATTTTATTGAGTCCGCTTGATTGGTCTTCACAGTAGTTATCAACTCCTAGAGAGTTCCGACTTGCTGTCACATAGTGATCGTATGGCCGACTACGATGTCTTCAAGAGGAGTGACCTCCTTAGCACCAAGTCCACCGAGCACATTGTTAAGGAGAGAAATATTGTCTTGAAGGTTGATCTTCGTAGCCTTCATTTCCTCCTAGTTGCGAGTCAAAATTTTATGAAGTCGTTTCATTTCAACTACTTGCTCTGAAAATAAAGCACGACCAGTTAGAAAAACACTTCGTAAAGACTAGTAAATAAAAATAGTTGTAGGTAAAGAATTCTTACCTACTAAGCGAGAGTCAAACTTCTTGACTTCATCATCGTGAGAGGCAGCATCCTTTGCGCAATGCTCCTCCCATGCCTTTACGCTATATCTTTTTCTTCAGAGATACGAATAAACTCGTTGATCACCAAGATCTTCAAATCGACATCAGTTCGAAGCTTACCCATATCGACCTCTTTTTATAAAAAAGAAAAGGAGTTAGAAAAAGGAAAGAAGGTTGTCGAAAAGAATAGTATTAAGTGAAATAATTACTGTTTATTTCATTCTGTAGCTCGAAAGCTGTAGAATTTGTCTCCTGAAGGTTCTTCAGCGGGTCTTCTTTTCCATTCTTTAGCTTTTGCGTCTTGGCTTTTGCATAGTCGAGTGCATCGCCTAAGGATCTTTCGTTGCTTTAGACCTACAAAGGTTAAAGTAGACATGAGTACTGAATGAGTTGTTTAAACAAAAAAGACTACTCGTAACAGTAACATACCATCATGTTGCTTGTTCGCAGAGTTCAACCTTCTGCTCTCTCAGTAACATCAGTTTCCTGTGGTATTCACCAACAATAGCAACTTGTTCGAGAGCTCTCTAAACAAAAAAAATACACAGTGAGAAAAAGAAAAACAAACCTAGATATATAAATATTTGGTATCGAGTACTTACATTGATGACTGACTGAGCAAAATGGGCAAACACCATTTCGGAGTCCTACAGTTCACAGAGCCTGTCGACTTTGTCGCACTATATTCTTCAAAGACGCTCGTCATCAAAGATAGCATCAGGGATAGTGGTCGAATCTCCAACCACTTCCGCTGTTGTCACTTCGACAGCAGGAGAAACCAATACTCACACGGCCGTAGACAAAACAATGGCGGGCCTCTCAACAAAAGCATCCCCGGGGCTGGAGAAGTAGGACTAAAATAACATGAAACAGGGAGGACATGTCAAATTGTGGAATTAAAAGGTAAATGCAATTTCTAAGCTTATAATTTTACATACCTTGGCTTTCTGGATACGATCTTGAGTTCAGAAGAAACATTCTCCAAGGAAGACTTCTTCTTGTTCTTCTCTTCTTCGGTCGACTCAATTTTTGTGACACCTTCAGCCTCTAGAAGGCTTCCAGTGTCACGAACTTGAGAGGTTGGGGCTTCCTCGATCACGTCTAGTCGAATATCTTGATGACGAATTGGGACCTCTACGCATCTGGTCGTAGGTCTTGAGAGAGAGCTATAGCTCCCTGAGCTACCTGCCCATCTTGATAGTAAGAACCGACTTCAACCACTTGAGGGACAGTGCTCGCCTCGACCACAAGATCTGCTGTTGCAGAGGTAGCCTTCACAAAAGACATAAAACTTTTCCAGTGCTCCTTTTCTATTTACTTAACAAAGCCATGAGAAGCAGACATTGAAAATATTTTGTTGTTATAGTAGAAGGGTACCTTGGTCTTGGGGGGGGGTTATGCCTAAGTTCTTCGACCGAACCCCTTTTCTCTGCAGTGATCACGTCTGCGAAGAACTGTCTGATGGGGGTGGTCGAAGGAAGGGTGTAACTCGAACTTCCATCCTCCTTATCGGCAGCCTTCACAAGGCGACACATTTTAGCTAGAGGAACTCTGTCTTCCTCTGACTGATCTTTGGTAGCCTTCAATTCGACCTCTTGGTCACCTTGACGGTCTGTCATGCCTACTTTCTACAGAAGTTAGAAAATGAATATTGTCAAGTGGTCGAATTTTATGACTACTGAACTCTAAAGATGAAATGTGCTTTTGATTACCTTTATGCATTCATTTCTTTCTTCTTCGGTTATGACCACCAAGACTCAAGGAGCTCCTACCGTGGTTGTAAAGCCTTCTCACAAATGAGCTTGACTCGAGCGTCAATTTTCTTTTGTGAGAGATCTACGATTACGAAGACATAGTCAACAATCATGCTCAAAATTAACAAGAAAAGCTAACTTGATTAATTATTACTTTACCTCCTTCATAATCTCTGGTCGGGTTAGTAGTCCCCGAGTACTTCCACATGGGGTGTGCTCGATTCTTTAGGGGACTAACGCGGAGTGTGATGAAGTCCCTCACATCATGCCATTCGGTCAGCCCTTTTCTCTCAAATCCTTGATGGATTGAATGTAGGGGTGATTCGGTTGAGGTCGCTTGGAGTCGAGCCCCGAGATGAACTCTTCTCTGCGGGCTTCCCCGTGAAGAAGAGGCTATTGTCCCTGGACACGGTCCAATAGAACCACTTCTTCTTCCACCCTAGCCACGATGACCGGGTGAATATCTAAATATACTCCCTCGACTTCCCGTCGTGGAGCTTCAGACTGCAGCTGCCTACTATTCCACTGTGCTTGCTCATTCCATAGTAGTACCGGAAGAGATTCAAATCTGAAACAATTCTCAAATAGGCTTCGCACAAGTAAACAAATACACTTAGCATTGTGATAGAATTGGGAACTAACTTCACCGATTCCACCCCCAAAATGGTAGAGTACGACCATCATAAAAGGGTGAATGGGTAGTCGAAAACCGCACTCATAGTACGTCTGGAATACTGGAATGTTGTCTTTCTCACCCGAGGGCCAATGCTGACCCTCGGCGTTGATCCACTTCACCAAAGCGCACCTTGTAATCTTCTCTGCTACGACCAAAGCAGTCATCTTCTCCACATCTATCTCGGATTTCTTCAACTTGGAAACGGTCCTGGCCATTTCTTCTAAGTGAGTTTAATTTGGATTTGGAAGAATTTGAAGAATGATTGCGAACTGCGAACTTGGTTGGCAACGAAGAGAATAAGAGCTCAAAAGCAGTTGAAGAGCTCCAAAGTAGTTGAAGTAAATGGGTAAAGTAAAAAACTCTAAGTCACGCCCTTGGTAGATTTTTACAACTGCGGATCTAAGTTAAAGATCGTGGAAACTCAACAGTTACCACCCCTTCGAGAACCACTCCCAATGATAGGCCATAGCCTATAGGCACTTCCATGAATTTATCTCTTTCTCAACAATTTCTCTATGGTTTCCGCCTTGATTGCTAATGTACTTGCCAATGTTTTAAATCACGATTATCGCGATATCACCGTGACGCGGCTAACAAATCTATAGTGAATAGCGGAAGTATCGTTGAGGCTATCCTACATTGCGATCCTATGGAAAAATGTTAATTATATATATTTTTATGTTATGTATTGTATTATATGAACGTGAAAACTTGTAACAAAAAATGGCCATCATAAAAGTAAATAAACAAAAATAAAAGATTGATGTTTCATTATTTTTATGACATGTACAGTTACAAAATAAAAAAACATAATAATATAATCTATCTTTATTATTGTGAAACCAATTTATCAAGAATATAAGGGTCAAATATTTATAAGTTGATCAATGTATACATTGATGTTTTAAAACACATACAAGAAATTTAAAATTCCTTAAAATGGAATAGTAAACATAAAAATACACAAAAAAAGTATAATTGAATTCAAATACATAGTATTTGAATCCAAATTTCTAAAAATATAATGATTTAAACTATTGTGGTTAAATAGCATAATCATATATTCAAATTAAAAATAGATAAACATATTAAAAACCATGTCTTGCAATTCTTTATATCAAAATAACTCCAGACTGACATGCTCTTCCAAAGATTTCTCTTGCTGCTTTGAGACGAGATCCGTAGGGTCATCAAGCACAAGAATGATTGGATCGAGGAACATCTAAGCTCTCTCTGCTAATGAAAATTCTTGAGTTGTCTTTTCTTGCATGCATCTCCCACTCTCCCTGTTAAGTGCCTAAACCAAACAATATCTCAGAAGCCCGATTCTCCGCTGTTGATGCATCAGCTAATAGCTATTTGCTTCTAAATTCTCATATATACACACTCTCCAAAGCTTCACGACCACCATCCTGAGCGGCCAATACCTAACAAATACATACCGAAAGTTGGTGTTAATTTCGTGCGCTGCCTGGCAAATGGCAATAATCATAATGACATAATGCATCAGTACCAGTTATCAGTAGCACAGTATTTATAATCACACTGGGACAGAATCTTATCTTTGTTTGGATGTTTCTGGATCATGGCTGGGGTTTGGTGCAGATCCTCCCGTTCCATTGCTTGGTGTGCTATGCTTCTTAGCTGCCAAACATCATCACAGCATGAAAATATTGGCACCGTAAAAATCTAAAATCCCCTTGCATACGATCGGGAGCCAAAAATCTGTAAACCCTCTGCTTAGATACCAAACCTGAGCCTAAACGGCCATTTCAGCAAATCCAAGGTAAGGGCATGAGTTATCCTGAGCATGGAAAAAAAAAAACCGGCCGGTTACCGGCGGTAACCGGATTTACCGGCGGGACCGGGTGAACAATAACTAGCCGAAAAATTTCAAATTTGAATATGAATTTTTTTACTGCATAATGCACTTTCTAGGTTGGTTTAGGCCTTTTGTGCTAGATTACGTATTGTATGAGCTAAATATGCTTGAATTATTGTTTAGTAGATGTTTCTATGTTGTAGATGATACATCTCTTAAGGAGATTTTCTGGAGAATCAAACTATAGTATCTTACCTGCAGTTTTCTGGAGAATCAAACTATAGTATCTTACCTGCAGTAGTTGGTAAGAAAAGATATACCTTTGCAGTAGATGGTATCCATCACCAGCTTGTCTCCCCATTTGGGAAGGTATATATCACTACATATCATATTCAGGGCTATAAGTTTCACCGTATTAGTACAGCCTAGTCTGTCTATAACTCTCATCAATATTGAAAGAGTAATAGTTAGCATTAGACTTGTCATATTTAATTTGAAGGAGAATACAAACAATGTGTTAGTCTGGTGAAGTTACCTATGATAGAATAACAACCTGGTATAAACAGCTACTAGATGTTTCTCTGGTCAATCAATGGATGATCAATCCAAGAGAAGCAACCAGTAGATACTACCTACTTCTTTCTAACCTACATCAGGTTTTCCGGTTTTGGGTCCGGTTTTTCTGACCGGTTTTCAGAATTCGCAATTCAAAATTCAGCTCACGAATTTCATCCGGTTTTCTTCTGAGATTTCCAGTAACCGGCCGCCGACCAGGATTTCAACCGGTTCCGTTTTTTTTATCCTTGATCCTGAGTACTGGTTTCTGACAGATGTTCTGAAGAGTTTGGTACAGAGGCCTGCTGCATCGCTGCTACTTGCCCCCCCCCCCCCCTTTTCCTTGGTTATTGAATAAACATCCATATTTCTACAAAAACTTCTATGTGTCTCAACTACTTTGAAGTGAATTGTCGTAGCTACAGATATTTGGGAAAAAGAGTAATTAGTAAAAAGCATAATAATAACAAGTGAAAAGTACAGAAGTGTAGTAAATGATGTATAAATAAATGTAGCTTTCCAAACTCAGCTACAAGTACGTACCATCCAATATACCACCCAGAGACCAAGTACCCCAGATCCAGGGCACAAGAAGCCAGCTGCAACAATGAGATATCCTTTTTAATAGAGTCATGGTTATTACTGTACAGCGTGGATTGATTGCTGTCTTTCTCGGGAGTTGTACGGTGACAAAAGTGTATTCTACTCTTTCTTCCATTTACAGTAAGATTGAATGAATGCAGCGGTCCTTCCATTGCACACGTTTCAGGAAAACAAGATGCTGAATGAGAGTCGTTGTTCTAGTAATTCAGTTTATGAGCCCACAAGGAAACTACGGAGCTACAGAACTACAGAAGCATTCACTGTTGTGGAGAGGACATGGATCAGATCCCTGGCCACATAACCGCCAATAACATCTCAAATTCCACTGTATGGCTTAAATGCTTTGCTGTGGGGTTGCTACCATCAATGAACAGCCAACCGGCCCAGCCCAACCACATCGCTTACTTCATGATTTATGTCTTCTCATGTTGTCTGCTTGCTGCTTAGCGCTTGCTAACATCACCATGCTATGAACATGCGCATTTGTAGAGGATGTTAAGATGCAGGCATCAGCTCCGGTGCAGAGTCCATTTCTCTGGGCAATCACCTCTTAACAGAATTGCTTTCTTCAATGATGGACAATCTAGCCGAGAGGAGTATGGAACAGCCGGCCAAGTTTGCTCAATTTGCAGATGGAGCACAAGTCCTTGCTGTGATCACTTAAACATTCTTGCAAGTTGCATTCCAGACTATCTAGGCTCATTCTGCAATCCGCAGTTCAAGTATCTTGAACATAGCTTCTCCTGAGGGTTATCTGCAAGACAAGTAAAAATAATAGATCAATCTGTTGGAATAGCAACTTGTATTATCAGGGGCCAATTGGCCAGTATATATATACAATGCATGTTACAGATAAGGAAACCAAATCAAATCATATCTCTAATTATATCTCTAACACCCCCCCTCAAACTCATGGTGGATCAACAACACTGAGTTTGGAGAGGTAGAAGCCGTGCTGTGCTCGAGTCTGGGCCTTCGTGAAGAAATCCGCTATCTGAAGCTCTGAAGGCACATACTGAAGAGCAATCACCTGATCATGCACACAAGACCTCATAAAGGAAGCATCAACACCAATATGCTTGGTGAGCTCATGCTTCACAGGGTCACGGGCAATACTGATAGCACCTGTACTGTCTGACAAGAGAGGAGTCGGTGTAGTAACAGAAACACCAAAATCCTCAAGTAACCACCGTAGCCAAGTAATCTCTGCTGTCAAGAGAGCCATAGCTCGCAACTCAGCCTCTGCACTCGAACGGGACACTGCAGTCTGTTTCTTCGTCTTCCAGGCAATAAGCGAACCACCAAGAAAAACACAAGATGGCGAGAGATAGACCGCGATCGAGGGATCGGCGCCCAAGTAGCATCCGAATAAGCCTGAAGTCAGAACGAAATGGAGCGTGGAAAGAAGAGACGGCGAGATAGTCCCACGAAGGTATCGCGAACTCGAAGAAGGTGGCAGTAGTGGACACGAGTGGGAGCGAAACAAACCGACTCGTAATGTGAATCGGATAAGTGATATCCGGACGAGTAATAACAAGGTAGACAAGACTCCCAACAAGATGGCGATAGCGAGTCGGATCAGAAAGAGGCTCGCCATCAGAGGGTCGGAGGTGAACATTGAGCTCCATAGGAGTCTCAACAGGACGCTGATCAGTGAGGGAGGCGCGATCAAGAAGATCCTGGATATACTTCTCTTGAGACATAAAGAAACCATCTCGAGTGGAAGTAACCTCAATCCCAAGGAAGTAACGAAGAGGACCAAGATCCGACATAAGGAACTGCTCACTAAGACGAGCCTTGACAAAGGCAATGTACTCGAGTCATCTCCGTAATGATCATATCATCAACGTCTGAGAAGAAGAAGAGTCCACCAAGAGACGAAGTGTGGACAAAGAGCGCAGGATCATGATCACTTGCTGAAAAGCCAGCAGCAGTGACCACAGAGGAGAAGCGCTCAAACCAGGCACGAGGGGCTTGCTTAAGGCCATAGAGAGAGCGACGAAGGCGACAGACCATGCCCTCAGGAACAGAATACCCAGGTGGCGGATGCATGTAGACCTCCTCACGCAACTCGCAATTAAGAAAGGCATTCTTGACATCAAGGTGAAAGCAGAATGCACTGCGAGCAGGCGCCACCGAAGAAGAGTGCGGACGGTGGTCATGTGGGCCACAGAGCAAAAGTCTCGTCGTAGTCACGACCATGCTCTCTTTGGAAGCCACGAGCAACAAGACGCGCCTTATAGCGCTCAAGAGAGCCATCGAGCGAGTCTTAATCTTATAGACCCACTTACATGTGATGGGACGAGTGAGATGGAAAAGAACAAGATCCCAAGTACCAAGACGCGCTCGAGGCGCAATCTCCTCGGCCATGGCATGCCGCCACTCGGGATGAGTAACAAACATCCCTGGGGAGGCGAGCTCACAAGTAGCCGCACCAAAGAAGGCAAACGCAGGCGGGGCGAATCGATGGCGATCGTGGAGAGCGAGCGAGGAGAAGACGGCCCATCAAGGGAAGATGAAGCATCGTAAGAAGATGAAACATCGGGAGAAGTGGGCTCATCCGAAGATCCTCAATCGAGGTCGACGAGTGTAGACGAGTGTAGTGGGGAGCCTCGAGGAGCGCAGGAGACGGCAGCGGCGGCGACAATGGCGGAGAGGCCACAGGAGAAATATGTGGAGACTTAGTGGGGCCGGGTGGACAAGGGCAAGACAGAGATAGGTGTATCCGGAAAAGTCAAAAAGACAGAGACTCCACAGAGGAAGCCAAGGAGAGACAGGCGTGGGTAGAAGGGACGAGACTCGTCGAAAGTGGCGTCCCGAGAAATCCGCATCCGTCGACCAACGAGATCCCAAAGACCGATAGCCCTTGTGCTCGCATCAGATCCCGAAAGACACACTCAACGGATGAGCGATCGGTTTGGTGCGTTCTCGGGGGCGAGGAGAACGAGCAAACGCAACAAACAGCAGCGAAGGCGAGTAGTCGGAGGAGACCACGAGACTCTCAATAGGGATTGCGCTCAAGAGCGTAAGAAGGCTGGATGTTGACGAGATAGGTGGCAGTGGAAACAGCCTCCGCCCAAAAGTGAGGTGGAATAGAGGCGACAATCATCAGGGCACGAGCTGATTCAAGAAGGTGACGATGCTTGCGCCAAGAACACCATTCGAGCATGAGCACCAGACAAGAAGAAGGCGAGCGAGAGTGCCACCTTTCGGCAAAGAAGGAAATCGCGTAGGTGATGAGAGAGGTACTCGCCAGCAGAGTCAGCACGAAAAACACGAATAGGAGTGGAGAACTGTGTGCGAACCATGGTGGCAAACTGTTTATAGATGGACAAGACCTCACTACGAGAAGACATGAAATATATCCAAGTGTGGCGAGAGAAATCATCTATAAATATGATATAGTATCGATGACCCTTTCAAAGCGAAGGGCGGGACCCCAAACATCGAATGAACAAGATCAAAAGGACGCCGAGACAACGACTCACTATGAGGATAAGGAAGTGAATCTGCTTGCCTAACTTACGTACGACAATCTAAAGAGACGTCACCGAGATGATCCCGAAAGACCACGGCGAACTAAGGATGACAGACGAGATCCACACAGATGACCAAGGCGGTGATGCCATCACTGGAAAGAACCGTTAGGCGAGATAGCCGAGCGAGAGAGATGGCGCTACGGGGCGTGGAAGGAAGGTGAAGCTAGTCAAGCTCCCAGAGACGCTGTGAGTCAAGGCGCCGAGGGCCGAACCAACCGAGCTCTGTGTGGCGGTCTGAACACAACAAGAGTCGAGTCGAGAATGACCCGATAACCAAGGTCGATGTCATCCCCAGAGAAAGAAGTGCATGGTTAGGCGAGGAACATGAGCAATGAAGGAACATGAAAAGATGAGTTGCTAAGAGGTCCTCGACCGCAGACAGAAAGAGAGGTACCATCGCCAGTAAGTACACAGCGGGGAATCAAGAGGTGTAACAAAAGATAGAGTGGAAGAATCGGAAGTCATGTGGAAGGATGCTCCTAATCAAGGATCCACGGGAGGTACTGACCGTAGGAGGTGGTTTCGGTGCAGAAGAGTCGATCGCGAGAACCTGCAGAACTCGCCGAGGAAGAATCTGGCGGCAGCAAGCGATCGTCGGGTCCGGCTATCTCCCGCTCGGAGAGAAAACGCGAAGTAGTCGATCACGAGCGTCGATGTAGAAGTGACGGTGCAGTGCTAGAAGAAGAACGGCGTGAAATATGCCATTGTTTCTGTAGCATCGGGACTCAATGTGCCGATCTTGTCGCGATAGGAGCAGCGAGAACGACCACCGCCAGATGGAGGGCGCCACCACCACCGTGGCGGCCGGAGGAGGCAAGCGATGTCTTGGCGTGAAGTAGTCGATGTAGCGGTGTACGGACGGCGAGCACGGAGGAGTGGCATCGCACCAGCACCACTCGACGAGTCTCCTCTCGCACGTATCTCGGTACCCACCGGTAGGCGGCGCCGGGCGGCGCGGGCGACCAAATAACGTAGTCTAATAAGCGGCTTGGGCGCGCGCGCGATTAGACCGACGCTTTTTTTTTGTTTGTTTGTTTGTTTTTTGTTTTGTTTGTTTTTTTCAACCGACTTGTTTAAAACAGGCCGCCCACTCCTCACGCGTGGCGTAAGGGATTAGGGTTCCCAACCCTAATCCTCGCCTAGTGGCGGCGGCGCGGCGGCGTGGCGGCGGCGGCGTGGAGGCGGCAAGCGGCGGCCTGCGACGCGGAGGAGGAGGCGCGCCTGCCGGTGGCCCGCGGAGGAGGCGGCGACAACAATTTCCGCGGAGGAGGAGGCGGAGCGGCGGCGGCCCACGGGCTGCGGTCGAGCGAGGCGCCGCGGCGCGCGCCTTGTCCGGCGCGACCGGCGACGGATCGGCGGCGGAGGAGCTGGATCCGGAGGAGCCGACCGGGGGCGCGGCGCTCCGGATCCGCGGGACTTCGAGATAGCCTTGCGTAGCCGCGTCGGTGGCAGCGCGGCCACGCGGGCGAGAGGCAACGGCGGCGGCGCCCACGCTGCGCATCCTCGGCCGGGTCGATCGCGGGAAGATCCGAGCGGAGGTCGCCGGGTTCATCTTGGAAGGTTCGAGCGGAGGTCGTCGGGTTGATCTTGGAAGGTTGATGCCGGCGGCGGCGAGCACGGTTACCACGGAAGCCGCGGCGATGACTAGGAAGAGGTAACCCTAATGCTCTGATACCATGTTGGAATAGCAACTTGTATTATCAGGGGCCAATTGGCCAGTATATATATACAATGCATGTTACAGATAAGGAAACCAAATCAAATCATATCTCTAATTATATCTCTAACACAATCATCATCTGTGCGTTTTACTTGGCATTAAACTTAAGAGGATTGTTAATCATATGATCACAGAGGGATGTCAGACATCAAAATAGCTGCAATTTAATGAGTCTGTTCCATAGTCTCTGTTTCCAGATTCCAGTCAAACATTTGGAATCAGCAAGCAAGAAACAATAGTACTGTTACAGACAATTGACCGGGGATGGGGCACAAGTTAAACAGTTCTTGTGTGGCCTTCCTGCATCAACCTTGCTCTCGAAGTCATGATATACTAACCCCAGACCATGTGCCTTCTCCCTTCTAATTTAATGATTAGGACTGTAATACAGCTTGTTTTCTGTGTGCATGTTTTTTTTAAGGGTTCTGCCTTGTGTGTTTGGGGTTGGAGGCAAGTTGGGAAAGAGCATGTTTTGGTGTTCCAGTTGTATGAGCTAGAAGCTTCTCACGGTCCCCTACACATTTCATGCTATTTAATTGAAGGGTAGAGGAGGTTGTGTCTACCCCCACACAAATTAATTAAGAATGGTATGCACTATACTTGGAATCTTAACTGGTACAGTAAGTGCTGACCTTATGAACATAACAACAAACCAAGGTTATTAAATCGGTAAGTCGATACTACCCTCCTAGTGACCGATTTGCCAACTAGTCACCGACTAGTCGAAAGGTACTGTTCATAGGTACACGCAGCACACACACAGCCAGCACACAGCACACACACAGCAAGCACAGCTCACAGTGCACACACCACACAGCACATCACACCACAGCCACACAGCCATCACACCAAACGGAGCTCGCAGCCATCACAGCACAACACACACACAGTGACGGCGACAGGGAGAGGGAGCAGAGGAGGGTGATGGCGATGGGGATGGCGACGGTAGGGAGCTCGCCGCCGACCACATCGAGCTCGCTTCAACCTCCCCGACGCCGGATCCATGTCGCCTCCACCTCCGCCGTCGGCGAGCTGGGAGCTTCAACTCCCGCCGAGACGAAGGGCGGCGCTGGCTAGGAGCTGCGGCCAAGGGCGACGATCTCCGGCAATATCGAGCTCGCCTCCACCTTCCCGACACCGGATCCACATCGCCTCCATCTCCGCCATCGGCGAGCTAGGAGCTTCAGCTCCCACTGAGGGTGACGAAGGGTGGCGCCAGCTGGGAGCTGCAGCCGAGGGCGATGATGGGCGGCGGCGGCGAGCTGGAACCTGGCAAGTCGAGTCGCCAGACCAAGTCCTCTCTGCTCCACCAACTTGTCGACTAGTCGACTTAGTAAGCATGCAACCAACATCAGTAAATAATTCATGCCAGTTCCTGGCAAGACTGATTGTTCATCTTACCCAAATCTTACTGGATCTCAGGTAGTCTCTGTCCTACAGCAGAAACCTTAAAAAAAATCTGGGTCATTCTTAGTCTCCTGACATTTTTCAGAACACATGAATCCCATCATGGTTGAAGAGGATGAAAGAAAAACAACAGACAATTGCGTACGGTTGAGGTAGCTGTAATACTTACGATTTTACTCTATCCTTTTAGTTCTCTTGTTGCTGCAGCATATACATTTTGGTAGTTGATGTGATGACCATAAATGCTGCACCTTTCTTTCTGAACACTGTTTCAAAGGTGATTTGGATGTCTAGTTGCAATTTTTTTGGTACAGTGTACTGTCAAGTTCACATCAAGAATTTCAACTAATACAATCCATCCATATCTATCAAACTGACGATGCCTAGGCAATCTAGCGTACGCTGATCTGCTAACTTCGAACTTCTAACAAACTGAAAGAGACCATTCAATATTACTGCCATGGCATGATAATGATAGACACATTAGTCGTACAATATCATTATCATCTATTCTTTTGACTGGAGATGCTGTGCCAAATAATTGGATTGATCATGTTCAGATTAGTTTTGAACTCGCTTTCGCATATCATGTGTCTTATTGACGTTTATCTCTACTACTGTGGAAAAGGGTGTTAAGAGATGTGGCCCTTTCCTTTCAGTCCCACTCTCTCCTCAACTTGAAATGAGGTTAGTGGGTGTCAGGACCCGGATTTATCGTCCAGAACCCTTTGTGTATACCAGCACTAGCTTCTAGATTAGTAGCTAATGTACACAGTTACATAATTGAATATCAAACACGTATCTCCCAAAAGTAAAGCTAATGCATAATATTACATAGTAATAAGTAGACCGCAAGTTCGCTTGACTTACACACGAGCCGATCAAGCCAAATAACTTAAATAAGTGCAGTAGAAGCGGAGACGAAAATAACACCCTAGTGGGACTCAGGATATGCCCACAGGCAATCGGCTGGGACCCGCGACCTAGTTCTTGGCCTCTTTGACTTACAGTCCTATCAAACACAATTAAGTGTTGGCATGGTGTTCTTTTTCTCCTCTTACTGGAGAATAGTAATTGAGCAACAGTGAGTACAAAGGTACTCAGCAAGTCACCACACAGAATACAATTATAATATATGTAAGGTTGAACAAGGGAAGACTTGAAGTCCTTTTATTTGCAGAAGCCATGATTGAATAAGATTAAATAGAAGGTCTGAGACCTAGCATTTCGACTAAACTAGAATGAACGAAATTGAGTAATGTTGTAAGATACTAGCAGAAGCTCCAACCTCCACATATTATAAAGTGGCTCCAACCACATTCAACCTTTCTCATCGGGCTACAGCTTGATCTTTCCACTAGCTACACATGACAAATCAAAGCCACGGGCTACAACCCACACCTTCCACTGACTACAACTAGGACAAATCAATACCTCAGGCTACTACCTAACATTTCATCTCTCCCACAAATTGTTACATGAAAGCTAAGATTAATCAAACAAGTTCTCGTGCATCACCCATGACCATGGGTACCATTATTTGGATAGTTTATACTTTGCAGAGGTTGTACAACTTTACCCACAAAAGATGATCATCTTGTAATGTCAACATGCTTTTATAAGCGTGAGACTAAGAAAATCATCACAAGTACTTTACAATGCCCTACCCCAACACAGCTCCACCCGCTAAGGTTTCAACCACTGGGGCCTACAATCGAGCCAGAGGCCCCGTTTTGCGCCGTGTGGTTTTCCTGTGGCTCCAACCACACCACATTCCGCCGGATGGTGAAACTAACATTGAGACAAGGAAAATTAATTAGCCAGGTCAATACCATTATAGACTTGTGGTTGCACTGTTAGTGCCCGAGAGGCCATCACAAGATTCGGCCCTTAATTGACTTGGGCGATTCTACCACATTACTAACTCTTGTGTTTTTATCCACGCCCGCCTGACCCACCATCTGCCCAAGTCTAAAACAATTTTTGACTTTTGCTTTGAACATCTTTTCTAAGTTCAACATACCAGCCAGGCTCCACCCAAATCCAATTTTGATGTTTGAATGACGTCAGGGCAAATTAATGCTCACATGTCAATGTATATAAGCAAGTCTAAGCATGACACTTAGATACAGACTTAGTGACTAGTTAAGTTTACCATTATTTCTAGGGCAACAAGGATAGTGTCCAAGACCAAGGAAGGGAATTTAATAGCTCACTTAACATTAAGGAATTAACTATGAGCTAATGTTAATACAATTGTAATCAAAGTAAATCATGCATTTGATAAATTAAAACAACATACTTTGCATTCAAAATGTAGGTGCAATATAATCAAAGTGATGACTTACCTTGCTCGTGTTTTGATAATCTTGGTCTTGTCCTTGCTCTTGCTTGGACTGCTACTCCTTCAGATTTCAATTCTAACTACACAAAATACGAACAAATTCAAGAATGCCTGAATACAACAAAATAAAACCAAATAAATTCAAAGGCAATCAAATAGTTCCAAAAGAACTCAAACCAACTCAATAAATCCCTAAATTCAAATACTTGGTACCACGGTGTGGATTTGGATTTTAGATGAATTTAGGATTAGGAATTATTGGATTCACAGTTAGGACGGGAGAGATCAGGTTCTCGGAATGTTCGCCTGTGAAGCAATTATGGAAAAGAGAGTAATCTCGGGAATACTCCTCTTAGGTTACTTATATGGGGAAGATTACGTTAACAGGAAGAACATGCCGATCTTTATTTATTTTACGGATTGTTCTTCTATTGGAAGCGGATAATGGTGGCTGATAGATGGGACCAACTTGACTTTGATTTATTTTTGAATTACTATTGTTTTACTGAGAACACCCCATGATAACTTACACGTGAGGTCTAGCTCATTTAATGATTTCCTTTATTAATTTTCATTTATCAAGTAAGTTCTACGAGGGTTTGGTAACACCTATGGAAAGTTACGAGGATACACATGCGATATATATAATTTTAACTAATAGGGTTAACTCTAGGTTTTACGTCGCTAGGATCCCCATGACACATTACCATTTGAGGTTCAAATATCAATTAATTAAATTATTAACTAAAATATGGGGCTAATTATTTAATTAAACTCTGAATTATCCTTATACTATAGATGTACCTAAGGGACAGACAGGTCATACTAAGATTATGGTAATTAATAGCTAGTTTTAGCAATACCACTAATTTCATTAACCATAATTGACAATTAATTAATTGTAGTGCTTAATTAATTATCCTAGCCAGTTACATTTAGCCTTAATTAACTCCACGTTTAACGACATTTAACCTACCACTTAATCATGGTACTAATTGCTAATTAACCTATACGGTAGTGCCTTTTTATAAATCACATTTCTAATTATCTCCACTACTTAAAAATTGGAGTTGGTGGTCATCCGTCCTCCTTCATGCGACGTGAGTCGTTGGATTCGTCCTCTTTCGTGCGACGTGAGCCATTGGATCTTTCTCCCGTGCGCACGATTCGCCACTCCCGGTCGAGCAAAAACTGCGCTCTGCACTCCCAATCTCCCATCACTCCCGGTCTCCCATCTCCTCCCATTGAAACCGTCACCCACCTCTCTCTCTTTCGTGCGCAACCTTGTCATCTCCAAATCCCAATCCCCTTCCGAGATAGAGGCGGATTTGCCCCCAAGTTGCTCGTCTCTTCTCCCTGCACACCGACGACGCGGCACGGACGAGGTACACACCGTCGACGTCAACGGCCAGATCTGGGCTGCCGGTCTGGATGCGGCATTGCCATCCCCAGCCGCCGCGCCGCCCTCATCGCCGATGACGAGGATGACAGATGATTGTGGTGGATCCTGTCACAGGTGACAAGGAAGACGACAGGATCCGGTGGGGTTGGAGGGGAGAACGACGACAGCAACTCGATGACAAAGAAGATAACACCGATGAGGTCTTTCTGGGGGCGCTGCCTAGGCTAGGGTCAGGGAGGGGGTGGAACCAGCGCCGGCGGTTGTTGGGACCTGAATTTACACATCTGAACCCCTCTGTGTATTCTGAACTTGTCCTAGATCAGTAGCTAGTTCACACATGAAACATCGATGAAATACCATCCATTTAATGATTTAACTAAAAAGATCTCAAAATAACAAATAGCAATAATAACTGGACCTTATAGTCAATGTTTACTTAACTTGTCACGCAGGGCTAAATAAATAAATAAACTCTTGCAGCGGAACGGGAAAAACTTGAAAAAGTCAATCAACATGCCCACAAGCAAACGAGTGGAGAATGCATCCTAATTCGCAAAGCCTTCAAAGGACTCCTCTTCGTAGAACACTTGAGTAGCTTGATACTCTTCAACTAAGTAGCAAAGTTCAAAGCCGTGAGCACATAAAATACTCAACAAGTCGTAAGAAACATTATGCAATTAATATTCATGCAGGGCTTGAACAAAGGAATAGCTATATAGTTTTTTTGCAGAAAAATATTAATAGTAAATAGATTAAAATGCGTAATTGAAAAGAATAGTAAGTAAATAAACAAAAGCTTTGAAATAATCAGTGAACCTCCCATTCACTTCCCAACGAAACCACCAAGTGAATATTGTTATGAATATTGTGTGTGTATTCAAGAGGGCCCAATGGGCAATATATATAGGGAATACAAGGGGGTTGCCGTATACAAATAAAGAAATACAAAAGAGACCTATTCTAACACCCCCTCAAACTCATGGTGGATCACACACACTGAGTTTGGAGAGAATACAAATGTTGTGCCCTAGTCTGTGGCTTTGTGAAGAAGTCAACAACCTGTAACTCTGATGACACAAACTGTGAAGCAAGTACTCCCTCCTGCACCTGCGAGCGAGTATATGAAGCATCCACACCAATGTGCTTAGTGAGCTCATGCTTCACTGGGTCCCAGGTAATACTGATAGCACCTGTACTGTCAGACAAAAGAGTCGTAGGTCCCATCACAAGCACTCCAAGATATGCAAGTAGCCACCTCAACCAAGTAACCTCTGCTGTCACTACTGCCATAGCTCTCAACTCAGCCTCTGCTCTCTAACGGAAGCTGCGATGCGCTTCTTAGCGTTCGAGCAAGGATCCAAAACCAGCCTCAGGAAATCCGTGGTGGCAGTAAAAGGTCGATTCTTGGTTTTTCTGGGAAAAATCCGGTTGAATTTCGGTTGAATTTGCTTAAAAACCAGCCGAAATTTGAAATTTGAACTTGCGAAACCCGGGAAAACCGGCCGGGATTTTAGATCCTGAACCCCACCGGGAAATCCGGTAATCGCCGGTAACCGGCCGGTTTTTTTCCTTGGTTCCAGGTAATCAGGGAGGAGCCAAGAAAACACAATAAGCAGCAAAAGAATGACGATCAGAAGGATTACTAGCCCTGATCGCATCGGAGTACGCCTGAAGCTGTAGTGAGGTAGAGCTAGGAAAAAACAAACGACGAGAGATAGTCCCACGCAAGTAGCGAAGAACACGAAGAAGATGACTGTAGTGAAGATGGGTAGGACAAGCCATGAACTGACTCAAGATATGAACAACATAAATAATATTCGGATGAGTACTCACAAGATACACCAAACTCCCAAAAAGACGATATCGAGTAGGATCCTCAAGAAAATCACCATCAATGGCACAAAGCTGTAGGGATAGCTCCATGGGAGTCTCAGTGCGAGTGTCAATCAGGCCAGACCGGTCAAGAAGATTGTGGACATACTTCTGCTGGGAGAGGTAGTAGCCCTCAGGCATAGAAGATACATTAATCCCAAGGAAGTACATAAGAGAACCAAGATCAGTCATAAAAAACTACTCACTGAGATGCTTCTTCACATATGTGATGAATGAGGAGTCATCACCAGTGATGAGCATATCATCAACATACAGAAGCAGTGTCCTACCCCCGAGATGAGACATGACCAAAAAGAGCAGGATCATGGGAACTGATAATGAAACCGACAACCGTAATCACTGAGGTAAAAAGCGCAAATCAAACACGAGGAGCCAGTCTGAGGCCACAAAGAGCGCGACGAAGACGACAGACGTGCCTATCGGGAACAGAATACCCAGGTGGTGGCTGCATGTAGGCCTCCTCATGCAAAACACCATTAAGAAAGACATTCTTAATATCCAGCTGAGAGATAGACTACCGGCGAACAGAAGCAACCGCAACAAGAGTGCGAATAGTGGTTATATGGGCAACAGGGGCAAAAATCTCATCGCAGTCAAGACCATACTCTTGATGAAAGCCGCTGAAGGATCTAGACCCACCATTATGAGTTAATGGAATATTTTTGGTGATTAATGACAAATCCAAATATGAGACTAACTCTCTTGTCTAGTATTATCATGTGTAGTCTCATTTGGATATAAATGTGAAATTCAACGAGGTATGCAATCGACATCTTAATCTTATTTATTGTTGCATTCCTCGGATCCAAAATATAGGTTGAACTCAACCATAAGTTTAACTTGAATATGTGCATATGATATAATTACACATTTGTCTATGTACACATTTAGGGAGAGTTTATTCTATATTTTATGGTTTCATTAGTATTGATCCATATTCCGTTTTCCACATGTATTTGGGATCTTTACTTTGAAACATATCCGTTTGAGTATATAGAACTTGTGTAGTTTTTGTATATTCATGTTTTGACTATATAGAACTTGTGTAGTTCTTACATACTCATGTCGTGAGTGTATGTAACTTGTATAGTTCATATATACTTACGTTGTGTTACATTTATCTACTTCCAATTTATGTGTAATTGAAGTGATTATCATTAATTACCAATGAGGGAAAGATTGAAGTATCTTGTCCCACCATTATGTGATAATGGTTTGTTATGGTAACTAATGGTAATCACATTGTGGAACTAACATTTTCCATGAGTTGGATGAATAGGTTATGTTCCAGGGCGATGGAGACTTTGGATGTCAAGTCAAGAGCTTGGTGTAAATGATGCATCATGAGTTGATGCTTATCAAGAAGAAGAAATGATCATGAGTTGATCGTCAAGACAAGAGAAGACCCATCATGTGTTGATGGAGGTCAAGCAAAGGATCATCATGAGTTGATGATTATCAAGTTAATGACCCGAACTTGAAGTGATGATATGCGTCATCGAGCTTCAAGAAGATGCAAGGCAAAGGTATGACTAGCTAGGGCTAAGGATGTGTTCCTAGTCTTTTACCAGTCTTGGTGTTTGGTTGGAAGACCGGATTGCTAGTATAGGTTGCCGTACTATTAAGAAGGGTCTTAACTAGTAGTTTGAGTTAGTCATGTGTTGATAGCTCATATGTTTTCTCTAGCTCATCTAGGCATGATGCTATCATTTGCGAATGCGTTTTGCAAATAGTCGAGGCTCACGCATAACCCTTATAGCATGTGACTTAAGTTTGCAAATGCGTTTAGCAAATGGTGTAAGTCCATGTACCTTATTCGTTGTGGTGAGTATTCTAAAGGTTGGCAAATGTGTTTTGTAACCTGTTGATCAGAATATAATCTTTAAAACCTTGTTGGAATTGCACTCAAATGGGCGAATGTGTTTTGCCATTTGAGCGAAGTGAAAGTGCATTGTTTCTAGAGTCTGGCGGTCTAACCGCTAGTGGTCACCGGTCTGACCAATTGTAAATCGGTCAGACTACCATGTGTTGGGCGGTCTGACCGATTTCCCCTTGAATTGAAATTGTGTGCGGAAGTACCGCCATTGATATACGGTACTACCGGGGAGCGGAAGTACCGGAGTTCTCGCGGTACGATTTTTTTCCAGAGAAGCACCATTTCGGTTGCTACAAAATTTCTTTGGGCGGTCAGACCGCCCACCCTTGGTGGTCTGACCGATTTGGTGGCGGTCCGACCGGCCATTAGTTGGCTGTCCGACTGGCCGTGAGTCCAACGGTTAGTTTTATAGCCGTTGGCGCATGGGCGGTCCGACCGGCCATTAGTTGGCGGTCAGACCGGCCCTGCACTGATTCGAGGGAATCTTTCCTCCAACGGCTAGTTTTTGGGTGTGGGCTATAAATAGCCACCTAGGCTGGTTGGAGGAGGTTGTTGTTACCATTGCAAAGTGTTCTAGTGCTGCGAGACATTCTTTTGAGCTAAGAGCAAACCCTCTCTTCTCTTTTGTGCATGTGTTGCACTTAGTGAGATTTGAGAGCAAACACTAAGTGCATGTGTTGCCTTAGGTAGTGGATTGTGTATCCACTGAGCTTAGACACTTGATTAGTTCAAGTGAAAGTTGAGTCTTGTTACTCTTGGTGTTTGCCGACACCTAGACGGCGTGGAGGCGTCGTGTCTGGTGATCTTCTCAAGAAGGTTGTGAGAAGACCCAGCGTGTTGTGAGTGGTTTGGTACTCGCCATCTCCGGAGTGGAGGAAGAGCAACCCTAGTGGAGCGAGGTGTTGGTTCGTGTTGGAACCGGTCAAAGTGGTTGGACTTACCATGGAGGTGTTGGCTTAATTAGTGGAGCCGGTCCAATTTGATTGGGCTTACATCAACGTGGATTAGGGGAGACCGGCAAGTCTCCGAACACCACGGTAAAATATAATTGTGTCATCTTAGTTTGTGCGTGTGCTTTACTTTGAACAATTTACATTACATGCTTTAATAGCTTATATATCTTTGTATGATTGCTCTTATTGTATTGTATTCATATTGTTGGTGCACTTAGGGAAGCCTAGTTGATTTAGGTTTTAATTGTGCAAAACCAATTCGTTATTAGCTTCCGCATTATTAATTGGTTTTAGCCGAAAGAATTTTAAAAACCGCCTATTCACCCCCTCTAGTCGGCCACCTCGATCTAACAAGTGGTATCAGAGCTTGGTCTCTCATTTATTAGACTTAATCGTCTAGAGAGTAAATGATAGAGAGTAAAGGATGGCGACTAGAGAAATAGTGCACCTAGGTCAAGCACCCATTTTTTATGGCACAAATTATGCTAGTTGGAAAATTCGCATGATTTGTTATTTTAAGGTCATGAGCCCTAAAATTTGGCGGATTGTAGATGCGGGCTTTTCTCCTCCAAAGGATCCTCTTGCTCCAACAATTGAGGAAGAGAAATGCTCGCATCTCGATGCTCAAGCTACTAACGCTTTATTTAGTGCTTTGACTATAGAAATATTTGATGCCATATGCAATATCAAGAGCGCTCAAGAAATGTGGACATATATTGAAGATCATTATGAAATGTCCACATCTACTAGTGATGATTGCACAAAAGAATGCACGTCGGGAGAAGAATGCTCAATCTCCAACTCCGACGATAATGAAGACTCCTCAACTCCATCTACATCACCTCATTGCTTCATGGCTCAAGGTAATGAAGAGGTAAACGATGATGAGCCTTCATATGATGAGTTGATGGATATGCTAGAAGAGCTTAATGAATATTTAGGAAAAGAGAAAATGAAATTCAAAGTTTTGAAGAAAGAGTTTGTGACACTTCAAAATAATTATGATGTTTTAAAAGATGAACATGAAATTCTCCTCCTAAATAAGCTAGATAGCTCTAAGGTGGATATATGCATTGCATGTAATTTATTAGATGATGTGCCATGCATAGTTCCTACCTCATGCATTTCATCTAAGGTTAGCATATCCACCTCATGTGAGGATTTATTTGTTATGCCTTGTTGCTCTAAATTAGATGCTTCTATTTCCTCCATATCTTATGATACTAACATTGTAAAGGAAAACAAAGAGCTCAAGGCCCAAGTCATCAAATTAAAAAATGACTTGACAAGAAACTACAAAGGGAAGGCCACTCTTGATGAAATATTGAGTAAGCAAAAATGCTTGTCCAGCTTACAACCCTGATAAAACATGAATGTGTCAACAGTAACACGTCCAAGAACACCCTAACGAACTAATGAAAAAAATGGGACCCACACAAGTGATCTAAACGGCGATGCCACTGTGCAAAAACACTAGAGGTGGTGGTAGCAGTGGCGGTGGAAGTAGGCCTAGAGGTGACAGGATCAACTGAAGTAGACAGAAGGTGGAGGCGATTAAGGATGTAGAGAACCTGAAGATCCCTAAGGCGTCGGCCTGTCCCAAGTACCGTCACTGTCTGTCGATGCTAGATGAAACAGATGTGAGTCAAAACCAACCCTACAGCCAAGATCGGTGAGTTGCCCCATCGAGAGAAGCTGCATGGCAAGCTGGGGAACATGGGAAATATCTGAAACAGAAAAGTCAGTGGACAAAAGAGCGCCTTGACAGCTGACAAACAGAGGAGTACCGTCAGCTATCTGAACAGAGATAGGAAAAACAGGAGGTCCTACTGAAGTGAGAGATGTGGAGTCCGGTGTCATGTGGAAAGAGGCACCAGAATCCATAACCCAAGAAGTACCTGGAGGAGACGTCTGAGCTAAGCCGCGGAACCTATAGAGTATCGAGAGCTGCTGTAGTAGGTGGCGAATCGCGAACAAAGTCACCTCATTGAGAAGATCGACATCTTTGGTATGTCCTCCCATCAAGGAAGGTCATCCCTGCCCCCCTTGGATAGTCCAGCCCCACGCGTCTTGTTCTGCTTTTTTCGCATCGTACAATGCTGATAGTCGTGCCCGAAGTTCTTGCAATAATTGCACTGAACCCCAGTTGGTGCAAAAACAAGAGTAGGAACAGACACCTGATGAGGGACTGTAGTCGAAGCAGAAACCGTCAGTGTAGTCGAAGAAGAGGTAGCAAATCACAAATAGAACAAATCAGTCTTGCTAACCTCTCGCAAGCTCCTCGGCCTGGCGTCGAAAGAGTCTCAGTGACTGTTGGTCGCGGTGAGCGGCTCAGCGATTGAGCCCTGACAGGCTCAAACTCTGGGCGAAGACAGCAGACGAAGTCATAGAGGCGAAGGCGATCATGATCCGCCTTCTGCACTCTATGACACTCCTAGCAGAGCGGAGAAGCCAGCTCATCTAGCTGGCGCCAGAGACTGGACAGGGCTTGAAAGAAGTCGTCGACGGAGGAGTTCTCCTGGCAAAGCATCTCCAACTCACGCTGAAGCGAAAAGAAACTAAGCATCGCTGCTCTGCTGGTATTGCTCGCGCAAGTACTCCCAGATCTGACGAGTGGCACACAGATCAACAATGTCTAGTTGGATGGAGTCGTCGACGTTGACCGCCAGGATAGCTCGAACACGAGCCTCATCAGCACATCAGCCCTCAAAAGCGTCTATGGCATACAGAAAAACCTCATCAGCAGCAACAATAGCAGCCTCTGCCTCCTTTTTGGTGGCCTCATCTTCTGCAGGAGGTGCAGAAGTAGGCTGTCTGGGAGAAAGCTGAACTGGCGACGGCAGACAAGGTCGGGCACTAGTAACATGGCCTAGAGGCGGAGACCATCGAACGCGATCGCCATGAGTAAAGATCACAACCGGTAGTTCGTCCCATTAAACTTTGTTCTCGAGAATGGGATCACAGCTGATGGAACTGAAGCCATTGGTAGGCGGCGCAGGACGGTGCGGCGACCAAGACAACGAAGTCTAACAAGCGGTGCTAGACGTCGCGATGGTTAGATCGATGTGCTATTTTTTTGCTTTAGAAAGTCTCGCGGGAGAGGACTGTGTATACGGTTTCTATACAAACCTCACGGCTCATGGCGTAGCTATGATCCAATCGGGCTCGGGAGCGGGAGCGGGCGCGGCGCAGCGCGATGGCGATCGGGACGGCGCCGCCGGTGAGGCGACAGCGAATGGCAACGCTGGTGGCCCATAAGCGGCGGCGGCAAAGCGGGCGCGGGCGTGGACGATGACCAGATGGGCGACGGCAACGTCAGACGACGAGGCGCCCGGCGACGGCGTCGGACAACAGGGCGTCGGGATGGCAGCGGAAGGAGCTAGGTTAGTGCCCTAGCTCTGATACTATGTTATGAATATTGTGTGTATATTCAAGAGGGCCCAATGGGTAATATATATAAGGAGTACAAGGGGTTGCTTTATACAGATAAGGAAATACAAAAGAGTCATATTCTAACAAATATCATATCCACCACGTGAACATCACATACACCATTGAATCTCTCATTCACATCCTGACATATTTTTATAAAGAAACTCTATCTCTCGTGTGAAATCCCCGAGCATATCCATAACCGCAGACACGGCTGTTTAAACAGTTTTAACTCTATAGAGCTTGTACAGCTTTACCCACAAGAGTTAAGTCAACTTATAATGTCCGTCCACACACTTCCGTATGTGTGCGACTAAGTGATTATCACAAGACCTTTACAAACTCCTCCTTAACCCAATTCTACCCGCTAAAGTTTCAACATTGAATGTCATCACGACCAAACAGAGCCCCCTCTTGCGCCATTATGAGTATCCATCCCGGAATTCACACTTCCAAAATAGAATTAAGCTAAGACATTGCTAATTAGTTAGCCAGGTTCATCCCATGCTGGACATGTGATTGTACGATATGGCCCAGTTCAATAGCGCACAAGATTAAGTCCTTGACAAGCTACTCAGGCGAGACTAACGCATCCAAAACAATGTGCCTTATGCACCCCCTTTACTGCACGATCACTTGCTTGAGCATAAATCATTTTGTTCAACCAAACCAATGACAATTCCTGCCATGGCACAAAATTTTATAATAGCGGCATCACACCACAATCGACACAACAGTGACATCACACCACATCTGCACAACAATGGCATCGCACCACAATTCCATATATCATTAAGTCAAATTATCAATATTGAATATGTGATTATGAGCCCATTGTAACTAATCATTACTAAGTATCTCTACGATACTCATGTTGGTGATACAAATATGTTCAACTAATATTGACCATCCTATAGTGACAAATGATTCGTGGTATTCAAATAATCAATGGAGGCGTAGTGACAAATAGGTGATTAGCTATTCCCAAAAGCAGTTGATATAAAGATAGCATGCAATTTGATATAAAACAATATAATTTGAAATCATAGGTTCAATATGATCAAAGGACTACGACTTGCCTTAAGTTTGCTTAGTTACCACACTAGGATCTTCAAAGCTTGCTTCTGCTCCTGCTCCTAAAATAGGTCGTCTAACGAGAGAGAAAACAACCAGCGAAGCACAAATAAATCAATAAAATCCAAAAACTACAAAACCAACTCTAAAAGAAAGAGCTCAATTTTAGATGAATTTAGGAATTTGAACGGACTGAATCGGTGTCCAGACAAATGAGAACGGACTCTCGAAAGATTTGTTAGAAAGGAAAAAGAGAGAAAACACTATTATGGATTTTAGAATTTCCTTTCAAAAGAAAATTCAAGACTACCACGCCAGCATGACGTCAACAAGGATTTTAATTTCAGCCAAAATTAAGTTTCTAAAGAAATAAAAATTTAAAGACACTGACATGTGGGCCCATGGTCTATAGACCAGGTCCACGGAGATAAGGTCCACGGCGCACAATGCACCAGATCTATGGAAGAGCTTACAGGTGGGGTCCACGTGTTTGAGACACAGTCAATGTGGACCAAGTCCACAAAGCTATGGCCCGGGTCGCCTCGTGGACTGCCACGCGGGCTGCTGATAAGGATGACACAAAGGCGGCAAAGCTGACAGGGTGGTTGAGGTGGCGACTTGGTGTAGTTGAGAAACCGAGGGAGACAGAGGATCTAGCGGCGGCGGCTGGCGCTCAACGGCGACGATGGATGGCGGCGGCCAAGGGGAAAAACGGAACCCCAATGAGGAGTGGGTTCTTTGGGTGGCGGTGGCGCGGCAAGGCCAGCGGCAAGGTGGCAGCAATGGCGATGATGGCGGAGAAGCGGCTCACGTGTGCAGCCGAAACGGCGAAGCGCTGGTGCCTGGGGAAAAAGAAGGCGCGCACGAGGTTGGCAGCGGCACGGGGAATGCGACGGGAAGCTCGGGGCGACCGGAGAATGACTACAGTGGCGGTGCGACGATGGCCGAAAGCGGACAAGAAAAGGTGACAGTGGTGGCACAACACGACGGCGGAACGACGACGAGAAAGCTGGGGATCGAAGGACACAAGGGGACGTTGTGTGATGTGCACGGGAAAGCGAGAGAGCTCACCGGTTAGGAGATCAAGTGGCGGTGGTTTGGACGGCTTTGGAGAACAGGGCGGTGACGAGTCGGCGATACTCAGGGGACAAGGAGGTGGGTACCGGCTAGAACGCGGCGAGGCACATCTCATGGTGGCGATGGCATGGGCGGAGAGGCAACAACGGCAAAGCAATCTGTCGACAAAGGCTTTCAGCGGCCGACGACGCTTCGGCGGAATTCTGACAAAACGACGACAGATCCAAGGGCGACGACTTAGATTTTTGAAAGAAGTGGGCGGGGTGGAGGATATGACACGGGTGGAGGTCTTCAATGTCCGGCTCAAACACAGGCGAAGCTAGCGGGAGGAAGAAGGAAAGGAGGAACGAGAGAAGGGAAGAGAGGCGGGGTGGGCTGCAGGCGGAAAGAAGAAAGGCCAAGGCGGCTAGGCCGACGGAAAGAAATTGGGCCGAAGGAAAAAGAAAGCGGCCTGGAAAGAAAAGAAAAGGCAGCTCAAATGAAAAATCCGAAAAAAGAGATTTTTTGAATTTAGGACATAGATTAAAGCAAACCGATCTCAAAGAAAAATAGCAAATAAACTCCAAAAATTCCTAGAAAATTCCATAAAATACTCTGGAACTCAAGAAAGCCAAATAAAACAACATTGAATTTAATTGTAGTTTTAAGTAATCACATTAAATTGTTTTGATTTCTGAAAATTCAAATTAAGCTTGAATTTAAAAAGAAAATTCAAACGGTTATTTTTATTTTCAAATGCTTCAAATGAACTCCAAATTTGGGATGTTACAGCGGTGTTGTGGATGACCCGATCTGGCACGGTGGTGAACTGGCCCGGGACAGACGGCGTTGGCCATATCCGTCGTATCCCTCACCTCCGGCTGTAGTGCTGACGCCTCCAGTGCCGATGCCTACGCTGATGCCATTCTTCCGTAGCTGGTGTTTGGTGTGATAATCCTGATGGTGCTGCTCACTACCGAGCCGCCCGAGGAGATCAATGAGGTATGTTGGTGTGTTAATCACTTACTCTCTCGGTTACTTGAGGGCTGGGACTTGGAGAGTCAAGGGTATGGAGTGGCATTGTGTGGCAGGGAGTTTGACTTAAACGATTTTTCGAAGTGAGAAATTATGTTTTGTAGGTTTGCATTTTTGTAAAAGATAATAGATTCATAAGGTAGTATTGGAAGAGTTCCATTGATATACTTTTGCATGAGATTGGGCATTTTGTGTGCTTGAGGTAATCAATGAAGACATCAAATATCATAGTTCTACACTTCTGCTTTACTTTAACTTTGTGTTCAATGGGTTGAGCAATAGGATTTCATATGTGGTGATTAGCTTGGCCGATTGGTTATAATTTTTTAATTGAACGGGACACATCTGATCGGTTTAATGTGTCAGGTTATTAGAGTTTCTCTATTCACTTCCTCATGTTCTTGTCTACTCTTAGTTGGGTGTGTATAGTATTGCACATTTGCTCATTATGTTTGCTGATTCATGTATAGCATTCTCCATTGTTCATGAAATTTGGTTGCTGAATAATACATACGAAATGTTCATGACATTTCTCATAAACATTCAGTTGCTCTGGTGTTTTGTCTTACTAGAGCATCATGTGTCAGTGGATGTGTCAGTGGCTCAGTGCCTGCTTCATAGGTTGTATTATAGGGCTCACAACCTTGCACTTATTAGGCTTTTGTTAAGCAAGTTGCAATTGATGTTGAGCGTGAAGAAGATGAAGGTGGTACTGTTGGAGAGACTTTCACTAACTATGTAAGAATTACATGTACTTTGATGGCCGAGTCTGCACTGTGTGGAAATGCTTTCTACTTCTTATAGATAGTATTATTCTTTTATCGAACTGCTTAATAAATTTCCATGTGTACTTATTTCCAGAGGCCTCCAAGCTATCTCTTGGTCTGCCTCATCCAGATACAGTTGTAGAAACTTCTTTGTCAGCTGCTCAACCTCCTGAACCGACTTACAACTTGAATATCATGGATGAATTGGATGATACCAAGGCATTATCCTGCTTACAAATTTAAACAGTAGTTTATGCTTATCAGGTTAGTAACCATTCTATGATTTTTCTATAAAGTTTTTTATATATCACACTTCTTGTAAATCTTTATGTTGTTTTATGACAACGGTACCTTTATCATCTCCCTAGAGCAGGTTTTCTCATCGGTGATGGGGCTGGTGTTGGTAATGGGCGAACAATTGCAAGATTAATATGGGAAAATTAGCAACAGGGAAGGCATAAGGCAGTGTAAGACTTTTGGCGAGAAATCTCATTCAGTAGCTCCTCTGCTGATTTTTTTAGAATTTCTTATAGTTGTGTTTGGCTTCTTCATTGCTTGATTCTATATGTATTTGTGGTTGCAATTCCCAGGTGCGTATCTGTTGGTTTTGACTTGAAGAATGACTGTCATGTGCCGAGCTACTGTTCCTATGTGAACAGTAACTACCCATAATTATTAGGAAAGCTTTATTATTTAGGAATCTATCTATTATGTGCTTAATATTATCTATTAGTTAGGCAAGTTATGATTGGATTGGATTGGATTGGATTGTTAGAGATATGTTTCCTTAGGGATTATTTCTTAGGGGTTAAGTCTGGTCATCCCTATAAAAGGGGTAACATGTATACATTATCAATCAAGCAAAAAAGATGAATTAATTTAGTCTCCCTCTAAAGGTTCTATCATCCCAGTTTATAGTCTAATCTCTCATCCCACCAAGCCGACGCTGTCTGGCCTTCTTCCTAGCAGTGTTTACCACGTAATGATCTAAGATCATTACATTTGGTATCAGAATAGTCAATCCCTTCCCACAACTTATGCTACCATGGTTATGACGACAGATCAGACCATCAGACTTGCCGCCGAGTCGTTGGCTATGATAAAGACTAACGTCAACAAGATGACCATGAGTACCAACTAGACCTATTCATAGGCGACCTGGCCTGAGCCCAACCCTGTTCGGGCCGGGCTTGGGACTGGAATTCTGGCCCGAAAGCCCGCTGGCCCGAAAATATGATTAAAAAACGCAAAACTATTTTTAAATTCTAGAAATGATTTAAATATTTTTTATTCTTAAAATGATTAAAATAATATATTTAAATTGAAAAAAAAATCAAATTTCGGGCTGCTGCAATGCCTTCTACAGAGGTGGTGACGCCTTCCACGACGGCGGTGGAGCTGCCTTCAGCAACTGCGGTGGCGCACCAAGAGGCGGTGGCTACACTATTTCCAGAAGCTACAACGTTGCATCAGGAGGTGGTGGCGGCGATGCAACTAACTACAGAAGCAACACCGGTGGGCCTATCACTAGTGGTGATGGGGCATCAAGGCGCAGCGGCGGCAGAGCATCAAGGCGCAGCGGTTGCGACAAATCAAGGCACGGCGGCGGCATTGCCTTCCGTGGCGACGACGATGGTTTTCGCGGTAGCAACTACGACCAACACATGGAGTCTAACATCCACAAGTACATTGGGAGTTCAGCAGCCAAGCGTCTTATTAGTTGGATATATGCATGCAGCAGCTGGAGATACTAAAACATGCATGCAGTCGAGCGTCCATGGGAGTTCCTATGCAGCACGTATGGAGTCCAACAATATTGTACCTCGCCAGCTTCGGCATGATAATCTTTCATCGACGTGGGGCCTCCTAGGGCTTCAGCCATGGCTGCCACCACAACTCGAGGACGAGCTGTCGCGAAAAGAGGGGACTAGTTGTCATGTGCTAGGTACTATTCATGCATGAACAATAACTACCCGCAATTATTAGGAAAGCTTTATTATTTAGGAATCTATCTATTAGGAGTTTAATATTATCTATTAGTTAGGCAAGTTATTATTGGACTAGATTGTTAGAGATAGGTTTCCTTAGGGATTATTTCTTAGGGGTCAAGTCGGGTCATCCCTGTAAAAGGGGTAACATGTATCCATTATCAATCAAGCAAGAAAGATGAATTAATCTAGTCTCCCTCTAAAGGTTCTATCATCCCATTCTATAGTCTAATCTCTCATCCCACCAAACCGACGCCGCCCGACCTTCTTCCTGGTGGTGTTTACCCCGTAATGATCTAAGATCATTACAGTGACGCTCGAAGATATTTAGATGACGTGGGTGCAAAATGTGTGTTGAATAGTTTGCCATCTTTTATAAACACTATGTTGAATATTTTTGGCAAGATTCTGTGATATTCCATTGATTTGTATTACTCTTTCCCTCCCTTGTGCCTTAAGTGAGGTTGGTTCTAATTCTCTAAATAGTTAACTGTGGCAAAGTACATACCAAAGTTCGGATACAGAGTATTTGTTAATGATAATATTGTCTTAACATTTTTTTGAGTTGCTACTTGTTCTCCCTCTCTATGTTTTTTATCAGTCACAAACTTATAAAGTACAACACAATATAACTTTGATATTGAATATTCCTATTCCTACCCGCAACATTTGCGTGGAGGATCAAGGAGCCGAGGACGGAGGTCAAGATCGACAGCCTCTGCAACTTCGCGAAGGCGGAGATGGCCCCCAATGTAAGAAGAAAGCGAGGGAATTGTTTGAAATTTGCCCTGATTTTGGTTCCCTTTTCCCGTTCTAATTATCCGGCGATATGTGAATTTGTAACAAATAAGAGGAGGAAGCGGGAGGCGTCGGTAATAACACGGAGGATGTTGATGTTTATATGTGTGTGAAGGAAAAATGTAATTTATTACACGGTTTAGGATCCCGTCTACCGATACCAATATATATCACACTCTTTTGGGGCTCCGTTGTAACGCACGGGCACTTAACTAGTCATAATTAATGAACTAGATCAGCATGTCATTGAAAGACGTAACTAGCTTCATTTACCTAAATTAAACTCTATTTACCATAGGGTCCATCGATCATTCCTAAGGCATTTAACTAAGCCTTTATTTTACAACTAAATATATGTGGCCTATATGTTATTTGCTTTATTACACTAAGTTGATTGGGCCCATCAATTAGTGATTCAATACCTAAACAATTAACGTGCAATAAAGCTAAGGATGGAAGGGTCCACTTGTAAGTGTCCATCTTATTTTCTTATTAAGTTTTATTCGTAAGTTACTTATGGGTACACAAGTCATACTAGTGGTGTTAACTAAATATTAACTTTACATGTGAATGTGTGGGTCCTATGGGTCAAAGGCACATCGACAATTCCTAGTTAATCTTCAACTAAATTAACTATTTGTGGGGTTCATTTATCATGGCGACAATTGCATTAAATAATTTTAAATAAACTCCAAAATTCAGAAAACATGATTAAATTTTAAAGAAGATACACAAATGATGGGAAGATACGCATTCATGCTTGTAAATCAGGGGTGGTGGGTATATTCACAGGAGTTTAGTTGGGGTTGGTTGGCTGATGAGTCCATAAATCTGAGTTGTACTAGAGCAGTGCTGCCTCTGCATTGAATAGCACTTAATAGTGTGGGTGAGCTCTCTTGAATGCATGTACACAGTGGCACTCCCAATCTCCCAGTCCTGCTACTGTCTACATAAACGATTGAAACGCATTGGGGACGGCTGTGAGGCGGAAATAGGAGAACAGAAGACAGAAGACAAGTAGGCGGAATCAGAGTTGTCTGGTTGGAAGGAGAAAAAACTAAGGGGAGAAAGGAAAAAGGGGGTGTCTTCAGCTTAGTATTCCGTCTAGGTGCCCCTTGGGTTTCAATGGCTTTGATCAGCAGAGGGGTGTCCTTCAAGATCTTGGTGTTCCTCTGCTGCATCAGATTATCTCAAGGTACATTTCATCTATTTCAGTTTATCTACGTTTCTTAAGCGTCACTGTGAATAATTTCCCTTTCAAATCACTTTATGTTAAAACTCAATTTTCCAGAAAGTTCTTGTAATCGTCAAAGATTGCTTTCTCAACCACGTTGGAGTTTGATTACTCAATGTTTTATTTCCTTCTTTCTGCTAATCAGCCTATTCTAGACACCATGGCTTTTATCTAGACATTTTGGCTTCACTCAGAAGTATGGGATTTTATATAGACATTTTGGTTTCACTCAGATTGATAGCAAAGGCCACTTGTCATCTACCTCTACTTATACTACTTTTGGATTTTACTATTGTTTCTTTAGTCCTGAAGTGACACTGTCTATTATACGCATCTTAGGTATATGGTGATGCAATAAGAAAGCGTCATCAAAGTAAATGGCTGGAAATTTGTTAAACCGAACTGGTGGAAAAGGTGTACCTTTTATCTCAACTTGTGATATGATAACCAGAAGAAATCTGATGAATGATGATGAAGTGTTTAGCTTAACCAGTTTGCGGTATTCTTATATATCAAGACAGAAAAAAGAACTCATTCAAATCTTACTCTGAAACCAAGCAGCTTCAGGTAATAACATGGAACACTTGAATTTGCAGGAAGAAACCATTTCAGCGCACTGGATCTCCCTCCCATCTTGAAGGCAAGCGGTTTCTCTACAATGCAGCATGAGGCATATGACTACATCATTGTCGGCGGGGGCACAGCCGGATGCCCACTGGCAGCAACGCTGTCCCAGAAGTACAAGGTGCTCTTGTTGGAGAGAGGTGGATCCCCATATGGCAATAGCAACATCTCATATCTTGAGAACTTCCACATTTGCTTGGCGGATGAGTCGCCGAATTCACCATCTCAGGGATTCTTGTCCAGTGATGGTGTCATCAACACCCGGGCAAGGGTCCTAGGTGGTGGAACATGTATCAATGCTGGCTTCTACAGCCGAGCCAACCCAAGGTACACAAATTTTCATGTATTTGTACACTCCATACTAGGTCCTATCTATCTGACCTAACATAAGTTTCAGTTTATTTCCAAATAAACTTAAGCCAAAGTCAAACAAGGTTACGAGGAATTGCTTTCATAGACTGAATAGGAACCTCAGCTGACAATCAGACGCACAGAGATAATTCAGAACTACTTAAAAGAAGCTTAGCCTGTTAGCCACCTTGTAGGTGTGTTAGTATGTCTGTCACAAACCTTAGTTCGTAGCGGGGTAAACATAGCCAGGAGGAAGGCTGGGTCGGCGTCGGCTTGGTGGGATGAGAGATTAGACTATAGTCTAGGAAGATAGAATCTTGAGAGGAAGACTTGATTAATTCATTTTTCTTACTTGATTGATAACGTATACATGTTTCCTCTTTTATGGGGATGACTCGACTTGGGCCATAAGAAACAATATCTAAATTGTAGAAACAAATTAACTGAAAATAAGCTATCCCTAACAAAGGAAACTAATTGCGGGTGAACAGTTAAGGGGTAAACATCCGTCAGAGGGAGGTCGAACGGCAACGACTTGAGGTAGAATAACGCTAGACGAAAAGGGCACCGGTTGGAGGAGAGATGGATCTAGAATAGCCGGCCTAGGGGAGAGACCAAAGCTAGACTTAGGACCTTGGGAAATACTTCTTCATTGTTGGTTGATTGCATAAAGAAGATACAATGTCCTCTCTTTTATAGGGATAACTTGACTTAACCCCTAATAAAGAATATCTAAATTATAGAAACAAACAAACTGAAGATAAGCTTCCAAACTAACCAAATCAATCTAATCCCTAACAAAGGAAACTATTTGTGGGTGAACAGTAAACATGTGAACAATGCACATGTGAACAGTAACCACACCCATGACATTACATCCCTCTCGGCAAAACAGCTCATCCTCGAGCTGCAACATAGGGTGACAAACTCCTCAGATGGGGTGGGCGAAATCTGTTGGAGCATCATCTTCGACGTCGTCTTCATCGACTCCATCAAGTTGTCTAGTAGGGATAGCTCGGTAGTAGAAACTATGGTGTTGGGTCTGATACCAAGTTGTCGTGAACCTCAGATCATAATAGGGTAAACATGCGTCGGAGGGAGGTCGGACGACGACGACTTGAGGTAGAACAACGCTAGACGAAGAGGGCATACCGGTTGGGGGAGAGATGGATCTAGAATAGCTGGCCTGGGGGAGAGACCAGAGCTAGACTTAGGGGTTTGGGAAATACTTCTTCATTGTTGATTGCTTACTCAAAGAAGATTCAATGTCAGCTCTTTTATAGAGATAACTTGACCTACCGCTAAGAAACAATTTCTAAATTATAGAAACAAACTAACTGAAAATAAACTTTCAAACTAAATAAATCAATCTAACCCCCAGCGGAGGAAACCAATTGTGGGTGAACAGTAAATGTGCAAACAGTGCACACACTACAGAACCGCACCCATTGCATTGTCTCATTCGCCAAGAAGTGTTTATATCTTCTTTCTTAAGCAAGATTACATTAGTGTCTACACTAAAAAAGTTTATAAAACGGCCGGCCAAGTTAAGAAGCTATGTTAAGCCAGACATACTTTATGGGTATGTTTACTGGTTACTACTTCTCCCAATGGTCATGAACTACGAGCCCAACCTTAGCTGCTATTTCAGTGTCCACTTGCACCCATCAAAGTACAAAATACTACCTTACAAGGCAGTCATAATGGCCAGACCAAGAGGTAATTCTGCAGACCTACCCATAAAAATTCCAGTGTTTACCGCTAAAAACCTTTTCAGGGCATATCCGATACCGGTATGGCTGTACCTGACTGAGTCCCTACTGTTATGAATCATGTGTATGTATTCAATAGGGCCCAATAGACAATATATATAGGAATACAAAAGAGTTACAGATAAGGAAACCGAAAGAAAATCTATTCGAGAGTCCTATTCTAACACCCCCCCCTCAAACTCATGGTGGGTCACACACACTGAGTTTGGAGAGAAAATACAAATGTTGTGCTCTATTATGTGGCTTCGTAAAGAAATCAGCAACTTGTAGTTCTGAACTTCTGATGGCACAAATTGTAAAACAAGTACTCCCTCCTACACCTGTGAGCGAGTGTACGAAGCATCCACACCAATATGCTTGGTGAGCTCATGCTTCACTCGGTCCCGGGTAATACTGATAGCACCTGTACTGTCAGACACAAGAGTCGTAGGTCTCGCGACGGGAACTCCAAAATCTGCAGGTAGCCACCTCAACCAATTAACATCTGTTGTCATTGCTGCTATAGCTCTCAACTCAGCGCTTCTGCACTCGAACGGAAAACTGCAGTCTGCTTCTTAGTCTTCCAAGCAATCAGGGAGGAGCCAAGAAAAACACAGTAAGCAGAAAGAGAACGGCGATCATAATGATCACTAGCCCAAGTCGCATCGGAGTACGCCTGAAGCTGTAGTGAGGTGGAGCTAGGGAAAAACAAACGACGAGAGATAGTCTCACGCAAGTAGCGAAGAACACGAAGAAGGTGATTATAGTGAATATGGGTAGGACGGGCCATGAACTGACTCAAGATATAAATAACATAATCAATATCAGGACGAGTGCTCACAAGGTACACCAAACTCCCAACAAGATGACGATATCGAGTAGGATCCTCAAGAAGAGCGCCATCAGTGGCACGAAGCTGGAGGGATAGCTCCATGGGAGTCTCAGCAGTGCGAGTATCAGTCAGACCAGACCGGTCAAGAAGATCCTGGACATACTTCTGCTGGGAGAGATAGTAGTCCGCAGGCATGAAAGAGACATCAATCCCAAGGAAGTATGTAAGAGAATCAAGATCAGTAATAAAAAACTGCTCACTGAGATGCTTCTTCACATATGTGACGAAGGAGGAATCATCACCAGTGATGAGCATGTCATCAACATATAGAACAAGCAGTGTCCTACCTCGAGAGGAGATATGGACAAAAAGAGCAGGATCGTGGGAACTGACAGTGAAACTAATAGTAGTAATCACTGAGGTAAAACGTGCAAACCAGGCACGAGGAGCCTGTTTGAGGCCATAAAGAGCACAACAAAGATGACAGACATGCCCATTAGGAACAGAATACCCGGGTGGTAGCTGCATGTAGACCTCCTTATGCAAAACACCATTAAGAAAAGGCATTCTTAACATCCAGCTGAGAGATAGACCACCAGCGAACAGAAGCAAGCGCAACAAGAGTGCGAACAGTGGTCATATGGGCAATAGGGGCAAAGGTCTCGTCGTAGTCCCGACCATACTCCTGTTGAAAACCGCGGGCCACAAGGCGAGCCTTGTAGCGCTCAATAGTACCATCAGACCGGATCTTAATCTTGTACACCCACTTGCACGTGATCGGATGAGCATGCACAGGAGTCGGTACAATATCCTAAGTCTCCGTACGTCGAAGAGCATCAAACCCTTCTGCCATAGCGAGCTGTCACTCAGAATAAGAAGCAGCCTCACGATAAGAACTAGGCTCAGTGGTAGAGAGAGCATGAGCTATTGGAGCAAATCCAAGACGATCAGGAGGTCGAAGGGATGCCCGGTCACGAAGGATGTAAGGAGGAGCATCATCAGGAGGATCAGATGTGGGTATCGGCAAGATACCAGAAGAGGAGACTAGTGAAGGACAAGGACGTCTGGAGTAGTGAATACCAGATAAACAAGACGATGGTGCTGTGGGAACCAGAGGCGGTGTTGTAGGAGACACCACCGAAGGCGAAGGTGCAGAAGGAACCACTAGAGGTAGACCAGGGAAAGCCTGTGATAGTGGAGAAATGGGTGAAGAGTCCGAAAGAGACAACCATGAAATCGACTCAACAGTGAAAACAGGAGAAGAGGCTGAATCTCGATAGAAGAAAGGTCGAGATTCGTCAAAGACAACGTCTTGTGAAATCCTGATCCGTCGAGCAGAAGGATCCCAGCAGCGATAACCCTTATGCTCCAATCTATAACCAAGAAACACACACTCAACTGACTGGGCCGATAGTTTAGTGCGCTCATGAGACTGCAGTAGAACAAAACAAGTACAACAAAAAACACGAAGGTGAGTGTACTGGGGGGCTCGAGAGTAGAGACGCTCTATAGGGCTGACACCCTTAAGAGCAATAGAAGGCTACATATTGATGAGATATCTAGCCGTAGAAACAGCCTCAGCCCAGAACTGTAGCGGGACATGAGGCAAAAAGAAGAATGCGGGCAGTCTCAATCAGATGACGATGTACTCTGGTAAAGAGTGCTCTGCTCAGAAAGAAACTGTCGAAAAGCGCCGAACAGTCCTCGCCAGCAGAATCACAGCGAAAAAACCGAATGACAGAATCAAACTGAGTACGAACCATAGTTGCAAAACTACGATAGATCGCAAGAAACTGACCACGATTAGAGATAGGGAAAATCCATGTAAAACGGAAATAATCATCAATAAAGATACCATAATATTTATACCCGCCTTTAGAGACAATAGGTGCAGGTCCCCATACATCAGAATGAACTAAGTCAAAAAGATGAGAAGATAAGGACTCACTAGAATGATAAGGAAGTTGTAGTTGCTTGCCTAGCTTACACCCCTGACAAAACATGGCCATGTCAACAGTAACACGCCCAAGAACACCCTGACGAACTAATGAAGAAAGGCGAGAACCGCACAAGTGACCTAAACGGTGATGCCACTGCGCAAAGACGCCAGAGGTGGTGGCAGCAGTGGCGGGGGAAGTAGACGTAGGGGTAACAGGAGCAACTGAAGTGGGCGGAAGATGGAGGCGATCAAGGATGTAGAGGCCTTGACAATCTCTACGGCGCCAGCCAGTTCCAAGTACCGTCCCTATCTGTCGATCCTGAATGAAACAGGTGTGAGAGTTAAAACCAACCCTACAGCCGAGATCGGTGAGCTGACCCACCGAGAGAAGCTGCATTGTATGCTGGGGAACATGGGAAATAGCTGGAACAGAAAAGTCAATGGACAAAAGAGTGCCTCGACGGTGATGAGATGCAAAGAGTACCGCCAACTGTCATGCGAGCAGAGATAGAAAAAACAGGAGGTTCTACTGAAGTGAGAAATGTGGAATCTGGTGTCATGTGGAAAGAGGCACAAGAATCTAGAACCCAAGAGGTACCTGGAGGAGACGTCTGAGCTAGACTAGCAGAACCCGCTGAGCTGTGAGAGAGCCGGCAAGTAGAGCCCGACAGGTCATTGAACTGAGTCACCTCGAGAAGATCTGACGTCTTTGATCGCATCCTCCGCTTGAGGAAGGACATCCCTGTCCTCCCTTGGAGCGTGGACCTCCACGTGCCTTGTTCTGCTTTTTTCGCACCGCACAACGCTGATAGTCGTGCCCGAAGTTCTTGCAATAGTTGCACTGAACCCCAGTTGGTGCAAAAACAGGAGCAGAAACAGACACCTCAGATGGAACTGTAGTCGAAGTAGAAACCGTTGGTGTAGTCGAAGAAGTGGTGGCAAGCACAGCTGGAACAAACTGTGCTGCTAACCTACGGCGAAGCTCCTCAGCACGAAGCGTCGAAAGAGCCTCGGTGACTATCGGTCGTGGTGAACGACTCAGCAGTTGAGCCCTGACAGGCTCAAACTCTGGGCGAAGACGGCAGACGAAATCATAAAGACGAAGGCGATCACGATCCACCTTCTGCACTTTATGACACGCCTGACAGAGCGGAGAAGCCAACTCATCCAGCTAGCGCCAAAGACTGGCCAAGGCTCGGAAGAAATCATCGACGGAGGGGTCCTCCTGGCGAAGTGTCTCCAACTCACGCTGAAGTGAAAATAACTGAGTATCGCTGCTCTGCTGGTATTGCTCGTGTAAATACTCCCAGATCTGACGAGTGGCACGCAGACCAACAATGTCTGGTTGGATGGAGTCGTCGACGCTGACCACCAAGATGGCTCTAACGCGGGCCTCATCAGCATACCAACGCTCAAAAGTATCTATGGCATACTAATAAGCCTCATCAGCAGCATCAGAAGCAGCGGTGTCTGTCTCCTTGGTGGCCTCATCATCTATAGGAGATGTAGACGTAGGTTGTCTAGGAGGCTGAACCGGCGACAACAGACAAGGTCGGGTACCAGTAACATGTCCCCAGAGGCGGAGACCATCGAGCGTGATCTCCATGAGTGAAGACCACAACCTGTAGTTCATTCCATTAAGCTTTGTTCCCGAGAATGGAATCGCAGCGGATGGAACGGAAGCCATCGGTAGGCGGCGCTGGACGGCGCGGCGACCAAGGCAACGAAGTCTAACAGCGCGGCCGACGACGGTTAAGCGGAGCGACTCTCTCTCTCTCTCTCTCTCTCTTTTTTTTTCCTTTTTTTCTTTACACAGCCCGATTCTTTAAAGGGTCGGCCGAAGCCGATTCTTTAAAGGGCCGGCCGAAGCCGCCTCAGCCTTATACCACGACGCGCGCGGGGGGAACTAGGGTTCCCCCCTGCTGCTGCTCGGGTGGTGGCTAGTCCCCCCTGTTGCTGCTCGGGTGGTGGCGGCGGCGAGGGCGGCGGCGACGAGCGATCGGAGAAGAGCCGACGGCGGTCGGAGATGAGGCGGCGACAGGCGACGACACGGGAGAAGACCCCGGCGGCGTCGGACAGCAATGGTGTTGGCGGCGACCGGGAAGGAGCGGCGGCGACAGAATCCGGCGAGGAAGGTGGCTCCCCGCGTCGTCGGACAGCAACAGTGTTAGCGGCGACCGGGAAGGAGTGGCGGCAACAGGATCCGGCGAGGAAGGTCTCGATCCGGCGTGAATTGGGGCCGGCGGAGTAGATCCGGCAGAATACGAGGTCAACGGCGACTGGGACCGGCGGTGGTGCCCACCATCCGCGACGAGCGGCTCGGCGAGGGACGGTAGCAACGACGGGCAGCCTAGCGACTACGGGCTCGGCCGGAGGTGGCAGCGGCAACTAGATGGCAGTGGAAGGAGAGCTAGGTTAGTACCTATGCTCTGATACCAAGTTATGAATCATATGTATGTATTCAATATGGCCCAATAGGCAATATATATAGGAAGTACAAAAGGGTTACATATAAGGAAACCGAAAGAAAATCTATTCTAGAGTCCTATTCTAACAACTACAGGCCTTATGCTTTGATTGGAGTTTTTTCATAGCTTCTAGTTGAGTATAATAGTGCTAGAATTGATTTTGCAGTTGTAAACAACAGACGTAGTAATGGTAGCTCAATGGCATTATATGTCCATGCATGCCAATAATGCATTACAATAGTTCAGCTTGGTAGTACAAAGAAGTAATTAGATTGGAGGGAAGCCGTGGCTGTATACAGCATAGCATGAAATAGGAAAAGACAGAAAAGAAGCATTGAAGAAGAATTAATGCATTTTTGTTTTGATGTGGTAACAAGTAACATAGAACAAGGAACAATCAATTTCTTATCAGAGTTATAATATAGCTGTATACAGCATAGCATGAAATAGGAAAAGACAGAAAAGAAGCATTGAAGAAGAATTAATGCATTTTTGTTTTGATGTGGTAACAAGTAACATAGAACAAGGAACAATAAAATAGCCAAATTCCACTAAGGTTCATGATAAGTAACTTTATGTTAGGAATATCTTATCAGAAATCAGAAATCATTAATCATTACATTATCAAAAATTTATGAAGAGTCTGCACTCTGCAGTACCAAACTAGAAAAGTATATGCTAGTTGTTGAAAACTTAAGAATATATGAAGGAAAATGCTCACATAAGCGTATGGGCACCTGCATATAAGATTAGCATAAAATATGCTTTCATGTAAAGTGGGCAGCTGCTCCTGTGGGCCGAACCTGTCATGTCAATATTCCTATTAGTAGTGCTACAATTATAAGTTTATAACTGAATATGATGTGCTTGTCCCTGCAGCTTTGTGAAGGAGGCAGGATGGGATGCAGAGTTGGTGAATCAGTCCTACCATTGGATCGAAGAGAGGATTGTTCACTGGCCCAACATTGCACCTTGGCAAGCTGCACTGCGGGATGGGCTGCTTGAAGCAGGCGTCTCGCCTTATAATGGATATACCTATGACCATCTCTTTGGAACCAAAGTTGGGGGAACCATCTTTGATGAGACTGGGTATCGTCACACTGCTGCTGACCTCCTAGCTCCTGGAAATCCCAACAACCTCAAAGTGCTGCTTCATGCTAGTGTGAACAAAATAATTTTCAACACGAAACAAGGTAAACATTAATGTAAGTACTGTAATAAATCAACATCTCAATCAAATAGATGAATACCCTAAGGTATATATATACAGTACAAACCCTAGAGCTCACGGGCCTCATGGGCCATATATACACATGAGTCATATACATATACATAACACCCTCTTTCAAACTCAACATGGGTCAGGAGGATCTGAAACATTGAGTTTGGAGAGATAAAAGTGATGTTGCTCTCGAGTTAGAAATCAGCGACTTGAATCTCAGAGGGCACATACTGAAGAGCAATAGTCTTATGTTGACATTGAGAACGTGTGAAAGATGCATCCACACCAATGTGTTTAGTCAGCTCATGCTTCACTGAATCAGTAGCAATCTGTATAGCACTAGTGTTGTTACACAGAAGAGATGCAAGGGTACCGCATGACACGCCACGATCAGCTAAAAGCCAACGAAGCCAAACAATCTCTGCAGTAGTAGTGGCCAATGCTCGAAGCTCAACCTCAGCACTAGACTGTGAAACTGCAGTTATTTTCTTGGACTTCCAGACAACAAGCGAAGACCCAAGAAATATGCAATAGCCAGAGACAGATCGTCGATCAATAGGATCACTCGCCCAAGTCGAGTCAAAGTAAGCATTAAGCTGATTCGACCGAGAATAAAAAAGACAACGATCAACAGTCACTCGTAGATAGCGCAACACACGTAGCAGGTGAGCATAGTGAACAGACGTGGGAGCAGAAACAAACTGGCTGAGCACATGAACAGAATGAGCAATATCAGGACGTGTCACTGCAAGATAAACAAGACTCCCAACAATATGACGATAACGAGAAGGATCTACAAGCAAAGGCCTAGTGCCATCAGCAGGACGAAGCTGAAGATGAGGCTCCATAGGAGTGGCAACTGTCCGACTGTCAGTGAGACCAGAACGAGCAAGCAAATCTTGAATATAGCACCACTGAGAGAGATAGTAGCCATCATCCGTGCAAGTAAACTCAATACCCAGAAAATAACGTAGAGGACCCAAATCCGACATCAAAAAATGCTCACTGAGCCGTTTCTTAACAAAAGCAATGTACTCCTTGTCATCTCCAGTAATCAACATGTTATCAACACAGAGTATGTTACTCGCTGGAGTCTTGCTGTTGGTGATAGCAAGATCCTTACTCTCATGGAGAGGATGACACTTGGAGATGAGGCAATTTTTTCTTGGATTTCTATCACAATGCCATGCCAACTTTGAGGTTGGGGATACATATTTATAGGTCGCCAACCACCAAGCATATGCTAAGATGCTATCCTAAGATGTTTGTCCTATGACAACCAAGATCTCATCCTTAAAGTCTGCTGTCCCTATGATGATCAAGATCTTTGTCCTATGACAGTCAAGATGTCGTCCTTAAAGCTGCTGTCATAGGATATCAAGATCTTTGTCCTATGACAGTCAAGATCTCGTCCTTAAAGCTGCTGCATACAAGCCTACCCCACAAAGACCACGAAGACAGGACTTATTCATCATTCTCCCCTAAGTCTTGTGCGCTGCCTTGTGGGAGAGTTGAACTATCCGATCCTAGAGCGAGCTCGAGGAATTTTACCTCCCAAGAGGCTTGGTGAGCGTGTCCGCAAGTCGATCCGTGGTGTTGATGTAGCTCGCCTTGATGTCGCCTTCATCCAAGCGACCTCGGATGAAGTGGTACTTCACCCGTATGTGCTTGCTCCGTTCGTGGAAAACGGGTTCTTTGCGAGCAGCGGACTTGTTGGCCCACCCCGAGCGCCACCGCTTGATGTCTGCCGAGGAGATCACCAAGTAGTCGAGCGAGCCGGCGCGCTTGAAGCGGTGGAAGCCGCTATGTACTCGGCCTCACACCGACAGGCCACCACCGCCGCTTGATCGATCGCCAACCTAACGAGGCACTTGCCGAGGAAGAAGAGAATCCCGCTTGTGCTCTTCTTTGGTGTCGATGTCGCTGCGTGGTCGATGTCGCCATGCACTGGCGAAGTCTTGCCGCCGGACACCTCGGGTAGTGCAAGCCGTGGTCGGAGGTGCCCGCAACGTAGCGGAGGATCCTCTTCACGGCTTGCGATGCTCGTCGTCGGTCGTTGCATGAACCGACCGACCTAGCCGACGGCGAACGCCAAATCTGGGCGCTGTGGGACGACGTGGCGAAGGTCGCCCACGATCTGCGCCGTGATGCGTCGCGTCCGCCTCCTCCGCCGTGCTCTCACGACTCGGCTTGACCTCTCCTCCATAGGAGTGTGGGGTCGGGTTGCGATCGGTGAGCCCGCCCACCGACGGTGCGCTTGGCGTGGCGGTCTGCGAAGGAGATATCGAGTCGCCCCGGTGGACCTCGATCTCCGGGTAGAAGGAGAGGAGCCCCAAGTCGCTCATCTGGAAGGCGGTCTTCATCTCCGCCTTGAACGCCTCGACCTCGCCCTCCTTGGAGCCTCGTGATCAGCAGTGTCGTCGACGACGCCGCACCGCCAGGCATCTCCGCCTTTGCCCGCGGCGGCATCCGCGACCTCGTGTGCGCTCTGCTGAACCCCATTTGCTTGAGGTGGAGTCCAAATTAGCGTTTGGGCTCGTGGTGCTGCCGCCAAGCCATAAAGGGCCTTGCGCGCGGAAAACCTGCCCTCCTTGCCGGGATGACGAATCCCGTGGCCGACGGACGTAGGCCTCCTCCTTCAAGTCGCCGTTGAGGAAGGCGGACTTGACGTCCATGTGATGGACGCGCCAATCCTCCTGGGCTGCAAGTGCGAGGAGAAGACGAACGGACTCCATGCGCGCGACGGGTGCGAAGGCGTCATCGAAGTCGACCCCCTCCTGCTGCATGAAACCTCGTGCCACCAAGCGAGCCTTGTGCTTGATGATGGCGCCGGCTTCATCCCGCTTCAGCTTGAACACCCACTTAAGGGTGATCGCTCGGTGACCGGCAGGAAGATCCGCCCGGCTCCCACGTCGGTTCCGCTCGGCGGCGTCCATCTCTCGCTTCATCGCGACACGCCATGCCGCGTCTCCCTCCGCTTCGGCGAAGGAACGAGGCTCGCCGTCGTCGCACGCCAAGTGCAGCTCCGCCTCGAAGTCGTGCTGCGCCAGTCCAGGGATGGGCTGCTCGCCGAGGATGTTGTCCATGGTACGATAGCGTAGAGGCTCGTCGTCGTGGTAGGCGTCGACGCGGTCCTCGTCGTGAGACAGCGGAGTAGCGAACTCCACCATGCGCTGCTCGTCGTGGACCGAAGCTATTGGGGCCGATCCCGGTGGTGTGGCCTCCGGTGCAGGAGAGTGGTGAGCCGGTGCGGGAGAGCGTGGCGTAGCCGGTGCCGAAGGTGGTGGAGCACTCGCCGGAGCTGGTGGCGAGCAAGGTGTCGAGGTGGACGAGCTCGGTGAAGACGAGCTGCTAGCTCCCCCGGCTCTCTCGAAATGGACGTAGTCGACAACAAAGTCCCTGAGAGTCGAAGTCGAACCGTCGTCCACCGCCTTGTCCCACGCCCAGCGCCCTTCGTCGAACACAACGTCACGCGAGATGCGGACGCGCTGTGTGACAGGGTCGAGGATGCGGTAGGCCTTCGAGCCCTCCGCGTAGCCGATGAACACTCCCGGAGTGCTCCTGTCGTCGAGCTTACCGATGTGACCAAGCTCCTTGGCGAACGCGAGAGAGCCGAAGACCCGCAAGTGGGAGACCGCCGGCTTGCGTCCATGCCAAGCCTCGTACGGCGTCCTGCCATCGAGCACCTTGGTAGGCGAGTGGTTGAGGATGTAGACGGCCGTCACCACCGCCTCTCCCCAGAAGACAATCGGCATCCCCCTCTGCTTGAGGAGGGCCCGAGCCATCCCCACAACCGTCTGGTTGCGCCGCTCGACGACACCGTTCTGCTGCGGTCAGACGGCGTAGCCAGTAGTGGCGCTGAATGCCCTCATCATTGCAATCTGACGACGCGAATCGCCGCCGTGAATTCGCCGCCAAGTTGTGTCATGCGCAAAGACGCGCAGCTTCTTGCGGCCGCGCTCGCCTCGCAGCAGACTGCGTCGCTGATGGCGTCCGCACCTCTCCCTTGTCGCCAGGACCATCACCCACATGTAGCGGGAGAGATCGTCGACAAGCGGCAAGAAGTAGCGTCGTCCTCCGGTGTGGCGGTGTCACCGGGCCACACAAGTCCCCGTCACGAGAGCTCGAACCTCTCCTTGGCTCTAAACTTCGCTCTTTGAGGAAAGAGTCGCCGCCTGCGCCGTCAACACGCAGACGTCGCAGAATCGCTCCACATGGTCAAGGCACGGCGGGCCTCGCACCATTTCCATGGCACCGAGCCGCCTGGGCCTCGGGTGAAGGTGCCCAAAGCGCCCGTGCCATCGCCACGCCTCGTCGTCCGACGAGCGGCGAGACAATGGGGTTGTGCCACCGCACGTGAAGCATGTAGAGTCGATTTGCGCCTCGGTTACCTTGGCTAGAAGGCGGCGACGAAGATCCCAAATCCGCAGCACCCCGTGCTCGATCTCGACACGAGAGCCGTTCTCATCGGGCTGTCCCAAGCTGATGATGGAGTTCCGCAGATCGGGGATGTAGTAGACGCCGGTGGCGACTGTGCTCACGGACATGGGTGGTGAAGATGACGAACCGACGCCCTTGATTTCCACGCCGAGGCGCCCCAAACTTGATGGAGCCTCGGACGCCGAGTCAAACTCGGCGAAGAACTCCCGTTGACCGGTCATGTGATGGGTGGCGCCGTGTCGAGGCACCACCCGTCGATCTTGTCGTTCTTTGAGCCGTGGCGAGGAGGGCATGTGCTTTGGCTCGTCAAGGTGGAGGAGAGCCACTGCGCCGGTGCCGCTGAGGTAGTTCGATGCTCGCATGAGCAATGAACGAGCCATTCGCTCCTCCTCCTCTGCTGCGACGACGTGGGCTGGCCGCGTCGTGGTATCGACAATCCACGCCCAATGACCAAGCTTGCCCTGGTTGTGGCAAGAGTCGCCTCGTCTTGCTTTGCTTGCCGGGCGCGCCACTGGCGCCTCCACGATCATTACCCTCGGACGTCCTCGCGCCCATGCTCGGCGTCTTTGCGCTGCTTGCCGCGCTGCCATGCTTGCGCCGCTGTCGTGGAAGAAGGCTCCTTCTTCCCGTCACCTTGGCCGGCGACCCATCGCTCCCGAGCGAGGAGGAGCTTCCGCCAATGGAGACGGGTCCCGAGAGCGTTATGGCTCATCGCCGCCAACAACCTTGAGGCGACCGCGCCTCCTCGATCGTCATCGTGGAGAGGTCCAAGAGACTCGATCGAGCGGCCGTCGCTTGTACTTCTCGGGACGCAGCGGAAGAGCTTTTCCACGCTCTCTCCTCGGCAGAGGTGTCGCCGCCGAATCGCACCACCTCGCAATGAGTGTTGAGACGGAGAACAAAGTCATCCACGTCCTCACCCGCTTGAAGGCCAAGTGCTCCCGCTCCGTGCGCGGCGCTCGCAATGTAGACTTGCGGCGCGGCCGGCTGCCGATGCGTCTTTGCGGCGATGGCGTCCCAAGCCTCTTTGGCGATCCGCTTGTTGGTAGCGAAGCGCATCTCGGGCGGGATCGCAGCGATGAGAGCATCCAGAGCCCGCCGATCCCGGGTCGTAGTCGACGTCGCCGTCTCGGGACGCATCCCACATATGCCGGACCGAGTTTTACCTCATCACCGCACCCACTCTACATAGTTGGTCTTGGTGAGGTAGGCCACCGCCACCGGGCCGACGTCCCCGACGACGACTGGTACCGTGGTGACCACGATGCGCACGGGGAGAGAGCTGCCGCTGTGAAGGCCGCGCTCCGTCGACCAGACTGGCGCCACCGCGCGCCTCCTCTAGGAGCGCCACCGCTAGCGTCCGCGCCGTGTCGGTGCCGCCGCCCGCTCGTGGGCGTCTTGGCGCCCCCCAATGCGCCCTGACGCCCTCTACGCTGCCTCCCTCTCCGCGACTCAAGGTCCGCGTCGGCCGCTGCTATCCGCAGAGATAGAGCTGCTATTCTTGCCGCGCAAAACCTTGACCTCCGCTGCCGCCAGACGCTGGCATCTGCCGCCGCCACCGCTTCCACCTCCTCTGCGTGCTCGCTGCCGCTCCGCCTGCCCACGCTCACCGCGCCGATTTTTGCGCTTCTTTCGCGCCCGCCGCATCTCTGCCGCTGCTTCATGGCCACACTGCTCTGCCAGCGGCGAAGCTCTGCTGTCTCACGACGCTGTGTGTGCTCGAGGCGATCGAAGGCCGAGATTGCCTGCGGACATGGCGCGCATCGGGGTCGCCGCGTGGAGAGAGGGCGCCGACGAGTCACGCCTGCCGCCTCCGGAGAGGTGAGCAGGGATACCCGGGCTAGCTGCTGCTCATCGGGTGGGTCTGCGAGGTCGAGACGGAGATGAGCGGGAGATGCTCGAAGCTACAGGATAGTATGGCTCGATACCACTTGTTACTCACCGAGTCTTCTTTGTTGGTGATAGCAAGATCCTTACTCTCATGGAGAGGATGGCACTTGGAGATGAGGCAATTTTTTCTTGGATTTCTATCACAATGCCATGCCAACCTGAGGGGTTGGGGATACATATTTATAGGCTGCCAACCAGCCAAGCATATGCTAAGATGCTATCCTAAGATGTTTGTCCTATGACACCAAGATGTCAGTCCTTAAAGTCATTGTCCTATGATACCAAGATGTCATCCTTAAAGTCTTTGCCATAGGACAGTCAAGATGTTGTCCTATGACAGTCAAGATGATGTCCTTAAAGCTGCTGTACAAGCCTACCCCACAAAGACCACAGTACAGGGACTTATTCATCAGAGTAAAAGCATAGTACAACCATATGGACATGTATGAATAAACAAGGCCAGGTCATGATTACTTGGGACGAAACCAGCAGCTAACACAACTGAATTGAACCGCTCAAACCAAGCATGAGGGACCTGTTTGAGACCATAAAGAGCACGACGAAGACGACAAACATAACAAGCAGGGGGTCACAACACCCTGGGGTGGTGTCATATAAACCTCCTTCTGCAAATCATCATGAAGAAAAGCATTCTTCACATCCATCTGAGAGATAGTCCAAGAGCGAACAGCAGCCATAGCAGCAACAAGAGTGCGAACCGTCACCATATGAGCAATAGGGGCAAATGTCTCGTCATAATTATGACCATATGCCTGCTGAAAACCACAGGCAACTAGTCGAGCCTTGTACCTCTCAACAGAGCAATCAGATTTGGTCTTAACTTAAGTAATAGGAACAGCATGAGCAGATAAAGGAACAAGATCTCACGTACTAGTACGATCCAAAGCAGCCAACTCCTCAGCCATATCTAACTGCCACTCAGGATGAACAACAACCTCCTAATAAGTGTGAGGCTCAGGCACAACAACAGTAGAAAGAAAACCATATCTGTTAGGAGTAGCAATAGTAGTACGATCACGAAGCTCATACAGAGATGACGGTGGAGGATCATCAGAAAAAGTATGATCAGTACTAGCCATGCCATCAGAGGAGGAAACAGTAGAAGGCGGAGTATCAAGAGGAACCCTAGACCGACGAGTATAGTGAAGAGAAAACGATGATATAACTAAGGATGGAAAAGAGGACTCCACAGAAAGAGGTGTATCAGATGAAACAATAGGTGGAAGGTAAAGAAAAGATAGACTCAGCGGGAGAGGAGGACCGAGTGGTAGAAGAATAAAAGTAGGGACGATGCTCAACAAAAGAAACATCACGAGAAATGCGCATACGCCGAGCAGAGGGGTCATAACAACGATAACCCTTATGCTCAAGACTATATCCAAGAAAAACACGTTCAACAGACTGAGCTGTTAACTTGGTGCGCTCACGAGGTGGAAGTAGAACATAGCAGGTGCAACCAAAGACCCGAAGATGGTCATACCTTGGGGGAGTATAAAACAAGAGCTCTCTAGGACACTTTCCCTGAAGGCGGGAAGATGGTTGCATATTAATGAGATAGACGTAGAAATAGCCTCAGCCCAAAAATGTCATGGAACATGAGATGCAAGTAAAAGAGAACAGGCAGTCTCAATAAGATTACGGTGTTTACGTTCAGCAACACTATTCTGAGTATGGGCACCAGAACAGGAAAGGTGAGGAAGAGTTCCATCAGTAGAGAGAAAATTACGAAAAGCATGCAACAAGTACTCCCCCCTGAATCGGAACGAAAAGTCTGAACAGGAGTGGAAAACTGGGTGTGAACCATACGAGCAAAAGACTGATAAATGGACAAGAGTTCATAACGATGTTTCATAAAGTAAACCCAAGTATATCGAGAATAGTCAACAATAAAAATTACATAGTAGATATGACCACCTTTGAAAGCAAAAGGAGTAGGACTCCAAACATCAGAATGAACTAACTCAAAAGGACGACTAGACCAAGATGTACTGGTAGGATATGGAAGTTGTAGCTGTTTACCAAGCCTGCAATCTTTACAATCATAACTAGTGTCGACAATGACACGACCTAGGACACCTTGACGAGCTAATGTAGAAAGATGAGAACCACACAAATGACCAAGCCGATGATGCCACTGAGGAAAACTAACAGAGGCGGACGCAAGAGCTGAAGACGCATGAGCGGAGGAAGATGGAAGACTCAGACGATCCAGAAAGTAGAGACCCTGAGAATCTCTAAGGCGATGGTCGGTACCAGTAAGGACTCCTGTCCGACGATCCTGCACATAGTAAGTAGAGTCATCAAATCCAACAAAGTAGTGCCTATCAGCAAGTTGACCAACAGACATAAGATTCATAGAAAGTTGAGGTACAAATGACACATCGGGAATAGTAAAATGAGAGGTGGAGAGAGTGCCTGATGAGTAACTGAGCATGAGGTACCATCAGTTGTCTGTACACATGAAACATCCATAACAGGTCGACATGATGCAAAGTTAGACTTATCCGATGTCATATGAAAAGAAGCTCCAAAATTCAAAACCCGTGGAAAACTAATACCTAACACAGAAGAAGAGGCTACGGCAAGACTGGCAGACCCACTAAGAGGGACATCAGATGAAGACCGCTGCTGAACTTAAGTCTGAAAAGCCTGAAGCTGGGACTGAAGCTGTTGGACCGAAAAGGCGACTAGAGGGGGGTGAATAGGAGCACGCTCACTTTTTCACAAATAATGGATTCAACACAAATTTCACTCCAGTAGCTATGAAGATCAGCAAATCAGTACAACGAAGACTAATATTGAATCCAATAAAAACTCCTAAGCAATACTACACAAGATCAAACACAAGATAACAAATCTCGATTACACAGTAGACCGACCGGCTCAAGGGCTGGCGGACCGATTGCCTACCGGCCCGATCGGTGATATCGGGCTTGGCCGATCACCGCCTCCTCGAGCATCAAGCGGCCGATGACGAAGTTGCAAATAGATGAAACTTTTGATCTACAACTCCAAACTTGATGAAACTTGGAACACACCTTCTCTATGATATCAGGAAGCTATTCCAATCGAAGATTGTGATAATTCTTGGAAGAATAAAGATCCTTTTCCTTTTGATCGAAGAAGGGTTCAAAACCGGGTCAAAACGAAAACTTGATCCAAGATCTTGCTCGTGGGTGATTGATGATCAAGATGATCCTAGATAGGTTCCCACACGTCACAGCAAGCTAGAGCACATGAAGAATTCAATCAAAAACTCGCGGATCAAAGAAAGACCCAAAATCATCAAATAGAGAGAAAGAACGCAATGAGACAAAACATTGATCAAACTTTTCTTTGATTGATTGAAATGATATGGGCTTACAACCTCTCCATCAATGGAGGACAATGCTCAATCCAAGAGCACGAAAATTACATCAAAACATCAAGAACCCTAGCCTCCACAAAAGCTCTTCCTAAGAAAATTAGGGTTTGCAAAAATAGCAAAAGAGACGAAGCGGGGGTGCAGCCACCTCCCTCCCCTATTTATAGTGGAGGCTTAGACCTTCTAGAAGTTTGACTCTATTAGGCTCCCGTTAAGGCCCAAAACAAACGGGACACATACGCACGCATTTTAAAGTGTCGTCTTTATCTCCTCTTGACCTAACTAGCTACACCTTGCGCCATCTGGCGCCTCGGATTAGCTAATAGGTCATCCTTGTCCATCTTGCACCACGCTTGAGTACATTGATCTCACCCGGCATCGTCGATCGTTCTGGACCTCAGCTCTCCAAGCCTAGTCCCGATCATCCTCGTCGTTGACCACCAAGCAACCTGCACAACAATAGACAAGTAAACCGAATTTGGGAACAAGTTCTTCACAACTTGTCCCATGTTAGTCAAAACATGCATCATGCAACATATATGCCCTGAAACTCATGACTTTAACTTAACAACCGAATATCGCCGCCACGACGGGCGACGATCCAGTGAAAATGGCCGATCGCCTTGGGCGGCCTCGATCATTATCCTCGCCGGCCGACCGCCACCTATCATCGGTCAGACCGCCAGCCGGGATTTAGCCATTTTTCCTCTCTGGAAAACCGAAACCTACTAGAATTTTCAAACCAATAGAACTTTTGACTGGAGACTCCCAAAATTATGAGACCAAGTGCAATAAAATCCCCTCTTGCCTGCTACCTCTATTTTTGGCCCAGCTCAAACCCTCACTTTCTGACATTGCCGGTCCGACCGCCGCTTAGGGCCGGTTAGACCGATTTTGGACCGGTCGATCACGCCTTGCTTGGCCAAACCGGTTCGCATGACAAGATCAAATCAGGCCGAAAACACGTGAAACGACAAAATGTAAACGCCATTGCCAATTGTCACACCATCCTAAGATCTGGAGTATATCCCCATGATATCCACAGAAGCTGACCCAACTGAGTGACAAAAGCAGAATCCCCAACAGGTGCAGGAGTGGTGGCAGCAACCACACTACGATGACGACGATGAGATGCAGGACACAGCTCTGGATGAAGTCGGTAGCACCTCTGAACAAGATGACTAGGCTTCTTGCGGTGAGGGCATAAAGTCTGGTTCGATGAAGCATCAGAAAGTGGAACATGCTGATAAACCTCCTGACGAGGTACCGCAAGAACAAACTGAGGTGGTGCCAATCCGAAGGACAGAGAGCGAGGTCGATTCTCCTCAGCAATCAACGCAGTAAGGGCCTCTTCCATGGTTGGAAGAACAGCACGTCCCAGTAGTTGAGCTCGAATAGACTCAAACTCCGGGCGAAGGCGCATAACGAAGGTGAACATTAAGTTTTGCGCATCATGACCCGCCTTACCTACACAGCCAGTACATCCAACACATGAAAGAGGAACCATAGAGGTCAGCTGTCGTGAAATGCGAGTGAAAGAACTATAGTACTCCTCAATAGACATCTCCTGCTGACGTAAATCATGAAGAGTTTGTGGAAGAGAAAAGCGACGTGCCGCACTGGTCTGCTCATAACGATGCTGAAGGTACACCCACATCTTGCAAGAACTTGAAAGATCAATGAAATCCATCCTGATTAAAATTTCAACACTGTGACATAAGATACCCATAACACGATCATTAGCACTTCGCCATGCAATGGCCTCCTTCACATCAGTATTCTGAGTCGGAGGCTCCGCCGTGATATATGAGAGAAGACCAATAGACCAAAGAAGCATGCGAACTGATGATGACCACTCACAATAATTCTGACCATTCAACTTAATATCTGAGGCCAGAAGAGCACCTCCCATACCGAGAGGATGAGGAGAAGCCATTACACCAACTCAGCTGCCAGTCAAGAAGGCTTGCAAGGCAGCGTCGGGAAGTCCGCTCGGCTTGGAGGTAGCAGGGCTACTCGAAACTAGTGGTGGCGGCTTGCTCATGAGCGAGCAGAGCAAAGAACCACGACCCCCCAGCAGAGCAGAGCGGCTCGGCGAGGCCCTGTTCAGCAAAGCCGCGAGCAGCGAGGCGGTGGCTCGCGACGAGCTCAGGAGCAGAGGGTAGCAGCGGACCCAACTGAGGGGAGACGACCGTCGAGTGAAGTCCCGCGACAGGCGATCTGGAGGAGCAGAGGGCAGCTCAGCTCGTCGCTGCGTCCGGCGTCCACCGCTGCCAACGCAATGCCGTGAAGGAGGCGTAGTGGCCAGCTGAGGCGGTGGGGGTGAAGAGGCAGAGACCCGAATCAAGTGGAGGTAGCTTGCTCATGAGCAAAGGGCAGCTCGGCGGAAGGCAAAGCTTTGGTGGAGATGGAGGTGTCGTGGACCACGCCAGCCTTACCGCGACGCACGAAGGCGAGAGCCATTCGGCACAAGTCAGAAGGCGGCTGCAACTTGCTCTGATACCATGTAATAAATCAACATCTCAATCAAATAGATGAATACCCCAAGGTATATATATACAGTACAAACCCTAAAGCTCATGGGCATACACATGGGCCATACACATATACATAACAAGTACTACCTCTTGTATTCAAGGAAAATTTTCTCAGTAAAAAAACTCGTCACCCGGTGAGAAATCTGGTAAACGGAAATCTGGGGAAATTTTAGAATATTGTGTCAAAAAAAATTTATTTGATTTTTTTATGGAAAAACGAAAGGCAAAGAAAATTAGTGTAGGAGGGCTCGAACACACGACTTCCCCTTCCAAAGTATGCTGCGTTACCACCAGGGACATGTGCCTTTGTAATATGAATATGGTTGTGAATTGTTTTATTCTTACATTCAAAATTTGAAAATTCTGATTTTTTTGCCAGTTCCCATTAATCTCGGCACCCAGCGAGAAATCCGGTTACAGTTAACTGGACAATAAAATTTTCCCTGCTTATAATCCCTACCCACTTCAACAACAACAGAAGCTATAGAGATTAGAGATGTCTCAAACAAAAAGATTAGGCACCGTGCAATCATATTTTTTTATAGTAACCTCATCTCTTTCACAGGGCATAGGAAGCTGAGGGCTATCGGAGTTCAGTTCAAGGATGAGAATGGTGGGTACCAACAAGCCTTCCTCAGCCGAAAGAGAGGCAGCGAGATTATTGTCTCCGCCGGTGCAATTGGAAGCCCCCAGCTGTTGTTGCTCAGCGGAATTGGACCTAGGAATGAACTTAAGAAGCATAACATTTCTGTAGTCCTTCGCAATGAACATGTGGGTAAAGGGATGTCCGATAACCCATTGAATTCCATCTTCATACCCACGAAGAATCCCCCAAAGCAATCTCTGATCGAGACAGTTGGAATAACTGATGATGGTGTGTTCATCGAAGCCAGCAGTGGTTTCAGCCAGTCAGAGGACAGCATCCAATGCCACCATGGAATCATGTCCGCTGAGGTTTGGCATCAATTTAACTGTTTACTTTAAATAAAATTGTATGACTTCTTTATTAGCATCAGGGTGCATCATACTAAAGATTTTGTGCAGAAACAACATCCTGCGCTAGCAATCTTAATAAAACACGCACTGTAAATTAGTTTGTTGGGAGCCAACTTCCCAAGTTTCGGAAAGCTTTTTTTCCCTTAAGCTTTAAGTTTGCAGGTGCCCAAGATATGCATATAAGAGGAACCAGAAATATACTAACATGTAGATAGCAAGTAAATTATGCCGCAACTAGACAAAAATAATTAGTAATTACAATTACATACTTTCCTATTTATAGCACATAATAAAGTTTCAGAAATTTCTTTTATCGATATTTTAAACCAGAGTCTTTCTTTTGCAATTATTTGTGGACAGTAAGATTGTAAAATCATACTGAAACTTCTGTGAATTAGTAGAAAGAAATAAAAACTTTTGCATATGCCCACTTCCCTTTTGAGTAACTTGACAGCTTTCATACTCATCCCTGATGAATTTTGTCACTCCAATGCAGATTGGACAGATTTCGACAATTCCTCCAAAGCAAAGAAGTTTAGAAGCAGTCCAAAAGTACGTACATAACAAATATAGCCTACCCAAAGAAGTATTCCATGGGGGTTTTATTCTTTCGAAGATTGATGGTCCACTGTCTGCTGGAAATCTAGTTCTTGTGGACACTGATGCCAACAGCAACCCCATGGTCACCTTCAACTACTTCCAGCATCCACAGGATCTCAGCCGGTGTGTTTACGGGATCAAGACCATTGAGAGAATACTGAAGACAAACCATTTCTCTAACTTTACTGCCAATGGTGCTGGATATCCAATGGAAATGCTGCTCAATATGAGTGTAACAGCTAATATAAACTTGATACCCAAGCATACAAATGACAGCACATCCTTGGAGCAGTTTTGCAGGGACACAGTGGTCACCATCTGGCATTACCATGGTGGATGCCATGTGGGCAAGGTGGTGGACAAACAGTATCGAGTGGTTGGCATCTCAGGCCTCCGGGTGATTGATGGATCAACCTTATTTCGTTCGCCAGGAACCAACCCGCAAGCCACAGTCATGATGATGGGCAGGTACAGAACAAAAACAAAATATAGTTTGCTTCTTTAATCAAACAAATTTTCAACTCTAGGGGTTGATCTTCCTTTGTTGTATTTGATGCTCAGATACATGGGAGTGAATATTCTAAGGGAAAGATTAGGGCGAGCAGCTGGAGTATAACTGATTGTTGGACCTGATCCACTTCATTATGTAAGAATGTGACTTAGGAGAGAAGTATATAGTAATTTTTGAAGTTATTCATCAACAAATCACCACAGAAAGAAAAGTTAGGAGTTACATTTGTATTCTTACTGTTCATGTGGAAATATGTGGTCATAATGTTATGTTGGCTCCGCATTCCTACATTTCTTGTTTCATTGGGTTTTAAAAACAAACTTTCATGTGACGTTCCCGTACACTGTGGACAAGACAAACCCTTTTACATGTAATCACAGAATATGGTAAACTTCGATTCACGAAGAATCAATGTGCAGAGCCTTTTATGCTATCTAGAATTTCATAAATGATTACAATACAATGGCAAGTCGGCGTGAGGACAAGAATTAAACACTGTATTTTGATTGTGCAAACATTTGACTGAACTGAAAATTTCTGAATCACCAAGAATTCACATCAACTGCTATGAAAAAAGGGGATTATATCTGTTAGAGAAAGGAAACACGGTACCTCATCTCATCAGCCATGCCAAGAAGTTCCACACCTCAAAATCATGTTCCACTGACTCCACTGGATTGGTGCAGTGCAGTCCCAGAGCAAACCCTGCCACAGAGCGAAACGAGACGGTCACAAGACAGCAGCAGCCAGGCTGTGATGGAAGACAGCAACATTAAGACTACGGCATATTGCGCAGGCACTGCTTGCGCTTTGGTACGCCTGCTCCACAGAAAGCCCCATTGCAGCGGCGGAGCTAGCTTGTCAGACTGAATGATCGATCAGTTGGTGAGGCGTGGTTGGGGCGTTACCGCGAACACCTGGGGCGCATCGGAGTTATGCAGATCAGAGTTGGATCTTCGCATCACTGGAATGGAGTGGAGGCGAGGGGCGATACGAGGGACGCACGGGAGGGCTGACGGTGGGCACTGCCGGTTGGCGGCGGCGGCGAGTTGATTCAGGGCAAAAGGATCCGTTGGGCGGCGCCGGCGACAAGAAGCTTAGCCAGTTATCGAAGCAGTGGTGATTTTTTTTCTGTTGTATATAGTGAACGAAAGTTGCAGTGAAAAAAAATGTTGATTCATTTTGATCCCTAGTATGTATGGATGATAACGTTAAAGAGGTAAGGACGAGTATAAAGGATTATTATGAAGTTATGAAGCTATAATATAGCATTAGTCTATTCATTACTATCAAGACAAAGTACAGTAGTTTATAAGGTACATGAGGAGCAGATTGTGTTACAAAGATAGCTAAAAGTTGAAAGTATGTATGTTGATCTGCTCAAATGTGAGGGAAGCTCTAAATGTGGCCAAACTTCTCTAGATGTGGCCAAACTTCGTAAGCACCACGGTGTGTTTGTCGAACTATACATCGGCAAAGCTCCAAACGTGATCAAAATCGTTCAAATGTGAAAGTATGTATGTTGTAACATATATCCATGGTTATCACGGCGTCGCCTTGGCGTCTAGAGGACGTCGCGGAGACTCGTCTCGCCTTGGCCATCTAGGCAGACGCCTAGGACAACGCAGCGTCCACAACGACCATCTAAGAAAGCACCTTGCCACGTCCGCCCCACAGAATAAGTGAAGAGCAAGGGTGATGCGGCAATGGGTGTTCTGATCTTTCGATGAGAAGGATAATTCAATTTGAGAAAACGACTCCCACGATTCGGCTACCAATTGTACACGACCAATATGCCCGACAATCGTTGAACCAATTCCGATATTGTTATCAACCTTGTTAGAAGCACGATTGACCTGACCACGAAGGTCTATTCCTGCATGCAATCGAAGAACAAGTAAGAACAAGATAATAAACAATCTGAAATTGCAAATAGGGTTAAAGTACTCAATAAAGTGGGATTCCAAAGTGGTTTTATGGTTGGTCTAGTTGACACAAGCTAACATACGAAGTTGCAATGTAGCCAACTTTTAACTAAACAAAATCCAAATCCTAAAGTGTCGTCCACATGATTATATATGAGGGTGACGGCCAGGGGGTGGTGGCTAGGGGGGGTGGACGCACCCCCTAGGAGCTACAAGGCACATGAGCCCAAGTGGAGGTGATACGGCACCCTTTAACTCGGACTCAAAATTAGCGCCAGATTGTTTTGGCGATTGCAGCGCACATGGAAGGAATTTAGAGGTGAGGCCGGATCCGTTGGAAAGAGAACGAGATAAGATTTCCATCATGTACTCAAACACCTCAAACGGAGTTTGTATACAACTTCTATGCACGTTTGTAGTCAGTGTTGTCTCCGGAGGCCGAATTGGATTCCAGAACATGTCCTACTGAAACTCTTGCTTGACTTGGAACCAAAATGATGTGGGGACCTTTCTTGTACCATGATGTGGAGTAGTAGTCGTATCGGGAGGGTTGATATTCTCATCAAGGGGCGTCGGGCCCAAATATTGAAGTATTGAAGGGCTTCACTTGTGCCTTTGTGAAGTGAAGCCGCATGGGAGGAACCATAGCCGGCTAGTCACTGCCGCCCTCACTGCGTTGTCCACCGCGATTTTCCTCCCTCCGACCGTCTGACGCCAGGTACTCTGTCTCCGACATCCACTCCATCCCCCGTGGCCTTCGCAACTTCCTCCCTCCCGCAGTCCCGCCGCTCCATCACTCCCTTCCTCTCGCTGCACCGCCACTCCCCCCTCTACTTCTTTTTTCTTTGTTCCTCTGATACGCTGATCTACTCCTGATGTGAATATGTGATTTACTCCTGATGTGCTAGTGCTACTGCCTATTGCTCAGTGCTCATCCTTCGTTCTTTCTTTCTCTGCTAAGGTAGCCGCTGGAAAGGTATCTTCCTTTGATGGCAAATCAAATAGAGCAAGATGGTGCTAAGACTGCTGGCAATGCTGAGGTAGCTGAGCAGTTGACTGAGCAATATGATCCAAGTAAAGATCCTAAACGAAGGAAAAAATCCAAAGATCCTAGGTGGCAGTATGATTTTTGGCCAGATTTGGGCAACAAAGATAAGATCCAATGCAAGATTTGTGGAGTGGTTGTTTCTTCGGGAATCAAGAGGCTTAAACAACATCTTGTTGGGCGATTTTGAGATGTAGATAAATGCTCCAAGACAACCACAACCATCATGAGAGAGATGCAAGACTACCTTAAGAAAAGGGCGAGAAACAAGCCAACCAATTATGATGATGATAATGTAGAAGATGCACAAGAAGAAGCACAAGAGTTTGAGGAAGTTAACCAACCACAAAGAAAAGCAGTACAGTCATCAAAAGGCTCCTTGCCCTCTCTTCGGGCATCCACCACAACACCAAGGGCAGCTCTAAGTTTTGGGATAGCTATGAAAAGGAAGCTAGCAGTTGTAGCTCTTCAACCCAAGAATGCCAAGAAGCCTTGTCCAATGCCTCCGAAGGGAACTAAATCTGCTATTAATATGCTTTCATAAGCTTCCCTATGAGGTGTTTGACGAAAGATGTGCAAAGGGGGAAAAAGCAAACATACATGGAGCAGTTCAACTCTAAGGTCACAAAGGAAGATAGAGAGAGATGCAATGAATATGTAGCAGATTTTTTCTACTTGAATTGTATACGCTTCAATGTGACCAAGTCAAGGTCCTTTGAGGTAATGGTTGAGGCCATTGGGCAAATTGGACCTAGCCATATTGGTCCAAGTTATCATGAGTTGAGAAAACCAGGGTTGCAAAAGGCAAAGAAGAAAATAGAGGTCCTGAGGAAGTCACATGAGTTAGCTTAGAAGGAGTATGGATGCACTATCATGTCAAATGGGTGGACTGATAAAAGAGGACGATATAGTCCGTTGATGCATCAAGTCAGGTGGCTGATGCAACAATGCTGTTGGACCGAAAAGGCGACTAGAGGGGGGGGTGAATAGGAGCACGCTCACTTTTTCCCAAATAATGAATTCAACATAATTTCACTCCAATAGCTATTAGGAAGTTATGAAGATCAATATACCAGTACAGCGGAAGACTAGTATTGAATCCAATTAAATCCCCTAAACAAAATAACAAAATCAACTAAGATTGCAAAAACTCAAAGCACGGGCGGTCTGACCTCTGGACCTAGCCGGTTGGACCGATTGCCGGGCGGTCTGACCGCTGTTGTGCTGGCGGTCGGACCGCTCCAAAATCGGTCTGACCGGTGATGACGGGCGTCGACCGCCGACTCGAACCGATCCAAACAAAGAAAATCAGCCCGATGACGAAGTTGCAATTAGGTCAAACTTTTGATTCTCAACTCCAAACTTTATGAAACTTTGCACACATCTTCTCTATGCTATTGAGGACCTATTCCAATCGAATATAATGATAATTCTTGGATAGATCCTGAACAATTGCCAATTGATTAACAGAAGGTCTAAAACCGGGCAAGAATGAAAACTTGATCCTAATGCTTGTTCGTGAGAGATTGATGATCAAGATGATGCTAGATAGATTCACACATATCACAGCAAGCTAATTCATGTGAAAGAATCAATCACAAACTAGCGGATCAAAGAAAGCCCTAAAATCATGAAATTGAAAGCAAGAACGAAAAGAGACTTATCTCAAGCAAACCTTGCATAGATTAAGAACGTGATCGTTGCTGGATTACACCCACACCATCATGGATCAGTGGTCAATCCAAGATCACGAAATTCACCTCAAACCATGAAAAGCCCTAGCCTCCACCTCAACTCCCCTAAGCCAATTAGGGTTTGAAGACAACAAAAGAGGTGAAAAATAGCGAGAGGGTTCGATGGTGCAGCCACCACCTCCTCCTATTTATAGTGGAGGCCTAGAACTCCTAGGGTTTGACTCCATTGGGCTCCCGTTAAGGCCCACTAACAAACGGGTCACACACGCACGCTTCACAAAGCGCCGTTTTTAACCTTTGACCTAAACAGCTTCACCTAGCGCCATCTTGCGCCTCAGATTTGCTAATAGGTCACCCTTGTCCATCTTGCGTCCACGCTTGAGTCATTGACTCACCCGCATCGCCGATCGCTCGACCTCAACTCTCCAAGTCTAGTTCCGATCCTCCTCGCCGTTGACCGTCGTTGACCACCAAGCAACCTGCACAACCATAGACAAGCAAACACGAATTCGGGAACAAGTTCTTCACAGCTTGACCCATGTTAGTCAAAACATGCATCATGCAAACCATATGCCACGAAACCAATGACTTTGACCTAACAAAACAACAAATACACGGTTGGCCGACGCTCAAGTCAATACCGGTCGACCGCTCCATGTGAGCGGTCGGACCGCTCTCGGACCGCTCTCAGTGAGCGGTCGGACCGCCCCTAGGGACTTAGCCAAATTCATGCCCCAAATTCAAACCTTCGAAATTAAAACGAATAGAACTTCTTCTTCGAGACTCCAAAATCATGAGACCAAGTGCATTGGGATCCCCTCACTTGCCTACAACACCTATTTTTAGCCCAGCTCGTTTTGACCACTTTTAGGTCACAGCCGGTCCGACCGCCCCACATGGCCGGTCCGACCGATTTGGGACCGGTCGGACCGCCATGCTATGGCCGGTCGGACCGCCCCTGTCCAGAATGCTTGAAGCTTTGTCGAAAACTCGTGAAACGACAAACCGTAAACACCATTGCCAATTGTCACATCATCCTAAGATCTGGAACATATCCCCATGATATCCACAAATGCTAGCTGACTTATTGCAAAAGAGAATTGAGGAAGTTGGCGAGAAAAATGTTGTTCAAGTGATCACTGATAATGGTGCTGACTTGAAGGCAGCAAGCAGACTTCTAATGGCCAGAATTCCTACTATATTTTGGACCCCATGTGCTGCTAATTGCATAGACTTCATGTTGGAAGAAATTGGGAAGATACCTGAGCCCAATAGTTGCATTACCAAACCCAAGCGTGTCACCATATTTATCTATAGGCATGGGAAACTTCTTTATGCAATGAGGAATAAGACAGGAGGCTATGATTTTGTGAGGCTAGCAACCACTTGATTCGCCACATCGTTCCTAACCTTGCAGAGTTTGTTCAAGCATAGGGCGGTATTAAGAAATCTCTTTGTGGATGAGGATTGGATTATGTGCAAATTGGCCAAGTTACAAGTGGGCAAATTAGCTGAAATTGTGCTCTCTACTAATTTTTGGAATATTGCATAATACTTCAAAAGAGCAACACAACCACTAGTTATTGTGTTGAGGATCGTTGATGGTGATGAGAACCAAGTGATGTCGGAGGTTTTGGTAGCTATGGATGTTGCCAAGCCGAAAATCAAGGAAGCCTTGCAAGGAAGGCTATCCTTGGACGTGTGATTGACATTATTGAGAGGTGGTGGACAAGCCAAATGGAAGTGAAGCTATATGGGGTTGCACTGTACTTGAATCAAAATAAATTATATGCATTCAAATAGAAAGATAGTACACGTGCTCATAATCTAAGAGACAATTTCAACGATGTTCTTTCCAACATGGTTGGTCAAGACGACGAGGGACTTGCCACAAAGATATCGACCCAACCTAGTCATCATGAGAAATAGCGAGCTTGCTTTGGAAAGTGTCGGGACCTGGATTAACACATATGAAACCCTCTGTGTATTCTGAACAAGTCACATGATCAGTAGCTAACTCACAGAGTGACACATCGATGAAATACCATCCATTCAACGATTTAACTAAAAAGATAGCAAAATAGTAATAACTGGACCATATTATCAACATTTATTTAACTTGCTACGCAGGGTTTAAGAAACAAATGAAACTCTTGCAGTGGAAAAAGAAAACTTGTGGTAGCCATTCGACATGCCCACAAATAATCGAGTGGGGAGCGCATCCTAGTTCGCAAAGCCTTCAAAGTACTCCTCGAAGAGCTCTTGATTAACTTGACCATCCTCAATCGAGCAACAATGTTTAAAGTCGTGGGTACAATTAGTACTCAGTAAGTCGTAAGGAACAATATGCAGTTAATATTCATGCAAGGCTTGATCAAAGGAATAGACATATGGTTCTTCTGCAGAAAGCAAGTATTGATGATAAATACGGTAAGTAGATTGTAAAGTGTAATTGAAAAGATAAATAATAAATAAAGAGTAAATAATTACTTTGAAACAACCAGTGAACCTCCCATTTACTTCCTAACCAAACCACCAAGTGAACATCCCATCCACAAGTAAACATCACATTCACCAAGTGAATATCTCATTCACCTTCCAACCATTTTTATAAAAACTCTATACCTCGTGTGAAATCCCTAGTCATTGTACATAACCGAGAACACGATTTTTCAAACAGTTTTTACACTCTAGAGATGTTGTACAACTTTACCTACAAGATACAATCAACTCATCATGTTTGCCATGACTCGCCATACGAAAGTATAATTGATCAATCATAACAAAGCCTTTACAATGCTCCGTCTCAACCCAATTCTGTCCGCTAAGATTTCAACACTGAATATCATCACAACCAGACAGGCCACCCACATGCTCCACGTGAGTATATATCCATCCTGGAACTCACACCACAACAACATAACCAAAATTGAGATATTGCAAATTAATCTGCTAGGCCCATCCCATACTGGACATATGGTTGTACGGTATGATGCAGTTCAATGGTACACAAGATTAAGTCCTTAACAATTCACCCAGTGAGACTAGCTCACCCCAATGTGCAAACGACACCCCCTTTACTTTACTGCATGATCACTCGCCTGAGCATAAAATCATTTTATTTAACCACACCAATGACAATCCCTACCATGGCACACAATTTTATAACAGTGGTAGCACATCATAACTTGTACAATAGCAGCATCCCACCACAAATTGTACAGCAGTGGCATCACACCATAATTCCATATATCGTTAAGTCAAGTTAATATTATTGAACATGTGACATGAGCCCATCGTATAAATAAGCATGACTAAGCATATCTATAATAACCCATGTTGGTGATACAAATATGTCTAACTAGTAATGGCTATCCTATGGTGACAAACGATTCATGGTATTCAAAACAATCAAGGTGGCATAATGACAATTAAGTGATTAACTACTCTAAAAACATTTGATATAAAGTAGCATGTAATTTGATAAAAATAATATACTTTCGAAAACATAAGTTCAATATGATCAAAGTACTACGACTTGCCTTGGCCTTACTCAATTACTACACTCTTGGTCTTGAAATCTTGCTCCTGCCCCTGCTCCTTGAAAATCGTTGTCTAAATGAGAGAGAGAAAACGAACGAAAAACTAAAAAATCCAAAATAAATTCAAATAAAATACAAAACTAAAAAACCAACTCTGAAAGAAATAGCTCAATTTTAGATGAATTTAGGAACTTGAACAAGCTGAATCAGAGTTTGGACGAAGGAGAACAGGCTCTCCGAAGATTCAACGGGAGATAAAATCTAGAAAAAGAAAGAGGAGAGAGGGTACTACGACTGACAAGTGGGACTAGAGAATTTTTGAATTTTGCAATAAAGGAAAATCCAAAAAAATATTGAGAAAATGACAAGTGGGCCATGGTCCATGGACCAAGTCCACAGGAAAAATGGTTACGACGCACAGTGCACATGGTTCACGGAATAATGCTGGTAGGTGGGACTGGCTTGACAGTGGATTGGTGCATGGTGGACCAAGTCCACAATTTGGATCTAGGGTTTCAGTTTGAGTCTGCCATGCATGCATCCACGCGGCACTGACAGTGACAACACGGCGATGGCAAGGCTAACATGGCAAAGAGGTGGAGGCGAGGTGGCATGCCACATCGGCGGCGGTCAGGGACCAAGGCTCCGGCGACGACGAGGCACAGCGGAGGTGGGGAGAGCTTGTGTCTGTGCAAAGGGGACGCGGCGAAGACGGCGACGCAGTCGGCTTCCACCAGCGGTGACCATAGGGGCGACGGTGAAGGTTAAGGCATCAAAGTAGCTCGGGTGGTGGGGACGACGGCAACACAACGTCTTCTTAGGGACGGCGAGGTGTGCACCACATAGAATGCAACGAGGCGAGCTCGTTTGCAGCAATGGCATAGACAAAATCTCACCAGAGGTGATAAAAACTTGTGGCGAAGACTTGCAGTGGCGCACGGCTTCTCGGCTTTGATTCGGTGACTTGGCGGCGTGACCTGAGGTGACAAGCTAGGGTTTCAGGTGAGGAGAGCGAGGCGAACCTCGTGACGCGGGTGTGGTGTTATTTAACGGCTAAGGCGGCGGAGTTCAAGACGGAGACGGCGGCCGCGAGCGGAAGGAGGAAACCGTGAAGAAGACAACTACAGATGACTAACGAGTGGGGCCAAGTTGTCAGTGGCAGCAAGAGTGGGAGCGGGTTGGGCTACGGTGCGGAGCAGGTGAGGCAGGACGGACGAGCTGGGCCGAGAAGTGGGCGATTAGCTGGGCTGGCGCAAGTGGGGAAAATGACGGGGCAGGTCGGTGGGTGGTGGGGAAAGGAAAATGGTTTGAACCAGTTTCGGCCCAAATAAAATTTAAGAAAAGGAAAGGGTTTAGGAATTTCAGAAAATAAATTAAATTAAATTGAGCTCAAATAAATAGCAAACAAACTCCAAAAATTTTGTGAAAATTTCAGAACATACTCTGGAACACAAGAAGCTCAAAAAAACGTTTTGAATTTAATTAACATTTAGATTATTCACATTAAATAGTTTTAATTTTTTGTAATTTCAAATTAAGCTTTAAATTAAGCAAGAAAATTCAATTGGTTATTTTTATTTTTAAAAGGCTTCAAAAGAACTCCAAATTTTGGGATGTTACAAATCTACCCCCCTTAAACAAAATCTTGTCCCTGAGATTTGGGCTGACTAAAGAATAGGTGCGGGAACTCGAACCTTGCTCACTATTCCAAGCGGCTTCAAATAATGAGTGAAATAAAGCTGTAACGGATGCTGAACTAATTAAAAAGACTTATTCGAAACGACGTTCTAAACTAATTGAACTTCTTTAGTAGTGACATGGTTCAGTCATCCTCTTGCTGAAGGCGATGGAGTCCTGGTAACTTGACTTGGAGTTTGAGGCATTCCTCGTCCTGCTCATGGCGTAGGGATCCTTGCTGCTGTAGCTCCCATGTTGAAAGGAATTGGTGTCGGGGCTTGCCTTTGTGGACAACTGTGAGCATACTGACCTATCTCGTGGCACTTAACGCCCCTGCCTATTTCATGAACATGACGAACAAAGTATTCATGGAATATTTGGACAAGTTTGTAGTTGTGTTCATTGATGATATATTCATTTACTCCAAGTCAGAAGAAGAATATGCTGAACATTTGAGAATAATCTTGGAGAAACTTAGAGAGCATCAGTTGTATGCTAAGTTCAGCAAGTGCGATTTTTGGAAAGAAGAAAGTTGATTTCCTTGGTCACGTGATGACAGTTGAAGGAGTAGCAGTCGACCCCAGTAAAGTTAAGGTAGTGTTACATTGGGAGCAGCTCAAGACCGTAACTCAGATTCGTAGTTTCTTGGGAATGGCAGGATATTATCGCCGTTTCATCGAAGGATTCTCAACAATTGCTAAGCTTCTTACGGAATTGTTGAAGAAGTAGAAAAAGTTCACTTGGACCCCAGCTTGTGAAGAAAGTTTTCAAGAATTGAAGAAGCGTTTGACTTCAGCCCTAATGCTGATCTTGCCAGATATTCGTAAGGATTTTTATATCTATTGTGATCTTATTGTCAAGGGTTAGGATGCGTACTGATACAAGATGGAAGAGATGTCGCTTATGCATCAAGGCAATTGAGACCCCATGAGGAGAATTATCCTACCCATGATTTGGAATTAGTTGCAATGCTTTGGAAAGTGAAAGAAATTTGTTCAAAACTTCAAGAGGAATTTCAGAAATTGAAGCTAGAAGTTGTATCTGAAGGATTTGTGGCTAATCAAGAAATACAGTCTACTTTGGACAAGCATATTTGTGAAGCCCTACCAAATGACCCAAAAAATCTCCGATATGAAGAAAAAGATGGCAGAAGGAAAATTCAAGGACTTCACCAGAGATGATCAAGATATATTATGGATCAATGGACGTATCTGCGTACCAGACATTAGTGGTTTGTTACAACGTGTGTTAGAAATTTGAACCGGACCTTAAAGACCAGCAGGTTTGTTACAACCGCTAAAGATTCCAGAGTGGAAGTGGGAAGAGATCGGAATGGATTTCATTACCGGTTTACCCAGGACTCAATTGGGTTACGATTCAATTTGGGTAATAGTTGATCGTTTGAGCAAAATTGCTCATTTCTTGCTAGTCAAAACCACTTACTCGGGAGATCACCTTGCAGAGTTGTATATGTCGAGAATCGTCAGTTTACACGGTGTGCCCAAGAAGATAGTATTAGATCGAGGATCTCAGTTCACCTCTCATTTTTGGCAGAGTTTGCATGAAGCATTGGGAACTCATCTGAATTTATTACTGCCTATCATCCTCAAACAGATGAACAGACTGATAGAGTCAATTAGATATTGGAAGATATGTTGAGCGCATGCATTCTAGCTAATGCTACCAGTTGGGACAAGAGTTTGTCGTATAAAAATTTTCATACAACAACAGTTATCAAGCCAGTCTACAATTATCACCGTTTGAAGCCTTGTATAGTCGTGCTTGCAGAACCCCTTTGAATTGGTCAGAAATAACTGAACATGTAGTATTTGGACCAGATATTATTGAAGAAGCATAAGAACAAATGGCCATGATCAGAGGCAGAAAAGCTATACTGATAATCATCACCGCAATCTCAGGTTTGAACCAGAATATTATGTTTATCTTCGAGTTGCCCCACTCAGAGGTGTGAAAAGGTTTTCATCCAAAGGGAAGCTTGCCCCTAGGTATGTTGGTCTGTTTAGGATTTTAGAACGCCGTGGAGAAGTCACCTATCAGTTAGAGCAACCGTAGTCGTTAGCAGGGGTGCATCATGTCTTTTATGTCTCTCAGTTGAAGAAGTATCTTCGTGTGTCGGAAGAACAAACTCAGTTGGATTCAATTGAGTTGAAAGATGATCTCACTTATAAAGAACAACCATTCAAGATTTTGAATGTCGCAGAGCGTCGTACCAGAAGCAAGACTGTTTGTTTTTGCAAAGTTTAGTGGAACAAACACTCAGAAGGAGAAGCAATGTGGGAGCATGAAGAAGTCCTGAAAGCCGAGTTCCCTAGCCTGTTCTCTAGCTAGTCTGAATCTCAGGGTTGAGATTCCTTTAAGGGGGGAGGTTTGTAACACCCTAATTTTTTGAGCTTTTAAAAATCTTTTATTAGTTAGTAGTTAGAAAATTCAACAATTGGATTTTATTTGAATTTTTAATTAAAGCTTAATATAGACTTTTAGCATCAAAACAATTTAATATGATTAATCCCAACATCAACAATTTTCAAAATTATTTTATTTTGATTCTATGTGCTTGGATATATTTTATAGAATATTCTAGAATTTTTCCGAGTTCATTTGCTATTTTCTAATTGCCATTTAGATTTCCTGGTATTTTCTAAAAAGAAAAACTAATTTAAAATCTTGGAACAGTTTTTGAACCAAAACCCAGCCCTGTTCCACTTCTGGCCCAAAACTGTGCGGCCCAGCTCGCCCCCGCGTGTGCCCACTGACATGTGGTCCCCACATGTCAGCCTCTTCCTCTCTCCACGCACGCGCTCCCGTTTTGCTAGCAGGTGGGTCCCGCCATTGCGTCGTCCTCCACGCGCCCGTCTTCCCTGTGCAGCCGACGCGTCCGTCCGCCATGTTTGGAGCGCAAGCTCCGAACGGCAACGGGGATTCTCCAACTAAAACCTCCCAGATTTTCGCATTAAATCTTATCTCGTATCTTCCCGCATCCAAATCTGGCCGAATCAAACCTCAAATCGGTTTCTACCTCCAAGATTTCCGAATTCATTTTCATATTAAAAACGGACTCGATTTGAGGATTCATTATCCCGGGCGCCCGAGCTCCTATATATAACTTTCGAGGTTCGCCAGCGCCTCCGCAACCCAAAGCCCACACCCTCATTGCCCCGAGAACCCTAGCACCGCCGCAATCGGAGTTTTATGTTTTCGGCCGAAGCTTTTCATTTTTTCAATTGTGCCGCCGTCGTCACCGCCTCATCGACGTCGATTACACCGCTGAGTCCGCCGCCACCCGGGCTACCTTGTGACCCCTTCCCCGCTGCAGGAGCGTCGCTAGAACTCTCACCCGACAATAGCCGCACCTCCATTGCCTCTACGACCTCACCGCCGGCCATCACTGTTAACGTCAACCACCCGTAAGTACACCATCGGGTTCGCATTAGCCTTGGCTATCCGCTGATACGACTCACCGCCGGCGAGACACCGTTGTTCGCCGGAAACAATTGGAACCTGAGCGCCGCCGCCTCACCATCATCCATGTTAGCTGCCACCTCAGCGCCCATGCCTGTATGTCGTCCCGTGTCGCCACGTCAGTGCCACGTGTGCGCATGCGTGGCCGTTTCACCGAACCCTAGATACAATCGCTCCGTGAACTTGGTTCACCGTGAACCAAGCCACTGTCAGAATTTCTTTGATTTCTTTTAATTCTAAGAACTCCACGGTTGACATCATGCTTGCGTCATATTCTGGATTTTTCAATAGAAAAATAATTCCAAAAATTCCAATTTAGGGTATTTTCTTTAGTTTTGATCTTCCAATGGTCATATCTTCTTCATCCGAACTCCGATTGAGACCATTCAAATTCCTAAATTCATCCAAATTCGAGATCTATTTATCTAAGATTTTTATTTAATTTTTACAGTTTGTTTTGTCTCTATTATTTATTTATTTTATTTATTTATTTCGTTTACGAGTAGACATTAATTCTTCAGAGACTTTTGAAGAAGTAGGAGTGCACCAAGATCAAGATCAGTACCTAGACCTATTCTAAGGCAAGTTATACCTTTGATCATATTGCACCTAGTTTTCAAAATACTTTGATTCATTATTGCAGTCTACTTTAAGGGTTTATTTAAATGCTTTTGGGTTTAGTTATTAATCCAATTTGTTACATCCACCTTGTCTATTATTATGCCATGATCTTTTATCACCCTAGGTTGGTTCATTATTAGTTGGTATTATCGTAGAACCAACATGGGTTGGTTAGATACGAGTATCATCTGATGTTAATTGCAAATATAAACTTGACTAAGTGATTACAGAACTGTGTGATAAAACTATATGTGTTGTGTGCTATTACTCGTTGATGGCATGTGTTGCACTTAACCAACAGGGTGGGAAAATATTTAGACTGAGGCAAGTCGTGGATAATCGTCTTTTACTGTCCGCTCACACACTTCCGAGGTGTGTGGAGGATTAAGGATAACCGACTAGAGTCGGGTGAATAGAAGGTTTCTAAAAATTCTAGACCAAATTTCACAATTAAGCAAGATGAACTAAGCAATACTATCTAACACAAAATATATGGTACTAAATTAATTTCAATAAGTAAAGACAAGAAATAACCGCAATGGAGACAATGAGGTTTTTCCCGGTATCGAAGATTTGTCGATCTTCACTAGTCCACATTGAGGAAGCTTCACTCAATCAAGACAGCTACACTAATTAAGCCTTCCCTCGATTTTCACTTGGTTGTTATTCCTCCTCTCCGGAGTTGGTGAACACCGAACCAATCACAATCAGCGTCAGACCTCTTCACAATCTTCTTGATGAGATCATTGCGCAAACCTCCGCCAAGCCACCTAGGTGTCAACAAATACCAAGAGAATAGACCTTGACCTTTGCTTGACGACAACCAAGAGCAATTGGATCAAACTAGAATGCAATGCACTTGGTTTTTGCTCACAACCTCACAATTAATGCAATGAGAGTAAATGAGGAGTGAAAAGTGTGCCCTTAGCCCAAGTGTGCTCAAAGAATGCTCAACTTCCTGCCCTTGAGCTGGTGGGGTGTATTTATACCTCCCACAACCAAATGTAGCCGTTGCAGGAAGAAATCAGAAGTTTTCAGGGAAAACGGTAGTTCCGCCGTGTATTGGCCGGAACTACAGCACCTCCATCGAGTGCACAGTAACTGCTATTTCAGAGGTATTAAATGTTCTGACATTGCCATTGGATTTATGGTGCGGAACTACCGTCAACTAACATTCGGTAGTTCCGACGATCGGTACTACCGCTCTCAGTTGAAGCACAAGAGTCCCTTCTCCGGAAAAATCGTTCGCACTAAATTTCAGAAGTACCGCACAGCGGTAGTTCCGCTCATATCATGGCAGTAGTTCCGTTCACATCATGGTGGTACTACCGCTCTTCCAAAAAACTCAAAGAACATTCCGCAAAAAACCAGTACTTTCGATGTGCGGTAGTTCCGCTCATATCATGGTGGTACTACCGCTCTTCCAAAAAATTGAAGAAGTCCAGAAAAGGGTGTTCTCTGGAAAAAAAATGTTCTGCAGAAATTTCAGAAGTTCCGCCCAGCGATAGTTCCGCATATACAATGCCGGAACTACCGTTTTTGTTCAGAAAGCATATTTCATTTTTAAAGCAGACTAGGAATGCATGCATGATCCTTGTCGTAGGGATGGCCCCACCGGCCACAACGCCCAGCCGAAGCACCCTAGAGAACCCCCGAAGCCCCGCGAGGCCCGGAGCAGCAGGACCCTCGGGCCACCCCCGGGGCAGAGCCGAAGCACCCCTGAGGACCCCCGAAGCCCCGTGAGGCCCGAAGCAGCAGGACCTTCGGGCCACCCCCGGGGCGGAGCTGAAGCACCCCGGAGGACCCCCGAAGCCCCGCAAGGCTCGGCAGTAAGACCTTCGGGCCACCCCTGGGGTGGGGCCGGAGCACCCCGGAGGGCCCCCGAAGCCCCACGAGTTCCGGAGATGCAAGACCTTCTGCCACCCCGGCAGTATGAGCACCGGAGGGCCTCGGCCCGCGAGGCCCGGAGCTGAGAGGCCCTCAGCGCGAACCCGAGGCCTCTACTACCTCTCCTGGACCGGAGGCTCTGCTAGGGTGAACCGAGTCCAGGAACGCGTACCATGGACCAAAGCCTAGACGTAGGGGCGAGGAATGTGTCTGCAACCCCTATGGATACTATACTGTAAGATCGAGGTTGAAGAAAACACCGAAGAAAGACCAAGGTTTTTCGGTGGAGATTTTGAAGAGGGGAGGGGCCTTCGGGAGAAAAGAAGAAACGGCGGCTGGAGAGAGAAAGAACCGGAGGAACCGCAGGCAATTAAAGCCTCTCAGCTACCGGAAAGCGGAAGTTCCGAACTTCAAAAGCGAAAGTTCCGAAATCGGAAGTTCCGCGCCTGGGAGACCGGAAGCTCCGATTATCCTGACGCTTCTGGAAGAGAGCTGGAAAACCGAAACTCCGCAACTCAACAGCGGAAGTTCCGGAAAACAGAAGTTCCGCGCCTGGGAGGCCGGAAGTTCCGATTATCCTGACACTTCAGGAAGAGAGAGCTGAATTTGAAGATTTTGCAAATAATCCTTAGTTTTTGCACTCAACCAAGTATCATTCAGGATTATTATGCAATGAAAAGACTAATGTCTATATAAGAAAGTAATTTTTACTAATATATCACATTTGGAGCGAAAATTTGTGATCTTGGATTAACTTGCTCTTTCTCTAAAAAGGAAGTTACCATTTTTAAAGAAAAAGAAAATGAAATGATTTTTAAAGGTTTTAGATTTGGCAATCTTTATTTGGTCGATTTCTCCTCAAATGAATCTTGCTTGAAAACTTGTTTGATTGCAAAAACTTCAATGGGTTGGTTATGGCATAGAAGATTAGGTCATGTGGGAATGATTCAACTTAAAAAGCTTTTTAAACATGACTTAGTGGTTGGCTTGAAGGATGTGAAGTTTGAGAAAAATAGACTGTAGCGCTTGCTGCAAGCGGAAAGCAAGTTGCTAACTCTCATCCTTCCAAAAGTATCATGTGAACCTCTAGGCCATTGGAGCTCTTACATATGGATTTGTTCGGGCCAACAACCTATAAGAGCATTGGGGGTAATAGCTATTGTTTAGTCGTTGTAGATGATTACTCTAGATATACATGGGTATTCTTCTTATATGACAAAGGTGAAGCCTCCAAGAATTTTAAAAGTTTTGCAAAAAGGGCTCAAAATGAATTTGATTTCAAAATAAAGAAAATCCGTAGTGATAATGGTTCCGAGTTCAAAAACACTAATATTGAAGATTATTGTGATGAACTTGGAATAAAGCATGAGCTTTCCACTACCTACACTCGGAGCAAAATGGAGTTGTAGAGAGGAAAAATCGTACATTAATAGAAATGGCTAGGACAATGCTTGATGAGTATAATACTTCCGATCGCTTTTGGGCGGAAGCCATTAATACCGCTTGTCATGCCATAAATCGTCTTTATTTGCATAGGCTTTTGAAAAAGACTTCCTATGAACTTCTTATTGGAAGAAAACCGAACATCTCTTACTTTAGAGTATTTGGTTGCAAATGCTATATCTTAAGAAAGGGTGTTCGACTTTCTAAATTTGCAAGTCGGTGTGATGTTGGTTTTCTACTAGGTTATTCTTCAAATAGCAAAGCATATCGTGTCTTTAACAAAACTAGTGGTATTGTTGAAGAAAGACACGATGTACAATTTGATGAAACTAACGGCTCTCAAGAAGAGCAAGAAGATTTTGATGATGTAGGTAATGGAGCTCTTATGGAAGCAATGAAGAACATGCAAATTGGAGACATTAAGCCTAAAGAAGATCAAAATGAACCATCATCGTCCACAAAAGTCGAGCTGCCTACCTCTTCCGTGACAAATAAAATTGATCTTAATGAAGAAGATGTCAAGGAAGATGATCAATCATTGAATCTACCTCAAAGAATCCACAACGCTATAGCTAAAGACCATCCAATAGACCAAATATTGGGTGAAGTAAGTAAAGGTGTCCAAACTCGCTCTCGTATTGCTTCTTTTTGTGAACATTACTCTTTTGTTTCCTCTCTTGAACCAAAGCGCATAGATGAAGCACTAGAAGATCCGGATTGGGTGAATGCTATGCATGAGGAGCTAAATAACTTCGCCCGGAATGATGTTTGGACAATGGTGGAAAGACCCAAGGAGCATAATGTCATTGGCACAAAATGGGTCTTTCGAAATAAACAAGATGAAAATGGAGTTGTGGTAAGAAACAAGGCAAGGTTAGTTGCTCAAGGATATACTCAAGTTGAGGGTTTAGATTATGATGAAACATTTGCACCGTAGCAACACTTGAGTCTATTCAGATTTTACTTGCTTTTGCATCATGCTTTGATATTAAATTATTTCAAATGGATGTTAAAAGTGCTTTCTTAAATGGCAAAATATCTGAACTTATTTTTGTTGAACAACCTCCGGGTTTTGAAGATCCCAAAAATCCAAATCATGTGTATAAACTCTCAAAGGCGCTATATGGTTTAAAGCAAGCTCTTAGAGCATGGTATGAGCGCCTTAGAGATTTTCTACTCTCTAAGGGATTCAAAATCGGAAAGGTTGATACAACTTTGTTTACTAAAATTATTGATGGTGATTTCTTTGTTTGTCAAATTTATGTTGATGATATAATTTTTGGTTCCACTAATCAAGATTTTTGCAAAGAATTTGGTGATATGATGTCTAGGGAGTTTGAGATGTCAATGATAGGAAAACTCTGTTGCCCTTTCCACCGCCGAAGCCGAATGTGTTTCTGCAGGTAGTTGTTGTGCACGATTGCTTTGGATGAGGCAAACATTGATGGACTATGGAATAACGTTTGATAAAATGCCTCTTTTGTGTGATAATGATAGTGCAGTAAAAATAGCCAACAACCCTGTCCAACATTCAAGAACTAAGCATATAGATATCCACCATCATTTCCTTAGAGATCATGTGTGCAAGGGAGATATTGAAATTAGCCACATTTGCACTGAAAATCAATTAGTATCTTTACCAAACCTTTAGATGAAGGCCGCTTTTGCCTATTGAGGAATGAGTTAAATGTCATTGACTATTCAAATGTCGCTTGAACTCTTGTCACATGCACCATGGGTCTTAGTTGCATTTTTGTCTACTTTAAGATGCCTTTTCTCAAATTTCCGCTCTGATACTACTTGTAGGATCAAGGATAACCGACTAGAGGGGGGTGAATAGGAGGTTTCTAAAATTTCTACATATATCCTGGTAGGGTCAAAAGGGTAATATACAAAACCCCCACAGGGGGCTATAAATAGGGGATCACCCCCCTTTTGTGGAAGTAAGAAAAAAAAGAAAGCAAGCGTAAATTCCCTAGCAATAACCATCTTGTTCTTGTCACTGGCTAGTCCCCTCTTGAGGATCCCCGGAGCCCTCTTGGCCTTGTCCGGGGTCCCCCCTCTTTTACTGTATAGCTCGTTTTGTGCTACTACAGTTGGCGCCGTCCGTGGGGACCGACAAGAATGGCACCTCGAAGAGCCGCTCCTCGCACACGCGCGTCCGGGGCAATGGCAACACCCGAGCCACCCGGCGCCCCGAGGGCCAAGCGAGGTAGGACCTCCAAGGCCGCGGAGCCCGTGGCTCGTCCCGAAGAGGAGATCGAGCACTCCACGGACACCATGGCTGGCGAGGCGCCCCCAGACCCAGGCGGTCGGCCAACCACTCGCTTCGGTCCCACCGGGGGCAGCACAGCAAGCTCGTGATCTACACCAAGAGCTGGTAGATCTCCACCGGGAGCTACTCGATCTCCGGCAACGGGGCAGCGGCCCCACCATCGCCCACGGGGGCGACGCGCTGCCTGGAACCGGGCCGCCGCCCCAGGGTCCTCCGCCGTCGCTCTTGAACCGATCCTCCGGGGAGATCCCAACTCTCCCTTGAGCGCGGGGCTGGAGGCGGCCCGCTGGCCCCCTGGCTTCAAGATGCCGGAGGTCCGGCCCTTCGAAGGATTGACGGACCTGTCGGAGTTCCTTCGTGTCTATGAAACCGCCATAGAGGCCGCCGGGGGGGGATGACACCACGAAAGCAAAAACCTTGACCCTGCCTCTAAGGTGGATAGCACTAACATGGTTATTTACTATCCCCCCGCGCTCCGTATATGCATGGGAGCAACTGCGGGACATGGTGCGCAACAGCTTCCAAGGAAAGTACGCCGAGCCTAAGGACGCAGGAGATTTGTTCGCCATGAAGCAGACCCCAGGCGAGCCCCTCCGCGGCTTCTTCAGGAGGTTTGCAGAGGTCAAATGCCAAGTGAAGGGGGTCAACGAGACGACCGTGATCAATGCCGCAACGTGCGGGTTCCAGAAGGGGCCCTTGGCGGAGCGCCTCGCCCGCAAACCCGTCCGCTCAGTGGCGGAGCTCTTCGACAAAATGGAAGAGTATGTCAGGGCGGAGGAAGACAACACACGGCGGGGGGTACCTCCGGCCGCCTCGCGCCGGAAGCTGCGATGGTCAGATCAGGCCCCCCCCAAAGGAGCCAGCAGCAGCGGCCGCCCAGCCAAGGGGGCGAAACATGTACAACGTTGAAGGACAAGAAGAGCCAGACCCGTGCGGGCATCGCCGGGGCGGGTCGCGGCAGACAGGACGGAAGACACACCGGCACACGGTTGTTCGCGGACTGCACGACGAAGGGTCCCACTCAACGCTGCAATGCCGAACCCCCCGGGACGGCCAGGAGAGGCCACTCCTGTTTTGTGACCTGCACGGCGAAGGCTCCCACACCACCCAACGTTGCCGCACAATCGCAGCCATGCAAGAATACATGGGCCGCGATCGCTTTGCGGAGCCAAATGATTGGGGGAGGCCACGGAACCAAGTACCCGCCCCGCCCCCCAGGCCTCGCATTGAAGGGACACACGCAGAGCAGCGACAGAGGATCATCATCAGGCCTCTCGTCAAAAAGGCAACGGCGGGCTTACGCATGCCAAATACACCATATGGCGACGTGCGCAACCTCTAGCCCGCCACGCTACACCGAAGTACCCATCACCTTCGGCCCCGAGGACGCCAAGGGCGTGTATTTCCCTCACCAAGACCCTCTGGTCATCTCGGCAAACATTGCGGACTTCGAGGTGCGCTGCGTCCTGGTGGATGGAGGAAGTTCCGCGGACCTACTGTTCGCGGAAGCGTTTGACAAGATGATGATTCCGAGGGACCGGTTTGCCGCCAGCATTCCTCGTGAGGCTTTGCGGGAGGCCGAATGCGACCGGGTAGATCGACTTGGCCGCCACCTTCGGTGACGGCTACGCCACCCGCACGGAAGTCATCACGTTTGATGTAGCTCAGATGCCGTATCAGTACAACGCCATTTTGGGATGGGCCACGCTAAATACATTCGGTGCTATAGCACACCACAACTTCCTTTGCATGAAGATCCCCGCTCGGGAAGGGGTAGTCACAGTGAGGGGAGATCAAGATCTGGCAAGGCAGACGGAGCACGAAGCACTATCCCCCGCCCACCATGTCCACACAGTAGGAACAGATGCCGCACAGCCAACTGGTACCCCGCCAAGATGGGCGCCGAAGGCTAAGCCCGAGGGCCAGCTCCTACGGGTGCCCATCGCTAAAGATGAACCAGACAAGATGGTGGCCCTCGGCGCCGAGCTATCAACCAAGGCCTGCGAAGACATACTTACGGTGCTCCGCCGCAACAAGGATATCTTCGCTTGGGGCCCCGAGGACATTCCGGGGGTCCCACGAGAAGTTGTTGAGCACCGATTAACATTACGAAGCAACGCTGTGCCCAAGAAACAGAAGTTGCGTCGCATGTCAGTAAAGCGCCTGGAGGCCGCAAAAAAGGAGGTCACCAGGCTCTTGAAGGCCGGGGTAATCAGGGAGATCAAACACTCAGATTGGTTAGCCAACCCGATCCTCGTGCAGAAGGGGGAAGGGGACTGGCGTATGTGCGTCGACTTCACTGACCTCAACAAGGCCACACCCAAAGATGATTTCCCCCTACCCCGCATCGATCAACTGGTGGACGCCACCTCGGGCTGCGAATTGATGAGCTTCCTCGACGGTTCCACCAAGTGTTCATGGCAAAGGACGATGAACTCAAGACAGCCTTCATCACACCCATCGGCACATACTGCTACACTCGCATGCCCTTCGGTCTGAAGAACGCGGGAGCCACGTTTAGCCGACTCGTCAACAAAGTTCGCCGACCACTCGTAGGAATGTCGGTTTATGTTGACGATGTGGTAGTTAAGAGCAAGCTTCATAATTCCCACATGTCCGACCTCCAAGAAACATTCACCAACCTCAGGATGAAGGGCATAATGCTCAATCCAAAAAAGTGCGCCTTCGGCGTCCGAGTCGGAAAACTGCTTGGTTTCCTGGTCTCGCAAAGGGGCATAGAGGTAAACCCGGAGAAGATCAAAGCTATACAGGATGGCACCCCCCCGCACGGCCCGCGAGGTACAAAAACTCACGGGCCGCCTTGCGGCGCTTAGCAGGTTCCTGTCCCGCTCGGCGAGCGGGCATTGCCATTCTTCAAGACACTCCGTGGAGCGGAGCCCTTCAGCTGGACCCAAGATTGCCAAGAAGCATTCCAACAGCTCAAAGAATATCTCGCCAAACTCCCTAGCCTAGCGAGCCCAGCCGGAGGGGCGACACTTCTGCTTTACCTCGCGGCCTCGTCTGCAGCCGTCAGCGAAGTCCTTGTTCAAGACGAAGGAACCCAGCGCCCAGTGTACTATGTATCCGAGGCCTTGCAGGAAGCCAGAACCCGGTATACAGAACTGGAAAAGCTAGCCTACGCCCTCCTCATGGCCTCCCGCAAGCTTCGACATTATTTTTTGGCCCACGCCATCGTAATTCCCACATCCTACCCGTTGGCCTTGATGTTAAGGAACAAGGACGCATCCGGTCACATAGGCAAGTGGGCAGTCGAGTTAGCACCGTTTGATGTTACCTTCACCGCACGTACAGCGATAAAATCGCAGGCGCTCGCAGACTTCGTCGCCGAGTGGACCCCGCAACAAGCAGACCAAGCACCAGACCTGGTTGAGGCACCTTGGGTGATTACCACGAATGGTTCGTGCTGTGCTATGGGGGCCGGCGCCGCTGCCATCTTGACCGCGCCGACGGGCGCACAATCTCATACGCCGCGCGCCTAAACTTCCCAACAACAAACAACGCCTCTGAATACGAGGCCATACTACTCGGCTTACGGAAGGCTAAAGCAATAGGCGCAAAGCGCGTAATAATCAAAAGCGATTCCCGCCTCGTTGCAGGGCACTTCGACAAATCATTCATAGCAAGGGACCCGGAGATGTCCAGATACCTAGCGGCCGCCCGGGCCGAAGGGAACAACTTCCACGACATCACCGTCCAGAGCATCCCGCGCAACTCCAATGACGCGGCCGATAGACTGGCCAAGATAGCAAGCGCCAACGAAAACCCACCACCGGATGTACTATACTCTAGGCTGCAGGAACCATCAATCGCCTTAAGCACAACGAATCGAGCCCGGCAAAGGATGTGGCACGGAGACGCCACCACCGGAGTCGAGGCCGGTTCTGCGGTCGAACAACGGATCAAGGGACCCTATCCGAAGATACCTTGAAGGAGAAGAGCCCGCCGAAGCAACCGAGGCAACCCGCCTAAAGCACCGAACCCGCAACTACTGTATCATCGACGGCCACCTATACAAGGGAGGTGTCTGCGACCCATTGCTGCGGTGCATCTGCCAGGCCGAGGGGCAATCCTTCCTAAGAGAAGTACGCGAACGACTCTGCGGAGCGCACCAAGCACCACGGAGCCTCGTGGGAAAAACTTTTTGCCAAGGTTTTACCGGCCACGCTGGCCGACGCAAAAACACAGTGCAAGATCGCCAGGTGCCAATGGGCCACCATCACCCAAGGCCCCACCGCACGATTCTGACCACTTGCTCCAATATGGCCCTTCGCACGATGGGGCCTCGATATCATCGGCCCCTATCCCACCGCCAAGGGCAGCCTGCGCTTCGCATTCGTCGCCATCGAGTACTTCTCCAGATGGGTGGAGGCCGAACCAGTGGCCAAAATCACGGCCTCGGCGGCACAGCGGTTTGTTTGGATGAACATTGTGTGTCGATATGGGGTGCCCTGGGAAATAGTCACCGACAACGGCACACAGTTTGATTCCGCGGCCTTCAAAGTTTTCTGCCAGAGCATCGGCACCAACATATGCTTCGCATCCGTCGGCCACCCCGAATCAAATGGGGTCGTAGAGCGCACTAATGGCAATTTGCTGGCTGGACTCTCCAAGCGTCTCGTGGGGCTCTCGAAGGGGCTGTGGCCAGAGGAACTCCAGAAGGCTTTATGGGCGATACGCATGTCCCCGACAAGAGCCACAGGCTTCTCCCCCTTTAAGCTTCTCTTCGGGGACGAAGCAGTAACACCAGCCGAGATCGCAGGAAGATCTCTCCGGACAACCGCAGGAAGCACAGAGGATCGAAGGGCCTCAATAGATCTCCTAGAAGAGCACCGAGTAGAAGCAATCTCCACGATGGCCAAGTATGTCGAAGGGGTCGCTACGGCATACAACCGGCGGGTCAGGATCCGCACACTAGCACCAGGCGATATGGTACTCAAAAGGGTACCAAACGCAACAACACTGGGGAAGTTCGAATCAAAATGGGAAGGACCCTACATCATCACACGAAGCACAAGGGCAGGGTCCTACTACATAGCAACGCCAGAAGGACAACAGCTGGATCACACATGGAACGCCAAGAGCCTCTGGAAGTATTACCCCTAGAAAACACCGGCTGCACCCGGATAGCTCCTCTCCCCGAGTGTACGCAGCTCTACCCATGTAAAGCAAATTTTGACAAAAATATACAGCCATGAGCAGTAGCAAAGACGCCACATGGGGCCCCGAGCCCCAGCGCACACTAACTCACCCCTCGGGTGTGAAGTGTATAAACTGACACCGCGCATGGCCACCGGCCCCGGTAATAAACGCGATAACTCGCAAAGATGTCACACGGGGCCCCGAGCCCCGGCGCACACTAACTCACTCATCGGGTGTGAAGTGTATAAACTGACACCGCGCATGGCCACCGGCCCCGGTAATAAACGCGATAACTCGCAAAGACACCACATGGGGCCCTGAGCCCCGGCGCACACTAACTCACCCCTCGGGTGTGAAGTGTATAAACTGACACCGCGCATGGCCCACGGCCCCGGTAATAAATGCGATAACTCGCAAAGACGCCACACGGGGCCCCGAGCCCCGGCGCACACTAACTCACCCCTCGGGTGTGAAGTGTATAAACTGACACCGCGCATGGCCCACGGCCCCGGTAATAAACGCGATAACTCGCAAAGACGCCACACGGGGCCCCGAGCCCCGGCGCATACTAACTCACCCCTCGGGTGTCCTCGTTTCAATCACAAGGAGCTCCGGCGGAGCCCAAACTAGAAAGAATGGGGGACGGCGCAGGCTTCGCCTCCCCCTCATTTCAATCACAAGGGGCTCCCCCAGAGCCCAAACTAGAAAGAATGGGGGACGGCGCAGGCTTCGCCTCCCCCTCGCTTCAATCACAAGGGGCTCCCCCGGAGACCAAACTAGAAAGAATGGGGCTCCCCCTCGTTTCAATCACAATGGGCTCCCCCAGAGCCCAAACTAGAAAGAATGGGGGATGGCACAGGCTTCGCCTCCCCCTCGTTCTAATCGCAAGGGGCTCCGGCGCAGGCTTTGCCCCCCCCCCTCGTTTCAACCACAAGGGGCTCCCCCGGAGCCCATACTAGAAAGAATGGGGGACGGCACAGGCTTCGCGTCCCCCTCGTTCTAATCGCAAGGGGCTCTGGCACAGGCTTCGCCTCCCCCTCGTTCAATCACAAGGGGCTCCCCTGGAGCCCAAACTAGACAGAATGGGGGACGGCGCAGGCTTCGCCTCCCCCTAGTTTCAATCACAAGGGGCTCCCCCGGATCCCAAACTAGAAAGAATGGGGGACGGCACAGGCTTCGCCTCCCCCTCGTTCTAATCGCAAGGGGCTCCTCCGGAGCCCAAACTAGAAAGAATGGGGCTCCCCCTCATTTCAATCACAAGGGGCTCCCCCGGAGCCCGAACTAGAAAGAATGGGGGACGGCACAGGCTTCGCCTCCCCCTCGTTCTAATCGCAAGGGGCTTCGGCGCAGGCTTCGCCTCCCCCTCGTTTCAATCACAAGGGGCTCCCCCGGAGCCCAAACTAGAAAGAATGGGGGATGGCACAGGCTTCGCCTCCCCCTCGTTCTAATCGCAAGGGGCTCCGGTGCAGACTTCTCCTCCCCCTCGTTTCAATCACAAGGGGCTCCCTCGTTCTAATCGCAAGGGGCTCCCCCGGAGCCCAAACGAAAAATAATAAGGGACGGCGCAAGCTTCGCCCCCCCTCGTTTAGATCACAAGGGGCAACATCGCAAAGGTGCAACTCAGAAAAATATACATTGTTACATCGCAACATTACAACTCTGAAAAACTTACATTGTTACATCGGAAAGGTACAACTCAGAAAAATATACATTGTTACATCGCAACACAACTCCAAAAAACATACATTAGTACAGCGCAAAGATATGACTCCGAAGTATACATTGTTACACATCAAGGTCCCAATTTTCCACTTGAGCATCCCACGAAGCAAGCTCCTCTTCGGAAGAATCGGAGGCAACAAGACGATTGTAACACTCCATCGCCCATGCAAACAGCTCCCCGTCGGGGACACCAAGATGCTCGTACGCCTGATCCGCCCCTGCCCAGCATCGGCCACGCCCAAGCAGTCGGGGGCAAAACCAACGCCTCGCCCCACCCAAAAGGCGCGGATCTCAGCACGACCTCGGGCGGCCTTAAGCTCACGGAAACGCCAGAAGCGCTCCATGGACCGCTCCGGGTTATGGCGTTTCCAGCGCTGCCACCAGGCACCACGATACAAGACCCCACGGTAAAAAAATTTGCAGGGGACACCCATGGCGCGCGGGGGCTCAGGGCTCGCGGGGCGTGCGGGGCACGCGACCCGCTCAAAATAAGCGAGGCGCTCAGCCTTCGCACCGCGAGGTGCTGCTACCACTTTCGTATTCCACCCTACGGCGGGGCTGGGCCCCCGTGTGGCGGTCCACCAAAACGACATCGGTCCGTCCTAGAGCCAAAGCGATCGTACAAACCAAACTCAAAACCAGCCATTGTCATTCAACGAAGAGAAGTATCATTACAAAAACATGCCCCACCCAAGAGCCGAGCAGCGGGACAAATGATTAAGACGCTAGCCTAGCCTCCGACGCACACCTTATGCCCTTGGTCCTCACCGCTTTGCCCTTGGTCTTCCGCCCAAAGACCCGACGCAATGGGGCCATCACGCCTCGCGTCCTTGTGGCGCTCAAAATAAGCGAGGCGCTCAGCCTTCGCACCAAACGTTCATCGACAGCGACGTCGGACCCTGAAGCCACGGGCAAGGAGCGCGCCCCAAGGGCATCAACATGCCCAAAGCCGCCTTTATGTAGCGACAAGAAGGCCGCGGTCCAGGCGACCTTCACGTAGTGATCACCGTAGGCTTGGGCGGCGGAAAGAATATCTCGCCACCTCGACGAAGGCGGTCCAGCGTCCGATCAACCTCTGAAACACGGTGTGTTCTCGGTGGTGGCACGGCGTCGAGCGCGGTAACGTTGGCCTCCACTGCTTCCATCGCCTACCAGACAGCACGCGACACTGACTCGAATAGCTCCCGCTTCGAGGCGAGCTCCACGTCCAAGTCCGCCTTAACCCGGCGAAGCGTCTGCACCTCGTCGCGAAGGCCCTGCCGCTTCACCTCTAGCACGGAAACCCATACCTCGAGAGCCTTCGCCTTTTCGGTAAGCCCGCCGCGCTCCAGCAGAAAGCGCCTCGCTACGAGCGAAGGACGAGTCCACCTGACCTTGGATCTCCGCGTACTCCCGCGTAATGTCCGCGTGAAGAGCGCGGGAGAGCATCATTGTCTGCAAAACGATACGGTCGAGCACGTACAACCTTGTCAAAAAAGGGTACTCACCCTAGCGGAGTTCGCTTCAATTAGCCGAAACATCTCGCTCATCGGCATTTTCTCAAACAGCTGAGACACGACGGGCGGGGCGGCAAAACGAGACACCTCCTCGCACACGGTGGCCGCACCAGGGCTGATCTTAAAGTCGTTGGTGCACAACGGCCCAAGATTGGCCGCGGGAGTGGCCCCGCGAGCACCAGCGATGTCGTGTCCCCTGGCACTAGATTGCACGCCCACATCAGTACCCCCGCCCTCCGAAGACTCGTTGAGCGCTCCTTCGATTCCACCACCTACGAAGTTCCCGGTGGGTGTAAAAAACCATACCCGGGGTCGCGGAGCATCTCCAACTACGTCAACCATCGTGTCTTCAGTACCGCAGCCGTACCACCAGAGGAACCCCCAAGGGCCAGACTCACAACGAAGAAGGAACCCATTGCACGAACCGTTGGAGGCCACCCGCTCGGCCTGGCCTGAGGGCGCACGGGCAGCCTTCAGAAGACGGGCGGTCGACGCCTGTGCCAAGGGTAGAGCGGCGGGCTCCGCTGGCCCGCCGAACTACAACGGCGCAGCTTCGATTGGCCCAGGAGCATTCACTCTTTCGCAGCGCTTGCTGCGCCGCTTGCCGCGCCGGGGGTCCGACCGTTCCTCAAGAACGGTGGCTGGGTCCAAATACGCCCGATTCAACCGCGCCTCGCACACGACAAGCGCCCGTTTCGAGTGCTCCTCGCCGGTGTAGGGACCGAGAAGCTGCTCCGCAACACGGGCCGCCTCGTCCACAGGAAGAACTGCAAAATCATAAGGTCAAGAAAGGGAAGACAACCATACCGCAGTAACAAGGCGACAATTACCGCTATGGCCCTCCGGCAAACCAAGCGCACGAACGCCGTGCGCTTCCGCTCCGAGGCGGACATCCCAACCTCACGCCAGCGGCCACACCCGGAGCGCGCAAAATTCCTCCACTAAGTCACGGGTGGAGAACCGCCGCATCACCGTCATAAGAAGTTGAAGAAGGGATTCCTCCCTTGAGCTAAGCTCGATCTCGGGGATGGAATCAGCCGAATAGGACCCCCGCACGACCGCAACCCATCCTCACTTGGGGACGTGTGGTAGAACCACCTCCGGGTCCAGTCCGTCTCCCAGCGGTTGCGGGAGGCAGGAGCGGGCAGGTACCGAAGGAAACGCGCCTTCGGTTGGAAGTTGACGATCCCGAAGTTTAGTGTCTCCCCGGTATCTTTCTTTTTCTTCAGCTGGCAACGGGCGTCGTGAAGATAGGCGAAGAGCCTACCTTCTCCGGCTGCGCCATCGGAGCGAAGAACCCACTCAAGACCCCGAACTTCACAAGGGAGTTCGGGGTCAACTGAGCAAGCTCCACACGGTAGAGCTACAGCACGCAGCTCACCAACCCCACGCATGGAAGTCGGAGGCCCGCATCGAGGTAGGAACAGAACAAAACAGCCTCACTCTCTCGAGGTGTGGGAACCGTCTCCACCCCGGGGGCCCGAACGAGGTGGAGGTCCGCAACTTTTCCTTCCTTCGCAAGCACTCGGAGGACCGCAGGAGTCACCAGAGATCGACCCAGCTCGTCAGTAAGTATCGCCGGAGCCCCCTCGTCTCGCACGCGCCTCGTCATCTAGCAGCAAGATGCGGCAAGAAAGCGCAAGTAGACGAAAAAATAAGGAGATGCAACTGAGCCAGGGGGGCCACAACCCCGTATTTATACACACCCTAGGGCCACGAAATGACGAGGCATGGAAATCGAAGAGACGCTGACTGCCGAGCAAGTGACGCGTGTGCCCTAAAACCCAACGGTCGCGCACCAAAAACGAAGAGGCGTGACTCATTAACGAATCGACGCGATGGTCAAGGAAGCGGCGCGTCCCATTAATGACCAATCACACCGCATTAAAGCAACCGGCTACCACTACCCGCATAGTCCAAAGAATGGCCACAAGGATAGGTCATGCCAAGGCAGCCCGCCAGTCAAGGGGACGGTGTGCCTGGTCTTCCTTCGGGAAAAATGGAGCGGTTTCAACCATGGCAAAGCAGGACCTCGAACGCGAGGGGCTTGTCGTAGGCATGGCCCCACCGGCCACAACGCCCAGCCGAAACACCCCGGAGAACCCCCGAAGCCCCACGAGGCCCGGAGCAGCAGGACCCTCGGGCCACCCCCGGGGCAGAGCCGAAGCACCCCGGAGGACCCCCGAAGCCCCGCGAGGCCCGGAGCAGCGAGACCTTCAGCCACCCCGGGCGAGCCGGCACCCGGGACCCCGAAGCCCCGCAAGGCCCGGAGCAGCAAGACCTTCGGGCCATCCGGCGGGCCGAGCACCGGAGGGCCCCGGCCCCGCGAGGCCCGGAGTCGCAAGACCTTCGCCACCCGGGCGGGCCGAGCATCCTGTAGGGCCCCGAAGCCCATGAGGCCCGGAGCTGAGAGGCCCTCAACGCAAACCCGAGGCCTCTACTACCGCTCCTGGACCGGAGGCTCTGCTAGGGTGAACCGAGTCCAGGAACGCGTACCATGGACCAAAGCCTAGACATAGGGGCGAGGAATGTCTCTGCAACCCCTATGGATACTATACCCTGGTAGGGTCAAAAGGGTAATATACAAAACCCCCACAGGGGGGCTATAAATAGGGGATCCCCCCCACCTTTTGTGGTGGTGAGAAAAAAAGCAAGCATGAATTCCCTAGCAATAACCATCTCATTCTTGTCACTGGCTAGTCCCCTCTTGAGGATCCCCGGAACCCTCTTGGCCTTGTCCGGGGTCCCCCCTCTTTTACTGTATAGCTCGTTTTTTGCTACTACAATCCTAATTTGATCCAAAGGCATAATGATGTACTTTTAAGCTAATAGTTAAGATCCCCCTTAATAGTACAGCATCTATCCTAAAATCCGGTCTTCCAACATACTCCTAAGACCGGTAAAATTCATAAGGGGTCCTAGACTATTTTACACCTTGCCCTTGAAACAAACTCCATATTCTTGATATCCTTTGGCATGCAACTCCTTATTTTGACTTTGTCATTTAGGACTAAACCTTGTAATCACTCAACAAACATATTAGTCACATATTAACATATTATCATTAATTACCAAAACATATTTTTAGGGGCCTAGATGCTTTCAGTGTGCGACTAAGAGATTATCACAAGGTCTTTACAAAGTTCCATTTTAACTTGGTTCTGCTTGCTAAGGATTCGCCATCTCGCCCCCCTCTTGCGCCGCTCATCAAGCCAAACAGAACCGACTCAAAAGTTTGCTAATTAGTTGGCCAGGTCCACTCCATAATGGACTTGTGGTTGCACGGTATGGCCTAGATCAATGGCGTACAAAGTTAAGTTCTTAGTTGGCTGCTTAGGCGAGGCTACCACATCCCAATGTGCCTCCCGACCCCCTTTACTGCACGATAACTCGCCCAAGCATAAATCATTTTTGGTTCAACCCAACCAAATGGCAACCCTTGACATGGTACACCATCATTTAGCAACAGTGGCCATACCACAATTCCATATTTTCTTTAGTCAAGTTCAATCCTTCCCTTGATTATGTGATCGCGAAACCCGTCGGGTAACTAAAGCAAGACTAAGCAATAAGCGCGCACATGTTGGTAATGCAAATATATCAAATTACAAATTAACCATCCTGTGGTGTCCAAGAATTTATGTCATTCAAGGGAACATGTCATTCTCAATTTATCAAGGAGGCATAATGGAAATTAGGTAATTAACTATTCTCGAAACCATTTTTATACAACTAAACATGCATGCCATCTTGTGGTGTCCAAGTATTTATGTCATTCAAGGGAACATGGGTACGACATGATCAAAGGTTTACGACTTGCCTTCATTGAAGATTTGCGATGCGTTGGTTGCTAGTTCGGAGAATTCTTCTGAAATGCCGGAATCTATACGTGCGAAAATAATAAAATAAATAAACAAAATACCAAATAAAATGCAAAAAATCTAAAACTAGAACCAAATGAAAGATACTAATTTTAGATGAATATAGAAATTTGAATAACTCAAATCGGAGTTCGGAAGAAGAAGATAAGGCCTTCGGAAGTTTGAAAATACATAAAATGATAAAATTGGGGTTTTCCTGAGTTTTAGATTAATTTTTGAAAAGGAAATTCATTTTATTAACTCAGATGACGTCAGCCCTAGGGAATAAGAATTCGGCCATATTTGTTTTTCAAAAGGAAAACCAAAATGCCACGCGAGCGCTACATGGACTACCACGTAGGCATCCACGCCGACGTGGCCATGACGTGTCACCATGTGGCACTGCCACGTCGACAAAAAAGGCGGTGCACACGGCCGGAGGCTTCTCCGGCGAGCATGGCGAGGCGGAGAGGGGCGGTGAGGTGCTCGGGACTTTGGGGATGAGCGGCGAGCGTGCTGTACCACAGAGGGGTGGCCGAAGCGGGGCACCGGCGAGAAGGGAGGTGGCGGCGAATCTCCGGGCTGTGGCGCAAAGCTTTGGGAGAGAGAGAGGGAAAAGATGGAGCGAAGGGAGGAGACGGAGAAAAAATGGAAAGGAAAGATGGAGCCAGGCGGAGGCGAGCACTGGGCGGGGACGAGGGAAACCGGGGCGGCAACGGGACGACGTTGTCGGTAGGAAAACAAGGAGAAGAGGCGGAAGATCGGGGCGGAGGCGGTGATGGGACGTGACACGGATGCGGGCACGGCGACGGGCTCGAGGCGGTGAAACGGGGAGGCGCCAGCTGAAATCGCGGCAGTGGGCGTGGACGAGGAGGCGTGCGTGTGCGCAGACAAGCCAGGGGAAGAGGATGAACAGGCGCGCAGCTGACACGCAGGGCCCACGCGGCAGAGAGAGGGAGCGGGTCGGCGAGGGCGGAAAAAGGTCGGCGTGGCTGGGCCGGGCCAGGCGAATAGGAATGGGCCGGAAGAATTCGGCCCGTGAACAGTGCTGAGAATTTAAATGATTTTCTGATTTTAAAAAAATACAACAAATCAAAAGGCTTTTTAGAAAATAGCAAATAAAGCCCAAAAATTCTAGAAAAATAGACAGAAATTCCTTGAATCATTTGGAACTTAATAAAAATATTTTCAACTTTAATTTATCTTTAAATTTTGCAAATAACATATTTCTATTTTTTGGGAAATAGGAAAAACTCTTTTTAAATTCTGGAAAATTCAACAAAATACTTAAAATAATAACTTTGACTTTAAATACCGGAAAACTCAACTAAACCAAATTTTAATTAATTGAATTTTTATTAATTCATATTAAATTATTTTTGACTTTTCTGAAATTCCAAATTATGCTTTTGTAATAAAGGCAAATGGTTATTTTTTCAATTTTTTTTTAAAAACTCTGAAAATAGGATGTTATATCATCCAATGTAGTGATCATAAAAAGGTTCTATATGCCACTCACTAGATGGAAGGCATAGCTGTCGAATGGTGGGAAAACTTCTGTGCAGCGCATGAGACAACGCAAAACATTACATGGGAAGAGTTTTCGGCTACTTTTCCCCAATACCATGCACGAGAAGGAATCATAGATCTGAAGAAGGATGAGTTTTGCGCTCTCAAACAAGGAGGGATGTAAGTAACTGCATATCTTAATTAATTTTCTCAGCTTGCCCGCTATACCGCGGAAGATGTCGCCACAGATAAGGCCCGTCAGAGTCATTTTCTGAAGGGACTGAATTCTGGATTGCAAATTAACTTGATTGCCCATACTTTTCCAGACTTCCAGGAGCTAGTCAACAAAGCTTTGATTTTGGAAGATAAGCGTAGAAAACTGGAAGACAGCCGCAAACGCAGGATGGCTCAGCAAGGAAGTCACCAGTTACAGCAGAAGGCAAGAACAGTTCCGCAGTTGCTTAACCGTTTTCCGCCATAGAACTCTTTCAGGACACCTACACCGAGTTCAGCACCTCGTCGAGTGGTTTAGAATTTTCACAACCCGGTACCAGCCAACCCCAATACAGGGAACAACCCCGAGAGTGGACCAAGAGTTTGTTTTTCCTGCTGTCAGCCAGGGCACTTTGCCAATCAATGTCCGTAAAAGGGAATAGTAACTCCAGTACGCTTCAACCTTGGAGCTACACCAGCCAAGACACCAGCGCAAAGAAAAAATCAGGGAGTATCTCAATTTTTCGGCCAATCTGGAGGAGCACCGCAATCCGTGGTCAGAGGTCGTGTCAACCACATCACTCTAGAAGGAGCCCAGGGAGCACCCGACGTCGTACTGGGTAAGTTTATGGTAAACTCAGTACCTGCATTAGTTTTGTTTGATTCTGGAGCTTCGCATTCGTTTGTTTCTAGAGTTTTTTGCAACCAATAATAATTTGAAAGTTAACTCTCTTAAGCATACTCTGTTAGTCCAGTCGCCTGGAGCAAAGTTAAGCTCAAAAGTGGGATGTTTAGGCACTAAGTTACTCATAGTCGTAGTTGAGTTTCTAGCCAACTTAATTGTTCTAGACACCCAAACCTTAGATGTCATTCTTGGCATGGATTGGTTATCAAAGCACAAAGTTGCGCTAGATTGTAGCCGAAGAGCTGTAACAATCGAGGATACCAATGGAAAGAAAGTAGAGTTTCTAGCCACCTCCGTCCGTGATGGACATCTGTTAGTCAACAGTACGAAGACCATATCTTTGGAAGATGTGCCTATTGTTAGAGAATATCCAGACGTGTTTTCAGAAGAGTTACCAGGAATGCCACGGACCGTGACATCGAGTTTGCCATCGATCTAGTACTAGGAACAACACTAATTTCAAAGAGACCCTATCTGATGCCGCCTAATGAGTTAGTAGAGATGAAAAAGCAGATCAAAGAACTTCTTGAGAAAGGTTTCGTAAGACCTAGTTCATCACCATGGGGAGTACCAGTCTTGTTTATCAAAAAGAAAGATGGAAGCATGAGAATGTGCATTGATTATCGTTCTCTGAATGAAGTTACTATCCAGAACAAGTACCCATTGCCCCGCATTGATGATTTGTTTGATCAGATGAAAGGAGCCGGAGTGTTCTCAAAGATCGACCTACGATTAGGTTACAGTCAATTGAAGATATGTCCGAAGGATATACCAAAGACCGCTTTCTCAACACGATACGGACATTATGTGTTCCTAGTCATGTCCTTTGGTCTAACTAACGCCCCTGCCTATTTCATGAACATGATGAACAAAGTATTCATGGAATATTTGGACAAGTTTATAGTTATGTTCGTTGATGATATATTAGTTTACTCCAAGTCAGAAGAAGAATATGTTGAACATTTGAGAATAATCTTGGAGAAACTTAGAGAGCATCAGTTGTATGCTAAGTTCAGCAAGTGCGATTTTTGGAAAGAAAAAAGTTGATTTCCTTGGTCACGTGATGACAGTTGAAGTAGTAGCAGTAGACCCCGGTAAAGTTAAGGCAGTGCTACATTGGGAGCAGCTCAAGACCGTAACTCAGATTCGTAGTTTCTTGGGAATGGCAGGATATTATCGCCGTTTCATAGAAGGATTCTCAACGATTGCTAAGCCTCTTACGGAATTGTTGAAGAAGGAGAAAAGGTCCACTTGGACCCCAGCTTGTGAAGAAAGTGTTCAAGAATTAAAGAAGCGTTTGACTTCAGCCCCAGTGCTGATCTTGCCAGATATTCGCTAGGATTTTGATATCTATTGTGATGCTTCGTGTCAAGGGTTAGAATGTGTCCTGATACAAGATGGAAGAGTTGTCGCTTATGCATCAAGGCAATTGAGACCCCATGAGGAGAATTAACCTACCCATGATCTGGAATTAGTTGCAATGCTTTGGAAGTGAAAGAAATTTGTTCAAAACTTCAAGAAGAATTTCAGAAACTGAAGCTAGAAGTTGTATCTGAAGGATTTGTGGCTAATCAAGAAATACAGTCTACTTTGGGCAAGCATATTCGTGAAGCCCAACCAAATGACCCAAAAAATCTCAGACGTCAAGAAAAAGATGGCAGAAGAAAAATTCAAGGACTTCACCAAAGATGATCAAGATATACTATGGATCAATGGACGTATCTGCGTACCAGACATTAGTGGTTTGAGATAGCGAGAAGTCGCAGAGTTCGTTGACTTGTGCTACGTGTATTAGAAAGTTAAAGCTGAACATCAGAGACCAGCAGGTTTGTTACAACCGCTAAAGATTCCAGAGTGGAAGTGGAAAGAGATCGGAATGGATTTCATTACCGGTTTACCCATGACTCAATTGGGTTACAATTTAATTTGGGTAATAGTTGATCGTTTAAGCAAAATTGTCGATTTCTTGCCAGTCAAAACCACTAACTCGGGAGATCACCTTGCAGAGTTGTATATGTCGAGAATCGTCAGTTTGCACGGTGTGCCCAAGAAGATAGTATTAGTTTGAGGATCTCAGTTCACCTCTCATTTTTGGCATAGTTTGCATGAAGCATTGGGAACTCATCTGAATTTCAGTACTGCCTATCATCCTCAAACAGATGGACAGACTGGTAGAGTCAATCAGATATTGGAAGATAGGGCAATCTCTTAGTAGTAAAAAACCCTGCAAAAGAGAAAGAGAGAGTATGCAAAAAAAATGTGTAAAACTTACCTTTCTCTTATCAAATGAAAAGGAATCATTTGTTTATCCGGTCGACTTATCATATATTACCTAGCCCCGACTGTTTTATAGTAGAAGAACTTTACTATATAAGCAGTAAGCTAAGAATATGAACTGAAGTCTCAACCATTGTTTGAAAGTATGTACTGATTGTTCAAAAAACTGATCGTGATAATACTAGGAAACCTTTTTGGTCGGAACTAGTGTTAGGTTTTGACTAGTTGTAAATCTGTTTTTCGTAATCAAAGTACTTACTAAGACAATATATGGTCGGAAGTAAAAATAATTTTTCTTGACAAGAGGAAGTTTCATGCAAAGACATATATAATAAACGAGAAGTGGTTTTATTTCTATGCAGTGCTCAACGCTGGTCGGAATGAACTTGCTGAGAAATGAAGATATAGATTGTATTTCGCAATACGTGTTCGTTCTCCAGTCCGACTAGCAGCGAGGATCGTAAGAAAAGGGCCGTCGCTAGGAAGCTCCTTCCAGTGGGCGGAACCACATGCGAAAAAGGAGACACTTCGACTAGGAGGTTTTCCGCGTCCCGATCAGTAGCCAAACAAGAGTAGAACATAATTTTGAAAATAAAACATATAATCTCTATAGTCCTAAGCATATGAACCGCAGTCGACCAGAGCTAAGTTCTGTCATATAAATAGCATCACTTGCTTTTTGAATTAGTTCATTATTTATTAAACTGAATGGAAATGAAATAAAAATTAAACAAAAAACTTACGCAATTGGTCAATGTTCCAAGAATTAGACAAAACCCTGCTGTCTGACATGGCTAATCGTACCGAACCTGGTCGGGTGACTTCGACCACAGTGTAAGGATCTTCCCACTTGGGAGAAAGTTTGTTGCGATTTGCTTGGTTCTGAATTTTTCTGAGAACCAAATCACCTACAGCTAAGCTACGAGGTTGTACCTTACGACTGTGTTACCTTCGCATGGCTTGTTGATAGATTGCCGAACGCAACAAGGCTTGGTTTCGTCGTTCCTCAAGGAAATTAACATCGTCGAGTCGTCTTTCCTCCTGATCATTTTCACAAAAAATATCAGTACGAGCATAACCAATTTTTAATTCTGGAGGAAGCATGGCTTCGACCCCCATAAACTAAAAAGAATGGTGTTTCACCGGTCGCACAACTGGTCGTTGTACGAACAGCCCATAAAACAGAAGGAAGTTCTTGAACCCAAGCTCCTGACCGTTTTATTAACTGGTCGAATACTCGGCGTTTGACCCCCTGCATTATGATACCATTGGCATGCTCAACTGCTCCGTTACTCTGCGGATGAGCAACCGAAGCGAAATGGACTCTGATACCCAGGTCGTCGCAGAATTCCTGGAAATTACCGCTGGAAAACTAGGTACCATTGTCCGTGATTATACGACTGGGTACACCAAATCGTGTAATCACGTTTTTTGTGAGGAACCTCTTAGCTGGCTCAGTTGTAGTTTTAACAACTGGCTCGGCTTCAATCCACTTTGTAAACGTGTCAATCGTGACGAAGAGAAATTCGAAGCCCCCGGGTGCTCTTGGGAAAGGTCCCAGAATGTCTAGTCCCTAGGTTACAAAAGGCCAAGAAAGAGGAATTGTTTGCAGAGCTTGCGATGGCTGATGTACTTATCGGCTATGAAACTGACATTGTACGCACTTCGTCACGAGCTCTTTTGCATCATGAAGGCGCATTGGCCAGTATCCTTGCTCAAGGCTTTACCACCAGTGTTACTGCATTTAATGATGTGCTCCACAGACTCCTCCATGAATTTCGGTTAGCAACTTAATGCCATCCGAGCGAGATATGCATCTGATCAACACTCCATGAGATCCTCGTTTATACAAGGTACATTCGATTAGAGTGTATGATTTGGCTTTTCGTGTTATACGATCAGCCTCTACATCATCTTCCAGAATTAGGCCATGCTAAAGATAATTGTAGATCGATGTCATCCAATCTCTACCATGATCGTCACCGATCTGTGGAGAATCTATGTGATCAGAATCAATTGGATTTACCTGATGTGAACCATTGATGTTCTCTGAAAGCTCGTCCACTGAGGGTGAATCGAGTTGCTCAAGAAAAACTCCCGGCGGGACGGTTGACCTTGTGGAGGCCATCCGTGCCAACTGATCTGCGAGAAAGTTTTCCTTTCTAGGAATAGGTTGGATCTGAAAATAGAAGAAGTGCTTTTCGAGTTTTCGTACTTCGGCCAAATAAGACGACATCTTGGTACTTGAGCATTGATACTCTTTCCCTACTTGATTCGCTACTAGTTGAGAATCGTCTTTCACTAGTAATTTGCGAATTCCGAGCGAATGAGCTGCTCGAAGTCGTGCCAGCAAATCTTCATATTCCGCTACACTGTTAGTAGCAGGAAAGTTAAACTAGATGGCGTACTTAATGTGTTCGCCAGTAGGGGATATCAAGACGACTTCAGCCCCCGATCCTCTAAGCATTAATGAACCGTCAAAGTACATTGTCCACTCATCGTGGTGCTCGTACTTGAGTTCTTGCTTAGGTTCTGGGTTTGTCCATTCAGCAATGAATTCTGCTATTGCCTGTTCGTGAGATAAAATAAAGGTCGAACGTCCCTAGTTCAACTGCCCATTTTGCTATTCGTCCTGATGATTCCCTGTTTCCAAGGACTTGACCTAAGGGATATCCTGTAGGTACGACCACTTTGTGGGCTTGAAAGTAATATCTTAGTTTCCTTGAAAACATAAGGAGACCATAGACTTTTGTACCTGTGGATATCTTTCCTTTGGTCCATGCAAGACTTCGCTTACGTAATATACTGGTCGTTGAACTTTTTCACGCTCTACGACCAGTACACCGCTGACAGCCTGCGGCGTCACAGCTATGTAAATCAACAGTGTTTCTTCTGGTCTTGGAGAGACTAAGACCCGGGGCTTCCAAGGTACTCTTTGAGTTTTTCAAAGGCTTCGTTGGCTTCTTTCATCCATTCAAAACTCTCATGCTTCCGAAGAAGTTTAAAGAAAGGTAATCCCTTTCTCGCCTAACCTGGCTATGAAACGACTTAGCGCTGCCATACAACCGGATAGCTTTTAGACTTCTTTCTTTGTTGTCGGGGGACGCATCTGATTGATGGCTATTATCTTAGCCGGATTTGCTTCCATACCTCTAGCCGAAACTAGGAAACCAAGAAGCTTTCCAGCAGAAACCCCGAACACACATTTCTCCGGATTCAACTTGAGGTTACGTCTTCTCAAGTTGTTGAAAGTTTCTTGTAGGTCAAGGATATGATCGCCTGTATTGATGCTTTTCACAACCAAGTCATCTACATAGGCTTCTAAATTCCGACCTACCTGCGGGCTGAAAGTTTTCTGCATTAACCTTTTAAAAGTTACACCAACATTCTTGAGACCAAAGGGCATCTTAACATAACAGTAAGTGCCATATGGTGTGATGAAGGAAGTTTTCTCCTCATCATTTTTACTCATGTTTATCTGGTGGTACCCTGAATATGCATCTAAAAAGCTTAGTAACTCGCAGTCGGAGGTGGAGTCTACAAGTTGATCCATGCGAGGAAGGGGAAAATCATCCTTCGGACAAGCTTTATTAAGATCTGTGAAGTCAATACACATTCGTCATTTCCCATTATTCTTTTTGACCATTACAGGATTGGCAAGCCACTGAGGGTGATGGACTTCACGAATAAACCCAGCTTCGAGGAGCTTGTCAATCTCCGACTGGATTGCTTCCTTCCGGTCAGGTGCAAAACGCCTTAGCTTCTGCTTGACCGACTTTTTGTCAGGGTGGAGAGCTAACCTGTGCTCAATCACTTCCCTGGGGACTCCGGGCATGTCGGACGCCTGCCAAGCGAAAACATCCTGGTTTACTCGGAGGAAAGAGACGAGCGACTCTTCCTATTTAGGGTTGAGTCCTTATCCGATCAGTAACTTCGGAACTGACCTGTCGATGTCTCCCAACCTGGCGTCTCTTGGAGAAACGTCTTTGTCGAGTGTCACCTCTTTTGTCTGATCGAAGGGTTTGGGTGTCAATTTTGGTATGGAGTGCTTGACCTGCATCGCAGAAGAGTCAGTATTTCTAGTCGGAAGCTCATCGACCAGTTCTAAAGATCTTCGATCGCAGACATAAGCCATCTTTTGATCTCCCCGAACCATGATGACACCTTTTGGTCCTAGCATCTTCAAACTATGATAACCGTAATGCGTGGCTATCAGGAACTTTGCTAGAGCCAGACGACCAAGGATCCCGTTACAGGGGGTCTCAAAAGCGACCACGTCAAGCGAAATCTTTTCCGTTCGGAAGTTATTAGGATTTTCGAACGTAACCGGTAAGGACACCTGTCCTATCGGTTTGGCGGTAGAGCCAGGGACTATGCCATAGAAGGCATATTTTACTGGCTTTACCTTTGACTTAGGAACCTGCATTTCTTCTAAAGCTCCCGAGAATAAAATATTTAAAGAACTACCTCCATCTATCAAGACTCTATTGACCTTACAATTATTAATGGTACGCTCAACTATAATAGGGAACCTACCCGGCCGAGTCGACGAAACGGAGCAGTCTTCTTTGCCGAAGAAGATTACGGTGTCCAACCACCTCGAAGGCTTGATGCTGATCGGAGATTCTGCTAGGTTGACCTCCCGCTCCACGGCTTTCAGATGACGTCACGAGTCGTACGATGAAGATCCTCCAAAGATCATGTTGACTGTGTGTTGAGGTTCTTGGTATTCCATCTCCTCGTCGCCATCTTTATCCTTTTTGGAGCTAGCTTCCCCCAACTCTTGTATTGAGGGAAGCGGGCCTTTACCTGCATAATAATCTTCCAACTTCTTTTGCCAGACACGGCAGGTGCGCAGATCGTGCCCAGCCTACTGGTGAAGCGGGCACCACTTCTTACTCTTTTTATATCTATCGGTCGGACTCTTTGCTTTGCCTTGATCGGTATAGTCCCTCTTACCTTTGGTAAGCTTTTCCGGGACCGCTAAGACCTCCTTACCATCTATCTTGCGATGCTTCTTCTTCTTGAGAACTTTCTTATTCTTCTTCTCAGGCTCTTCTAAACCAGATTGTGGAGTTTTATCTTTTTGATCTATAGCTTCGCTCCATTCGACTACCTCACTAGCAGCTGCATATTTATCCGCCATATCGAATAGTTCGGCGGTGGTTCGTGGGGGATTTATAGCTATAACCTCCGTGAACCTCCGGTTCCTCAATCCTGCATTGAAAGCCTGAATTACAGAAGATTCTACAATCTCGGGTATGGAATTACGAACTTGGCTGAACATCTTGATGTACTGTCGGAGAGTTTCTTTTGGGTTCTGCCAAATCCGATGTAGATCATCTTCCTTCCCTGGGCGGTCGTATGTACCCTGGAAATTCACGATTAAGAGATCGCAGAGCTGTTCCCAAGTGTAGATTGATCCGACCGGCTAGTTAAGTAACCATGACCGGGCAAATCCTTCTAACACCGTAGGTAGGTAATTGGCCATCACATTTTTGTCACCACCAGCCGCTCTGAGACCCATGGAACTTGTCCATGTTGGCCGGTCGAAACCGGTTAGGCCAACGCACAGCCTGGAGCCCTGCAGAGAAAGTTCGGCAGCCTGTGACTGATTCATGGCGCCTTCTTTGGAAAGGAGCCGGATTGTGGTCGGTCGGGGACCCGTTCCTTAGATTAGAGAACTGAGGCTCCGGGGTCCCGACCTGATCGCAAGCGTTATGATGCTCTCGATCACCTGCCTGATTCACACGATGTCGAAGATTGTTCGGACCAAGCGAACGACCCTCTCGACGAGAGGAAGGTGTATTTGTTCGGAATAATCTCCTTCTCTCATGAGTCATTGGTTGGAAACGTCGAGGAGGCTGCGGTATTGATTGATTCCCAACATACGCATGATGCCCTCCGCCGAGGGAAGAACGCTGGGACAAAGTCATGGTTTGACTTTGCGGTGCCCTCCGTTCTTGGTATTCTTTCGTACGTTGTACGGTTTGTTGTAGAATCTCCGACACCTGTCCTACCAATTGCACAAAACCTGAAGCTTCTACTAAAGCAGGATCAGTATTATTTAAAATATCACGAATGCGCTGCAGATTCTGTACTGTTACGGATGGTCTCGGAGGATTCATCGAGGTTGTTGGCGTTTGCAGATCCGAACCTTCTCTTAACCTCGCGCCTGGCTGTACTTGACTCATTATCCTTGGTGGGGCTGAACCAGGCGAATTAACTGATGGACGTCCACCAACTCTGTTGCCTCTGGTAGCTGGTGCTTGATTGCCCGTGCCATTTCCATCAACACATGGTGGTGAGGTATCAGGTGTAGGACCGTACAGGGCATTGCGATCAGTATTTCCGATCGTATTGACTTCGTGTTTCCAGCATCGATCCTCCGAAGAGTTTCCACTGTACTCAGTGGAGAGCTTCCCAGTACTTCTACCAGACATTTCCACGACGGAGACCGGTCGGAGATGAGAACCTCTTGAGGCCTCCGTGGCGGACTCAGTCTGATACGGCGAACTGCCGATCGTATGCTAACCTTTATCATCCCCACTCGGCCCATGGCCGGTGAGGGTTTCATCGACACCGTTACCAGATGTCGGTTGGCTCCTGGAATTCCCAGAAGCCGTGGGTGAATACCTATCAACCATGATGGTGTCGAGAGTGTATTGACTCTCGGATTGTAGGGCTGAAAATTTATCACCTTTTTTGCCGGTCAGAAAGACCGGACTTGAAGAGGTTCTTGGACACTCCGAACTGATCGGAATGTCCTGTCCTGCAGGAAGCTCCACTTGTTGCAGTGGTGCATCCTCATCCATCTGCTCAACTTCGGCGTTGTCAGCGACTTGCGAACCAGCAGAGGAAGAAGGGGACGACGTCCAATCACCCTGCATGGCCTGGATGCAAGCGTCCATGTCGAGGTTGGAGTAGTCGTCCAGATCGAACCAATTCTCCTCGTCCCAAGTTCCTGCCATGATTTCATGAACAGAAGGATGGGCAAGGATTTGATGAGCAAAGAATTCCTTTAGAAAATTTACGCCTTCTTCCCCACGGACGGCGCCAGCTGTCGACGATCAAATCGCCGATCTTATGAATATATGAATGAAAAGAGGAAAATGACGCGTATCTTCTAGAAAGTAGTGAGACTGCTCTTTATTGCTTTGAACTGGCTATTACAATGAGTGTATATAACTTAGACTAAAGACTAATTCGGGAGTACAAGGCTCTTTCGAGAGTGTCTCCCAAATGATCTTCACTGTTCTGGCCCCCTCCACTTCGGTTCGCAGTCCTCCTTATGTAGTTGATGAAGCGTTGGCAGTTGTCCCTGGGAGAGACGCCTGTTGGAGAAGCAGCGCGTCTAGTCGGAGAGGGGCGCCAGTTGACAACATATCAACTGTTGTACGATTATATGTTAGTGAGCCGCTTAACCGCATTCCTGTGTCTTAGAGTTACGTATCGCCACGTGGTATGGAATATACATCACGTGTTCCATTCTTCACACGGTAGAGGATATATCTGGCGCTAGATCCAGATATCCGTTCAAGGCTTTGTGAGCTTTTGACTGGTCGGAGACAAGGTTGAGAATCTTCTCCGGCCAGGTTAGATATTGTGTAACCTCTGGAATCCTCACGACCAGTGAAGTCGTTAGCCTTAGGGGTTACGACCATGAAGACATATGGTCTTTTATCTATTTAACAATAAATGGAGGTTTTAATCCTCGTCAAGAATGTTGTGGAGAAGTTGCCTATCAGTTAGAGCTACCGTAGTCGTTAGCAGGGGTGCATCATGTCTTTTATGTCTCTCAGTTGAAGAAGTATCTTCGTGTGCCGGAAGAACAAACTCCATTGGATTCAATTGAGTTGAAAGATGATCTCACTTATAAAGAACAGCCAGTCAAGATTTTGAATGTCGCAGAGCGTCGTACTAGAAGCAAGACCGTTCGTTTTTGCAAAGTTTAGTGGAGCAACCACTCAGAAAGAGAAGCAATGTGGGAGCATGAAGAAGTCCTGAAAGCTGAGTTCCCTAGCCTGTTCTCTAGCTAGTCTGAATCTCGGGGTCGAGATTCTTTTAAGGGGGGAGGTTTGTTACACCCCAATTTTTTGAGCTTTTAAAAATCTTTTATTAGTTAGTAGTTAGAAAATTCAACAATTGGATTTTATTTGAATTTTTAATTAAAGCTTAATATGGACTTTTAGCATCAAAATAATTTAATATGATTAATCCCAACATCAACAATTTTCAAAACTAATTTATTTGGATTCTATGTGCTTGGATATATTTTATAGAATATTCTAGAATTTTTCCGAGTTCATTTGCTATTTTCTAATTGCCATTTGGCTTTTCTGGTATTTTCTAACAAGAAAAACTAGTTTAAAATCTCAGAATAGTGTTTGTGCCGAAACGCAGCCCTATTTCACTTCCGGCCCAACACTGTGCGGCCCAGCTTGCCCCAGCGTGTGCCCCGCTCCACTGACATGTGGTCCCCACATGTCAGCCTCTTCCTCTCTCCGCGCACGCGCTCCTGTTTTGCTGGCAGGTGGGTCCCGCCATTGCGTCGTCCTCCTCGCGCCGTCTTCCCTGTGCAGTCGATGCTTACGTCCGCCATGTTTGGAGCGCAAGCTCCAAACGGCAACGGGGATTCTCCAACTAAAACCTCCCGGATTTCCGCTTTAAATCTTATCTTGTATCTTCCCGCATCCAAATATGGCCGAATCAAACCTGAAATCGGTTTATACCTCCAGGATTTCCGAATTCGTTTTCATATTAAAAATGCACTCGATTTAAGGATTCATTATCCCGGCGCCCGAGCTCCTATAAATAACTTTCGAGGTTGGCCAGCGCCTCCGCAACCCAAAGCCCACACCCTCATCGCCCCGAGAACCATAGCACCGCCGCAATCGGAGTTTTATGTTTTCAGCCAAAGCTTTTCATTTTTCGAATTGTGCCATCGCCGTCGTCGCCGCCTCGTCGACGACGATTGCACCACCAAGCCCGCCGCCGCCCGGGCTACCTTGTGACCCCTTCCCCGCTGTAGGAGCATCGCCAAAACCCTCACCTGAAAATAGCTGCACCTCCATCGCCTCTTCGATCTCACCGCCGGCCGTCACCGTTAATGTCAACCACCCGTAAGTACACCATCGGGTTCGCATTAGCCTTGGCTATCCGCTGGTACCACTCACTGTCGGCGAGACACCGTTGTTCGCGGAAACCATTGGAACCTGAGCGCCGCCGCCTCACCATCATCCATGTCAGCTGCCACCTCAGCACCCACGCCTGTGTGTCATCCCGTGTGTCGCCACGTCAGTGCCACGTTTGCGCATGCGTGGCCAGTTCACCGAACCCTAGATACAATCGCTCTGTGAACTTGGTTCACCGTGAACCGAGCCACTATCAGAATTTCTTTGATTTCTTTTAATTCTGAGAACTCCAGGGTTGACGTCATGCTTACATCATATTTTGGATTTTTCAATAGGAAAATACTTCCAAAAATCCAAAAATTGCAATTTATGGTATTTTCTTTAGTTTTGATGTTCCAATGGTCATATCTTCTTCATCCGAACTCCGATTGGGCCCATTAAAATTCCTAAATTCATCTAAATTCGAGATCTATTTATCTAAGATTTTTCTTTAATTTTTATGGTTTGTTTTGTCTCTATTATTTATTTATTTTATTTATTTATTTTGTTTACGAGTAGACATTAATTCTTCAGAGACTTTTGAAGAAGTAGGAGTGCACCAAGATCAAGATCAGTACCTAGACCTATTCTAAGGCAACTTATACCTTTGATCATATTGCACCCAGTTTTCAAAATACTTTGATTCATTATTGCAGTCTACTTTAAGGATTTATTTAAATGCTTTTGGGTTTAGTTATTAATCCAATTTGTTACATCCACCTTGTCTATTATTATGCCATGATATTTTGTCTCCCTAGGTTGGTTCATTATTAGTTGGTATTATCGTAGAACTAATGTGGGTTGGTCAGATACGAGTAGATTGCTTAGCCATGCTACGAGTCATCATCTCATGTTAGTTGCAAATATAAACTTAACTAAGTGATTATGGAACTGTGTGATAAAACTATGTGTGTTGTGTGCTATTACTCATTGATGGCATGTGTTGCACTTAACCAGTAGGGTGGGAAAAGATTTAGACCGAGGCAAGTGGTAGGTACTGTGTGATATGGTGGAAGCTGTGTGAATGAGAATATTTGGTGCATGTGACATTTAGTTAGAAATTAGAAATCTTGCCTTGGTCAATTAAGGGCTTAACTTTGTAAGCCATTGAACTGCGCCTTACTGTACAACCACATGTCTGGTATGGGACGGGCCTAAATTAGTAAGTTATGGAGTCTTGATAATGACAACTTGGGTTATAGGTTAGGCTGTGTGATGGGCCGGAGGTGTGATTCTCCCATCGCGGGACAGTTCGCCGCTTCCCTGTCCAACGGTGTGTGTCGGACCAAGCATTGTGTGTATCGATTGGACGACGGTAAAACACATCAGGAGTATCAATACTTGAGATGAAGTTTCTGAAAGGTTTTGTTATGATTAGTGCTAGCTACACTAATTATATCGTGTGGGTAAAGTGTACGACCTCTGCAGAGTGTTAATTAATCTATTCGAATAGCCGCGTCCGCAGTCATGGACATGCTCGGGGATTTCACACGAGGATTAAATTTTCATAAAAATATTTGGGAAGGGAGCTGTGTGATCTAAGTCATATGGCTGTGTGAATAACTTGTTTAGACTGTGTGTCCTTTGTGAAAACAAATGTTAAACTAGTAATGTTTATTTATTTTAAATATTATTTTTAATCTATTATTCACATTCCATTGTAAATATTGCATTTATGCAAAATAACCACAGAAGCCATTCCTTTGGAATAAGCTATCATCTATAAATTGTATTCTGTGGTATGACTTGCGAGTACTGTTGTGTACTCATGCTTGCTTCAAACAATCAATATAAGTGGAGGAGTCTTCGCCTCCATTTGAGGAGGAGTTCTACGAAGGTGCTGATCATTAGGGTCTTGATCCCAGTCGGTTGCCTGTGGTGAATTGATGGGATTCTGCTGGAGTTAAACTTTGTTCCGCTGCTGCTATTTTATTTATTGTCAGCCCTACGTGGCTTAATAAATGTAAACTCGACCATAAGGTCAAAACCATTATTTGCTATTCAAATTAGTCATTTATTCTATTAATCATCTTGTGTGGATCGATATTCATCTATGTTGATCTTGTGCACTAGCGTGATCCTAGACCAAACGAGAATCTGAGGGTCTAGAATTGTATTTTTGGGTCCCAACAAATGGCGAGCTTTTTCTCAACAAAGCAAAGCCAATCCTCTGCTTACAAAGGTTCTGAAGAATGAGAGAGAGTGGCCAAACGGGGTTCTCATATGCTCGGATAGCTTGGAATGTTGATGAACAGGTGGCGGTGCGGTGGTTGCTTGATTATTCGGATTCAACAAATTGACTAAGGCAGCGGCGGTCTAATTCTGCTGATTCGTCATGTTGTTCATAGTCTGCATCATTGTGTTCATGACTTGAGTCTGAGCTGCTAAAAATTGTTCCATGTTCGGATCTACGGCTCCAGGTACTGGTAAACTGTCCACTGGAATTGATACTAGCATCGGCATTCTCTGGCTGAGTACGAATTGTTGTGTTGCGAGTGTCAACCATCTACGATGATTCTCCACATGTTTAATAGACAAGAGGGAAAAACACGATAGGTAAGAGGGAAAAGCACAGTAGATGTCAGACCTGGGAGTAACACCCCTAAATCATTTGTGTATTCTACACTAGTCCCTGGAAAGTAGCTAGTGTACACAGTAAATAAATATGGTAACATCCATAATTCGCACAACTTTTTTAATAAATATTAGAGTTTATTACAAAAAAAGGCTTACAAGCTCATAATAAAGAACACATCAGAAGACGAAGAAGTAGTAGAGCCTAGCTAATCTACCACAGACAACCGACCAATTATCCATTTTACCCAAGTCCAAACTTATTTTATTTTATTTTTCAAAGTAATTTATAAACTTTCATGGCACACTAATGCTATGGATATAATTTAAACCACATTTGATTTTTTTTCTATAAATTCCCAAATCAAATATTTCAGATATAAGCATGGCTAAACTTAATTTTTTTTCCAAAATATTCTAGTTCATACAATTGCATCAACTATATTTTCATCTAAAGTGACCAGGTATGGATATTTCAATGTCAAAATTGGCTATACAATGGAATTGGGAATAACTGTAAATTTAAAGCAGAAATTTAAATTAACTTGAATATAAATAAGCATACAATAATAATTTAAAATACTGGGATCAAATATGATCAAAAGATATAACTTACCTTGCTCAATTAATTGTTGTTCTGAAACGGCGTAGAAATCTCACTACAACAGAACCATTCTATTCTAACACACACTTTACAACACATATAACATGTGTTGCAAGAAAACTAAACTACAACACCTATTGTCATGTTGCTACGACCCAAGTCTAGAAAGCTCCAAACATACTCAGCCCTAGTTTGTTACAACACTTTGTAATGTACGTTATAACACTTAATAGATGTGCTGCTAGGGCAACCTACAAATTTTATGACCAATTTACCACCTAATGTTATACTACTAATAAAAATAAATTGGTAATTATAGTAGTAGGAAACATATGGTACTTCGTTGTTCTAATTCTAATAACTGCTATCAAAATGTGGTTGTCGGTTATTTCACCATGGCACTTACATCCAATGTAGAGTAACAATAAGTTATTACATTGGAAGATCTATTGACTTTTATAATATTACAGGCAGACTAGTTCAAGATGAACGTACATCATCTCACAGACAAGAGTTCAATATCTAATAAACATATTTTTTGGCTTATATACCCCTCCTTTTTTATTTTTTTTATTTCTAATTTATCTTTTTATTATTAACAATAGACCATTAATTGTTTGTTAACATTGTAAAATGATATACATGACAAACAAGAGATGCATGTTTTTACTGTTCTATACGAAGTCTCTTACTGTAATATAACGTGGTATTACTGCTTTTTTTTCTGGGTTCATAGTAGTCTATTATTGTCTTCCGTGTAGAGGATACTTTTGTTTATTTGGTCGAAAAAAGAATGCAACGATCAGTGGCGTCGTCTTCATGTACTGCTATGTTTGCAGATGTTTTACCATATAATGGCAATAACATTACTGACGCTTGTTTTTGTTTGGAATTACTATTTATGTGAAAACAATTTACTTTTAAAATGTAACACTTCCACTCCGTCTCCCAATGCATCTCTTCATCTAACCCCAAATGACATATATATATATATATATATATATATACACCAGTTTGCGAAGGTTGAATTTCCCCCACTGAAAAAACTCCAAAACACGCATTCAAACTAAAAAACACAACACAAAAAAGGAAAAAAAATGCCTTCAAACTCTTCTTCCACTCCTTTGGAAACGATGGTTATATCCCACCTATCACTCATATACGAGCAACTATTTGGGCGTATCCTGATCGAGGCTGCGGACTATGATTATGTCCGCAACCTCCTCCGTGTTCTACCCTCGTGCCTATCAGAGAGGGTAGAGGCCATCTTCCGCATAATGTGTCTCCTACTCAGTCGGACCAATATCCTTGTGTCCGACGTCCGGCAAACCAACCTCATCCTGGAGATCGTGCTCACGAACTGTGTGGATCGTGTCAAAGCATCCATATATCCACAGGCTCGAAGACTACATCGGTAGGCAAAACGCAAGAATCGACGATGCCAAGACCGTGGAAGAGATGAATGCTCTCATCTGGACTATTGTTGACACACTTCCTTCACTCGTTTGGCGCCAAGCTCGACTCGCCACCGCGAAGGAGCAGGTGGAGACATATCTCCACGTATTCCCTAATTCAGCCCCCACCGAAGTCCACGAGTGGGCTTACAAATGCCTAAGGGCTGCGACAGGGTCCTACCTTGGCCACTAGGGCCCCTTTTATATTTCCCTTCCCCCCCCCCCCTTTCTTTTCTTATTATCATTCAATGTAAAAAAAATGCGACCGATCACACTATTTGGCCAAACCCCTCAAAATATATATTTCAGAAGTTTCATCTTCACTTGTTATTGTTATGTATATATACAATTACTTTAATGTTTGCTTCATTTTACTATCCAAAATATAAAGGGATAAAGAAAAAACACATTTATTATTTTGTACTGTCTATTTTACCGTTTCATGTATGCGCTTTTACTGTCAAACAAACATCGTTGTACTACCCGTTGAATATTACTCTAAGACGGTATGTGATACCTTTTTTACTGCAAGATGAGCGTGAAAATACTAACCTCCATTTTGTTTGGAATTATTGTATCTGTAACATAAATTTATGGTAGCGTGTTTATAGTTTACTACGTGTGAAAAAAAAAGTCGCTAAGCACTAATTTTATTAATTGCTTGTGGTGCATTTTATTAATATCAGGCAGGGGGGTATCGAGGGTCCTTGCCACTAACGACACACGAAGTCCGTTGCAACATGATGATGATGTTTGAAAACATGCTGGAGGGAATTACTATGGTATGCTCTTCAAGTTATTGTCGAATGGGGCATCGTGCCTAGAGGGGGAGATAGTGGGAGCGTGACCTGATAAAAAAAATAAACATAATAAAACACATTATAACTTTACTATCTTATCTGTTATGTTTTACTATCAAACATACGAACTCGAAAGAATCGCATGATGCAAAATAGGTAGTAAAAATTATTCACGAATTACTATCATGTCTCACATTAATTACCGCTGAAATGAGTCCCGTGCGGGTGTGGACGTTTCTGATCGCCGACTGTAGTTGGTGGACCGGCCGTATGGGGATTGCGCGCGCGTGTCACACCTGGCCTGGGTCGCGTGTGGTGGGGGTTAGCTAGGCATAGAATAACTATTATACGCTCGTAGAATAACTATTATACGCTCGACTACATTATCAATATTATTACAGAGAGAGACACACACACAAAAAAAAATAGCTCTACAACTAGTAAGCAAAATAGTAAATCATATTCCATAAGAATAACTTAACTTTGCCGCAATTTTCTTCTCAATGCAAGTATCTCGAGCCGTATTTGATCATCCCCTTTGGTCACAAACTGAACTTTGTCGATTTATCATAACATGGCAGCATGACAAGACGATTTTGGTTATGTATTGTCCAGTTCAAGACTAGTGAGGAATGCGAGTAGACATAACTTTTTGAAGGCCCAACTCTTTTTTTAAAATACCCCCATGTATTTTCCTTTTTTGCTTGTATTCTAAATTTTTTTTTCCTCTTTAATGGGTAGTTATATCTCCAAATTATCATAAAATTTGACTTTTTTTAGATGAAAATCTGAAAACATTAAGCTGTTATAAGTATATGGGCTTGGAACTCTACTGGGGTTGGACGTTTTCGAATCGTGATAAGAAATTCCATTGGATGACTTTTTTGTCATCCATTTACTCCATCTTAAACTTTGTAAAAAGTCCACTTAACCCCCTCAACTACAAAATCGACTTTTTACCCCCTAGTATTTCAAAATCGAGTCAAATAACACCCTGATGTGGATTGACTGATGTGGTTCCAAGGGTCCACCTATCATATATATAAGAGATAGAAAGAATGAGCTCACATAGATGAATATGTTTACTTCCTTTTTGTCCCTCTCCCTCTCCACCGTCATCATCGCTGCCCCTCTTCTTCCTAAGCACCGGCCGTCGCTAAGCCTTGCGCCCCCGCTGCCATGGGCCATCTCTAGGTGCGCCGCTAGCGCCCCTTGACTCCCTATAGTCCTAGGGACCCATTTTGGCTGCCGCCGCCACCTCGCCACCACCTCTAGAGCTAAGCGACCCCTTGACTCCCATAGACCCATTTTGGCCACCGTCACCACCTCCCAAGTCGCCGCTCGTCGTCGCCACTACCTCCAGATCCATGCGCGTCGCCCCCTCTGTTTCCTCTGCTCTACTCTCTCTCTCTCTTTATATATATATAATACTTTCTACTCCCAGGTGTAGTTACTCTCACCTCTGATGTACCACCTAAAAAAACTTGATATATTCCTTTATCACTTTGGATATACTTATATACTAATTATAAGATACTCCAATGCGAACCATACAAAACAATTGCAAGAGAGTCTATAATTTTTCGCATATTTTGTAAATGCCTTCATATCCGCATATAAAAAAGGGTATGTCCAAAAAATTGTACACACCACCATTAAAAAGGTATAAAGACCACATAAGTGAGATCTGAATAGGAGTAACTACACATCCAAAAGTAGCGAAAAGACTTCCTATATGTATAGCAAAACCAAAAGTTAATTGCATGACATTAAAGGTGATTGTATGGCATATGTTGTCAAAAAGGGAACCAATTCCTTTCGAGCAAGAACCAACGAGGCCCCAATTGGGAACGATGGAATTTTCTCACATTCCTACTGGCAAGTATCTAATTCATCCGAAATTTATGCGTTCCAAACAGGCCGTATTGAAAAATTCATCATCTGTAATGACATTTTACTTATTTCCCTAGTAACTTATACGGATGGAGATACTAAAAATCTACAGATGACAGTTTCACCACCGATCCATATGTACAAATATTCAGACCACACATATCTACAAAATACAACAAATGCATTCCACGTACATTCATGCCTGCTAACCTGCATGGCTTTCAAGTCAACAGATATTTCACTCTATTGCGTCATGAAGGGTGTACCTGGAGCTTTCATCTATGAATCATACACAGCAAAATACATGCCTAGCAAGCTAGTCTCGGGAGAACTATGAATAACTCTACAACTTTGGCAGAAGCCACCCAAGAGTCCAGCCAAAAAGCAACCCTGCACCAGCAAGGCCTAAACCGATAGCAAATAAGATCGTGTTGCAGAAGCCACCTCCCTTCTGCCTCCTGCCTTTTCTCCTTGTCCAATCTTTTCTCTCTTCATCCGGAGTAGGCTTCTCCTTCAGTGTCATCCATGGGAGTTCAGGTATCATGGTTGCTACCTGATGCTCTTTGTGCTTGAGCTGGAGGCATATGCTCTCCAGTTGTAAAAGTTTCAACCACTGCTTACACGCAAAGAGATGTGAGGCCTGTCGGAGCAATAGCTTGATGACATCGTCTTTCTCATTGTACGCTTGCTTGGCAGCAATTTCGGCTTCCCTAGCGCGTGTTTGTGAATGACAAAGTGCCTCCAAAAGCCGGGACCGCTCTGATGGATTCTGGTATGCTTGTTTGCTTTCTGAGTCAACATTGCTACTCCTAGAAAAATCCTGTGCACCACTGCATGAAAATGGGACAAAATAAACATGTGACCAGGAAACCAAAAGGAATTGCAAAATTTGGAAGACATCTGATGTCTTCATGGGCTGAACTTGGACAAGGAACATAATACTTATAATAGATGTGTCGATTGTGGAGTTGTGCAGCTTCTTATTGACAATAGACAAGCAAAATTTCCGTAAATATTGAATTTGTTTTAACAAAAACAGAAACCTTACCAGTATAGTAGTTTGTCCTACCTAAAAGGGAAGTGAAATCGAATTAGACTATGTATCCCACTAGCACCAAACAATTCACAGGTAACCATGTATTATTTAACTATTTTAGTGAATCAGAAGGAATTTCCTCATCTTTTTTGCATGCTAATTCTACTTGTATTATGGAAGCGATGAATCCTCTAAACTTCAGCTATCAACAAGGAAAAATACAAGTGATTGCGTCAGGGTAATGCAGTGAAGCTGAAGAAATGAAGAATACACACCTATATGTATTATTTCTTTCATGGTGTTGCCAAACTGCATCATTAGACAAATCCAACTCATTTGTGCTTGCTGTGCTATAACTGCACTGAATATGCTCACATTGTCCAGGATAAGGATGTGACACTCTACCTGCAGGAGATGATGACCCCGCATATTCACCCATATCTTCATGATTATGTGATTCTGTCCTGTGAACATGTACTGTCTGGGCAGGTCTTGGCAGATCACAATTCTCGATGTGCTGCATTGCCCTTTCTGCAACCAATGAAGCCAGCTCATTCTCATCAGTGATCTGCCACCATGGCTGAGCCTTTTCACAAGGTGCAATTGTATCAAAATTGGCCTTATGTGGGTTCTTCGAAGGTGGTGGATCAAAACTTTTGAAATCCAGAAATTCTTTATCCTCGTACAAACAGTCGCCAGCACTAACATTTCCTCTGCACTTGAGAGGCACTTGAGAATAGCCACCATCGGTCTTCAACTCTTCTAAGCTTGTTTCAGAAGAATGCTTCATGAAAGCTGTCGAAACCATCCTTGGAGGCTCAAAAACATCCTCAGCCTTCTCAGGATTGGTGTCAACTGTTTCACAAAGTAATGGTTCCTCATGTTTAGACTTTGGAGCTGAATCCTCCACTTCACCAATCTCCCTGCCCAAACAATATAGCTGCTCACTAGCAAGATCCTTCTGGACCCCGAAATTCGGCTGTAACTGAATCCACCATCTGACATCTGGTGGCAGATTAGAATTTATGGGATTCCAGCTCAAAGGCATGAAATTGGAGATAGGACGGTCTTTTGAATTTGTACAACTTCCATTGTTTGTACCACATTGTTGTTCAGATGATGATGGACAGCAGGCTAGCTTTGGGGCTCTCTTTCTGTCCTCCTGAACCACGCAACGGTTTGCAGCACGTTGCCAAGCAGCCCTTGCTTCAGCAGCAGCCATAGCTTTCACAGAGCACAAAACTGTCCAATACGAAATATGTTTCATCAACATTACCCAAAAACATGCCCACCACAAGAGGAAAAAAATTTTGGATCAAAGACCTCTAACTTGCAACCACAGGATCCACACAATGTATAAATTGCCATGTTGATGAATACTAAATTGTAGGCTTGATTCTACAAGAAATAAGATAGTGTTTCATTGACAGAATAGACTTTGTCTATTGTTTGAACAAAGGAGTTCTTGCTCCAAAGCACCAAGTGACACTGAAATGGGAAATGTGTGATTACTTTATATGTCAAGTAAAATAGCCTAAAAAGGCACTGACATCAAGTCAATTTCTTCCAGAATCGATCATAGGCATCAAACAGAGCTGGATACTGCATGGAACACGACCCGATGGCCATTACGTAAGAACCATAACTATGGATACAAATATCCAAGAATGCCATGCGGCTAGATATGTAAACTGTAAGCATATTATTGTTTCTGGATTCCTAACAATGTACACTCTGAAAGTTAAAAAAGAAGGCATGAGTAAAAAGCTGACTAACTGAATGACTGAACTGAATCGACAAAAAATTGTGATTTGGTTCGGTTATTTTAGTTTATTAGGAATCAAGGATAATTTATGTGCTATCAGTATAAAAAACAAACCAGCTGAATTGGCTGGCTATGAGAATCACAAAGCTAATCCTTGTCTCCTGTTTCTTTTGTCCAGATACAGCATCTTTTAGTGGCTGAGGATTTTGGTTAATAAACAGTGGATTATACAGGCGGTCCTAACGTGGGGCGTGGGGGTTCAGTTGAACCCCAATTTTTTTGAAAAATAAACTGCTATTAGTACTCCACCACGCAACAAACCGAACCGTATGGATTGGAGTTTCCATCCCAGAAAGAAAGATTTGGATGAGATTGCTCACAGCAAAGAAAAGATGCCCCACGAGGATGTTGGGCTGGAGCTCACCGCGCCGGCCGCCGGCCGCCGGAGAAGGGGGAAGCGGGGCAGATCTGGCGAAGGGTGGAAACGAAGAGGCGGAGGACGTCTCGCCGTCTCGGTCGGCGGTCGCTCCTTGTGGTCTTGTTCGTGCCCGTATCTTTTTTTGAAACTGCCCGCCAGCGATTTCGACACTCCAGCGTGGTGGTGGCAACTGATGATCTGAGCAATGGAACTAATCAGGATAAGAAGATCACGCGACGGCGGTGGTGGTGCTGCTGGAGATGGCGCCTCACCATCACCGCATCGTCCTCCGCTTCCCGCCGCTTCTCGGATCTTGCTTGCCCCTATCGGCAAGGTTGGGGCGGAATCCCCTAAACCACCTGCTTTATGGGGCCAAGAAAACCACTGGTGAATCCCACAGAAATGGAGGAAACGATGGATGACGGATACTGGCAAGATTGGATAGATAGATGGAGTAGGAGTGGGGATTTCTCTCTTGTCGTCTCTTGCCTCGGAGTCGGAGATAACGACGTGTAAACTGCAGTGCTAAAATTCTTGGGCTTTATACTGTTCTACGCTTCTGCAGTTCTACTGCCCTCTCCGAAATTAACCTGATCTATTTACACTTAAAAAAGACTTAGCATTTTACCTCTCGCCTTTGTCTTCCTAAGATGATTTGCATCCATCCTGCCTCTGTTCCGTTTCTAGCCTAAGTAATGTCTTACTTAGTTTTGTCTAAAAATGATTTATTTAGTTTTGGTAGGGCTTAAGTATGCCGAGCAAACTTACTCAACCTGGAAAACCACATACCGGGTGCATGAATTCGTCGCCACGTGGTGTCAAATTCAGGATGTGCATGAAAGTGTGTATTATTTGGGAGAGTCATGTGATACATTTTGCATTGCATTGATCCCTTGAGAATATATAGTACAATACAAGAGAGAATGCATAACGGGAAGATAAGATTACATACCGATGATAAGACAAATCTATTTGGATTTAGTGGTAATCTCTTGGTGAACAACCCGGAGACCGGTGGTGCTGTGATCTCATCTCCCTGCGGTGTGACCCGTGATCTCTTCGATCCGAACGTGATACGTGCATGAGAAATGCGCGTATACGTCTAACAGTACTCCCCCGCGTTCTGATCGATAAGTAGACGAACGTTTAGACTGGATCGAAAGTCAAAAAAACACCGTCATAGGTAGCTCTTTTGTGAAGATGTCAGCATATTGAGAAGCTGATGGCACCTGAAGGACACAAACATCTCCTAAGGCCACCCGCTCACGAACAAAGTGCAGATCAATCTCAACATGCTTCGTGTGCTGATGCTGCACAGGGTTGGTTGAGAGTTAAACAACACTGATGTTGTCAAAGTAGACAACGGTAGCCTTTTGAAGTGGTCGATGCAGCTCGTGTAAGAGTTGGCGTAACCAGCATGATTCAGCAACTGCATTGGCAATAGCCCGGTATTCTGCTTTGGCACTAGAACGAGACACCGTGTGTGGTCGCTTGAATGACCACAAGATGAGATTATCACCAAGGAAAACATTGTAGCCCGAAGTAGACTTACGAGTGTCAGGATAACCCACCCAGTCGGCATCGGAGTACGCTGTGAGAACACTGGGAGAGGAAGACCATAGTGCAAGGTACCCTTCAGATAGCCGAGAATCCACTGAACGATATATGTGATATCCGGGCGAGTGAAAATAAGGTACTGCAAGGCATCAGTGAGACTACGGTAATGAGTGGGAAATGAGACCAGCGGACCGGCAATGGAAGATAGTTTGAAGTTGGTGCCAATGGGAGTAGAACAAGGTTTGCAGTTTTTCATGCCGGCTCGGTCAAGTACATTTGCGATATACCGACTCTACGAAAGGAGCATTCCATGAGCATCACACTTGACTGAAATCCCAAGAAAAAAATGTAGCGAACCAAGGTCCGACATGGCGAACTCGCACCGGAGAGAGGAGATCGTCCAGCGGAGAAGGGAAGAAGAGGAAGCCGTGAAGACAATATCGTCAACATAGACAAGTAGATAGACAATATCATTGCCATAATGAAAAACAAAAAGTGAGGTGTCAGCCTTGGAGCGATGACTCCAATGGAGAGAAGATAGGAGGCAAAACGACTGTACCAAGCACAAGGTGCTTATTTAAAACCGTAAAGATATTTGTTAAGAAGGCAAACATGGTTGGGAAGATAGGTGTCCACGAAGCCGGAAGGCTGCTGACAGTAGACGGTCTCGGTGAGAGTACCATGAAGAAAAGCGTTCTTAACATCAAGTTGGTGTATCGGCCAGTGATGGGAAAGAGCAAGAGTAAGGATGGTGCGAATAGTGGTCGATTTGACAACTGGGATAAAGGTCTCATCATAATCAATGTCGGGTTGTTGAGAGAAGCCACAAAGTACCCACCGTACTTTATAGCGCTCAAGTGTACCATCGGCTTTATGTTTTTGTCAAAAAAATCCACTTTCCTAACACAATATTGGCGCCGGGAGGACAAGGGACAAGATCCCAAGTTCGATTTGCATGAAGAGCAGAGATCTCGTCGAGCATGGCATCATGCCAGTTGGGATCTTTGAGTGCACTACGGTAGGTTTTAGGGATAGGCAACAAAGGAGAAGCATGAAGGTTCAAACGATCAAGGGGTTGACAAAAACCAGACTTCCCGCGAGTGATCATAGAGTGATCGTTGTCGACCAGTGTGATGATCAGACGAGATGAGGAAGGAGTAGACGCTGTCGTGGCAGAAAAAAGAGATCGCGCTCCTATTCAACCCCCCCTCTAGACGTCGTTTCGGTCCAACAGAAGATAACACAAAGGTGATGGTTAAGCGAGTTCACGGTTGAGTAATTGCATAAACAACGTATATATGTGGAGCTTGGAGGGTAAAGTGTATATCCTATCAATCTGAAATCTTAATATTGTAATGATAAGTAAATATACAATCTAAACTCAATGCCTAGTTGCTGATCTCAAAGCATAAGTGATGAAGAAAGCAACTCATACGCAAGGATATTGGAACTTAATGCAATCAAGGAGTGAGCTAACATGGTATAAGTGATGAACAAAGTAGCTTGTATTGCAGAAGTTATAGAAATACACAAGCTAATTGCACAAGTGATATGAGGGCACAAGATTGCACAATAATATATATATATATATATAGGACACCTATTTGCTACTCCCAGGTGTAGTTAATCCCATTGTATCTATCGTCCATCTGTCTCGAATACCACATGCTTGATTGGATTATTGGATCGAATATCACTCCACAATAATCATTACCAACCCGGTAAAATACTTCATAACATATCCGACAAAAATAATCAGCATTTATATGCAATCTCCGTGTGCACCTAATTTGGCAACCGCTCCCGTAATGGTCGGCCTTGATTAGTCTTGGACGGGAGTGTGTAGCATGTTATTTATGTTGGCAGCTGCTCCCATCATGGTCGGCTCTTTGACGTATTGAATGTTCGGTTATAGTTGGTACATGTACTCCCATATTTAAAGTGCAGATACTACCATTCTACACGTACACTCCCATTCATAAAGTTGATTTTTTCCTTAGTATTTACTATGTATACTCTTTTTTAGAAGACGAATACATACGCCTTTTCTGAAATCGTATACATACTCCTTTGAAGATACTACCTATCAATTTTACCAAAAGGAAAGACACTTGCGTATACATACTACTACCTATCCATGTACATGTACTCCCATTTTTAAAGTGCAGATACTACCATTCTACACGTACACTGATCTCATTCATAAAGTTTCTTTTCCCCCTAGTGTTTGCTATGTGTACTTTTTTTAGAGGACGAATACATACCCTTTTCTCGAAATGTATACTACCGGTCAATTTTACTAAAAGGAAAGACGCTTGCGTATACATACTCCTTTGAAGTGTATGGCAAGACACTTGCCTGGAACGGGGGCGGCGAAAAGGAAAGCATCAATTACCAAAATCCCAGAAATATCTCGCTAGGATTAAACGCCATATAGGAATTGGATTGGATCTCTCTCTTACCCATAATTTTCAGGCCCATTAGGCTTGGAAAGATGCACGGATCTCATCGGGGATTAAAGGGTGGATGAAGATGGAGTAACTACACCTGAGAGTAGATAGTATTTTTCCTATATATAGAGAGAGACACACACACACACACACTCACAATGGAACCAAAAACTAATGGGGGTATAAAGCTCAATTATGGTTCGGCCAACTTGAATATGATTTTCCTTTCTTCTTTTGACTGTTTTCTTTTCTTTCTTTCTCCTTTTTTGATACTATGGCCGACCGAACAAGGAGCACAAGCAATGAGCTAACACTTCCTTCCCAAATTCCATTTCACAATTGCAAGTGTTATTATGTATGCAGCCCTATGCAAGTCAAAGAGCTTGTCTTGATAGGTTCAAAGTTCTCACAAAGGATGAGATAGTTATAAAAAAGCATCTCACTCTGATCATGTAGTCGAACCTCCTCCGACCAGGTATTCGAAAATATAAATATCACAGGGTCCTGGTGAGGTGACCTCTCTGTTTTGGTGTCAAAATTTAGTTTTCGGAAACCCACTTTGATTTGGCCAAGAGATCGGATAGAGAATTCAGATCAGGGTATACGAGTAGTACTCGGCACAAACAGGACACAAGTTGCACCAAACCCTAATGCTCACGACTAGGATGATCGAAACAAAAACTAGATCGGATTAAACTATTGGAACGACAAGAGTAAAAGCAACGCAAAGGAAATCCTAAGATCAGCAAGCTAAACACAAATCTAATAGATACAAACCTAGCAATACTCACGGAAAATTTCAGATTGAACACTAAGGCTAAAAGAATTTTTTTGGGGTTTTGTGTATAGGACTAAAAATGAAAAATTAAGGTTGCTAGATAAAATCTTACTGAGTCAATGGAGCTCTGATATCAAGATGATACAGGGTGTCCTATCTTCTCGATGTAGGATCAAGAAAACTAGAGTAGCTTGACGAAATCACATGAAGCCAATACGCTGTCAATGCAATAACCTTGATGAACCCGGAGGTCCTTATTTGTTGGCCCGATCTTTCGATGAGAACGATAAGTTCGGTAGTCGTCGCTCAACTCTCACGATCCTGGCTACGAACACGCAAGGCTCGAAACCACGCAATCACTGAACTGCTCGACAAGTCGTTATCAACTGTGCACGAATACCCGGATGACCTGATCACGAAGATTAATTCCTGCATACACCGAAGAAGCAAGCAAGAACGACGTAAAAAAGCAATCTGAATTGCAAATATATGATTGAGTTCAAAAGGTAGGATTCCGTAGAGGTCCTTTACGGTTGGTGTAGTCGACACAAGCGAAGAACGAGAGTTTTCACAATGGAGAAACTAATCAAACGAAATCCAAGGAAACTAGAGGGGGTGCGTCCTCTTTAAATAGGAGATGAGGAGCCACAAATCTAAAAGAAATAGCGGGGTAGGACTAAACTCGTAGGTACTGTTCACGTGAACAGTAACCACGCCCCAGGTAGGCCGCCGTCATATGGGCCAAGTTGAGTATGATTACAAAGTCCAATTTGACCCAAAAAGGAGATATAACATCTTCTTTTGATAATTACTGTCAGTCCATAAAGAATTTGAAGGTGAGGCTAGATCCGTTGGAAAGAGGACGAAATAAACTTTCCATCAAGTACTCGTGGACCTCTAACGGACCCCGTATGTGAAAGTTACGTCTGTTTTAAGTTGGTGCTGTCAGGCTAATTTCAAAGGCCGAACTGGATTCCAAAACGGGTCCAGCTCGAACTGCTTGCTTGTCTTGGACCAAAAGTGACATGGCGCTGATAATTTAAGTGAAGCGTACGAGCTCTTGTACTTGAAACAGCAAGCATATCAAATATGGTTGTATCCATAGGGGTCATGTCCTCATCAAACCTGCAACATATAAACTCACTCAACAACACGCTTAGATGTTGAATATCCACTAGACCACCAAGTGGATGCAATGCTCCCCCAAATCCGTAAGGACCAACAAGAACATCGACGAAGAACACTCAATTCTCCTCCCCAGATTTTGGTTGCAATAGCTAACCCTAGGAGAAGAACAAGTGTTGAAAAGCAATATGTTATTTCTTAAATAAAACGTGGTCTCAGTGTTACAAAGGAGGAGGCAATGGTACTTATAGCGCCTCTCCACAACTCACAAACGACCTAGGGTCGGCTGCACATGCCGAAACAAACTCTAATTTAAAATTATTGTTCACGCCTTGGACCTCCACGCGGTTTGGGCTTCTTTCTCTGTTGGACCGAAAAGGCGACTAGAGGGGGGTGAATAGGAGCACGATCACTTTTTCACAAATAATAAATTCAACACAAATTTCACTCCAGTAGTTATGGAAGCTATGAAGATCAATATACCAGTACAGCGAAAGACTAGTATTGAATCCAACCTAACCCCCGAAGCAAAACAACCAAAGATCAACACAAGATAAAACCAATCTCGGTCAGGCGGTCGGACCATTGGATCAAGGGCGGTCGGACCGATTCCTTCCGGCTCGGCCGGTGACCTGGCCGATCTAACCGCCACCAAGAATAGAATAGAAAGCCAGATGACGAAGTTTTGCATTGAGTTGATTTTGAGTGTGTGATTCTCGAACTTCAATGCTTTATTGATGTATATTGCATTGCAGGCGAGCGTGGGTCAAGTTGTGAAGAACTTGTTCCGGAAGCGGTTTGTTTGTCTATTCTTTGCGCGGATGGCTTGCAGTCAACGGCGTCAGCGGTGAGTGGATCGGGACTACGCTTGGAGAGCTGAGGTCGAACGATCGAGATCTGGGTGAGGTTGTGTGACTCAAGCATGGTGCGAAATGGACAAGATGGATCGAGCGGGTGATTGAAGCAATTTGGTTGGATCGGCGGTGCGGATATCGATCTGCGAGTCTCGGGAGGTTCCGATGGGATTCGGACAAGAGAGGCTTGGCGTCGATGAGAACCGTGATCAACCTACACGTGGTGAAGCGTGCGATTGCTTCAAGAGTTATTTGTGTGTGGGTCCCATGTGTAAGAGACCCAAAGGGAAACCCTAGCTCTCTAGTATAAATAGGAAGGGAGAGGTGGAAAACCTAAGCAAGCATTCATTTTAGCCCCTTCTTCTTTTTCTAGGGTTTGGAGGAGAGGAGAGGAGAACTAGGGTTGGAGTGTGCTCCTTGTTGAGCTCTTGCCCTCCTTGGTGGAGAGGCTTTGTAAGCATCTATTGTGGATGAACAATCTTGTGATGCTTAATTGAAAGATCAATTGCTCCTTTGTGTTCTTCTCTCTTTTGGATGTTTTGGTGCTTCCTTGATTCAACGGTTCATGCTTGGTCTCTTGGCCTACTCTATTTTGCTTTGATGTGTGGGATTACTCCTAGAGTCATCTAGTTCATCAAACCCCACAAGCAAGACTTGAATCAAGTTTTCTCATTTCTAGGGTTTGTGCACTTCTTTGTTAAAATCTCAAGAGATCGATTCTGCGAAGTGGATCGACGGATCGTCGCTAGAAATAGGTCTCTAATATCATTAGGGAGGTGTGCTAGAAATTTGGTCAAGTTTTATTGGTTGAATCAAAAGTTGGATCAAATTTCGTTTTGGATTTGGGTGGAGTTTTTGATCTTGGACTCTCTGGTCCGATAAACCTTACAACGGCGGTTCGACCGCCTGATATTCGATCATTGGGTTGGCGGTCGAACTGGCATCACCGGTCCGATCGCTAGTTAGTTGCGGTCGGCCGCTCCTTGACCGTCGGTCAGGCCGCCCGTGGTAGCCTGTCCGACCGCCCGTGTCGATGAAGAACATTGAGTTCTTTTCTCCTTTTGTGTCGTGTGCTTGAGGGACTTATCAAATTCAACACAAGGCTTCCGTTGTGTGCTCACCGAACTTCTTAGCTCTCATAGCTAAAGGAGTAAAGTGCGTGTTGGTTTTGATTTAGGCGAGAAAGTTTTGAAAGCGCCTATTCACCCCCTTAGTCGCCTTCCGGTCCTACAAGTGGTATCGAGCCGGTTAGCTCTTTTCTATAGATCTTAACCGGTCTTTGGAGCCATGGCGTGACAAGTACTCAACCAAGCCACACATTTTTGAGGAGTTGACTTTGCATCTTGGAAGGCTCGTATGCAAGCGTATATCGAGGCTCAAGGGCACGCTATTTGGCTAAAGGTGAAAAACCCTTATGTCGTGCCCGGTGACGATCATCGATCACTCGGATGTGGAGGCCAGCAAAGAAGGCTCGGAATTATTTGATCCAAGGCCTTAGTCGATCCGAGTTTGAGCGTGTTGCTCACTTGCGGTGCAACTCACGAGATCTGGCGGACACTTTGTGATTATCACGAAGGTCCCTGCGATCAAGGAAGTGAGACGAGAACCCGACTCAAAAGGTTTACTCGAAGATCGAACAAAGGCACGGTGAGTCTTTGGATGAGTATGGGGAAGATTCTCTAAAATTCTTCATGATCTCCGTATTTGTTGACTTGATATTTTACGAGTGCGAAAATGCACGCCGACTTAAGGTGCTCTTGATGTGAAGGTGCAGGGGTATGAAGATCACTTCCATCAATGACAACATCGTCATGAGTGAGCTTACCATGGATAAGCTCTACTCGAGGTTGAAGACGCATGAGATTGACTTTATCTCGCGTCTCCCCAAGACAGTCGATGGCTTTGGTGGTCGACAAATCAAGGGTTGCTCTTCCGATTCTCTTGATTGTAGCTCATCGGCTTTTCATTATCGCTTTACATTCTTTGAGTGATGAGCAACTTGAAATTGCCCGAGGATGACTTAGCCCTCCTTTCCACCAAATTCACAAGAGCGTACAACAAGGTGAGAAATAGGAGGAGGATGGACCTATCACGTGCTTGAATGTGGTGAGCCAAACCACATTCGCTCCAAGTGCCCTGAGCTAAAGGGCAAGGAGGAGAAGGAGACAAGAAGACATCCCGGGAGAGGATGCAAAACCCAAGAAGACAAACTATCGGAAGTTTGTCGGTAGGGTCCTTACCGCTCTTGAGAATGTTAATATGAGCGATGTGGATTCGGAAGCGGAGGACGACGAGTGATTCTCGTGGCAAGAAGAAGGCGCATGACTTCACGGCATGTGTTTCATGGCCAAGAACGCCACGGCGGCGATTCCTCCAAAGATGAGGATCCTTTTAGTGATCTGATGAGGTCCGTCGTGCGAGGAAGGAGGACAAGTGGCTTGTTGACTCGGGTGTTCTCGACATATGACCGGAGATTCTAGATGGTTCTCCTCCTCACCGTGCATCCGGCAATGAATTGATTACATTTGGGGATGCTTCTACCGACCGTGTTGCAAAGAGGCCTTGTCTTGGCGTCAACGACAAGTTCATGCTAAAAGGCGTCGCGTTGGTGAGTAAGTGGGGTATAATCTTCATCTGTTTCTCACCGCTTGATGAGGGTCTAGAAGTGAGGTTTAAGAGAGTGAGTCAGAGTTCTAGATTCCTCGGGTGAGCTTGTTTTGAGATCTCGAGTTTGAGAAGATTTTACGTGCAAATTTCAACATTTCTTACGCTTCTAGTCCTAGGTGTCTTGTAGCCTCTGATTCTCATGACCTTGTTTTGTGGCATCGTAGACTTGGGCATATAGGTTTTGATCATTTGTCTAGAGTCAGTTGCAAGGACTTGATTAGAGGTTTGCCTAGGCTGAAGGCTGTCAGAGATCTTGTGTGCTCAACCTGTAGACATGGTAAGATGGTGTCTGCTTCCACCCACCTCTTACTTTGGTAATGGTGATGGACAGGGACGACTTCTTCACTTAGATCTGATTGGTCCTTCTAGAGTTCAGTCAGCTGGTGGGAAATGGTATGTGCTGGTGGTTGTGGATGATTACTCCAGGTATTCATGGGTTTATTTTCTTACTTCTAAGGACGAAGCATTTGGATTCTTTAAAGATTTGGTCCTTAGAATTGCTGTTGATTTACACGAGCTTTGAGAGCCATTAGGAGTGATAATGGGACAGAGTTCAAGAACTCTTCTTTTTCTACCTTCTGTGCTGATAGGGGAATTGAGCATCAGTTTTCTTCTCCTAGAGTTCCTCAGCAGAATGGTGTTGTAGAAAGGAAGAACAGAACCCTTGTAGAGATGGCTCGGACCATGCTAGATGAGCATTCTACTCCTAGGAGATTTTGGGCTGAGGCGATCTCTACTGCTTGTTATATCTCCAATAGGGTTTTCTTGAGATCTGTGGTTGGGAAGACTTCTTATGAGCTTAGATTTGGTCATTCTCCAAAGGTCTCTCATTTCAAGATTTTTGGTTGCAAGTGCTTCATTCTTAAACATGGCAATCTTGATAAATTTGAGTCTAGATGTTTTGATGGCATATTTCTTGGATATCCTGCTCATTCTCGTGGCTATCGTGTTTTTAATGTTGATACTAACAAAATTGTTGAGACTTGCGAAGTCACTTTTGATGAGGCTAGTCACAGTACTAGACCCGATGCTTGGTACAGTTTACGAAACTCAAGAAAGCATCTTCGTCGATGATGATTACGAGGATGAAGACCCAAACCATCCTCCTGCTACCTCAGAGAGGGTGGAGAGCACTGCTACTACTACTTGATGTCACCGAGCGGTAGCCTCCTATCCCCACCGACGATCCGAGTGGCTCTGTTCCTACCTCCACAACTCATGAGGTAGAGGCCACGTCTGCACCAGAGCACCACTTCGCATCAAATGACAACATCCACTGAGCGAGATGATTGGGGATCTTCAAGAGCGAGTCACTCGCTCGGGTTTATATCTCCCGATTCCCATGCACATTCTCCTTTTGTTGCTTCTTTTGAACCCCGAGATATCACCCATGCTTTATCCGATGCCTCTTGGGTCAATGCCATGCATGAAGAGCTTGAAAATTTTGAAAGAAACAAAGTCGGTTTTTAGTTGAGCGACCTTGATTCTCATGTTATTGGAACAAAATGGGTGTTTAAAAATAAGCAAAGTGAGGATGGATTGGTTGTTCGCAATAAAGCTAGACTTGTTGCTCAAGGTTATTCCTGTAGAGGGCTTAGACTTTGAGGAGACCTTTGCTCAGTGTAGCTAGATTGGAAGCCATTCGCATTCTTTTAGCATTTGCAACATCCAAGGGTTTCAAGCTTTTTCAAATGGATGTTAAAAGTGCCTTCTTGAATGGCTTCATAGAAGAAGAGGTCTTTGTCAAGCAACCTCCAGGTTTGAAAATCAAAATTCCCAAACCATGTTTTTAAACTCTCTAAAGCCTGTATGGATTGAAACAAGCTCCTAGAGCTTGGTATGTGACTTAAGAGTTTCTTGCTTGAAAATGATTTCAAAATGGGAATGGTTGATAAAACCTTGTTCACTCTCGAGCATGGCGGTGATTTCTTGTTGGTTCAAATATATGTGGATGATATTATTTTGGTGGTTCCTCTCATGCTTTGGTGTCTAGATTTTGATTCTATGAGCGGTGAATTCGAGATGAGCATGATGGGAGAGTCGACATTCTTCCTTGGTCTTCAAATCAAGCAAGCGAAAGAAGGCACCTTCGTCCACGAGTAAGTATACAAAGGACCTTCTTGGCGCTTCAATATGGGAAGCGATGAGGCCAATGTCTACTCCCATTGCAACAACCACCGTCTTTGGACCACGATGAGGATGGAAGTCCGTGGACGGAAGAATACCGCATGATATGATTGGCTCCTCCTCTATCTTCTGTGTCGGTAGGACATACAATTCGCCGTATGTCATGCGCTCGATTTCAGCTTCCTCGTGCTTCTCATCGCGTCAAGTATCGCGCATCTTGGTATCTTCAAGATACGCTTGATTTTGGACTCGGTATTCTTCTTCTTGGCTCTTTCAATTCGAGCATTTTACGATCTTGATTTAGCGGTGTAGAGTTGATAGGAAGAGTACTTCGGCACTTGTCATTTCTTGGGCACATCTCTTGTTTCTTGGTCTTCTAGAAAGGTCTTACATTGCCTGATCTGGTGAGAAGGTGAGTATGTAGCTGCTTGCGATGGTCGCTCTCGAGTTCTCTGGATTTTGTCCATGCTGCGAGACTATGGGTTATCTTTGGGAAGTGTTCCTCTTTTACGTGACAACACTACGCAATTAATATTGCCAAAAACCGATTGCAACATTCGAGGACTAAACACATTGACATTCGATTTCATTTTCTGAGAGACCATGTTGAGAAAGGTGATGTTGTGCTTCATTTTGTAGAGTCTGAGCAACAGCTTGCAGATATTTTCACTAAGGCTCTTGACTCTTCGCGTTTTGCTGCTTTGCGGGGAGAGTTAGGGGTTATTAGTCCTATTGGGCTGCTTTTGAGGGGAAGTTGCTCTTTTGCATTCATTGTATCATAATGCATGTTTCATTTCATTTGTCTTGCATTGTGTAATAAAATCGGTGGAGCTTTGATTATTATCCTTGTATGACTTGTTCTTATATTCTATACCTTGTCATATCGAGTGATAGTCCGCTAGACCTCTTTTATGGCTCTTCGTGTGTGGCTTAGCTTTTGACTTGCTAACTTTATATCTGTGAGAAATTTGAATCAAATCATGTCTTGTTGGATCTTGTGACTAGTTTTGCTCTAGTGATCCACTTATGATTCTCGCCATGTCTTACAAGTTGAATTGAGTCTTGAACTTATTACGAGTTAAAAATGAGCTTTTATCTTATTAAGTCAAGCAAATGAAAAATGAGATTTTACGTGCGAAAAAGCGATCTCACCAATCCTTTCTCATGAGACGGCTTGCCATTGCACTAGGCATGAACTCGGGGAGTTTGGATGACCTAGATCATTCTTTTAAGCTTATCGCTTGAGATGGTCGCGGCAAGGCTTGAGATCTAGCACACAAAAAAGGGAGAAAGAAAGAGAAATTGCCCAAAAGGGCTAAGTGCTTGAGCTTTGCTTCAAAAGAATTTTCTTAATGCTCAAAATGCCTCAATTCTTATTTTGAGTCTCTTTTACTTATAGACATGGCTTGACTCATTTTTGGTTGCTTTGAGTGAATCTATGATTTTGAGCAACTTGTCATGATTGCAATTCTGTTAATCTCAGATTGCTATCTTGGTTTTAGCTTTGCGATACGTTTTGCCATGATTGAATATAGCGTCTTCTCCTTATATGGCTTGGTATAATACTTGTCTTGTCTACATGTATAATGGTCATTGCTCCTTTTACTAAAGCTCAAAATAAAGTCATTCCTTCATGCTCTTTCTTTTCATGCATCTTGATGAATTCATTGTCAAAGGGGAGAAAGATTGTGAAGAAAATCTTTGTTGGAGCTTTTGGTTTCATACATAAAGATTGGTTTCATATATAAAGAACACACAAAAAAAACAAAACTTTTGTGAACCTTTTGAAAATTTGTGATCATGGTGAGTTGAGCTTGGGTTTATTGCCTTTTCTGATTTGATTTGAAATTGAAGAATACTCACAATGATCAAAGGTCAAATAGAACAATGTGCCTTTCATTTGGACCTAAGTGAGATTTTTGGCTACTTTACGGAATTTGAATTCTTTTGTGCTTTCAATGCCTTATCTCACTTGCTTACACTATTACAAGCCGACTTGAGTGGTTCCTAGGCTTTTGTTGCTTATGGATCAAGTTGTGCCTTTATGCAGCAGCAACGTATTTTACTTTTCATTTTGAAAAACCACATTTTCTTGAAAATTGCCAATGTGTTCATCAAGGGGACATTGTGGATATCGTGAGGATATGTGCACGATCTCGGGATGATGAGTCAATTGGCAATGGCGTTATTGGTTTGCAAAATCTCGCGTTTTGGGTTTGCTCCAAAGGTGTCGAAGCCCGCGGCGGTCGGCCGGTTGTCTTGGCGGTCGGACCGCCGTGGAAGCGATCCGGCCGCCCATGGTGGCCGGTCCGACCGCTCCTTGAAAGTTGTGTTTTTAGGAGTGGGCCAAAAATAGGTTGTGTAGGCAAGTGAGGAGTCTCTGGATGTGGTCCCATCATTTTGGAGCTCGATCAAAAGTTCTATTCGATTGAAATTTCGGAAGGTTTGAATTTCGCTTGAATTTTGGCTAAGTCTTTTGGACGGTCCGGCCGCCCAGTTGTGGGGCGGTCCGATCAAGGCTATAATCGGTCGGACCGCCCACGTGGGCGATCAGGCCGGCGATCCTGAATGAAAGCCAAGTGTTGCATTGAGTTGATTTTGAGTGTGTGATTCTCACGAACTTCAATGCTTTATTGATGTATATTGCATTGCGGGCCAGCGTGGGTCAAGTTGTGAAGAACTTGTTCCGAAGCGGTTTGTTTGTCTATTGTCATGCGAGATGGCTTGCGAGTCAGCGGCGTCAGCGGTGAGTGGATCGGGACTACGCTTGAGAGCCGAGGTCGAGCGATCGGGGATCTGCGGGTGAGGTTGTGTGACTCAAGCATGGTGCGAGAATGGACAAGATGGATCGAACGGGTGATTGAAGCAATTTGGTTGGATCGGCGGTCGGATATCGATCACGAGTCTCGGGAGGTTCCGATGGGATTCGGACAAGAGAGGCTTGGCGTCGATGAGAACCGCCGATCAACCTACACGTGGTGAAGCGACGATTGCTTCAAGAGTTATTTGTGTGTGGGTCCCATGTGTAAGAGACCCAAAAGTTGCAAATAGATAAAACTTTTGATCTACAACTCCAAACTTGATGAAACTTGGAACACACCTTCTCTATAATATCAGGAACCTATTCCAGTCGAATATTGTGATAATTCTTGGAAGAATAAGGATCTTTTTCCGTTTGATTGAAGAAGGGTTCAAAAACTTGATGAAACTTGGAACACACCTTCTCTATGGTCAAAACAAAAACTTGATCCAAAAACTTGCTCGTGGGTGATTGATGATCAAGATGATCCTAGATAGGTTCCCACACGTCACAACAAGCTAGATCACATAAAGAATTCAATCAAAAACTCACGGATCAAAGAAAGACTCAAAATCATCAAATATAGAGAAAGAACACAATGAGACAAGACATGATCAAACTTTTTTTGATTGATTGATATGATATGGGCTTACAGCCTCTCCATCAATGAAGGACAATGCTCAATCCAAGAGCACAAAAATCACATCAAACTATCAAGAACCCTAGCCTCCACCAAAGCTCTCCCTAAGAAAATTAGGGTTTACAAAAATAGCAAAAGGGACGAAGCCAAAAAGAGCGAAAGGGTACAACCACCACCCTCCTCTATTTATAGTGGAGGCTTAGACCTTCTAGAAGTTTGACTCTATTGGGCTCCCGTTAAGACCCAAAACAAACGGGACACATACGTACGCATTTTAATACGCCGTCTTTAACACCTATTGACCTAACTAGCTACACATTGTGTCATCTTGCGCCTCGGATTATCCAATAGGTCACCATTGTCCATCTTGCACCACGCTTGAGTACATTGACCTCACCCGGTATCGTCGATCGTTCTGGACCTCAGCTCTCTAAGCCTAGTCCTGATCATCCTCGGCGTTGACCGTCGTTGACCACCAAGCAACCTGTACAACAATAGACAAGTAAACCGAATTTGGGAACAAATTCTTCACAACTTGACCCATGTTAGTCAAAACATGCATCATGCAATATATATGCCTTGAAACTCATAACTTTGACCTAACAACCGAATATCGCCGCTACGACGGGCGACGATCCAAGTGAAAACGGTCGAGGCCTTAGTACGCCTCGATTACCTGGCGGTCTGACCGCCACCTATTGGCCGGTCAGACCGCCAGTAAAGACTTAGCCGAATTTTCTCTCTGGAAAACCGAAACCTACTGGAATTTTCAATCCAATAGAACTTTTAACTAGAGACTCCAAAAATTATAGGACCAAGTGCAATAGAATCTCCTCTCTTGTCTACACCCTCTATTTTTGACCCAGCTCAATCCACACTTTCTGAAGTTGACCGGTCCGACCGCCGTTATGGCCGGTCGGACCGATCTTAGACCTGATCGACCGCTTCGGGTCGATCGGACCGAGACTCGACGATCTGAAAATTTGCCAAAAACACGTGAAACGACAAACGTTAACGCCATTGCCAATTGTCACATCATCCTAAGATCTAGAGCATATCCCCATGATATCCACATTCTCTAGGCCTTAGGTTGCTTGGACCTTCCCTTTTAGCGCCGCATAGCGGCATCTGGTCGTAGACTCCGACCAGCATTCCCTGCCATGCATGATTACAACCTTCGGTCAAGATCTGGTCGTGGAGATTCACTGTAGCGGCAGCCAAGCAATCTCCGTTGTACTTGTAGCAAAATAGATATTTTGTCCAGACCTCCTCATGTATGAATCGATAGCCATATGGGATCGCCTTGCATGCAACAGACATCTTCGTTGTGTGGGAATCTGGTTGCTCCTGGATGGATGTCCATGTGGTCATATGTTGTAAGGATGGCCGTGGTTCAAGTGGGACCCACATGCAGGGTTGGCCTAACAAGCGGGCCCACATAGCTTCGCAAACTTTTAGCTTCCGTACCTTCCGTGGCTGAACTCCGAATATAAGAAATGATATGTGTATTCCTTTTCGAGCCTTCGAAGCGCATCTTCACTTTAGGCTTGTAGATCATATATACGATTGCATATAATTAAATAAAATAGAAGTAGCTCTGTGTCTCCAAGTATGATAATTAAAGACCCAATTAAATTCGAGATCACCTGGTAATATTTAATGTGGCTTAATAATTCTTTCTGGTCAAATAATATATTTTACTGAAAAGTACTAAGTGTGTTTGTATCCATATCACACTTCAACATAAGTTCATACATAAATCTGACACGATCACACCAACACACTTCAACATAAGTTCAAACATAAATCTGACACGATCACACCAACATACGGTCTAAAAGCCTCAATTTTCAAATTCTAGCTTAAAATAATTATTTTATCATTATTGAATTTTTGAGCCATTTCCTAAAATCCCCTGAATTTATAAAAGTTTTTCCTATTTTCCCCGAGACTGAAAGCATTCTTACATAATTAATAAAACATTTTCAAAGTCTAAAAATATTTTATTTCACTTCCAAATGTTGTAAAATACCTCTGTGGTTTTTTTTTTCTAATTTTTAGTGTATTTTGCTATTTTTCGAAGCTTAAAAACCTTTTCTAGAATTTTTCTTCTTCTTCCTACAATATGAAAAACTATCCAGCATAATACAAAAAATATCTGAACCTGGCAAATAGTAGCCGCTTCATATTCGTGCCCGGATCCTGATTCGGTCCCAGACCCGGCTGGAGAGTAAAATATCTTTCAGGATTCAGATTGGGCCAGAAATATCCGCACGGATTTCACCCCTATTTGGAACGGTTGAGTTTTTCGTAATTCACATGTAAATTGAACTTTGTCTGTGAACTGGAAATTCTAGTGAAATCAAGCTCCAGAAAAGAACTCTCTAACAACACCGGACACTCGCTACTTGGCTAGTACCAGTTAGTCCAAAGAAAAAAGGAAAAAAAAGGAAAGAAAATGTTAGAAGTAGAAGAAACTACCGCCCTCCTGCCACCGGGCTGGCGACACAACAGCTAGTTATGTGTCTTTGGTTGAAACTGCAGATTTTTTTTTTAAAAAAAAAAAGAAAAACAACAAAACTAGCCCTACACAGCCTAAATGATAAAATAGCACCTTTATCGTGCGGATTTATCATAGAAGCCATGTGTTGCACACTCAAACCGCGGCAGATCACCTGCAGCGCACCTAGTCCTCGGCACGACCTGCCGCGTTGTCCTACTATAGCCTGAGTGCGCGGCGGAGCACCCTACCACGATTTGAGTGCACTTGTGGCTTCCGCAGTAAAATTGTACGGTAAACCCATCATTTTTGTTACGAGGAGAGAGGCTAAGTTTAATATTTCGTTCGTTTCAAAACAACCTAAATGAAGGGGGAAAAAAAAAAAACCTTCCAGTGCCGTACATGCGTCAGCACATCCGACTATCCCCTAATTCTAAACTTATCCTCTGCCCTTTCGTCACTCGTCGTCGGTACATAGCAGCCCAAGAGACGGGGATCACCTTCGAGACGGGGACGACTCTCGTAGCACCAGTTGTTCCTATCGATCACCACCCACCCAATCAACTCTCTACGCCTGCTAACTAGCCAAGCCTTGGTGGGCCCCGCAAGAGCATCATCGGCGAACAATCTTTCCCGTCTTAGTCAGGTCGCGGTCTCACAGTCGTCGATTTGGCCGGAAACTATTTGGGCCTGCGGAAGCCACCGGCGTTGTCTTCCGGCAACGCGATGGTTCTGGCAAATCACTTCTGAGCCTCGACACGCACGCTGCTACTCCAGACCCGAATTTTTTCGTTGGTACTTCTGGTTCGGCCTACGAAACGAGGCAAACCCATGAATTTCACACTAAGGGATAATCTTTGCGGTAAGGAATGTCAGAGATTCGGAAAGGCAGTAAAGAATTACACTTGTGAACCTGGTCCTAAATGCATCAGAGGTAAGCAGGCAGACAAATACTCCACTGCGTCGTGTTGGAGGCAATGAAGCAGATAGTATTAGCTGGTGGATAACCTCGTAACCAAGGTATTTAAAATGACGACTCTAGTTATAGTATCCTACGATTCTACAATACTACAATACCAATATGATCCAAATTACATATTTAGTCGCATATAATAGAATCGTGGTAGAATCGCACTCCAAGTCGTAGAATCAGGTAAAATCGATTCGCCATAGTGTTGCTGCACGAGTTCCTTTGACAGGTTGTGGCGACCGGAAAAGGATAACTAATGTCATCGTATGGGCTTATTTCTCAGTGATATGCATCGTGTCAGTAATCGGTATCCTACCAAACTGAATCCTCACTTTTACTGCTAACTTCTTCACCTGCCACGAAAAAAGTGCTGCCAAATCCGGTGATCTCGCCCACCGAATGATTTAAGAGGAGTTCATCTTTGCCCCTTGTTTGCTACTTTCAGTGCCCCTCGCGTCGTCGATGCTCCACTTGGTCCAAAAACATGGCCTAGGAAATGAGCAAGTGCGTAACACATCGATAAATTATCTTTCGAAAAAGATGAACTTTAGAGATTAAGAAAAGCTATGAGAATTAAAATTCCAACATGGTCCTGCATGCATCAAATGTAAACCGGTGTATGAGCTAAACACTGTATTCATTCTGTTGCAGATAACAAAGCAAATATTAGCCAGCAGGTAATCTCATAACCACACACAGTATTAATGCCTGGTGCATGAGTTCCTATGACAAGTTGTGGTAACCAGAATCGGGGTAAACTAGCTGCTTCATCATATGCACAGAACAGCTATTACGATATGCGTTGCATCAGTATCCTTGGGTAAAAGCATACATTGAATGTAGAGCAGTCATCCATTAATTCCTGGATGTTTCTGAATTTTCTGTCCCCTGTGCTGCTCTCTGTTCCGACAGACCTGCAAATGCACAACCAGCTTAATGTGCCTGCAGCGCGGGCAAAACAAACACAATCAGTTCTACTCGTCTGATACGACCGAGATTCCAGAGGAAGGCACTCACCAGTTTCTGCTGGATGGCATGTTAACAGTTGAAATCAATTCAGAACAATCTAGTTGGGGTATCTAAATTTGGTATCGCGGTACTTTGTAATTTAAGAATTAGACTCAACAACTCGCCGAGAAACCAAGCAAATCCAGCATATGTGATGCCACGATGGATATTCTGAGGATAACTCAATTCGGTATAAACGACTATCATGATTTGACTACTAATCGTATACGACTAACATGTCCGCAATTGCTGAATCAACTCCGTGATTGTTATGAGCACGATCGACCTAACCACAAAAGTATATTCCTTCATGCAATCGAAGAACAAGTAGGAACAAGATAATAAGAAATCTGAAATTACAAATAGCAATTAAGATTGTATTGATAAGTGGGGTTCCAAAAAAAATATCGTTGTTGTACTTGTCGAACAAAAAAAACAATATATAAAGAAGCAAAGCTAAACTTCAGTCTATCAAAACCCACCAAACCCTAAGGGTGGCAGCGACTATGTAAAGTTGGAAGAGGAGAAGGGAAGAGCGGCGGTACTGTTCACGCATGAACAGTACGATCTAGGGTTACCAGCCACCATATGGGCCAAGTCGGTCAATACATTACATAACCCGTGGGCAAACAATAGGTAACGCAGCACTATGTCATATGGGCGTAGTATGACCCGGTGAAGTAGAAGTAGCTTGGCTCGCAGAAGTAGCACGACCGATGTCTAATTGGGAAATATGGAACTGAAATACCCGGCAGTCCAATTAGAAAATATATGGTTGAAGTAGAAGATGCAATACAGCAAAACAAAATAGTAGTTATTGTTATGAATATATTGTGTATTATCGAGAGGCCCAAAGGGCGATATATATAGGAGTATAAGAGATATATGCCATATATAGATAAGGCATATAAGAGTCCCTATTCTAACTCCTATTCTAACATATCTCTAACGTATCTCTAACATATCTCTAATATATCTCTAACACCCCCCTCAAATGCAAGGCGTATGCAATAGCATTGCATTTGAAAATAGTTGACACTAAAATATGCAAAAAAAAAACCAAAATCTGAGTCTTCGTAATGTCATCGTAGCATGTAGCTCTTGAAAAATATGTCGAGTATCAAAAGATCTTCTCCCATCCGGTGTCATGCGACAGCTCATAAGGCACAAGGTGCGGGAGCAAAGTCGACCGCGGCAACACGACGAAGAAGATGATGAAATTGATAAATATAGAGAAACCTGTCAAATCAAGTCGAATAGGAATAGGTGGAAGTATGGCAGCGCAGATCGTAGCCCAAGACGGCGGCGACGCAGTGCACAAGAAGTGCAACGAATGCACAGTGCAAAAGAAGCGCAACGCAATGCACAAGAAGCGCAATGAGGCGCGATGCGAAAGAAGAGCGGTGCAATGCACAAGAAGCGCAACAGAGGCGCAGTGTGGAAGAAGCGCGGCGGCCTTGAACGCTTGGAGCGGCGGATCTGCAGCGGCTCGAAGAAATAGCAGCGGGAGCGGCGGCTGCTGCTATGCATAAGGCAATTCCTATTCTTTTATGACTGATAATAAATTTATGGACTCGCATGGCGAAGACAAACTCAAAAAATTGAGTACTACGGACTTGGATGGACGCAACGGAAGCAACGACACAAAAGGAGGAAATTCCTAAAGATAACTAGTAGAAACGACAGCTCTTAACAGCGGAAGAAGCTTCAAGAAGCTGGAGCTGAAGAAGCCATTGCAGAAACTAAAGCGGATGGAGAAGCGAGGAAGCGGAGCGGCTTGGCTCGGAAAATTTCGGTGCAGCTATACTCTCCAGTTCTTTTGCCCCTAACACGAACTCCGGACGCCGTTCGGCCGAAGCGAACCGGCCGAACAATCCCGAGAACCACACGTGTGAAGATGGAGTCGATCCCGAGGGCCAAGGTGGAGAAAAACAAGTTCCGAATGTGCCGAGAAAAACGTAGAGCCGACGAGCGCCAAACCTGGCGATGGACGAGGAGAACGCGTGGCGATGCGGCATGGCCCCACCGCACACGCGCGAGGTTTCTCTCGTGTTCGTGTCATGCCGCACGGGGCTCGGTCGACTCGAGCTCAAAGGGTTTCGACCTTTTTTAGTACGTTCAATTCGTGCTCCTCCTCCATCTCGGGCGACCATCGGGGGCCTCGAGGTGCCGTCGGCGGCGGCGGTTGAAGGTGCCCTTCGCGGCGCGGCGGATCCTCCCGATCAATTGCGATGATTTTATTCGCGACCTCGGCCGCCGCCGATCGCCGCGAGGCCGATCCGCCGTCGCTGCTCTTGAGCCCATCCGGATCGATTCCTGCCGTTTCTTCTTGCCATGTCCGATCACCGCGACTCGATTTTCCGTGGCGGTCGGCTGCTGCCCTGCCGGGCGTCGTCCATGAGCACGACGGACTCCGTCGCTAGATCGCTCCTTCAGCGGAAAACGCGGCGGTGGCCTGAGGCTCTTCGGCGCAGAGGCGATGTCGGCGGCGCTGACGGCGAATCCACGGCAAGGCGGCGACTAGATCAAAGCGAGTGGCTTGGGTCGTCATCGAAAACCGAGGCGGCGGCGGTCCGATCCAAGACGACGACGGCGATGTCGGCCGATCTAGTGGTGAGATTTGGGAGGCAAAGGCGCTCTGGGCCGTCGGCGGAGCGCATGGCGACCTCGCCGCCTCCCTCAGCGCGCCTCGGTAAAGCCATTTGCGGCAGGCGAGTAGGCGGGCGGCGGCGATCGGCGACGACGCTCGAGTGGCGGCGACGGCAAGCACGGGCCGGCAAGCGACCTCCGACGGCGCAGGACGGCGCCAAGAGACGCGTCGCGCGGTCGTCTTCTGGTGTCTCGTCTCGTCTCCATGGCCCGATCGGTCGGTTGCTCCTCGGACCGAGGATGACGCGACGAGCGACCAAGAGGCCACCCGGGAGTAAGATTGCTCCTCCGGGGCGGCAATGCGGCAGCGGCTGACTCTGATGAGACCGGTAAACCCTAAAGCTCTGATACCATGTTATGAATATATTGTGTATTATCGAGAGGCCCAAAGGGCGATATATATAGGAGTATAAGAGATATATGTCATATATAGATAAGATATATAAGAGTCCCTATTCTAACATATCTCTAACATATCTCTAATAGTTACATCTCTAAAGTTGATATCCTCGTCAATATATTTTCCAAAAAAAGGGACAAAAACATGCGCACTTTCCTGTTCTTTTGAAACCCCCTTTCAATATTTCTAAACAATACCAGATGTGTTCGACTGCAAAATTACTTATTTAGAATCTTCCAGCATGTGGGAATCCATCCTCGTAGCCTTCATTTATTTATTCATATACCACTAGTAGCCCGCCGCGCATGAGTACGTGGGGGCCCACGCGGGAGCGGGGCTGCGAGTCGCCTCGGCTCGTGAGTCACGCCCACGCGTGGGGCCAACGTGACGAGAGCGACCGCCGGCCTCATCGCGCGGCAGCGGGGCAAAGCTTAGACAAGCGAAAGCGCGAAGGAATCGGACGGCCGCGAAGCAAAAGCGCGCGGCATCCAACGGGGGAGGAGATTCGTGTCGACATGGCCCTCTGGAATATCGCTCGAGGTTTCCCTCCCTTCATACCGGAGGATTCTTCACTGCGATCTGTCCAGCAGGATGTCTGCATGTTGATGTGCCAACTTCGTCGACATGGATGCGAGAGTGAACAGTTAGAAGAAGAGAACACAGGGAATCATCTTAGATCTATACAAATAGTAGTGTAATAGCTTAGGTTCATTTCTGTCACTTGAGTGTTCAAATCTGTAGCTTTCTTTTTTTCCTTCTGGTATTCCTGTTCTACTCATATACAGCTTGATACTAAAATCTAGCATAAATAAACAACCAAGAGGGATATTGATGTATAAATCATTAATTCCGCTGTTAAGAGTAAAGTGCATATGCCTTGGTGATATATCTTTTAGCTTTTAATACTCGGGAGACACCAAACAAGGACATTAGTTATATTTCTTCTTATCCGAAAAGAAGTCCTGTCAGTTTCCACTCCTGCATAATATCTTTTTTACGAGCATTCTCACTCCAAAAAAAAATAGATTTCCTGTAGAAACATCGGCATGACTCTTCACCAAAGCTAAGTACGACTGACATAGTGAAATGAGGATAAAAAGAATTTGAAAATATGTTAAGATTACAAGCTACCAAAAGGAAGACATAAATGAAAATCAACTGAACAGATCAGCCAAACAAAAACAAACAAATTGTTATGACTTTTAGTCACTCTGTCGAATATGCAGACCATTCGGATGCACTGTAAAAAATCTTTCTTGTACTTCACCTCATCCAACTTTGGACCTTTAGTTCTCTTAATTACAACATGTTTCCTAGTCGTTGGTCACCAATGGTTAAACTTTCGACAATAGCATTCTAACATAAATGGCTGTGATGATACAGCCGTCCAATAACCACAGTATATATATGTTCAAGTGCAATAGTCTAGAGGAGACAAAATAATCAGAAGAACAACACACCGCTACAACTATGGGTAACAACATTTGACTTGAACTGAAATCAGCATTAACCATTAAAACATTAAGGTTGTCTTACAACATCCAGTAAATCAAACCCACCATTGGTGCATGGTCTTTATTACCACACTACCGTGCGTTTAACCTGATAATATCCGAGTGTTCCCCCTGTCTTGCAGTGCATGAAAAGTTAAGAACACTGACAGGAGAAAATGCATAGGAAGATAGGGACCACGGATATCATGACTAGCATAGTAGCTTGATTGAAACAGAAGGTCTTTTTTTTTGACAAATTTGTTTGTGTCTCCAACATGCAATTTTGACCATTAAGTTGTGTTGCTACATATTAGAAAAAATATAATATTATGATTTTTAATGATGAATATGGCTATGCTATTTTCTCATTAGTTAAAAATATATCGATGGGCAAAGTACAAACTTTCAGAACATTCTTTTTGGACTGGAGGGAGTAACTCCTCAGTCCTCACTGGTCACTGTTAATGTTCAGCATGCCTGTGGCTGGTGTTTATATAGTGGAAGATATTGTCATCATTGCAATTCAAATTTTATGTTGTATAACTGGAAATATTCATAGCAAAGATAGCTATTTGAAGTTACTCTGCCAGGACTCAGGACATAACACCTTGGCTCAAGAAAATTGCCTTGCGGTACAATAGCAGAATAGCTGTTGTAGATCAATCAGATTCTTTGAATATTCCATATCGGTGGACTCGTGCCTTCTAATTTGGAGTGCAATCGGAGTGGGTACGGACGGATATCGTTTATCCCGTATATTATTCTTTTTTTTTTCTCGGAATCAAAGTTGAACACTGATATTGCCGAATACGAATACGAATACAGATAGTCTCGATCACGAATACGATGCGCATACATGCCGAACCGAATACGAATTATCTCGGTCACGAATATTTAGTCGGATATTGCGCGAAAACAAAAACCATATACGTCGCACATATAAAGATCAATCAACCATACTACATGTCTAAAATGCAACTACATTAGTAATTCAACAAGCAAATTTAACTACATCAAACTATCACGACAGCTAGTTAAAGAAGTAGTAGCAAGTAGCAAGCCATAGTGATAGCAGTACAAAAAGGTATCCAAAATGTAACTAGTCAACTACATAACAGGACAGATACAAACATATACAAATGCTACAGACCAGTATCAATAACTAGTTAGGGATAAACAGAACGTTGACCGGTAGCAAGTCTTTAGCTTCCTAATTTTTGAGTTTTTTGGAAATATTTTATTTAAAATAAGGTTTTATAAATTTATCATGATTTTCTAGAATTTAACAAAGCTTAAATAGAATTTTTAGAAATGAAAATTATTTAATATGAATAAATCAAACATCCATTAAATTCAAAAGTATTTTATTTAAGTTCCTTATGTTCCAAAGTAATTTTGTAAATTTTCTAGAATTTTTCGAGTTCATTTACTATTTTTCTTGATTTATTTGGATTTTCTGTATTTTTCTTAAAAAAAAATAAAGACTAGAAATCATCGTAGGCCCATTTCTCTCTCCGGCCCACTGGGCCTAGAGTTTATCGAATATCCAAAATAGTGTTTACCGGATACTATCCGATAAATTATCTGGATAGCTCCGAATCCAACAGATGCCTCATTCCCAGATCTGTTTCCGTATCCGGCAAAAACTATCGAGCTACGGCTCCGAAATCCGAGAAAAATCCTAGATATCCAGTTTAAGGCTCCGAATTTATTCGGGCAGACGGACAATCAGGAACTATCCGCTCTGTTTGCATCCCTACTTCTGATTGTAATCCTGGTTCATTGTTAGTATAAACTAGATAAATGATCATTACTTGTAACAACAAAAGTTTGATCATGTCAGGTAGTTGTCCCTCCCGCCTCTCAACTGCAGTCCTCTCTATATTCTTCAGAATATTTTCCCAGCTCACGCGGATTTTGTTGAATTCAATGTATATTATATCCTTGCAAACAATGTTACAAGGAAGAAGATTTATATTACCACAATAGATTATGTTGTAGATACGTGTCTAGGCAGCATATTTGTAGGCACCCCTAATCGGCTAGGTCGACCTCTGAGAATGCATAGGCAGGAACAAGGCATAAAGGAAGCAATAATCTCCCTTCAACTGTATTGCTACAAAATATGAAATGATGTTTAAGTTGCCTCCTCTCTCTCGTGCTAAAATAGGCCCTTTTTATAGGAATGAAGAGGGGAGAAGGTAAAGCTACCCCTAATTCTAAGACAATCCTACAGATAGACTCATCTTTTCTGGTTGGGTAGGGCCGTCCATGCCGGGCCACCAGTTGACATTGCGCGTGTCAACTGTACAGAAAGGCTTTACATTTGCGAGTTACACTCACCGGCCATGTAGAGGGGTTTGATTACAGAACCAGACCCGAGGTCACGCTCCGTGTCGTTGTTGCTTCTCGTAACCAGTTGCTGCTGCTAGCCTTTAGCCTTCGTTGACGTCGACTTGGGGTACGCGTGGACCCTCCCTCAACAGATTCATTCTGTTTCTAAGAAAAGAAGAGCAGATACATCTAAGACTCTTGGCAACAGAATGTAACAAAACCACTACCCTTTTACCCGTAGTAACACTTCATATTATCTACATGTGATCTGCTACTACTACAATGAAGAAGGGGGAGAAAAGCAACAACATTCCAAAGGATTTTCTTTCAGAAGAAAATCACCCCTGGTACTGTCAGTCAACCTGACTTAACAGAGCCTGCCACAGCACGGTGGAGAACCACAGTGGCAGTACTTAGCTTTCACTCTGCCATTTACAGCATGGGCACGATCTATTTTGTAATTATAATCATAAGTCAGCTCCTGTAGTGGTGGAATGTTCTCCGCAGCGAAGAACATGATATGGGGCATCCTATGGTCATCATGGTCCCAAAGAACATTCTGCGCGTAGAGGTTTGGTGAACAGCTATGGTTGATGAATCTTCCAATGTTTCCATACTCAGCTGCATCTATTGTGAAGCCCACATCTTCCATGGTTTGAGAGCAAGAGCCAGAGGAGTTCAGACCTGGGATAACCGATGGCAGACCTTTCCAGAGATCCTCATCATCATAGTTATGACCTACATCAAATAAGTATTCGTCATTCCTTCTCTGGTCAGCTTCCTTGCCATGCAGCAGCTCACCAACATACTCGCATATGAAGCTGCCAGAAGAGATGGACCTTAGGGATCTTACACCCCAACCTGTCTTGGTTGTCCTGAATACTTCGAGTGGTATTTTCATACCTTGCTGACTGACCCTGTTGTGGCATGAAGGAGGACACCTACAGGATGGACCACACTCGAATATGAGGGGCTTCGCATGGACAACTGCACCACTGAAGTTAAATGGGATTACTCCTCCATTCTTCACAGCACAAGCGCAGCTAGCAGAATCTGAGCAGCCATTGGTGCAGTCACAACCCTGAGGGTGTCTTTTTGTAAGCAAGGATGGATATTTGATTCTAGTGATGTATTTAAAAGGTGCTGGACGCACACTATGAACATTATTGATCACACAGATGGGAATCCTCTCCTTCCCTTGAGATATATCAGCTATGCAGAGGCCTGGGCCTTTACGGACTTCCTCAATCCTTTAGCTATGTGCAGAGGAAGTTGTGGTTGTCCAGGAATCCTTTGTAACCTGTATTTGAAGACCCTTGAACCTGGAAGACCTGCTTTCCAGAAATCCAACACAAGATACAGCCCATCATAAGTAAATGCTGAGATTTGTTTGGCCCTCGAATGACTGTTTTGCTCTCTATTTTGACCTTTAAAGCCATGAATTACCCGGACAGGCGTCTTGGTTTTGATGCAATTCTTCAAGGCAAGGTTCCCACGCTCAAGCTTTTGATCCTCATCCACCTTCTTACCAGCAGCCTTTCCTCCAGAACCGGTATATATCAATTCACCTGAGCTAGACAGTTCGTCGGGATAACCTCCGGAAGCAACAATGCTTATTGCAATAAGCGCACCATTAATATCCTTGGTGGTGTCAATGCCTCCCTGGTATGGGCGGTGGAGACCAACAATGGCCAGCTCAACTCTGTACAGAAATTCATCGCCAACTTCAACTCCAGGAACATTACCCACAACAGGCCCATGTTTGGTAAAGCCTGGCAATTTCCTGATGACTTTATCAGCTGCAAGGTCAACTCTCTGAACTTTCAACGAACGCTGTTCCACAGCTTGTACAAGAGTCCTGCATATAAATTGAAACCTCCTGCACATCATCCTGACTTCGCTCCTAGCATCAGAATTCTGGTGTCCATGTTGCCTGTGACGCCATACAGAAGGGACACAGGAGGGGACATTGAGGTACAACTCAAGCTTTCCTTCATGAACAGCTAGCGCCTTCAAAACATCATCATCTTCCAAGCTGGAAGCCTCTTTATCCTTTAGTTTCTCGTTGCTAACCAATACAGATGTAGAGGCAACACTCATGGGAAGATGATTACTTTGAATTGGAACTTTTACCTTCAACTCACGGGATCCCCTAATAGTGGCAACAGACGACTCCTCCTTGCCCTTGGAAAAAGATCTATGCAAAGTGTCAAGCGGAGCAGGTGACTGAACTGTTTTTCTAGGTGTGATCACTATCTTACTTCTCATGATACCGTTGCCAAATGCTCCTGCTGGACCATCCAGAGGTGCTCTTTTCATGCTACCATTTTCAGACATTCTCTTACCCCAAATATGTTCTTTGGAAGGACCTTCAACCAAAGGTTCAGTGGCAACTTTGGGTGAACTCCCTTTGCATTTGTTCATCACCTTGACATCTTTATCAACTGCCCATGCTGCACTCTTCCCCTTGCGGTGCAATGTTTTTGCACAAATTTTCTCATCAGAAAAATTCCCCATAGAAGGTTCTGCAGCGATAATTGCCGGAACAGCACCCTCATGTCTACCAGCTGTAGACTCATGCGGGATAACATCGACAGCAACTTGAGACTCTTGGACAACATGGTCTGCTTCTGTAGCCACCTCACCCTCCTCCAGTTCTTGTCCATCTGCTATTCCATTAGAAGTACCCTGCCCATGAACTTGGGCAATGCTCATGGCACCCAAACAACCATCAGCCTCAGAACCACTGCTATTCACAACCATGTTTCTCTGGGTTAACACAGATGGTTTCTCCATATTTCGAACCTTGCTTTTCACAGTGCCGGAGCCAGAATCTACTACTGCAAGACCCAGTGGTTCCTCGTTCATGCCATTACTCCCTCTCTTGCCCTGAATAATTTCATTGGAGGGACCAACCTGTGAAGATTTATCAGCAGCTGCAAGTAAGCTCATTCTGCATTTGCTTCCGATCAACAAGTCATTTCGAGCTGCCTGTGCAGCATCCTTCCCCTCATGCTGTAATCCCTTCATACACTTCATTTCATCAGAAGTATACGTCACCAAAGCTTCGTGTCTTCCTCTTGCAGAGTCATCCATAACAACACAGCCAGCAATTTCTGGAGACTCTTTGACCTCACCGTGTGCCTCAACAGCCACCTCACCCTCCTCCAATTCCTGGCCCACTACCGTTCCATCCCAAACATCCTTGCTCAGAGCTCCCACAATGTCCATGGCACACTGGCCCACCACGGAACCACCACCATCTGTAGTCTCGGGAGCCAGCCCACCCTCCAATTCCTGGCCCTCTACTGGTCCATCCGAAAAACCCTTGTTCAGAGCTCCCACAATGTCAATGGCATACTGGTCCACCACAGAACAGCCACCATCGGTAGCTACCACCTCTTCGGACACATCCGAATCATCATCAATAGGTGTGGCTTCCAACTGAAAGCCCACCTTACCACCTCCTTCGCCAGCGAGTGGAGCCACTACGTCCCTCCCACAGCCGGAAGGGAAGCGGCGCTTGGCAGATACCATCCTCCACTTGGGTGGCAATCGTGCAGTTGGCACCAACTCCTTCGTCCTCCCCAATTCACCACTCCCCGCTCCCCTTACCCTCTCCTCCACCACCAAGCCAGCAACCCCTTCTGCCCCATTCTCCAGCGAACCATCAGCAATGGCACCCGCATTCCTGCCCAAAGCATCCAACCATTTCACCACCGCCGCCTGTGGACCATGATATCCATCCACCATTGGAGAACCACCTTCCGCATCTGTCACCTTCTCAAAAACACCCAAACCAGCATTGGCAGGCGCAGCTTCGAACAGCAAACCACCCTCCATGCGGCCGCCGCTTTTAGCGTGAGGAGCAGCAGCAGCCTTCTCCAACGCACCAAAACCACCATGCGAAGGTGAAGGCCCCAACCGCAAACCGTCCTCGCCGCCGTCCTCGCCAGCGATAAGAGCCGCCGCGTCCCTCCCGCAGCCGGGCGGAAACTGGCGCTTGGCGGACACCGCCCTCCGCTTGGGCGGCGGACGCGCGGCCGGCTCGAACCCGCTCTTCCTCTCCAATTCACCGCCTCCGCCTCCGCCTCCGCTCTCCCTCTCCTCCCGCACCACCACCAAGCCAGCAAACTCCTCCGCGCCGCTCGCGACATAACCGGCGGCGACGGCCATCGCATTATTCCGTCCCGCCACTTCCACTGCCACCGCCGCCTCCTCGCGCTCCGCTCCATCACCACCCCCTTCGCGTCGACCGCGGGCTACCTCCACCTCCCCGCGCCTCCGCACGCCGCTACCTCCCTCGTCCCGACCGTCGGCAGCGGGACGAGGAGGAGGAGGAGGAGGAGGAGGCGCAGGGCGAGGAAGCGCGTCCGTGCGACCGCTGCGGTGTGACCAGCCGCGCTTCGCGGGGACGCCCCTCGGCCTCGACGGCCGCGCGGCGGCGAGCATCGCCGGCGATAGCTCTGCTCCGCGCATCAGTTCGATCGCAGCCCACACGCACCTGCGATCTCCACACGCAGAATCAAACCAAACCGAACCACATTAGCCACCATGAACGCAACACGACGCGAAGAAGGCGATAGGGGAGGAGGCGTGGAAAGGCGGCGGAAGTGTCCTCACCTCTTGGTCGGCGACCACCGGCGGCGACGGCGACGGCGACGGCGACGGCGCGAGAACGAAGAGGGGAGAGGCGAGGTTGTTGGGGTTTTTGGCGAGGGAACGATGAGTACGCGAGTTGTGGGGTCGGGGAGGGGTGCTCGAGTTTCGAGGAGAACTGAGCACTCGGCCTAGGCCTAGTACCAGGGGTGTTGGCCACGTCGCGCCTTGCCGGGTGCGCGGTCTGGGTCTGGACATGACCCGGGTCGTCCGCGTCTGGCTGGTTCGACGTCCGTGCAACGGCTACACCTTGCTTGGTACGGCGCGGTGCGGTGCGGTGCGGTGCGTGCGCTGTATGTGTAACGGCTACACCCGCGATTTCTCCGCCATGTTCGCAGGATCTGATCCCTTCCTCTCTTGTAACGGCGATGAACAAAACTGACATGATTTACTCCTGCATAATTACCGCCGCTGATTATTATCTTATCTTATCTTATATTTATTAACTAATAAAAGGAGTTTACTTCACACAGTGGGATCATTGTCCCACCCCACGTACGAGAAAAACAACAAATCCCATTGCTCCACACCGCCCCGCCCCGCCCTTACCACATATGTGCGCCTTCACACCCCTACTGTTGCATTTGCTTCTCACGTGCAAACAGAGCTAGCGAGATGAAGGAGAGTGACCTCGTTGTCTCGTCGGTCTGCATCGGCGGAGGCTCGAGCTCTAACCTCACTTCTGCTCTATCTCCAATCGGCCACCACCGAGGAGGGAGAGGGAGGAGGCGGTGGGTTTGGTGGAAAAGGCGGCGGGGGAGGGAGGGGGACGGGAGGCAGAGACGGCACATGAACAAAGCCGACGAGACGGAGGCAAGTGACCTCGTCATCACACCGGTCCGTATCGACGGTGGCTCGAGTCCCGACCTCGCTTCTGCTCCACATCTCTAGTCGCCCACCACCATCGTCATCGACGTGTGGAGGCGCCAACGGGGAAGAGAGATGGAGGTGACGGCGGGTCTGGTAGAGAGGGCAACAGGGGTGGAAGGCGAGGGGAATAGGAGTGGAGATGGCAGTGACGGAGGGAGGGGGAGGAGGACGAAAGGCAAAGGCTCGTCGCGCTGATCCACATCGGCGGTAGCTCGAACCCCGACCTCACTTTTGTTCCACATCTCTACTCGGCCACCGCCATCATCATCGATGCACAAAGGCACCAGCGGGATGGGAGATGGAGGCGACGGCGGGTCTAGTGGAGAGGGCGGCGGGGGACAGAAGTGGAGAGGGCTGTGATGTAGGAAGGGGAGGGGGAGGGGAGGCAGGCATGATATGTTGTGTGACAACACACGAGTGAAGAATCTAGATCCGTCATTATGAGTTAATAGAATATTTTGGTGATTAATGATAAATCTATAGGTGAGACTAATACTTCTATTGTTTAGTCTCAGTTGGATGACAAAGGTGAAAATCATAAAGGTATTCATTCGATATCATATCCTTATATCTTGTTGCATTCCTTGGATCCAAAATGTAGGTTGAACTCCACTAAAAATTTAACTTGAATATGTGCATATGTCTTTATTATACATTCATGTATGCACACACTTAGGGGAATTCACTCTATGTTTTGGGGTTTTATTAGTATTGATTTATATTCTCTTTATCCACACATATTAAGAATCTCTACTTTGAAATATATCTCTTGAGTATGTATAACTTGTGTAGTTCATATATACTCATATTGCTCTATATTCAATTATTTGCAATTGAGGTGGTTGTCATCAATTACCAAAGAGGGAAATGTTGAAGTATCTGGACCCATCATTATGAGTTAATGATATATTTTGGTAATTAATGACAATCACACTGTGAGACTAACATTTTCATGAAGTTGGGTAAAATAGGTTATGTTCCATAATAATTGAGACTTTGGATAACATCATGAGCATCAAGTCACAATTCAAGAAGACGGTTGCATCATGTGTTGATACACATCAAGATCCCGAAGAGAAGATGATTATGAGTTGATCATCAAATCAAGAGAAGATCCATCATGTGTTGATGGAGGTCAAGTGAAGGATGTATTATGGGTTGATACATACCAAGACAATGACCTGGACTTGAAGTGAAGATGTGTGTCATCAGACTTCAAGATGGATGCTCAAAGCAAAGGTATGATTAACTTAGGCTAAGGATGTGTTCCTAGTCTTTTATCGGTCTCGGTGTTTAGCTGGAAGACCGGATTGCTAGTATAGGTTGTCGTACTATTAATATGGATCTTGTCTAGTAGGTTGAGTCTCATCATGTGTTGATAGGTCAACCCCGCTTGCTCTAGCTCTTCTAGGCATGATGTTATTATTTGTTAATGTGTTTTGTAAATAGTTGAAGCTCATGTATTAACTCTTTGTAGTATGAGACTATAAATTACAAATGTGTTTTGCAAATGGTTGAAGTTCATAAACCTACTCCTTGTGGCATGTTGCCGATATTTGTGAATGTGTTTTGCAAATAGTCGAGGCTCATGCATAATCTTTGTAGCATGTGACTTTAGTTTGCAAATATATTTTGCGAATGGTTGAAATCCATGCGCCTACTCTTTGTGGCATGATATGCAAATATATTTTACAAATTATTGAAGTTCATGCATCATTTCTTGGCATGGTCCAAGATTGCTCGTTGCTCTTTTCTTGGACTTAGGCTATGTGTTAGCTCTTCAGAATTGTGCTTCTTGATTTGATCAAATATGTTTGAGATCGATCAAACAAGTGGGTTGTGTAGCCCTCTGAATAATCTTTCCATAGAGCACAGGATCACTCAATTCCGACAGTAGAGTCAAAGTTATGACCGTTTTTCCAAGTGTCGATTGTGCTGAAATCCAGGGTCGGACTGACCAGCCCTGTGCCCGCGGACTGATCGAGTTTCCCTAATTTTCAGCAGATTCTCTCTCAAATGGCTAGTTTTTGTTTGTGGTCTATAAATACTCACCTTGGCCAATTGGGGGGTAACTCTTGGTATCATATTTCATTCTCTAGAGCTAGTATGAGCTTCTTCTCTCAATTGTGCATGTGTTGCACCTTGTGAGTAAATGGAGAGGTTCTAGTTGCATATGTTGCAACTAGAATTGTATTGAGCGTCCAATTGTTCATGTGTTGCACTGGGTAAGAGTCAAGCAAAGGGCTTGCCTTATTACTCTTGGTGTTTGCTGACACCTTGATGGCATGGAGGTGTCATAGTCCGGTGATCTTCTCAAGAAGCTTGTGAGAAGGCTCGCGTATTGTGAGTGGTTTGGTGCTCGCCATCTCCGGAGTGGAGGAAGAGCAACTCTGAGTGGATCAAGATGTTGGTTCAAGTTGTGAGCTGGTCCAATTTAGTTGAACTTACCTCGGAGGTGTTGGCTCAATTTGTGGAGCCGGTCCAATGTGATTGGGCTTACCTCAACGTGGATTAGGGGAGACTGGCAAGTCTCCGAACAACACAGTAAAACATCCTTGTGTCATTGTGGTCTGCCTTCTTGTGCTTTACTCTATTTCTATTTCAATTTATAGAATTAAATTGCTCACATGTATTTGTTTATTTGCTATCATTATCAATAGTTTTAGAATTGTTGGTGCACTTAGTAAATACTAGTTGATTTAGATTTTAATTGTGCAAGACCGAATTATTGTTAGCTTTCGTATTAGAAATTGGTTTTAGTCAAAAGAATTTTTTAAAGCCGCCTATTCAACCCCCCTCTAGTCGGCCTCCTCGATCTTACAACGAGCACTCTACCAGTTGTGTAATAATGCTTGGTTAGAGTAGTAATTAGTGGGGCTACTGAAGCACGCGGCTAGGTTAATTACCAATATTTATTTACTTTACTAGTGAATAAAGTAGGATTGTGTTTTTCAAGGCAATGCGAGGTAGGCTCAGATCTATAGGTTATATTATTAAATCGATAAAAAAGCCACCACTTTCACTCTGAAGGGCTAAAAAATCCCACGTTAGCCAGAGAAAAAGGAGAAAAAAGATTGAGGTCGAGCCAAATTATAACAATCTACAATAAAATAAAGAGTATATGTCAAGTACAATATAGAAATAACTGATATTCGGAATAAAAAAAATAAACCTAGCAATTTGATTTCTATACGAATTCTTACATAGAATCCCGAAATAAATATAATTCAGAATAAAAAACAAAAAACAATTGGATTTGTGTACGAATTCCAACCGAAAATAATTGAAATTTGGAATAAAAAATAAAATAAAATTTAGCAATTTGATTTTAATATGAGTTCCCACTTAGAATCTTGAAATAAACATAATTTGGAATAAACATAATTTGGAATAAACATTAAATGAAACAATTGGATTAGTATACGAATTCCAACAAAAAAATAATTGATTTTCTAAATAAAAATAAAATAATATTTGCAATTTTATTTTGAATGAATTTCAAAGTATAGTCCCTAAATAACTATAATTAGAAATAAAAACTAAATAAAAAATAGCAATTGGATTTGTATACTAATTCCAACAAAGAATAATTAAAATTCAGAAGAAAAAATAAAAGAAAAAGTGTAATTTGATTTTCATACAAATTCCAAAGTAAAATCCCTATATAACTAAAATTCGGGATAGATTAAATAAAATTAGCAATTTGATTTGTATACGAACTCTAATAACCAAAATAACCAAAATTTTGAAAAAAAAAATTATTACGAGGATAGCACGATCGATCTATCCTGCAAGAAGGCACTGACCCAAAGGGAATCAAAGAGCCGAGACGGTGGAAGCAGAGATGAGGGCAATGTCGTGCCGCTCACTTTAGCCATTCGACGAGGACAATGTAGTACTACTCGCCATAACCGTTGAAAACAAAGGCCACAATCGATGGAGCTAAGGGTCGCGACAATGAGTGATGAGTGTTGGCGTCGTTGAAGTCAGTGGCAAAAAAGCTCGATAATATGGAAACCCTGGCAGAGTGAAGATGAAGCTTTGCATTGAAGACGAACTATGGACGACATAGGACCATCAGGTAGGTAGGAGCGTGTCATTGCTAGTAAGGGGCACAATGTTCGGTGACGGCGATAAGATTCTCCATATTGTTAGACAACAACTAAAATAGATATGCTGGTATCAATGAAAATGAGAGGTTTCCATGGTTAGTACAGAGGCCACAACATTGAGTTGGTCAACATTGAAGAAGAAGAGCGACCAATACGGGAGAGGAGGATATCGAGCACACATAAAATCACGCATGCATGTATCCGTACGAATAGAAGCACAGGCGTAGACAAGCAGAGGGGCAAAGGGCTCAGAGTAGAGATCACAAAGACGTAGGTAGTAGGCTCAGTGCCACCTGAGAAAGTGTGAGTGTCCCCGACTAGGATCGACGATAATTACACAAATATGTGTGTGTGGTGTTGCAATGGTCAGCATTAAGGGTAATTGGAGAGAAGTAGAAGATAACTATGTGGTAGAGTATTGCATTGGAAGAGGTAACAACTAAGAGGAGCAATCAAGAATTGGGCTTGTTGGAGGTTGAAGTAGAAAAGTTGTGGCGGTGAAAATAGATAGAACACACACGATTTGTTGGGTCAACCAGCGTGTGAGAGAAGATAAATTGAAGGTAGGTCGTTCATGGTGCATCGGTATATACATGAGCAAAGTAATCTAATATACGATGTAAACTAAAGATAATTTGTCACATATATAATCAACACATTGCTTGAGATTAAATAGAGCTACATGTGTATGTACATATTTTGAAAAAGTGTAACTAATGGAGGAAGAATATGTGCATGCAGCTACACGATCCATGCATGGAGAGTGGTTATGTTTCTAACACCCCCAATAACTTATTATGCTCAATGATTTTTTGCTATCAAAGCTTATACTTCAATTACATTCTCCAAGTTGTATTTTCATTCAAACTTCTATTGTTATTTTACAATATTTACTATATCTTAAAAATATAACTAGCCTACAAGACAGGGCCCACACCTCGATCTGTTTGTGCATTAACCCCTACGTGCTAACTTGTAGGAAGCTTTCACCCCCAATCGATCATGGAGCGCGACTATGATCCGACGGTCCAAAATAATTACGACGATGTGGCTAGTCCGACCATGGCTTCTATGACGGCGGAAGATCTCAGCTCACCCCAGCTGACAAATAAAGGTGTGGGCGGCGTGGGCGGGCAGCATTTATGTAAACAAGTGAGCCATGGGACCTGAAATTCCCTTGAGTAGAGAAGCAGAGATACTGGTATATATGCTTACTGTACTTGTACAATTCGCATGCATGGCTTTTGTGAAACGAATGATGAATCCTTCTTGTTTTGGTTTTGTTGAAATGCAGGATTCTCAGAATGGGTGTTTAGAGTTATAAACATATCGCTCAACATAAAACATAAATATTCTTAACATAAAAAAAAGTACAACTTGTTCTTACTAGAGACAATATCTCAAATAATTTAGAGAAATTAAAAAATAATTAGAAAAATTAGAATCGAACTCGATGTTCCTTCATCGCCTGGAAGCGAGATATGATATCATCATCCTTAACTTGCACAAAAAATTCATGTCCAAGAAATGTAACCGAACAATCATTCAAGTACTACTCCTCTATTCTATTCCTTAACTTATTCTTCACATAATTCATTGAAGAGAATACTCTCTCAACACTAGCAGTTGCTACCTCTCGTGCAGTCAAAGAGGACTCTCTCCAATTCCTTGTATTAATAGATAACCTTAACTAAAATAATTTTATCTTGATATGTATATCTCCACTTTGTTCTATCTATAAAGAATCTGAACCGAAATCGTTTATGTTGATATGTATATTGAAAAGATGCATCTCATCCTTTCATCCTACATCCTACAGGACAAATTCACTCCATTTTAGATTCAAGATGACAAATTAGACTCCATTTTACTGACAAATTGACTCTATTTTACTGACAAATTGAGTAAATCTCACTCAATTTGGAAATATTTTTTGCAATTTGGAACTATCTGTTCTTAATGATCCATTCATCCTACAGGAAATATCTGTACTAAATGATCCACATCCATATAGTTCATTCATCCTTAGTTCCTCACTCAATTTGAAAATATTTGTAAATCTCAATCAATATAATCCATTGAAAATTCAACAATCCATACATTACATACACACAAGCACCGGTTCTTACTCAGTTACTCTTCAATCGTCATCACCAGTCACCACATGGCAATTTTGCAGGAAGGAGCCAAGAACAATTTGTTCTCCTCCATGGGCGACAAATCCAATCCTCAAATGATCGATGCACACAAATCCCAGGCCAAGAAACCAAAAGGTGCCTCCTTTCATGACTCTACCACTTCTGATCCATTAATTAGCAGAATGAAATTAGCAGAGCTCGCTTTGATCTCATCGTGTGCCTCTGCTGCTCCTTGCGTTGGTGCCGATGGCTGCTCCTGCTCGAGCTCGGCCTCGGTAGATAGCCCCCTACGGGTTGGAATACTGCAGAGTGCTGTCGCGATAGATAGACTCGTGATACTGTCACTGCAGTATTAATCTAAAATACTGTAAAGGACCTACGTCCCCTGATCAATATACACTAATGGCGACAAGCATATTTTCTAGAGGAAGACGGTAGGGTAGGCTCTTATAGCATACGTGTGATTACATCAACTACATGTACTATTCCCTCTAAAAAAACTACCCAATCGAATTGATTATTATAAAAAAAATAAGTAGTTTTTTTAAACCTTGATAGACCCATATTAATACTTCAAACAAAACATGTTGTGTCATTGTTTCCTCCGTCGGAAGCCTATGTATTAAAACCATTGATTTGATTATGATATCTACTAATACAACATTCTTATGTTGGCGTTGCTAATTTTCTATCGGGCATTCGGACTATCATACAAGCTGTTAAAAAAAAATCTATATATCACATAATAAATAAATAATATATCAATATAAGACAAATCATGATCGTGAAGGATAACACTTTAAATTGTATGGAGTTTGACGCAAATTAACACATGTTTCATCGAGTCATCCTATTGCACTAAGAACTACAGAGGAAGAAGCACTTAACAAGCCCTAAATGTGTAAAGAGATGAAATGACATGCACTTGTGTAGTAAAATATGGCTAGTTATAAATTATACTTCGTGACAACATAGAATGTTGAACCACAATAAAATTAGGATAATAGATAAAATGGCTTAATCGGTCGTGAATGAAGGCAATGCTAACTAAACCTTAATACTTGCTAAATGGAAACATGAATCATAGGGGGTCAAGGTGTAACGTCTTATTTTCGGATGGCAAATAGTACCTACTAATCTGGTTTTCAGTTTTCGTTTGTATTTCAATTTGTCGTTTAATTTTCAAAAACTCCTAGCTTCCTGGGTTTGTTTTTTTAAACCTCCTTTCAATTTCTGAATTCAAAATTCAATTTGAATTCTACTTTTTAAAATTTTAGACCCCTTCTCAAATTTTGCCTCCGCTTGTTTTCCATGGGCCCAGCCCTATTCCTTTTTGGGCCGACAGCATTTTCCCCGGCCCACCTTCCCCCTGGCCCATTCCCCTCTCCTCCCTTCTTTCCTTCCCCTCCCCGCGCCGCTCATGGCTTTCCTCTCCCCCTCCCCGTTTCTCCGCTCGACCCGCTCCTTCTCCCGGCCCCCCTTTTTCTCCCTTGCTTTCTTTGCGGCCGCCCTTCGCCCGCGTCTCCGCCGAGTCTTCTCGCCGCGCCGCCCACTCGGTCGCCTCCCACGCCGCCCGCTTGCCGGTCTCCTCCCGCTCCCATCGCTTCCAGCGGCCTCTCCTCCTCTCCATAGCTATAAAGTCAGTGCAACCCCCCGTCTTTCCCCTCCTCGCCTCCCTCTTCTCCCCACGCTCTGCTTGCCGCCGAAGCTCCCTGTGCCGCCGCCATGCCATCTTCTCCCCGGCGCTCCTCCGGCCGATTCGTCGCATCGAGCTTCGCCTCGTTACCCTCATCCATCTCCCCACGGCCGAGCTCCCGGCGGTGTAGCTCGCCGCCACCGTCGCCTTCTCCCCGCCTACGGCTCTGCCTGCGGCCGTCTCGTCGCTTCCCCACCCCGCCGACAGACTCGGTGAGCCCCTTGTGCCGCCACAGTATCTGTGCGTGCCTCCTTCCTCTCTGTCCCCGGGCGCCGTCTCCACCATTAGCCTCGGCGCCGAGCCGCACCGACCGCCCACCTCCTCTCCAAGGTGCCGCCGGCGCCGCCACCTCCTCGACTTCCTCCTCCCCCGGCGTTCCATTTTGGTGTCCCGCCACCCCCGGCCGCCGCCATCCACAACAGCAGCGCCCTTGCGCCTCCTCTACTCCTTTGTGCTCTGTGCTCTGTGTGTCTCTGAATTGTGGACCCCTGTACAGTGCATAAAGTGGAGCAGTAGCAGTGGTTAAGGAGCTGGCAATTAACAAAGAAATTGTGTTGTGAGCTTGCGATGATTCGGTTAACCCGTTGTTAATTGTTAACTTGCCGATTGACAAGAGTTAGCAGAATTATTAATTTCGCTAAATATTTTAGAGATGTCGATTATGAACTGATTTAGCAAAATCCCTCGAAATTGAAGCTATGCAAACAACTTTCAAAATCACTCCATCATCTCTGCAATCATGTCAAATATTTGTTAAAACTAATTTATTCAACTTTTTCGCTATTGTGTAAAAGGCATCGTGGTTTAAGAAATTAATTTGTAATTTTCTAAAAATAATTTTTGGAATCTATTTGGGATTAACTTGTTGATCTCAATACCTTGCTCTGAAAAATTGTATATTAATCTTGTAATCCTATCAAGTGTTCATTGGTCCAAATATTGTTTTAGCACATCCTTTTTATCCCGATCAAAAGTCATCAAAGATAAAATGTTTTAATGTCTTTTTAAGCCCGGCAAAAATATCCAGTTTCCTAATCTTGCGCAATCAATATCAATCCTTTTATCCTTCTCTCTGGTTTTTAAACCACCGATGGTATTTAATAATAATTAATATTACCATAATTTTCAGGCAACTGAGGAGAGAACTGTGGTAATTCTCTGACTCCCTTTGTGACCGTCAATTCTAATATTGCTCTTCACTTGTCAAACTCGCACACAAATCTCTTTTGGTTAACCCTCAGCAAATATTATCCATTATTTTAAAAAAGCACTTGATTTTAAAAAGATCAAGCTGTGTCGTTACCCGATCGGCAATATCTTGCCATCTTCCAAACCCGAAGTGGTGTATCCCTGCGAAAGTTCCTTCGACCTTGATCCCCCTGGTTTCCCCCAGCAGAGTTTCTCTGCCATTGCCTCTGTTTCTCAGTTGGTCGTTTGACTTTGTCAAACATCCCCGCCTCGCTAAATCTTTTCTCTTAAAATTCGTTCATCGCAAAACTTATTTAAAGCTCTTTGAATGTATTTGGTCTTTTGAAGTCCTTTGGATTTATTTGATTGTCTCGCTTGTTATCACGTATTTAGGAGTCGGAGTCCAACAAAAGTAACGACTCGAGCAGGATCAAGATTTAAATAAAGACGCAGACCAAGAATTCAAGACCCCTGGTAGAGAAGGTCCTGAGTAAGATCAAGGCTGTGATAACCTGACCCAGACAATTCAATACTTTGATCATTTTGAGCCTACATTTTATGCAAATTATATTTATTGTAAAATATCAAAATTGCATGCTTTAATTTTGTAATCAAATGTATATTAAATCTTAAGGTAGTTCAACACTCATTTGATGATTAATTAATTATTATCCACCCTTTGATAGTTGAATCCATTATTTCCATGTCACCCTAGTAGCTATGTGGTAAATACTAGTATAGTTTGTACTTGATGACATGCCAAGTGTTGCTTAAGTACCGGGACAATAAATATCCGATCATCATCTTTTAATCATGAAAGTGGTTTTAGCGGTCATTGTGGGTAAATATCGGCGTGTTGTCATAATTGGCTTTTCCTCCCCAAAATCCTAAACAACTTGCTAGTATCACATCTAGGCGGATGGAAAGAGTGGGTCTTTGTCGTGCGAGTGGTTGGTATGTGGTATGAACCACCTAGATGGATTACGGACTTAATCCTGTGATGACCTCCTAATGTAAAACAGTACAACCACAAGTTTATAATGGTGTCGACCTGGCTAAATAATTTGTATCCACCAATGCGAGTTGCACCACTGGAGAGACCCACGAGTCGTGTCGCTGGCTTAAGCCATCGTGGACACGGGTCGTGTTGTTGGTGTAAGCTGTCGTGTAGCGCAAGAGGGGGTTGGGGGTATGGTTGACGCGAGTGTGTGAGCGTAACCACTCTCAGATGAAATCTTAGTAGGTGCAACTAACACTGAGGGGTACATTGTAAAGGCATTGTGGTAATCTCTCTTGATTCACTCGTCCACGGAAACGTGTGTGTATATCAAGATGATTATCTCTTATGGGTAAATTATACAGTCTCTGCAAAGAAATAAAATATTCTTACAGTCGTGCCCACGGTCACGGGCAGACATGGGAACTTACTATAGTTAGTTCTATTTCAAAAACTTTCGTGGGTGGAGATGAAAACCAGGCCGGCTCATCAAGCCCGAGGTTTGATTTTTCTCTGGATCGTCGTATCCAGTGTTGTTAATGTATGGAGGTAACTCCAATCAAATGAAGCATTTGTAGAATTTCCGATGGAGGAAACCTCTACTGTTATTTAATATTGCACTTACTCTCTTTAATAAAAATACAATTTGTTTAAAATACTAAGTCTTAGGAGTTTGTATTATGATAGTTGAAAAAGTTACTTTAGCAAATAAAAGAACCCGAGCTACCCTTGTTAAGCCTTGCATGTATATATTGCAATATTGCATCTTGTGTGTTGGCTTACGAGCACGGAAGTTGTGCTCATCCTCGTCCTTTCCCCCAAACGCTCAGAAGTAGAAAATCCTGAAGCTTTTGACTACTACGAGGAACCAGACGTCTAAAGGCCTAGGAGTTTTTGAAGCGTAGTTTAGTCTTTAGCCATTCTAGTCTCCCCTCAGTCTAGCCGACTCAGTCAGTACTTATGTGCATCCTATATTTGTTGGACCGAAAAGGCGACTAGAGGGGGTGAATAGGAGCACGCTCACTTTTTCAACCAAGATCAGATCCAATACAAATTTCACTCCAATAGCTATGAAAGGTATGAAGATCAATATACCAGTACAGCGGAAGACTAGTATTGAATCCAATCTAAACCCTAAAGCAAAACAATCGAAATCAACACGGGCCAAAAATCTAAGTGTTGGGCGGTCTGACCTCTGTGTTAATGGCAGTCGAACCGGTCCATTGGGCGGTCGGACTGGTCACGAGGCGGTCGACCTCGATCGATGAGCGAGAAAACGACTGAAAAATGAAGTTGCAAATAGGTCTAACTTTTGATCTACAACTCCAAACATGATGAAACTTGGAACATACCTTCTCTAGGATGTCAGGAACCTATTCCAATCGAAGATTGTGAAGATCCTTGGAAAAGTTATGACCTTTCTTCGTTTGAGAGGAGGATGGTTCAAAACCGAGTCAAAACGAAAACTAGATTCAAAAACTTGCTCGTGGGTGAATGATGATCAAGATGATCTTAAATGTATTCCCACATGTCACAGCAAGCTAGATCACGTGAAGAAATCAATCAAAAATATGAGAATCAAAGAAAGACTCAAAATCACCAAATAGAGAGAAGAAAGGCAAAGAGACACATCTTTGAGCAAACTTTCTTTGGATTGATTTGATAGGGTTTGGGTTTACAGCCACTCCATCAATGGAGGACAAAGCTCAATCCAAGAGCACGAAATCAAATCAAAACTCTCTAGAACCCTAACCTCCACTAATCATCTCCCTAAGCCAAACTAGGGTTTCAACAATAATGAAAGGGTTGAAGGGGGTGCAGCCACCTCCCTCCTCTATTTATAGTGGAGACTTAGACCTTCTAGAAGCTTTAACTTAAATGGACTCCCGTTAAGGCCCAACACAAACGGGTCACACACACGCACGCATTTTAAAGCGCCGTCTTCAACACCTCTTGACCTAAACCGCTTCTCTTTGCGTCGTCTTGCGCCGCGGGTTGGCAAAAGGTCACCAAGGTGGTATTTGGTAAGATTACCAAAATACCCCTTCTCGGTCCTTCTCCGAAGACCGAGTCGATCTGTGCGAAGCACTTCGCCTGCTCCGCCACGTGTAGGTTGATCAACGGCTCTCTCCGTGTCGGCAAGTCTCTCCCATCCGGCTCCCACTGAAACCACCATGACACTTGCACTGACTCCCACCCGCTTGATCAAACCAGTCGCACCGAACTGTCCATTCGGTCATCCTTGTCCATTCTGCACTATACTTGAGTTCATTGACCTCACCCGGCATTGTCGATCGTTCTGGACCTCAGCTCTCCAAGCCTAGTCCCGATCATCCTCGCCGTTGACCGTTGTTGACCATCAAGCAACCTGCACAACAATAGACAAGCAAATCCAATCCGGGAACAAGTTCTTCACAACTTGACCCACGCTAGTCAAAACATGCATCATGCAACACATATGCACTGAAACTCATGACTTTGACCTAACCAACGAACAACGCCGTCATGAAGCCCGATGTTCAAGTGACAACCGGTCAGACCGCCCCTCAGGGCCGGTCTGATCGCCCACTCCGCCGGTCTGACCGCCAGCTACAGGCCGGTCCGACCGGCCAATGGGACTTAGCCAAATTTTGGCCCCTCAAATCCCAGACCCTACTAGAATTTTATATCTCGAATAACTTTTTACTGCAGACTCCAAAAATCATGAGACCAAGTGCATTGGAATCCCCTCACTTGCCTACACCCTCTATTTTTGGCCCAGCCTGTTCTGACCATTTTTTATCACGGCCGGTCCGACCGGTCCCATCGGTCGGACCGCCATGCTATGGCCGGTCGGACCGCCCCTGTCCAGAAAGCCTGAACTTTGTCGAAAACTCGTGAAACGACAAACCGTTAACGCCATTGCCAATTGTCACAATATCCTAAGATCTGGAGCATATCCCCATGATATCCACAATATTATCTGAGTTTTTAGGTAATATCGGATGACACAGGTTTCCCCAGTCGCTTACCTGTGGAGAGATGTACCCTCACCCTTTTTACTTCCGTTGTCGCTTCCGCCACGTTTGTGATGCAATTGTTTGGCCTGTTCGGCATTTATTGGAAAACTTGACTCGAAGCGGTCTATGTAAACTCTGATATGTTAACGTAATGAATGGTATGGTTTTACGCCATATATAAATTGATTTAGCAATATGCGTGCGAATACTATTTACTGATCTGAAAAATAGTATAGCATTTTTACAAAAAATTCGAGATTAAAAAATTCAGATCCGACACAATCCCCCGCCCCGCCCCTAGTGCCAAGGTCAACAGCATAGCAAACTAACGTGCGGAAGTGAAACAACGTTCTTTCAGAGCAAAAATCACAGTTCTTTCGTGAGCAACTTACAATGGTGTATGTTGTATAAGAAACTTGCAAGGCAAAATTCCTTTTCTTCCATGGCGGTGTGCTGCTGGGTATTGTATTCATAGCTAGACAGAGCAAATTAATACACATCCCGTGTTGTTCCTGCATGGATCTTTGCTTTACCTAAATAGAACAAGATTGTAATAATGATTAATAGGCATTTATTTCTAATACACCATTCGCCTTTTTTTTATGGACATACTGTACAGGGATTACTTCACCTCTATCTCCCGATGTTATATAGTTTTAGTATTGTAACATCATGATATTTCAAACTCAAAATTTTGCATTCAAATTCAAAACCGAGTTTTGCAAAGTTTCAGATTCGAAACCCTAACCTGGGTTTGGGCTCGACCCGTCCCAGTTCTTCTCACCTGTCCCAGCTCGGTTCCTCTCCGCCCACCTCGGCCCGGGGCGCTGTCCCACCGCCTCGCCCGTGCGACGCACGCCACCGCCCTCTCCCCGCCAACCGCTCAGCCTTCCCCTCTGCCACACCCCTTCCGCCCATGACAGCGCGGCCTCCTCCCGATCCGTCACCGCCTCCCTCCAATCCCCTCCTCTGTGCCTCCCGCTCCCGTCACCTCCTCCGCTCGACTGCAGCGCACGCTCCCTCCATCTTGTCTCCATCGCCGCCCTTCCGGGCCAATCGCTAGCTGCCTCACCTCCTCTCCTCGCCGTCGCCTCTGCCGGCTTTAAAAGCTGGGCCTTCCCTCTCCTCCTTCCTCCCCCTCCACCCCTTCACTTCCTCCAGCGCTGTCACATTCGTCTCCAGTGCCGTCGCCGCCCTCGCCTCCTCCAGCGCTCGGGTGCCGCCGCTTCGCCTCCGCCCATGCCGTCGCCTCCTCCGCCTCCGGCTCCTACCGCGCGACGCCGTTGCGTTATTAACGCCGCGCTGAGACTGACAGGTGGCCCCGCCCCGTGTTGTGTCTCCGACAGGTGGGCCCACCGGCACTGTGCTGTGGACCGGTGGACCGATGCTGTTGCGTGTGACCTTCGGTCCACGCAACAGTGCCCGTGGACCTGCCCGCGTGAACCCAGTCCACGCCACAGTACCCGTGGACCGCACTCAATGCGTGCCACGTGTCTGCACGGGAGTTTTCCTGGTTTTTTTATTTTTGTTTTCAATTAAAAATTTCTTTAAAAAAACTTTAAAAATTCATATCTTTTTCATTATAACTCCAAAAATTATGAAACATGTTTCTAAAATTTTCTAAAATCAAGATCTTGCTATTGGCACTAGTCTTGTTCATTTTGGAGTTCATTTATTATGAGTTTGGTATTTATTTACTCTCTCTGCTATTGTGTCTTTTTCTGGTACTTTCGTCCTATTAGGGTTCGAAGACGCAGGAGACCTCAACTTCGATCAAGCTCAAGAATACCAAGACCCCGCTGTCTTTAACCAAGGTGAGTCAATACTTTGATCATTTTAAGCCTATATTTTATGCAAATTATATTTATTTAAAATATCAAAGTTGCATGGTTTAATTCTGTAATCAAATGTATGTTAAAGCGTAAGGTAGTTAAACACCTATTTGATGATTATTTAATTATTGCCCATCCTTTGATAAATTTAAATCCCTCATTCCATGTTACCCTAGTAAATATGTGGTAAATACTAGTTATAGGTTGTACTTAAGCGACATGCTAGTCTTGCTTAAGTACTGGGACAATAAATGTCTCAATCATCATCTTTTAATCATGAAAGTGGTTTTGGGCAAACATTGGATGTAAATGACTGGCGTGTTGTGTTAATTAGTTTTCCTCCTCAAAACGCTAAACAACTTGCTAGTACCACATCTGGGCGGATGGAAAGAGTGGTGGGTGCGGATGTAGCACGAGAATGGGTGGAATGTGGTATTGTGGATATCATGGGGATATGCTCCAGATCTTAGGATGATGTGACAATTGGCAATGACGTTAAAGGTTTGTCGTTTCACGTGTTTTCGGTAAAGTTGCTATGCTGTCAGGCCATTGGCGGTCTGACCGGCCGAACCGCCGGTTAGACCGGCCTAAGGGCGGTCCGACTGGCCATAGCGGCGGTCGGACCAGCAAACTTCAAAAAGTGGTATTTTGAGTTGGGCCAAAAATGGAGGGTGTAGGCAAGAGATGAGATTCTATTGCACTTGGTCCTATAATTTTTGGAGTCTCCAGTAAAAAGTTCTATTGGATTAAAAATTCCAGTAGGTTTCCGAATTTCAGAGGTTGAAATCGGCTAAGTCCCAACTGGCGGTCTGACCGGCCAATAGGTGGCAGTCAGACCGGCCATGGGGGCGGTCTGACCGGTTTTCACTTGGATTGTCGTCCGTCGTGGCGGTGATGTTCGGTTGTTATGTCAAAATCATGAGTTTCAGTGCATATGTGTTGCATGATGTATGTTTTGACTAACATGGGTCAAGTTATGAAGAACTTGTTCCCGGATTTGGTTTAATTGTCTATTGTTGTGCAGGTTGCTTGGTGGTCAACGACGATCAATGGCAAGGATGATCGGGACTAGGCTTGGAGAGCTGAGGTCCTGAACGATCGACGATGCTGGGTGAGGTCAATGAACTCAAGTGTGGTGCAAGATGGACAAGGGTGACCTATTGGCTAATCCACGGCGCAAGATGGCACAAGATGTAGCTAATTAGGTCAAGAGGAGATAAAGACGACGCATTAAAATGTGTGCGTGTGTGACCCGTTTGTTTTGGGCCTTAACGGAGCCCAATTGAGTCAAACTTCTAGAAGGTCTAAGCCCCACTATAAATAGAGGAGGAGGTGGCTGCACCTCCTCTTTGTCTCTTTGTCATTAGAAACCCTAATTTTCTTAGGAAGAGCTTTTGTGGAGTCTAGGGTTCTTGAGAGTTTTGATGTGATTTTCGTGCTCTTAGATTGAGCATTGTCCTCCATTGTTGGAGTGGTTGTAATCCTAAATCATATCAAATCAATCTAAGGAAAGTTTGATCAATGTCTTGTCTCTTTGCGTTCTTTCTCTCTATTTGATGATTTTGAGTCTTTCTTTGATCCGCGAGTTTTGATTGAATTCTTCACGTGATCTAGCTTGTTTGTGACATGTGAGAACATATCTAGGATCATCTTGATCATCAATCACCCACGAGCAAGATTTTGGATCTAGTTTTCGTTTTGACTCGGTTTTGAACCCTTCTCTTGTCAATCGGAAAAGGATCATAATTCTTCCAAGAATTTTCATAATCTTCGATTGGAATTTGATGCGGACATCCTTAGCTACGTTGTTTCATATAATGTTTTCAATTCATTAAATACCTCAGAATAACATGAGCTTACTAAGAGAGTTGAAAAACAAGAGAAGCTTATCCAACAGTGAATCATTCACTGAATTTACTTTTAAATTAGTTGAGAATTTCATACTACCTAAAACTAGTGTTTTGCTTGTGCTCAGATTGGAAGATTCAATAATGAACGGAGATGAAGGATATGAGGTTGTTCTTGAAGAAAGGTCATCACAATGGAGGAGAAGCTCGTGGGAGACAAGCAAGGGAAGAGAAGTCCAAGAATCCAAGTCAAATTCGAAACTTCCACAAGCCCAACCAAAATCAAATTCGGAATCAACTCATAATTCAATTCGGATTCGGAATCAGCCTCAAATTCGGATTCGGAATCAGCAGGACAGTCCGGATTAAAACGGCCATAACTTTTACAAACGGAGTCCGATTCGAGTGTTCTTAGGCTTGTTGGAAAGATAACTTCAAGCCCGATCCAACGAATCCTCCCTCACTCCGAAATTCCTTTTGGATCAAAAGATATGATCTAATCAATGTGACGGTTGTAAAATCAGAGTTTCCTTTTCTGTTTTGGAATGTGCCGGCCTCTGCCTCCTCTCCATAGCTATAAAAAGCTGTGCAACCCCGTCTTTCCCCCTGCTCGCCTCCCTCTTCTCCCCACGCTCTGCGCCGGCCGAAGCTCCCCTGTGCCGCCGCCACTGCCATCTTCTCCCCCCCCCGGCGCTCCTCCGGTCGATTCGTCGCCACTGGAGCTTCGCCTCGTTACCCTCATCCATCTCCCCCCGCCGGCCGAGCTCCCCGGCAGCTGTAGCTCGCCGCCACCGTGCGCCTTCTCCCCGACCGCCCTGGCTCCTGCGCCGGCCGTCTCCGTCGCTTCCCCACCCCCGCCGACGACTCGGTGAGCCCCTTGTGCCGCCACGTATCTGTGTGTGCCTCCCCTTCCTCTCCTGTCCCCGGGCCGCCGTCTCCACCATTAGCCTCGGCGCCGACCGCACCGACCGCCGCCACCTCCTCTCGGTCCGCCGGCGCCGCCGCCACCTCCTCGACTTCCTCCTCCCTGCGTTCCATTTTGGCTGTCCCGCCACCCCCGGCCGCCACCACCGCAGAATCACGCCCTTGCGCGCCTCCTCTACTCCTTTGTGCTCAGGTGCTGTGTGTCTCGAATTGTGGACCTGTGCGAAGGCATAAAGTGGAGCGATAGCTTGATGGTTAAGGAGCTGGCAATTAACAAAGAAATTGTGTTGTGAGCTTGCGATGATTCGGTTAACCCGTTGTTAATTGTTAACTTGCCGATTGACAAGAGTTAGCAGAATTATTAATTTCGCTAAATATTTTAGAGATGTCGATTATGAACTGATTTAGCAAAATCCCTCGAAATTGAAGCTATGCAAACAACTTTCAAAATCACTCCATCATCTCTGCAATCATGTCAAATATTTGTTAAAACTAATTTATTCAACTTTTTCGCTATTGTGTAAAAGGCATCGTGGTTTAAGAAATTAATTTGTAATTTTCTAAAAATAATTTTGGAATCTATTTGGGATTAACTTGTTGATCTCAATACCTTGCTCAAAAATTGTATATTAATCTTGTAATCCTATCAAGTGTTCATTGGTCCAAATATTGTTTTAGCACATCCTTTTATCCCGATCAAAAGTCATCAAAGATAAAATGTTTTAATGTCTTTTAAGCCCTAGCAAAATATCCAGCTTCTAATCTTGCGCAATCAATATCAATCCTTTTATCCTTCTCTCTGTTTTTAAACCACCGATGGTATTTAATAATAATTAATATTACCATAATTTTCGAGCAACCGAGGAGAGAAGCGTGGTAATTCTCGACTCCTTTGTGACCGTCAATTCTAATATTGCTCTTCACTTGTCAAACTCGCACACAAATCTCTTTTGGTTAACCTCAAAAAATATTATCCATTATTTTAAAAAGCACTTGATTTTAAAAGATCAAGGCGTGTCGTTACCGATCGGCAATATCTTGCCATCTTCCAAACCAAGTGGTGTATCCTGCGAAAGTTCCTTCGACCTTGATCCCCTGGTTTCCCCAGTGAGTTTCTCCGCCATTGCCTCTGTTTCTCAGTTGGTCGTTTGACTTTGTCAAACATCCCCGCCTCGCTAAATCTTTTCTCTTAAAATTCGTTCATCGCAAAACTTATTTAAAGCTCTTTGAATGTATTTGGTCTTTTGAAGTCCTTTGGATTTATTTGATTGTCTCGCTTGTTATCACGTATTTAGAGTCTGAGTCCAACAAAAGTAACGACTGAGCAGATCAAGATTTAAATAAAGACGGCACCAAGAATTCAAGACCCCGGTAGAGAAGGTCTGAGTAAGATCAAGGTCGTGATAACTTTGACCTGATAATTCAATACTTTGATCATTTTGAGCCTACATTTTATGCAAATTATATTTATTGTAAAATATCAAAATTGCATGCTTTAATTTTGTAATCAAATGTATATTAAATCTTAAGGTAGTTCAACACTCATTTGATGATTAATTAATTATTATCCACCCTTTGATAGTTGAATCCATTATTTCCATGTCACCCTAGTAGCTATGTGGTAAATACTAGTATAGTTTGTACTTGATGACATGCAGTGATTGCTTAAGTACCGGGACAATAAATATCCCGATCATCATCTTTTAATCATGAAAGTGGTTTTAGCGATCATTGTGGGTAAATATCCGCGTGTTGTCATAATTGGCTTTTCCTCCCAAAATCCTAAACAACTTGCTAGTATCACATCTAGGCGGATGGAAAGAGTGGGGTGCTGTCGTGCACGAGAGTGGTTGGTATGTGGTATGAACCACCTAGATGGATTACGGACTTAATCCTGTGATGACCTCCTAATGTAAAATAGTACAACCACAAGTTTATAATGGTGTCGACTGGCTAAATAATTTGTATCCACCAATGCGAGTTGCACCATCGGAGAGACCCACGAGTCGTGTCGGCTTAAGCCATCGTGGACACGGTCGTGTTGTTGATAATAATGTGTCGTGTAGCGCAAGAGGGGTTGGGGTATGGTTGACGCGAGTGTGTGGCGTAACCACTCTCGATGAAATCTTAGTAGGTGCAACTAACACTGAGGGGTACATTGTAAAGGCATTGTGGTAATCTCTCTTGATTCACTCGTCCACGGAAACGTGTGTGTATATCAAGATGATTATCTCTTATGGGTAAATTATCTGATCTCGCAAAGAAATAAAATATTCTTCTGATCGTGCCTTACGGTCACGGGCGGACATGGGAACTTACTATAGTTAGTTCTATTTCAAAAACTTTCGTGGGTGGAGATGAAAACCAGGCCGGCTCATCAAGCCCGAGGTTTGATTTTTCTCTGGATCGTCGTATCCAGTGTTGTTAATGTATGGAGGTAACTCCAATCAAATGAAGCATTTGTAGAATTTCCGATGGAGGAAACCTCTACTGTTATTTAATATTGCACTTACTCTCTTTAATAAAAATACAATTTGTTTAAAATACTAAGTCTTAGGAGTTTGTATTATGATAGTTGAAAAAGTTACTTTAGCAAATAAAAGAACCCGAGCTACCCTTGTTAAGCCTTGCATGTATATATTGCAATATTGCATCTTGTGTGTTGGCTTACGAGCACGGAAGTTGTGCTCATCCTCGTCCTTTCCCCCAAACGCTCAGAAGTAGAAAATCCTGAAGCTTTTGACTACTACGAGGAACCAGACGTCTAAAGGCCTAGGAGTTTTTGAAGCGTAGTTTAGTCTTTAGCCATTCTAGTCTCCCCTCAGTCTAGCCGACTCCGTCAGTACTTATGTGCATCCTATATTTGTTGGACCGAAAAGGCGACTAGAGGGGGGGTGAATAGGAGCACGCTCACTTTTTCAACCAAGATCAGATCCAATACAAATTTCACTCCAATAGCTATGAAAGGTATGAAGATCAATATACCAGTACAGCGGAAGACTAGTATTGAATCCAATCTAAACCCTAAAGCAAAACAATCGAAATCAACACGGGCCAAAAATCTAAGTGTTGGGCGGTCTGACCTCTGTGTTAATGGCAGTCGAACCGGTCCATTGGGCGGTCGGACTGGTCACCAGGGGCGGTCTGACCTCCAGTCTGATGAACAGTAAGAACAGCCTGAAAAATGAAGTTGCAAATAGGTCTAACTTTTGATCTACAACTCCAAACATGATGAAACTTGGAACATACCTTCTCTAGGATGTCAGGAACCTATTCCAATCGAAGATTGTGAAGATCCTTGGAAAAGTTATGACCTTTCTTCGTTTGAGAGGAGGATGGTTCAAAACCGAGTCAAAACGAAAACTAGATTCAAAAACTTGCTCGTGGGTGAATGATGATCAAGATGATCTTAAATGTATTCCCACATGTCACAGCAAGCTAGATCACGTGAAGAAATCAATCAAAAATATGAGAATCAAAGAAAGACTCAAAATCACCAAATAGAGAGAAGAAAGGCAAAGAGACACATCTTTGAGCAAACTTTCTTTGGATTGATTTGATAGGGTTTGGGTTTACTGACCACTCCATCAATGGAGGACAAAGCTCAATCCAAAAGCACGAAATCAAATCAAAACTCTCTAGAACCCTAACCTCCACTAATCATCTCCTAAGCCAAACTAGGGTTTCAACAATAATGAAAGGGTTGAAGGGGGTGCAGCCACCTCCCTCCTCTATTTATAGTGGAGACTTAGACCTTCTAGAAGCTTTAACTTAAATGGACTCCCGTTAAGGCCCAACACAAACGGGTCACACACACGCACGCATTTTAAAGCGCCGTCTTCAACACCTCTTGACCTAAACCGCTTCTCTTTGCGTCGTCTTGCGCCGCGGGTTGGCAAAAGGTCACCAAGGTGGTATTTGGTAAGATTACCAAATACCCTTCTCGGTCCTTCTCCAAGACCGAGTCGATCTGTCTTGCGCACTTCGCCGCTTCTCGCCACGTGTAGGTTGATCAACGGCTCTCTCCGTGTCGGCAAGTCTCTCCCATCCGGCTCCCACTGAAACCACCATGACACTTGCACTGACTCCCACCCGCTTGATCAAACCAGTCGCACCGAACTGTCCATTCGGTCATCCTTGTCCATTCTGCACTATACTTGAGTTCATTGACCTCACCCGGCATTGTCGATCGTTCTGGACCTCAGCTCTCCAAGCCTAGTCCCGATCATCCTCGCCGTTGACCGTTGTTGACCATCAAGCAACCTGCACAACAATAGACAAGCAAATCCAATCCGGGAACAAGTTCTTCACAACTTGACCCACGTTAGTCAAAACATGCATCATGCAACACATATGCACTGAAACTCATGACTTTGACCTAACCAACGAACAACGCCGTCATGAAGCCCGACGTTCAAGTGACAACCGGTCGATCCCGCCCCTCGGGGCGGCCGATCGCCCACTCACGGCCCGATCGCCGCACTCTGTCGGTCCGACCGGCCAATGGGACTTAGCCAAATTTTGGCCCTCAAATCCTGCACCCTACTAGAATTTTATATCTCAAATAACTTTTTACTGCAGACTCCAAAAATCATGAGACCAAGTGCATTGGAATCCCCTCACTTGCCTACACCCTCTATTTTTGGCCCAGCCTGTTCTGACCATTTTTTATCACGGCCGGTCCGACCGGTCCCATCGGTCGGACCGCCATGCTATGGCCGGTCGGACCGCCCCTGTCCAGAAAGCCTGAACTTTGTCGAAAACTCGTGAAACGACAAACCGTTAACGCCATTGCCAATTGTCACATCATCCTAAGATCTGGAGCATATCCCCATGATATCCACAATATTATCTGAGTTTTTAGGTAATATCGGATGACACAGGTTTCCCCAGTCGCTTACCTGTGGAGAGATGTACCCTCACCCTTTTTGCTTCCGTTGTCGCTTCCGCCACGTTTGTGATGCAATTGTTTGGCCTGTTCGGCATTTATTGGAAAACTTGACTCGAAGCGGTCTATGTAAACTCTGATATGTTAACGTAATGAATGGTATGGTTTTACGCCATATATAAATTGATTCAGCAATATGCGTGCGAATACTATTTACTGATCTGAAAAATAGTATAGCATTTTTACAAAAATTCGAGATTAAAAATTCAGATCCGACACAATCCCCGCCCCGCCCCTAGTGCCAAGGTCAACAGCATAGCAAACTAACGTGCGGAAGTGAAACAACGTTCTTTCAGAGCAAAAATCACAGTTCTTTCGTGAGCAACTTACAATGGTGTATGTTGTATAAGAAACTTGCAAGGCAAAATTCCTTTTCTTCCATGGCGGTGTGCTGCTGGGTATTGTATTCATAGCTAGACAGAGCAAATTAATACACATCCCGTGTTGTTCCTGCATGGATCTTTGCTTTACCTAAATAGAACAAGATTGTAATAATGATTAATAGGCATTTATTTCTAATACACCATTCGCCTTTTTTTTATGGACATACTGTACAGGGATTACTTCACCTCTATCTCCCGATGTTATATAGTTTTAGTATTGTAACATCATGATATTTCAAACTCAAAATTTTGCATTCAAATTCAAAACCGAGTTTTGCAAAGTTTCAGATTCGAAACCCTAACCTGGGTTTGGGCTCGACCCGTCCCAGTTCTTCTCACCTGTCCCAGCTCGGTTCCTCTCCGCCCACCTCGGCCCGGGGCGCTGTCCCACCGCCTCGCCCGTGCGACGCACGCCACCGCCCTCTCCCCGCCAACCGCTGGCCTTCCCCCTCTGCCACACCCCCTTCCGCCGCAGACGGCGCAAAGACTCCTCCCGGTCCGTCCACCGCCTCCTCCAATCCCCCTCCTCTGTGCCTCCCGCTCCCGTCACCTCCTCCGCTCGACTGCAGCGCACGCTCCCTCCATCTTGTCTCCATCGCCGCCCTTCCGCGCCAATCGCTAGCTGCCTCACCTCCTCTCCTCGCCGTCGCCTCTGCCGGCTTTAAAAGCTGGGCCTTCCTCTCCTCCTTCCTCCCCTCCACCCCTTCACTTCCTCCAGTATTTGTCACATTCGTCTCCGTCGCGCCGCCGCCTCGCCTCCTCGGCGCTCGGTGCCGCGCCGCCTCCGCCCATGCCGTCGCCTCCTCCGCCTCCGGCTCCTACCGCGCGACGCCGTTGCGTTATTAACGCCACGAGATCGACAGTGGCCCCGCCCGTGTTGTGTCTCGACAGGGGCCCACCGCAGCATCGCGTGGGCCGGTGGACCGTCTTGTGCGTGTGACCTTCGGTCCACGCAACGATGCCGTGGACTCGCCGCGTGAACCCGGTCCACGCCACGATGCCGTGGACCGCACTCAATGCGTGCCACGTGTGCGCACGGAGTTTTCTGGTTTTTATTTTTGTTTTCAATTAAAAATTTCTTTAAAAAAACTTTAAAAATTCATATCTTTTTCATTATAACTCCAAAAATTATGAAACATGTTTCTAAAATTTTCTAAAATCAAGATCTTGCTATTGGCACTAGTCTTGTTCATTTTGGAGTTCATTTATTATGAGTTTGGTATTTATTTACTCTCTCTGCTATTGTGTCTTTTTCTGGTACTTTCGTCCTATTAGGGTTCGAAGACGCAGGAGACCTCAACTTCGATCAAGCTCAAGAATACCAAGACCCCGCTGTCTTTAACCAAGGTGAGTCAATACTTTGATCATTTTAAGCCTATATTTTATGCAAATTATATTTATTTAAAATATCAAAGTTGCATGGTTTAATTCTGTAATCAAATGTATGTTAAAGCGTAAGGTAGTTAAACACCTATTTGATGATTATTTAATTATTGCCCATCCTTTGATAAATTTAAATCCCTCATTCCATGTTACCCTAGTAAATATGTGGTAAATACTAGTTATAGGTTGTACTTAAGCGACATGCTAGTCTTGCTTAAGTACTGGGACAATAAATGTCTCAATCATCATCTTTTAATCATGAAAGTGGTTTTGGGCAAACATTGGATGTAAATGACTGGCGTGTTGTGTTAATTAGTTTTCCTCCTCAAAACGCTAAACAACTTGCTAGTACCACATCTGGGCGGATGGAAAGAGTGGTGGGTGCGGATGTAGCACGAGAATGGGTGGAATGTGGTATTGTGGATATCATGGGGATATGCTCCAGATCTTAGGATGATGTGACAATTGGCAATGACGTTAAAGGTTTGTCGTTTCACGTGTTTTCGGTAAAGTTGCTATGCTGTCAGGCCATTGGCGGTCTGACCGGCCGAACCGCCGGTTAGACCGGCCTAAGGGCGGTCCGACTGGCCATAGCGGCGGTCGGACCAAAGAAACTTCAAAAAGTGGTATTTTGAGTTGGGCCAAAATGGAGGTGTAGGCAAGAGATGAGATTCTATTGCACTTGGTCCTATAATTTTGGAGTCTCCAGAAAAGTTCTATTGGATTAAAATTCCGAGAGGTTTCCGAATTTCAGAGGTTGAAATCGGCTAAGTCCCAATCGGCGGTCCGACCGCCAATAGGTGGCGATCGGGCCGCCATGGGGCGATCGGCCGGTTTTCACTTGGATTGTCGTCCGTCGTGGCGGTGATGTTCGGTTGTTATGTCAAAATCATGAGTTTCAGTGCATATGTGTTGCATGATGTATGTTTTGACTAACATGGGTCAAGTTATGAAGAACTTGTTCCCGGATTTGGTTTAATTGTCTATTGTTGTGCAGGTTGCTTGGTGGTCAACGACGATCAATGGCAAGGATGATCGGGACTAGGCTTGGAGAGCTGAGGTCCTGAACGATCGACGATGCTGGGTGAGGTCAATGAACTCAAGTGTGGTGCAAGATGGACAAGGGTGACCTATTGGCTAATCCACGGCGCAAGATGGCACAAGATGTAGCTAATTAGGTCAAGAGGAGATAAAGACGACGCATTAAAATGTGTGCGTGTGTGACCCGTTTGTTTTGGGCCTTAACGGGAGCCCAATTGAGTCAAACTTCTAGAAGGTCTAAGCCCCCACTATAAATAGAGGAGGGAGGTGGCTGCACCTCCTCTTTGTCTCTTTTGTCATTAGAAACCCTAATTTTCTTAGGAAGAGCTTTTGTGGAGTCTAGGGTTCTTGAGAGTTTTGATGTGATTTTCGTGCTCTTAGATTGAGCATTGTCCTCCATTGTTGGAGTGGTTGTAATCCTAAATCATATCAAATCAATCTAAGGAAAGTTTGATCAATGTCTTGTCTCTTTGCGTTCTTTCTCTCTATTTGATGATTTTGAGTCTTTCTTTGATCCGCGAGTTTTTGATTGAATTCTTCACGTGATCTAGCTTGCTGTGACATGTGAGAACATATCTAGGATCATCTTGATCATCAATCACCCACGAGCAAGATTTTGGATCTAGTTTTCGTTTTGACTCGGTTTTGAACCCTTCTCTTGTCAATCGGAAAAGGATCATAATTCTTCCAAGAATTTTCATAATCTTCGATTGGAATTTGATGCGGACATCCTTAGCTACGTTGTTTCATATAATGTTTTCAATTCATTAAATACCTCAGAATAACATGAGCTTACTAAGAGAGTTGAAAAACAAGAGAAGCTTATCCAACAGGTGAATCTGTTCACTGAATTTACTTTTAAATTAGTTGAGAATTTCATACTACCTAAAACTAGTGTTTTGCTTGTGCTCAGATTGGAAGATTCAATAATGAACGGAGATGAAGGATATGAGGTTGTTCTTGAAGAAAGGTCATCACAATGGAGGAGAAGCTCGTGGGAGACAAGCAAGGGAAGAGAAGTCCAAGAATCCAAGTCAAATTCGAAACTTCCACAAGCCCAACCAAATTCAAATTCGGAATCAACTCATAATTCAATTCGGATTCGGAATCAGCCTCAAATTCGGATTCGGAATCAGCAGGACAGTCCGGATTAAAACGGCCATAACTTTTACAAACGGAGTCCGATTCGAGTGTTCTTAGGCTTGTTGGAAAGATAACTTCAAGCCCGATCCAACGAATCCTCCCTCACTCCGAAATTCCTTTTGGATCAAAAGATATGATCTAATCAATGTGACGGTTGTAAAATCAGAGTTTCCTTTTCTGTTTTGGAATGTGTCGGAATTGGAGTAGAACTCCAAATCCGAATTAGAATAGGAGTAGGGCCTCTTGGCCAGCCATGAGGAGGAGTAGGAGCACTATATATAGAGGGGTAGACCCCCATTGTAACCTCAGACCACGATTAATATATTTTCAAAGCCTTTGCTTGATTTTTCTGTTGTGCTTATAGCCAAAACAAAGGGAATTGGGCGTTGAGAACAAGGGGTCGTTCTTGCTTTTCCACTGGGAATTGAGGTTCGACGATCTTCGCCAGGTCGGGAGGATCCAATCAAGTGTGTGTTTGGGCGAATTTTCCATAGAGTTGCAAGTCCGTGCATTGGCGCGGGGGATCAGCTGGTGGTTCGTCAGGGTACACAAGTTATCAAGAGGTTCTGCGTCGAGAAGATCGGGCACCCCGCATCAGAATTGGTTCCTGACATCATAGAGAAGGTGTGTTCAAAGTTTCATCAAGTTTGGAGTTGTAGATCAAAAGTTACATCTATTTGCAATTTCGCTCATCGGGCAGTTCGTTCTGTTCTTCAGGCCGGCGGTCAGACCGCCAAGGCCACCAGTCCGACCGCCAGGGGTCAGTGGTCAGACCGGCAATGACCCAGCGGTCCGACCGCACTGCATCTGGTTCTCTTTAGTCTTTGTTGATTTTAGTTGTTTTGCTTAGGGGGTTAAATTGGATTCAATATTAGTCTTCCGCTGTACTGATATACTGATCTTCATAGCTTCCATAGCTACTGGAGTAAAATCTTATTGAATCAATTATTTGTGAAAAAGTTAGCGTGCTCCTATTCACACCCCCTCTAGTCGTCTTTTCGGTCCAACAGGTATGAACCGACCAGATGGATTAAGGACTTAATCTTGTCATGACCTCCTGTGTAAAACAAGTATAACAGCAAGTCTGCAAACTGCAACTTGGCTTAGTAAAATTATTGAGCTCTGAATGTCATCCCACAACTGGTGTTTAGAAGTGTGCAAGCGGCAGGACGTATGCTGGCTTGAAAGGGACACCGAGGAGGGTGAAGTTGCCAACTGCGCTAGTCGTTGTGGTAAACATCCCGCACAACTTATGGAATTGGCCATAGGGGTGAGATGACGGAAGGGGCAAGATAGTTTGAAACGTTACTGTGACGATCGCTCAACTACATGACTAAGGAATCATGTGGGGTAACGAGTATGATTATCTCTTGTGGGTATAGTATACAACCTCTGCAGAGTCTAAACTGTTTAAACAGCCGCGCGTGCGGTCAAAGGCGGACATGGGAGTTTAACCTGAGTTAGTTCTATTTCAAAAATCTTTGTGGGTGGATTGAAAATGTGATGGGCTCATCTAGCCTTTGTTTTGGATTTTTTCGGGGTAGTCTTACCCAGTGCTGATAATCGGTGGATGTAACCGTTTTCAAAATTAAGCATGAGGTGGAGGTAACCTCCTCTGTTATTTTAATATTGCACTTATTCTCTTTAATAAAAATACAATTTGTTTAAAATGTTAAGTCATAGAGATTTGTATTTATGATAATTGAAAATGTTGCTTTAGCAAATAAAAGAACATAAGTCATCCTTGTTAAGCTTTGCATGTATACTATTGCATACTGTGCGTTGGCTCGCGAGCACGGTGGTTGTGTTCATTCTCGCTCTTTCCCCAAACCCTTAGAAGCAGAAAATATTGGAGATTACGACTACTACGAGGAACCAGATGTCGATGTCTAAAGACCGAGGAGTTCTTGAAGCATAGTTTAGTCCTTAGTTGTTCTAGTCTCGCCCCAGTCTAGCTGACTCCGCTGGTACTTATGTGCCTCCTATATTATCTGAGTTTTCGGGTAATATCGGATGTACACAGGTTTCCCTAGTCGCTTGCCTGTGGGGAGATGTGCCCTCACCCATTTTTACTTTCGTTGTCGCTTCTGCTACTTTGTGATATAATTGTTTGGCCTGTTCGGCCCTTATAGTAAAACTTGGCCCGAAGAGGTCGATGTAAACTCTGATGTGTTAAATTAATGAATTGTGTGGTTTAAAATCATATATGAAATGATTCAGTAATGTATCTGTGAGTGCTATCTACTGATCCAATGAATAGCATATTATATTCGCAAAGCATTCAGGATTAGAAAATCCATATCCGACAAGTATACACGTACGTGTATATACGTGTCTTGCTATTTGTGATAGCATTCGATGGTAACCATTATTAATCTTCCCGGGGCACTCATGCACACGATCGACAAGTTGAAGAACACGAGGGGTTGAAGGAGCAGAGCAAGATCAACTAATATGCTACGGTCCTGCTGCTACAAGATAAAATCGCTAGAGGAGATTGAGGGGAACTAGAGGGGATACGGGAAGAACAGACGGGGAAGAGAGACAGACAGAGGAGGAAGAAGGCAATAACCAATTTTATTCAGTTCACCTTTGCCCTGGTACAACTAATGGCTTATATAACGCCATCTAACACACCCACGCCTCGTTGGGCCCCACCTGTCAGCTGAAATGCTTACAGGCCACGGGTCCCCACCAGTACCCCCCCTCCCTCCTCCACCACTATCGGTTGATCCTGAGTTCCTGGATTGCTTGCTCTTCTGCATTTTTAAGACTGCAGCATGTGGTGATCGATGACAAGTACATGAATTTTTTGCCCTATTTTTTTAAATAAATTAATGCGTAGATGCATCGATATGGCGATTCTTTTGCTTTTCTACAAACTGAAATACGTTTGACATGGCTTGAGTGGATTATCCGTTAGTTTTTGTAAACCATCGTAATGTTGTAGCATTAATTTTGATATGAAACAAAAATACTTGTTTGGCCATTGATATGTGCTTTCTCAATTGGTGTATGCTAGTAATCCTAGGTTAGGAGCTCTGTCCACTCGAAGTCTCCAACAGAGGCACAACAACCTAGGTTTATAATGGATGAACCTTAATAGACATTGATTTTTCCTTCTTTTTTTCATGAAGGAAAATGGCTCGAAGGGGCTAGAACTCTGGTATTAACTGGTGAATAGTACAAAAGTTTGTTGTTTCTTCCACTATTTTACAAGAAGAACCCTAAAGAAAACTAAAATTACATAGCTCCACCTAGATTCCTCTAGTTGAAGCAGCCTCGCCATAGAAGATGAAGATGGTCTTGAGGCTACCTCAACACCAGATAGAGTAAGTGTGTGGCGTTGACGACTCAGCGCCCATCGGGCAACCATCGACGATGCCTAGGGCGTCCACTCCTCGCCTAGACCCGATGAAGTGTGGCATTGACCTATGGCCCGCCTGGTAGCCACCATTGAATATGAGGGCCTTCACTATGGAGGTTGAAGTAGAGCCATGGCCGGAGGATGACCTCGTCGGCGGAACAAACCGCCGCATTTGGAGCCGACCAAGGCAAAGAAGGACCTCCCCCTTATGATTTGGGAGAGGAATGACGGAGAATAAAAGAAACAAATACACCACTGGATCCAGAGCAACCGGATGAGGAATCACACACATGACCTCGTAGCTCTCCAAATCCACCATGTGGATTAGCCGTGCAAGTCATCAGCGTCAGAGAAGGAGAGCTCCATATCCGCTCCAAGGCTTGACGATGAAAGTCATCAACACCAGAGAAGAAGGCTAGGGAGTGAGGCTCCCACCTGTAATCATCATAATAGGTAGCCTCCACTTAGGGTAGGGGGAGTAAATCGCGCTGGTGCCGGGGAAGAAGACCTCCTACGCGTGGAGGAGGACGTCAAACCGAGCTCGAGACCGCCAAGGAAAAAAGACAAATCTAGAGCTATAGTTGTATAAGAGGTGGACCCTCTCCTAAATCTCACTAGCGAAGAGCCGAGAGGTAGGGGAGGGACCGGATCTCATGGGAAGGAGGGCTCTAGAGAGGATGGGAGAGGTGGAGAATGAGAGGCAATATTGTTCACTTGGGTTATGGGTCATTGAGCTCATTAATTTTCCCTTTGAAGGAGAATGAGGTAGAATAGCTAGAATAATTGGATGTATTGCTTGAGTCTTGAATGACATATATAGAGTACAAGGTGATTTCAAGATAAGTCAATATACTAGAGATATGGAAGGAACCATATCGGATATAAATTCTAATTAATTCTATTATGTCTATAATATTCTTGTCATACAAGACATGTACCATAACATCCTCCCTCAGTTGGAGCGGGAGCGTCACGGACACTCAGGCTGGGGAAGAAGCTGGCGAGGATGCTCAAGCTAGAGTAGAAGTCGACGAGGAGTGCCATGCGAAGAGTCGGTGGTGGAGTTGTGCACTGTCGAGGTAGTCGTCGAACTAGGATGGCCAATGATGAAGAATGGTGTCGTTGGCAAAGAAGTCATGGGAGGTCGCCGTAGACGAAGATAACATCGATGTAGCGAAAATTCGATGGTGAGGTTGTCGAAGTTGAGGAAAGTCGCCGTAGTCGAGGCAGTACAGGTCGACCACCAGTGTCGAGGGAGATGCAGGAGCAGCGGTGGTGGGAGGACTCAACAACGGTGGCGGTACGCAGAACAACCCAAGAGGGAGGGTCGTGTGCTGCATGGTGGTTGTCGGAGTGAACAGGTGGTGCACGCATGCAACCAAAAAAGAAGGAGAGACATTGGAGACAAATCCGTGTTGGCCGTTGAGAACAGTGTTGGATATAATCCGGACTTGGCAGGTAAAAGACCGAGTCTCGTGGCACAGAATGCGTGGGCGTAATGCCCTGTTATCTCGGTTCGTGGATCGTGGATCGTGCAACTGCACGATTCCAGAATCCCAGCGTTAGTTAGTTTCAGTAAAAACGTTGTTCAGTTTTCATCTGTTGTCGTTTTTTAACTCAAGGAGCCTGTAGCTCGTATTGTTGCCTTAGTATTGCGAGTTCGTAAATACGTAAAATACTTCCCAACCGAGAATCTGTAGTGCTAGTGCGCTTTGTATTTTCGAATCTCTTGTCGCTTCGTGTGTGTAATCGGGAGCTTTACTACACGTGGTATCGAGCCCAACACACAAGAACATGCGAGGGAGATGGTTCGAGTGGTTCCGCGACAACGAGCCGCCACTGCATCGCCGGCCATGGAGAGGACGGCGGCCAGGGAGGGCTCCGTTTCTCTGCAGTATCCCATGCTTTCTCGCAACAACTATGCAGTTTGGGCCATCAAGATGAGGGTCTATATGGAGGCACAAGGTGTCTGGGACGCTGTCGATCCCGCGGCCGGTGTGGCCGTGGAATTCAGGAGAGATAAAATGGCATTGGCGGCCATTTATCAGGGGATTCCTGAGGACGCACTGCTGCTGGTTGCTGAGAAGAGAACGGCGAAGGAAGCATGGGACACTCTAAGAACCATGCATCTTGGGGCAGACCGAGTGAAGAAAGCAAGAATACAAACTCTGAAAACTGAGTTTGATTCTCTTCGGATGAAAGACAACGAGAAAATCGACGATTTCGGTATGAAATTCATTTCTGTCATCAACAAGATCCGGTCTCTTGGTGATAAGTTGGAGGAGGCATATGTTGTGAGCAAGCTACTTCGGGCGGTGCCTGGAAAGTTCTTGCAGGTCGTCTCGACGATCGAAAGCGATTCGAGACATAGACAACATGTCTCTAGAAGAGGCTCTTAGGCGCCTCAAGGCCCATGAGGAACGCATCAACATTCTTAATGATGCTGGTGGCTCACATCTCCTTCTCACTCAGGAAGAGTGGACAGCGAAGATGAAGAAAGGAGGAAGTGAATCCTCCTCGGACGCCAAGGTGCGCAATGGAAACGGCAGTTTCGGCCATGGCCATGGTCACGCCGGCGCTTGATCGTGGGCGCGGAAACAACAAAGGAGGCCACAATGGCAATGCATCTCACCAGGAGGGTGAGGGAAGTCGTGGTCCTTCAGGCGGACGCGACAAAAGCAAAATTAAATGTTACAACTGTGACATTTACGACCATTATTCCTCCGATTGTCGCAAGCCCAGCCGCAACCGTGAGGAAGCAAATCTCACGCATGCACAGGAGGATGAGCCGGCATTGCTGATGGACATCTGTGCGGAGGAGTCGCACAAACTGGTCTTGTTGAATGAAGATGATGCTGCACCGGATTTGGTTACTGACTGCACCGAATCAAGTATGTGGTATCTTGACAATGGGGCAAGTAACCACATGACCGGCGAGAAGAACAAGTTTAGTGAACTTGATGAGAGCATCACTGGACAAGTGCATTTCGGTGATGGCTCCACTGTCCAGATAAGGGGAAAAGGATCAGTTCTTCTTAAGTGCAAGAACGGCGAGCAACGTCTATTGCATGAGGTATATTTTATCCCAAGCCTGCGAAGTAATATCATAAGTCTTGGTCAGTTAACTGAGGAAGGGAGCAAAATAGTGCTGCACGGCAATCTGTTGTGGGTCTATGACAGGAGTGGTGTGTTGCTGATCAAGGTGGAGCGCTCATGCAACCGGCTATACAAGATATCACTCGAAACTTGCAAACCCATTTGCTTGGCGGCAAGTCTCGTTGATATAGCCTGGTTGTGGCATACGCGACTTGGACACCTCAACTTCCAAGCGCTCAAGTCCATGTCTGAGAAGGAGATGGCATACGGCTTGCCAAAGATAGAGCACCCAACACAGGTGTGTGATGGCTGCATGATTGCAAAACAAACCAGGCTCCCCTTCCCTGCTCAGACAATGTACCGTGCAGTTAAGAACTTGGAATTGGTACACACTGACATTTGTGGTCCAATCACACCGCAAACGAGCGCAGGTAACAAGTTCTTCCTACTGTTGGTTGATGACTTTAGCAGGATGATGTGGATACATGTGTTGAAGCTCAAAAGTGATGCATTAGCTACATTCAGAAGGTTCAAAACACTGGTGGAGAATCAGAGTGAGAACAAGCTAAAAGTGTTGAGGACAGACCGAGGTGGGGAGTTTCATCGAAAGCTTCGCAACCTCGTGCCATGAAGATGGCGTTGCAAGGCACTTAATCGCACCATATACTCCCCAATGTAATGGTGTTGTCGAGAGAAGAAATCGTCTTCGTGATGGAGATGGCACGGCTTGCTCAAGTCTATGATGCTACCCGGAAGATTGTGGGGCGAAGCAGTTCGACAAGCAGTCTACATCCTGAACCGTGTGCCAACTAAAGCTCTGAACAACATGACACCATATGAAGCATGGTCTGGTAAGAAGCCAAACCTAGAACATGTGAGGGTTTTTGGATGTGTTGGACATGTCAAAATTCCAAGTGCACATACAAAGAAACTTGATGATCGAAGCAGGTTAATGGTGCACTTAGGAGTTGAGGAAGGTAGCAAGGCCTATCGCATCTATGACCCAGTCTCAGGCAAACTGCACGTGAGCCGGGATGTCCTGTTCGAGGAACAAAGGAGGTGGGATTGGAGCACTGAAGCGAACCAGGACCAGCAGGGGTGGTTTAACTTCACAATTGATGATGTTGCAGGAGAAATTGAAGGTGTATTGGTGCAGCCAACTGAGGCAGGAGAGACTCATGCTCCGGTCTCACCGGCACATGAATTACCACCTGGTAAGGTCACTCTACCAGGAGAGACCGCACGAAGCTCGGATGTGCATGACACATCGGTGTACGCGACATCACCAACAGCCACACCGACAACACCTACGACGCCGTCTTCAGCGTCACGACAATCGTCTTCAGGATCATTGATGCAGCCAGTGACACCGGGTGGTACTAGCGTCATGTTTCCTTCCCTAAACAGTCCCAGTTCTACCTCAAGTGAAGAAACACCAAAGCAGACTCGTTCACTGTGTGACATCTACGCAGAGACAGAAGAAATCCAAGTTGAACCAGAGGAGTTGTATCTTCTGGCTACTGAGGAGCCTTCGTCCTACCGAGAGGCAGCAGTAGAGAAGAAGTGGAGAACTGCAATGCAGCAAGAAATCAATGCCATAGAGAAGAACAAGACTTGGTCCCTGACCGAGCTGCCGAGTGGGCACAAACCTGTTGGAGTTAAATGGGTCTTCAAACTGAAGAAAGATCCTGATGGCAATGTGATCAAGCACAAGGCTAGACTTGTTGCAAAGGGGTACATTCAACAAAAGGGCATTGATTATGACGAGGTGTTTGCACCTGTGACAAGAATGGAAACGGTGAGACTGTTACTTGCTTTTGCAGCTCAGCGTGGATGGATGGTGCATCACTTAGATGTGAAGTCAGCGTTTTTGAACGGTGATTTAAAGGAGGAAGTTTATGTATGCCAGCCAGAAGGGTTTGTTGTGAAGAACCAGAGCATATGGTGTATGATTGACCAAAGCCTTATACGGGTTGCGATAAGCTCCAAGAGCATGGAACATTCTACCGATAATGATCTAAAGGGATTGGGGTTCACCGATGCCCTCGAGAACAAGTCTGTACAAGAGAAGCTCAGGAGCTGAGACATTGGTGATCGGTGTTTATGTTGATGACTTGATCGTCACAGGCACCAGTGCAAAAGAAATTGAAGAATTCAAGCGGCAAATGATGAGTGAGTTTGAAATGAGTGATCTTGGATCATTGTCATTTTATCTCGGCATCGAGGTGGAGCAGAAGGGCAATAGCATCACCTTGAAGCAATCTGCATATGCCAAGAAAATCCTCCAGCAGGCTGGGATGAGTGACTGCAATCCCTCCAAATATCCCATGGAGCCAAAGTTAAAGCTTGGAAAAGATGAAGGAGGAGAAGAAGTGAATCCTACAGATTTCAGAAGTACTGTAGGGAGCTTGAGGTATTTACTTCATACACGTCCTGATCTAGCTTATGCAGTTGGAATAGTAAGCAGGTACATGGAGAATCCAAAGTGTTCTCATTTGCATGCAGTCAAGCAAATACTGAGATATGTGAAAGGGACACTTAATTATGGTTTGGTATATATGAGAAGCAAGGAAGAGAAGCTAGTGGGCTATAGTGATAGCAACCTTGCTGGTGATCAGGATGACAGAAAAAGCACTAGTGGAGTGGTGTTCAACTTCTGTGGAAATGTGGTGACATGGTCTTCACATAAACAGAAGAGTGTTGCACTCTCTTCTTGTGAAGCAGAGTTCATATCGCCATCGCAGCAGCCGTGTCAAGGAATATGGTTGAGAAGCTTGTTGTGTGAAATCACAGGTTCAAGCCCAGAACCATTCAAGCTTTATGTGGACAACAAGTCAGCTATTGCTTTGATGAAAAATCCAGTTTTTCACGGGAGAAGCAAACATATAGACACAAGATATCATTTCATTCGTGAATGCGTTGAAGAGGGGATGATCATTGTTGAACATGTCAGCACTGATGAACAACATGCTGATATTCTAACCAAAGCGCTCGGAAGAATCAAGTTTACCGAGATGAGAGAACTGCTGGGCGTCAGGGATGTCGAACACAGAAGTCAGGATTAAGGGGGTGATGTTGGATATAATCCGGACTTGGCAGGTAAAAGACCGAGTCTCGTGGCACAGAATGCGTGGGCGTAATGCCCTGTTATCTCGGTTCGTGGATCGTGGATCGTGCAACTGCACGATTCCGGAATCCCAGCGTTAGTTAGTTTCAGAAAAACGTTGTTCGCTTTTCATCATTGTCGCTTTTAACTCAAGGAGCCTGTAGCTCGTATTGTTGCCTTAGTATTGCGAGTTCGTAAATACGTAAAATACTTCCCAACCGAGAATCTGTAGTGCTAGTGCGCCTTTGTATTTTCGAATCTCTTGCTGTTTCTGTGTGTGTAATCTGGGAGCTTTACTACAAACAGCAGGGGTGGCGACAAAGAGGATCATCAGCTTTCATGTTATATAGCAAACATTTCTATGTTCTCAATGAGCATCATGTCATCATGTCTAACAAGATGTGTTTGGTTTTCAGCTCGTTCAGGATGGGGGACAGCACTAGTGGTGTCTTTGCCGACCACCCAGCATTGATACATTCCTTGCCGTGATGGGTGTCGACGTTGGTGGTGCCGTGCTGTTGGCGAGAGCCGAGAGCTGCCATGCATCCTCCTTTTGGCGACTCTGTCGCTGCATTCACATTGAGATTGCACTTCAACTTCTGAAGATTCCAACGGTTCCATACCCACCGGAAGAGGCAGTGTACGAGGAGGCGGGCAGCCCACACATGGACCACATGTGTTATATGCATCATAGAGTTCACTGCGGGGGACGAGATCGATGGCGGTCCTGCATTGCAGCCATGTCTTCCACCCTGACAGCATGGAGGAGGAGGTTCGGACCGATCCGTGCTTCCCACTGTGCAGAGCGCCACTAGCTAGTGTGATGCAGGAGATTTCAGTATCAGGGAGTGTGTTGGAGAGAGCTAGCTCCTGTTTAGCTCAGTATTGTTTCTTTGAAGATAAACAAACAACATGTTTGAGTTGATGTTCAATAAACAATTGTCTGATACTATATTCCTATAATTAATTTAGTAATACAGTAGGAGCCTCTCATACTATTTTCCCTAAAAAAAAATAGATATACTATACGGTCTGCTTATATTGTTCCAAATTCACAAATATGAATTGTAACGGCCTCAAATTTTTAGTTTAGGATCAAAAAAAAAATTATTTTAACCATCCTTCAATCTTTTAGCATTTTATTTTTCCTTCTTATTTTTATGAATTTTAAAATGTTTTCTCGTAATTTTAAGAACTAAAAACATTTAGTTTGAACAAACAGAAGTTGTTAAAACTTTAAATTATTTTAGTTATATTACTAATATTCCAAAATACATTTTCACTTGAATTGAGTTTTTTGGGAGTCATTTGCTATTTTCTAGAGCTCAAAATATGGTTATCCATTTATTTAAAACTGAAAATCATGGAAAAACCGTACGTCGGGACAAAGACTCGGTCAATACCCTCCACATATACACCTAGTCGGGAAGAACATGCTTAAGTCATTTCGAGCATCAACGACCCCTGGTTGGACAAGTACCACCACTAGACATGTGGACCCAACTCTCTGACCAAGTAATATGTCCACCTCAATTGACCATTAAAAGGAAATGTGCTCTCTTGTCTATCTGACATAACAGCACAAATTCGTCTCCTGTGTCTGACAATAACCACCCAACGATCGTGTGTGGTAGGAGATTCGTTGAAAACAACCGCGCTAACGTGGGAGATCAAGGAACCGATAAGGTGTATCTCTGTACGCAGCAACTACCACCATGGATGAAAATCCCTACGTTCATCGGTTCACAGCCCATGGTCGGTCCGAACGGAAAACCCGACCGGTTTTTCCCGGTTTAGCAAATTCAAATTCTAGTTTTCAAATTTTGGCTGGTTTTTAAGCAAATTCAAACGAATTTCATCCGATTTTTTTATGGTAAATCCGTAACCCACGGTTATCGTTCTCGGCTAGTCACCTAGAACCGCTTGCCCGAAGTTTTTATCCTTGACTACCACCCTTTGACGCTATATAAAGGGCAGAGTCAGATGACAAAGATAACAGGCGCCAAAAGCATAGTGATGAGGATTGCCCTACCTCAATAACATACATACCTACACATCGAGATTCTATACACTATCACAAGGTTAAAGCTAAACTTAATGTTCATAATCATATTTTGCTACTGCTTTGCTTGTGTGAGTGTAGGTATTATGCACGTCCTAACAATAGTGTGGACCAGCGGGAAGAGAAGGAGGCTAGCCTAAGAGACAAGGAAGCAAAGATAATACAATCTAAGGAGAAAAAGGGAGAAGCCTACACGCATGGGCTTCGGCCAAAGCCCAAGCAAGCACCACATGGGCTTCGGCCAAACCAAGGGAGCCGCATGGGCCAAGGAGGTGGCTACCTCATCGGCCAACCAAGGATCATGGATTTCGGCCAAAACAAGAAGAGTGGACTCCAATACAAACACCAAAACCGAATTGGGATTCCTTCCAAAAAACAGCCCAAAGTCAATTCCAAATTTGAAGCGGATTTCAATCCAAATTGAGCTTTATGAGTTCAAAAATTGTGTGGGCTTGCATGCCAAGTATTTAGGCCAGATTATACTCGTAATTTCGGCTATGTATCTTTTATTTCGTTCAAAACACTAGAGTTTGCATCGTTTGCGTTTCGGAGTTCTAATCGGTCTCTAGAGGCCGAATTGGAGTTGGGTTTGGCCCATAGCCTATTTGGCCGGACCAAGAAGGGGGGTAGCTCCCTATTTAAGGTGTGTAGTTGGCCCTGGGAAGGGTACCACAAAATTTGATCAATCAAAAGACAATGTATTGCATGTTCTAGGGTTTGTGCAAGCCGCCGACTGCCCCCATAGAATTGTGTGATTTTCTTTGCTGATCTTCTTGCTTTCTCTTGGGGGAATTGCAGGGAGACCATCTCTACTTGTTCATGGCCAAGTGGAATCACCAAAGCATGTGGTTGGGTGAGTTTATGTGCTGCAAGTTGTTGCATTGGCATTGTATTGGCTACATGCGATTCGTTAGGCTATTCAATGTATCTAGATTATAAGTTGTGAAGATCGGGTGCCCCCGTATCATCTTAGTATCAGAGCTTCGTTTGACACATTAGAATCCTTATCTTTAGTAGTAGATTGTATTTACTTTTGTTATTCTTATTATTCCAAAAGTCCCCACAAAAATTAGTAGATTGCTTTTAGTATTTGTTTTCATATATACTGAAAAAACCCTACAAAAATAGTTGTCCTTAAAATCGTAGTTCAATATGAATTTCTAGTGAGTTTCCTAAGTTCTAATCCATTGGATTTTGATTTTTAATTGTGTCCGTAATCCCTTGTGTAGCTTTATCTTTGTTTTCAATCAATTTCATTGGTTTGAATTCTTGTTTGGGTTGAATTAGGGCTTCGGTCAACTGTTCACGCAGTGGGTACTATTCACGCACTCACATACTATTCACCAAGAGTTCTTGCAGTGCGCAATAAGAACTCTAGTCCGAGTTACTTAATTGGATATCTATCTGTTGGCTTAGAATTTGGGTTAGGTTTGGAGTTTAAATCCGAAAGCAATCTTGCTTGTTGATCTAGCCGCAAGCCAATACAACACTTAGCCAAGAGCACTAGAGGGGAAATAAGAATAGAACTGCATGCATGCTGCCACATAGAAGCCAAAATCGAGCGCATGCAAGGGAAACCCTAGCCTGGCTCTTTGCATCAGTTCTGTTTTTTGTGTTATCTCTTTGTGCAAACCGAAGAGGTAATACATTATTATTCTTTGAAAGCCAATTCAATCTATTTGTGAAAACTTTGATCCAATCAAGACTAGCTCTTTGAGTTTTCTTAGAGCTGCACTTTTACATTGCAAATTGTGAAAACCAAGAGTTGGTACTTGTTAAAGCTCACTGTTTCAAGTTTTTGCTTCGATTACTAGCCAAAAAAGAAGAAAGAAAAGAGAAAGAAGGAAGGAAAAGATAAAATAAATAAAGAAAATTAAATTAAGTGGCGGCCGAAATCATAGAGGTAGGTTTGAGCATTGCCTCTCTTGAGTGTTTCTTTGCTGATTTGTGCAATCTTATTCCCTAGATATCAATTGCAACAAGCTAGCATCTTTTTTGCACTTTTGCAACACAAGCTATTTAGTTTTCACTTATATATTGTTAGTTCATTCTTTGGTTTCATTAAGTTCCATCATCCTAGTTTGTGAGTTGATTGCCTTGATCTCCACTTATATTATACGTGCATCAACTACGCTTTGAATTCTACTTTGGATGTTTACTTATCAAACAAAAGTCTAGAATTCAGATTGTGTAAGATATACACTTTACTCTTCAAGCTCCGCATATAATCGTTGTTAGTGCAATTACTTGGCTATGAACTCGCTTGACCATCACCTTTGAGTTGACCCACACCACTCAAGTGCAAGGTGCTCTGCAATTCAGCATAGGGTGAGTAAGAATTTGTAACGTCCCAAAATTTAGCTTTTCAAAAATCTTTTGAGTAGTTTAGGTCACTAGAAATTTTCACCAATTTTATTTGAATTAATAAAGCTTAATTGGAATTTTTCTAAATTTAAAATATTTAATTTGACTAATCTAAACATCAATTAAATAAAAATCTATTTTATTTGGCTTCCTGGTGTTTCCAGGAATTTTCTGGTATTTTCGGGGATTTTTCTGGATTTGTTTACTATTTATTCTATCTTATAGATTTATTGCCTTTTAATTCAAATTCGAAAATCAGTTTTACTTTCTCTCTCCTCCCACGTGAACAGTAGCATGCAGTACTGTTCACACATTTTTTTCCGGCCGCGCGTTGCTCTGCCGAACCAGCAAACCGATTTTCCGATTCTGTTTTCAATTCAAACTTCAAATCTCAATATCTTTTCACTCGGTGCATATAAATACGAGCCGTCTGCGCCACGCGTCCGCCTCGACGTCCTCTTCCAATCCCTGATTTGGTTTCCTCCGAATCGATCTGTATTCAACGCAGTTCGTAGAATACCGAGTTCATCCGAAAATCTTCCGCCGCGAAGTTTCTCCTCCGTCCGACGTCCGCGGCCGAACCGTCATGGCGTTGGATTCGCGTCGTCGTGCTCTACGTCATGGTGCCAGCCCTTCGCTGAAGTTCGCGGAGTTTCGCCGTCCGTCGTATTCCAACCGTATTCTTCGCGTATTCTCCTTCCTCGGTGAGTATTTCTCAACCGACCGCACCATTGCGTCCGGCTCGTCGCTTCCTTTCCGCTTTGCCCATTCACCGCCGCTACATCGCCACCGTCCGCCGCCGCGAAGTCCACTAAAATCAATCTGTAATTTCGCTTCTCGTGCGCTCATGACTTCCTGGCCAAACTCCATTGGCTGCTCTCTGGTTTCAGCTTTTGCTATATGTTGTTCGCTTAATACGCTCATCGCTAATCCTTTTCTAATCTTTGCTACCCCATGCACTAGATATATATGCTACTGTTTTGTATACGTATACAGAGTGCATGTTTGGTCATGTTGGCTATGTGGATTATTCCAACTTTCCAAGCCAACGCCATCGGATGATCGGCCGGCGGTAGCTCCTCGCTCTCGCCCATGTTCATGTCTACGATTACAGATACATGTGTTCGTCCCTTGCTCTAATTTTTTCCAACCTCTCGATCTTTATTTTCTTTATCCACTATCCTTTGCTTTGCCATCTCTAGCCGATGTGCATCAAGACAAATCGCCATGGGAGCAATCTATTTTTGTTTATTCTCCGGACAACCGTAGCCTTTGTTGATATGTCCTCTATTTGGTCCACTGTTCATCTAAATCAATGCATGCATGTAGTTTTCCCCAATGCATGCTTCTCTCATAATTCTTCCTTTCTATTTGTCATACAAGAAAATAAATATCTGTTTTTTTTGACCCACTTGACATCCACAACACCCAAGCCCATTTGTGTGTGTGTGTGTGTATATATATATATATATATATATATATATATATATATATATATATATATATATATATATGCACGTCTGTATGCATGTATGCATGTATATATATGTGCGTATGTATGTATGTACATGGATGTATATATTTATATATCTCCTCTCACTTACTTGTTGACCCCACATATCACCCACCCAAATAAAAACCCTAACTATTAATTCTCTCACCTACATGCGGGTCCCGCATGTCAGTCAACCTTGGTCAACCCTCCTCCATGAGCTTGGTCCACCGTGGACTAGCCTATCTCCGTCGACCTGGTCCATAGACCAGTGGCCCACATGTCAACCCTAATCTTATTTTTGAGAATTAATTTAATTCTTGAAAAATCATTTATCTTATTGGTCCCACATGTCGTTCTCTCTACCTTATTTCTGGAATTATTTTTAATTCTAGAAATTCATAAATATCAGTCGGTCCCACATGTCATACACTCATCCAATCTCTAATATTTTTGAAATAGAATATTCTGAGAATATTCCTTTGACCCTACTTGTCAGCTTCTCTCTCTTTTTATTTTCATTATTCCAAAAGCCATATCTTCTTCATCCGAGTTCCGCTTGAACCCATCTAGATTCCTCCATGCATCTAAAATTCAATATCTATCTTCCAGTACCTTTCAATTTCAATTTGGAGTTTATTTGATTTGTCTTTTAAATTTAGTTTGTTTTTGCATTTTCTTTATCGTTAGACGTTGAAGTACCAGAATCGTCTGAAGAAGCTAAAGATCAAGGAAGTAGAAGATTGAAGATAAATAAAGACCATCATTGCTATAGCAAGGCAAGTTATACCTTTGATCATATTGAACCCAGCCAAAATACTTTGTTTCAATGTATTGCATTCTATTTCAAGTATTTATTTAAATGCTTTTGGGATAGTTATTAATCCAAATTGTTATATCCACCTTGTCTATTGTATGCCATGATCTTTTGTCACCCTAGGTTGGTTCATTATTAGTTGGTATTATCGTAGCACCAACGTGGGTTGGTTAGATACGATTAGACTGCTTAGCCATGCCACGAGTCATCATTTCATATGAGAGTTGCAATTATAAACTTGACTAAGTGATTATGGAACTGTGTGATGAAACTGTGTGTGCTGTGTGCTATTACTCGTTGATGGCATGTGTTGCACTTAATCAACAGGGTGGGAAAAGATTTAGACTGAGGTAAGTGGTGGATTCTGTGTGAATGGTGGAGCTGTGTGCTTATTAAACTTTGTGATTTGGGTTAAAACTGGAAGTCTTGCCTTGGTCAATTAAGGACTTAACTTTGTGCGCCATTGAACTGGCCTTCTTGCATGCGACCACATGCCTAGTATGGGTGGGCCGACTTAGTAAGTTATGGAGTCTTGACATTGACAACTCAGGTTGTATTTAAGCTGTGTGATGGGCTGGAGGTGTGATATGTCACATCGCGGGACGGTTCGCTGCATCCCTGTCCAATGGTGTGTGTCGTTCCAAGGGCTGTGTGTACAAATTGGGCGGCAGTAAAGCACACCAGGAGTGTCATTGTTTGAGATGAAGTCTCTGAAAGGTTTTGTTATGGTCAGTGATCGCTACACTGATTGTATCGTGTGGGTAAAGTGTACAACCTCTGCAGAGTGTTTAAATCAATCTATTTGAATAGCCGCGTCCTCGGTTATGGACATGCTCGGGAATTTCACACGAGGGGTAGATTTTCATAAAACAATTGGGAAGGGTCAGCTGTGTGAGATAACTTGTGCAGCTGTGTGAATAACTTGATTAGACTGTGTGTCCTTTGTGAAATCAATTGTTAACTTATTATTGTCTATTTGTTTTGAATTATGCTTTCAATCTATTATTTGTATTCAATTGCAAATGTTGCATTTCTGCAAAATAACCACAGAAGCCATTCCTTTGGAATAAGCCATCATCTATAAATTGCATTATGTGGTATGACTTGCGAGTACGGTGTGTACTCACTCTTGCTATAAACAATCAATGTAGTGGAAGAATCGCACCAACAAGGTCTACTTCAAGGATCGTGGAGAACTAGGTTGCGCTACCCGATCGATTGCTGTGGGCATATGGATGGGCTTCACCGGTTATTCCGCTACGCTCACGCAGCTTTATTGAGCTATTTGTCTTCCGAGATATTAATTGTAAGCTTTGACCTTAAGGTCTGTACTCTGATAATTATTGTTATTTGTCTATTTATTAGTCATCTTTGTATATGGAATTGATATTTCATCGATGTTGCCACTGTGTGCACTAGCGTGATCCTGGACTAGTGCAGTATACACAGAGGGTCCAGATTTGCATATTTGGGTCCCGACAGAATTTCAGTGGTAAGGAAAGGTGAGGTTGAGAGAGAGCTACATATTTCTAGATATAGACACTTGTTTCTTGCTATTTTTGCACTAATAACCATGGCAGGTTACAACAATGTAGAACTTCCTTTCTATGAAAGTTAAGATCTGGAGTAACTTGAGTGTGAAGGACAAATGAATAAGTTGATTAAATTTCAGATGCTTCCTACAACACAAGAGGTGATGAGAGCCACTAGAGAGTTTGAAGACTATGCTTATAGTTGGTAGCAACAATTCGTTGGGAAACAACTCGCTATGTCTTACTTAGATTTAAAGATGGCCATAAGAAGAGAATTTGTACCATCCTCTTATGAGCAAGAGCTACTACACCACTTGACAAGCATTACACAAGAGTAGAAGGTTGTCCAAAAGTACTACTTTGTGCTAGAAAGTGCAATGCATTGTGCTGGTATTACTATGTAACATCCCAATTTTGAAGTCTTTTTGAAGTTTTAAAAATTAAAATGAACCATTTGAATTTTAGTGAATTAATTAAAGATTACATTAAAATGTCAGAAAATGAAAACATTTTAAATGATTAAAATAAACTTCAATTAAATTTAAAATTATTTTATTTGAATTTTTCAGGTTCCAAGGATTTTTAGGGTATTTTCTCAAAATTTTCAAATTTATTTTATTTTTGGAATTTATTTATTTTTCTCCTTTTTCTTTCTTTCTTTTCCTTCTATTTCTTCTTTATGTTCTTCCTGCTCTCACTCAGGTTCGAGCGCCAGCTCTCATACCACCGCCGCTAATGCTCCAGATCGCCCACCACCTTTCCTCATTGCCGCACGCCACCAACCACGCTCTCGCAGCACGCTACCCTGTCCCGAGCCCCGCACCCGGTGCGCCGCTCGAGCCCGCACCAGCGCGCTGCGCCATGTCGCCCGAGCCGCCCCCCTCCCCTTCTCCCTCTATAAAAGGGCGGCCATGCCTCTCCTCTCCCCTTCCCTTCCTCCCCTCTCTCCTCCCGGAGCTCACCACCGCCGCCCTTCCTCTTTCTACCCCAAGTCACGCCGCCTCACCTCGTCGCTGATCTCTCTCTCTGGTGAAGTTCTTGCCTCCCTAGCTGCGTCACAGCGTGTTCCCGAAGCTCCTCCTCCACTTCTCCCTCTTTTCCCTCTCTCCCAGCCTCTGTGCCGCGCCGCCACCGCCGTCCTTTCTTCCCCGCCGCTGGCCGTCGTCGCCCTGCCGCCTCGGTCATCTCCATGCCACCCCGACCCCATTGATGTGTTCCCTACACTGAGGCACACTGGTGCTTGCACCGAATTCCTCTCCCTATCACCAGAGCGCCGCCGCCCATGCGCCATTTTCGCCATCGCCGGTCACCTCCAGCAGTGCCACCACCTCCTATCACATCCTTAGGCCGTCGATGTTTTTTTAGTTGTTGGTCAACTGCCCCACCCTTCCCCTCGCCGGTGTCAACGCTTAGACCGAGCCGCCTAGGAGCTCCTTTGCTCCTCTCTGTATGTTGCTCTCTATGATGTGTTCCTTGAGTCATTGACAGGGTGACCCTACATGTCAATACCATGGTTCACTTTTCATTCTCTCATTTCCTTGCTCTGTGAAGAGAGAATAAGCACAGTGTTTCTGGGAATATTCCTTCCATTTTCAGAGTTTCTATCATTTCATGTGATTTCAAACTTTTGGACGTTTGTTCTCCATCATACGAACTCTCATCTCATCGATTATTATTTCTAAATTCATCTAAATTCAATACCTTTCTTTTTGTTCTAATTTGATAATTTTTGGATTTTATTTTGATTTATTATATTTATTCACCTCATTTTGTGCGTATAAATTCTGGCATTTTTGAAGATTTCCCGGACCCGTCCGCCGAAGCAACTAAAAAATTCAACGAAGGCAAGTCGTAGACCTTTGATCATGTTGTACCTATTTTTACAAAATTTTATTGTTTTATATCAACATGCATGCTAATGTTATATTAATTGATTTCGGAAATAGTTGAATAACTATTTGACATTATGCCTCCTTGAATAAGTGTGAATGACATATATCTTTAGACACCATAGGATGGGTTGATATTAGTTGAACATTATTGTAATACCAATATGGGTATTGTCGGTGTTTTAGGACCGAACTTACATAATGATTGTTTGATTCGGGGGGTCTCTAAGACTCAAATCACGCAGAGAGAACGATACATGGATTTTTATACAGGTTCGGGCCTTCTCTAGCAAGAATAACAACTATACTCCTGTGTGGCTGTATTGAGTATGCTGGTTACAAATCAAGAGAAATACTGAATATGCAATGTCTTGTGCTCCTGATCCCCCTCTTCCTCTTGTGTCTCTCTCCTCTGCCGTCTGGTGATTCCTCCTTTTATAGCGCTCTGGTGACAATCTCTCCAATTTCAAAGGGCGCATCAATGCTTCAGATGATGGCGCAGTTACTAGAGATTACTGTTGGATAAGTAATATTCCAACGTCGTCAGGCAGTTATCACCAGGACAGAGAGATTAATTGTGCATTTATTCCGGAGAATAATACACTAACTGTTTAGATGCATTAATCAATCGGGCCTACTTGTCTGTACGCTCGATTGATTATAGGGTGGTCTTAACTGACCTAGTTGTAGAATGATTTACGACCATGAGGTGATCGTAGAAGAACCTACGATCATGTGCTAACTGTAGAAGGACTTACGACTATGGGGTGGTCGTAGAAGGACTTACGACCATAAGGTGATCGTAGAAGAATTTACGATCATATGATAGTCGTAGAAGATCTTACGACTCCAGCTTGTCCCTTTCCTCATCTTCTGCTCCTACAAGTCAGGAACTTGCCTTTCAAGCTCCCCGGAGGCCGCCTGAGAACTGGTGAGCAAGGTAGTACATGCACACCGCCTTTTTTTTTGCAAGGTTGCGATTTCAGGGAGTTGTAAACATTTTAGCATGGGGAAGTGCATCCTGTTGTGGAAGTTCTTGCAGTGTTGATGATGTTGAAGTGGTAAATGATTTGGGATAACAAGTTTGTTGTGTGCTAATTGTGCTTCAGATATCCAAGGGCTGAAACGCAAGCTTTGGAGCAAGCTATCGGTTGACGATCATCAATCTACCGAAACGGAGAGGACGAATGGCGTAAACCACAAGATCGCAGAAGATGTTAATAAAGCAGTGAGGTCACTCTTCACGCCATTGTAGACACGAGTACGATCCACAAAAGTTTCATCATTTACGGGTTGGCTGATGCGCATATTGCCGAGTGCATTGGGATGTGGTGGAGATCTGAATTCGAGGCCGTACCTGTAGCGTCCCGTTTTTCGGAGCTTTTGAAAATTTTAAAAGAGAACCATTTGTTTCTATTTGCCAAAAATTTAGTTTGGAAATTTCAGAAATCCATTTGCAGTTTAATATGAGTTAATCAAACTTCAATTAAATTAAAGTTGGTTTAATTGAGTTTTCTGAAATTTAAAATCAAAAATTATTATTTTAAGAATTTTCTTGGATTTATTGGATTTTAAAAAGGGTTTTTCCTTTTTCCCGAAATTAAAAATTAATTTATTTGCAAAAGAAAAAGAAAATTTAAAGTTAAAAGTATTTTTATTAAGTCAAGAATAATTCAAGGAATTTCTTTGAATTTTTATAGAATTTTTGGAGTCTATTTGCTATTTTCTAAATTGCTTTTTGATTTGTTTGTATTTCTAAAATCAAAAATGGATTTTAAATCCCTTTTTGTTTGTGGGTCGAATCTCGCCGGCCTGCTCTGTTCCTCACACGACCAGCGCCTCATGCCCACTTCCGCGCGCCGCCTCACTCGCTCCTCGCCGTCCGACGGCATCCGGCGCTCTCGCCCGCCGCCACCCTTCACCTCCGCCGTCGGATCTTCATCCGCTGCGTTCGCCTTCGCCGCGCTTCTTCTCCTCCCCACCGTCCGACGAATCGGACGGCGCTGCTTGCTCCCTCGCCGCGCCTTTCTTCCTCCGCGCCGTCCGACGAATCGGACGGCGCCGCCATCGCCCTCGCGCGCCGCGCCCTCCGCCGTTGGATCTCCATCCAACGCCCTCGTTGCGCCGCGTCTCCCTTCGCCTCCCGTCCGATCCCATCCGCGGTTCTCGACGGCCGCGCCACCTTATCGCTCTCGACCGTTGATCGAGATCCGCGCCTCCGTTCGCCGCGCCCCTCCGTCTTCCCACCGTCCGATCGAAATCGGACGGCGCTCGATCTATCTTCCTCCTCGCGCTCGTTCGTCTTCTCGGCCGTCCGACGCAATCGGACGACTCTCCGTCGCCGCGCCTCTTCTCCTCCCACCGTCCGACGAATCGGACGGCTCCCGCTCTTCGTCTCCGCGCCGCGCCTTCTTTCTCCCACGTCGCCGCGCGCGAATCCGCCGTCTCTCGCCGCGAATCTCGCCTCTCCTTCGCTCGCCGCCGCTCGCCTCAAGGCTGCCTCCGTCGCCTCGCGGCGCCTCCGCCGCGTCGCCACGCCGCGCCCATGCCTCTCTCGCAGATCCGCCGCGCCCCTTCACTCTGGCGCGCCGCGCGCCGCGCTCTCGCTTTTAAATACCGCCGCGCTCTCCCTCTCTCTCTCTTCCCTCCTCGGCCCGCCTCCGCGCGCTGTTCTCCGTAGCGCCGCCGCCTCCCTCTTCTCCTTGCTGCCGCCGCCGTTTTCTCAGCTCCGCCGCGCCCCGCTCTCTCTCTCCCGCCTTTCTCTCGACTACGGGCCCGAAGCCGACGCGGCACCAATGCGTCGGCGTCAAGCTGGCACTTCTGGCGACGTGGCGGCGTGGCAGCCACGCAGCGATTGCGCAAGCGCGACGCATTTCTTCGGTTTTCAATTGAAAATAATTCCGAAAATCCGAAAACCCTAATTCCATCATTTTATGTGATTTCCAACTTCAATCGCCATAACTTTCACATCCGAACTCCGATTTGGGTGATCCAAATTTCTAAATTCATATAAATTCATCCTCTTTCATTTCGTACTGGTTTTGTAATTTTTGGAGTTCATGTGGTGCTGTTTTATTTATTTGTTGCTATTCTCGCACGTGTAGATTCCTGCTTGGAAGATTTCTTCGACCGACGATCAAGACCCGCTCCTCGTCAACGAAGGCAAGTCGTAGGCCTTTGACCATGTTGAACCCATTTTACAAATGTATATTGTATTAAATTATCATGCATGGCTAGTTTTATTAAAAATAGTTTTGGGAGTAGATAATTACCAAATTGCCATTATGCCTCCTTGATAAATTGAAAATGAAATGTCTCCTTGAATGACATATATCCTTGGACACCTTAGGATGGTTAATACTAGTTGGACATAATTGTATACCAACATGGGTGCGTATTATTGCTTAGACATGCTCTAGTTACTCGCAGTACTTTCGATCACATGTTCAATGATTAATGAAATTTGACTAATGGAACTATGGAACAGTGGTGTGAGGCCACTTTTATTAAAAGATGTTGTGCCATGGCAGGGATTGCCATTTGGTCGGGAAGGAACAAAAATGATTTATGCTCGGGCTTGAGGTAGGGAGCTAGAGTGGGTGCGTAATGCACATTGGGTTGTGGTAGACTTGTCTGAGTAGCCAGCTAAGGACTTAACTTTGCAAGTCATTGATCTGGGTCACCTCGTGCAACCATAAGTCCGGTATGGGACGGACCTGGCCAACTAATTAGGGAAGTTTTGAGTCGGTTCTATTGTGGCTGTTTAATGGCGCAAGAGGGGGCTGTGATGGCGAAACCTTAGCGGGCAGAACCGAGGCAAAATGGAACTTTGTAAAGGCCTTGTGGTAATCACTTAGTCGCACACCCTCGGAAGTGTGTCAGACGGACATTACAAGTGATTTATCTCTTGTGGGTAAAGCTGTACAACCTCTGCAGAGTGTCAAAAATCTATTCGAATAGCCGTGTCCCCGGTTACGGACATGCCTGGTGATTTCGCGCAAGGGGTAGCATTTTCAAAAATGTGGTTTGGTTCGATAGAAACGTTTGGTTGGAATGGTTGGGAAGTGAACGGGATGTTCACTGTTTGATTCAAAAGAACTTGGTTATCTATGTATTATTCTTTTAAAATCCTGCTTTGCAATCTAATTATTGTATTTATTGTTAAACTTGCTTTCTGCAAATTAACCTTAAAGCCATCCTTGCTTAAGCCTGTCATGAATACTATGTGCATACATTTCTATACGACTTGCTGAGTACTTTATGTACTCACGGCTCTATGCCCTTTGTTGATCAGTCCCAGCAGAAGAATCAGGAAATGTTGAGTTCTACGAAGAAAGCTACTTTGAAGACTTTGCGAACTAGGTCACGTCCTCCACTCGATTGCCTGTGGGCATGTCGATTGGGCTCCACGTATTTTGAGATTTCCGCTGCCAGATACTCTGTTGTTGCTAAGCCCTGTGTGGCGACTTTTGTAAGAACTTGACCATAAGGTCTTCGTTGTTTTAAATAATATTACTTTGTCTGCTTCATTAGTTCGTTGTTGAATGGTTATGAATGCATCATTGTTGCAACTGTGCAAGCTAGCTACTGATCATGGGACTAGCTTGGTATGCACAGAGGGTCTCGGGGTTGTGTGAATCCCCGGGGTCCGACAAGAGATGGTATCAGAGCCATATCGACTGTAGGACGTAACCACAGTTAGATTGGTCGTCTTAGTCAAAAATTCAAAATATATTTTCTAAATCAAACCAAGCAATTAACTTGACTAGAAATTCTTCTCTCATCTTATTTTGTTCTTTCTCGCCTTGTTCTATTCTTTTCTTCTCCTCTTACCCTCTTATATCATTCTTGAGTTCTTTCATCTTATCTTTTCTGGAACTTGGTTTTCAAATTTAAATTTGACTCCCTCATCTCTGGATTATCCCTAGGATCGAGCCCTTCCAGATCAAGCCATGGAAGTTTTGGAAGCTCAAGATCCGCCGTCTGTTCCCAGTTGACTCTCCATAAAGATTAGATTGGTAGCTGCCTCCCTAGTTTTAGAGTCGCTTAGTCTGCGTAATAGTGCTTTTGAGCTTGAGTGTCTCTTTCTTGTTTGCTTCTTGATAGCTTTCCGGCTATCCGTTCGTTGGGTAAAACCAACTTTGTCCGCATTAGGTTGATCCATCTATCTCCCTTGTTTCTCGCTCATCTCTGTGCTTTCCCTCGCATCTAAATTGCTTTCTTCTTCTCGTCTATTAAACCGGTGAAGCTTTGTTGCAAAATGGATCAAACCCGTAAGTCCCTTGGAAGCTACTCTTGCTGGAAATAACCAATGTGTTTTGATGCCAACATAGGTAGCTTTGGAGAATCTTTGATAAGACCGATTTTGAGATTTAACCGGGTATATGCAAGAAGTTATTGTGGATACTAGAATATGATAATGGGTATACCTTGATTATGAATGGTTTAAAGAATAGCATATTGGTGGATTATATAAATCGTGGAGTAAAGTGATCAGAGAGGAAAATCTTGATTAATCTTGAAGGATAAAAGAATCTGAAGTGATGATTTGATTATTAGGAGAAGTTGTATTTAAATTGAATCTTGAGCTGGTTATAATGTCGGTTGGATATTTGGAATTGAGAAATTGTGCAGAAGAGGCACAGAGTAGAATGCGAAGAGAATTTGATTTTTCATGTCGATTGATGATATTAATTTTGGAAGAATTGGTTGGATCTTGGTTGGATTGTAGAAATGCATGATTACTAGATTGTAGAATTAAATTATTATTGATATGAGATTATGGAAGATTGGATTATAGAAAAGTATCTTGGATGAATTACAGAAATGTATCTTGATTGGATTATGGAAATATGATTGTGGAATTTGGGTTATAGAAATCTAATTTGCTGGATGATGGATTACAGAATATATTATGATTGGATTTGGATTAAAGGATTACCTGATTGTTAAGGATTTGGATTATATGATCGCCAATTCTTGACGATGATTGTGGTGGATTATGTTGAATCAAGAAGAATGGAATTAATTGAGTTTGTTGGTCACATTGGATTCAATTGGATGTGGTTGAATAGAGAAATTTTTGGTTGGATTATAGAGATATGTCTTGATCGGATTATAGGAGTGCACATTTGTGGAGATTGGATTATGCAAACAGATGATTGTTGGATATTGGAATTTATGATTGACGGATATATTACTGATATCGTAGTTGGTCCAAAATAATTGATGGATTGATGAATATCTACAGGTATTGGAGTTGGACTGAATAAATGTTGAATAAATGGTGATACAATAATTGGCGGATTAAATTTGAATTTGGGATGGCAAGCAGTCCTTTGGAAGGTTCTAAAATTGAGATATTGGATTGGTATAAAGAAATTCTGAGGGTTGCAATCGATAAATTTGCTTGAGGAAATTTAGTGGATAATGTTGTGAATTTAGTCAATTTTCGGAGGAAGCAATTGCGTGACTATAATCTTTGGAAGAATTTTGTTTCAAAAAGGATAAAAAGAATTTAGCTTGATCTTGGAGTTTATCCGATCGGAAGAGGCGACTATGGCCACTAGATTTCATGGATTTAGGCAGAAAAGGAATCTTGCGATCAAAGTGGTGAATTTGTTGGGTTATTTAAAACTTATGCCGAAGAAGGATTTTTGAATCATGCTGGTGTATCGAGAATGTGAAATTGATTAAATGATTGGATTTTAAGTGGGTGACCTTATGACATGCTGGATTGGTAGATTTCAATAATAGTGAGAATTGGATTCAGCAATTTGGAAGACAAAATTGATAGCTTCTTAGTTGGCACTCCAGAACATAGTTGTAAACCCAGCTTGGCATCGCTTTCCCATAATGGAGCTACCACGCAATTGCCGAGATGTGCAACACGTTCGCTTGAGCCGCAATAGAAGGATTCTCCAAAATAGCAAGACCCTCACTCACCGTTGAAGAAAGAAAAGAAATTTGCTTGGACAATGATCGTGAGCAAAGCTTTCAAGAGTTGAAGAAGCGTTTGACAACAGCTCCGGTGTTGATTTTGCCCGATGTCCGGAAGGATTCTGAGATTTTCTGTGATGCATCCCGGCAAGGACTTGGTTGTGTCCTGATGCAAGAAAGTAAGGTAGTAGCTTATGCTTCCCGTCAGTTGAAGCCTCGTGAAGTGAATTACCCCACTCATGACTTGGAGTTAGCTGCCGTAGTGCATGCTTTAAGGATGTGGCGTCATTACCTTATTGGTAATCGCTGTGAAGTCTATACGGACCATAAGAGCTTGAAGTACATTTTCACTCAGGCTGATCTTAATATGAGGCAAAGAAGGTGGTTAGAGTTAATCAAGGATTATGATATTGGAATCCATTACCACCCAGGCAAAGCTAATGTTGTGGCAGATGCCTTGAGTAGAAGTAGAAAAGTCTACTGCAATACCCTGTCGATCAAGGAAAATCAGCCAGCCCTTCGTGAAGAATTCCAGAAGCTCAAGTTAGAGTTGGTTAAAGAAGGTTATCTAGCTACCCTAGAAGTTCAACCCACTTTGCGGAATCAGATCAAGGAAGCTCAAATTGAAGATGCCAATATTAAGGAAATTAAGAGCAACATGAAGAAGGGTAAAGCCCTGAGATTTTCAGAGGATGAGCAAGGCACCATTTGGTTTGACAAGCGAATCTGTGTTCCAGATCAGAAAGAGCTTAAGCAGCTGATACTCAAGGAAGCCCATGAAACTTTGTATTCCATTCACCCTGGAAGCACAAAGATGTACCAAGACCTCAAGGAAATGTATTGGTGGCCTAGCATGAAGCGTGAGATTGCCGAGTATGTAGCTCAGTGTGATGTCTGTCAACGAGTTAAAGCCGAGCATCAAAGACCTACTGGACTCTTGCAACCCTTGAGAGTGCCGGAATGGAAATGGGAAGAAATTGGCATAGATTTTATCACTGGTTTGCCAAGGACAAGGTCAGGATATGATTCTATCTGGGTAATTGTGGATCGTCTAACTAAAGTTGCTCACTTTCTCCCACCAAGACTACTTACTCGTGATAGATCGCGAATTGTACATGGCAAAGATAGTGTGCCAAAGATGGAGTGCCAAGAAGATCGTGTCGATCGAGGATCCCGCCACCTCAAGATTTTGGCGTAAGTTGCATGTTGTTTTGGGCACTAATCTAAATTTCAGTACAGCTTATCATCCCCAGACGGATGGACAGACAGAAAGAGTAAATCAAATTCTAGAAGATATGTTAAGGGCTTGTGCCTTAGCAAATCGAACGATTGGGATCAAATGCTACCTTATGCGAGTTTTCCTACAACACGATTACACTCAAGCCTCCGGATGTCTCCATTTGAAGCTCTTTATGGAAGAAAATGCAGGCACCGTTGTATTGGAATGAAGTAGGCGAAAGACAAGTGTTTGGGCGGATATTTTGGAAAAGCCAAGAGCAAGTTCGATCAATCGAGAAAAGGTCGAAGCATGATGAGCAGTGAAGAATTATGCTGATAACCGTCGCCGAGATCTAGCATTTGCACCTGGTGATCATGTGTACCTGAAGGTGTCGCCTCTCAAAGGGATGCGTCGTTTCAGAGTAAGTGGAAAGCTTGCACCAAGGTACATCGGACCTTTCCCAGTTCTAGCCCGAAGAGGAGAAGTCGCTTACCAGTTGGAACTCCCGCCTCAGCTGTCAGATGTGCATAATGTCTTCCACGTGTCACAGCTGAAGAAGTGTTGGCGTGTGCCCGAAGAGCAGATGCCAGTGGAAGCAATTGCCCTGCAAGAAGACCTCACCTACAAGGAGCATCCCATCAAGATCTTGGAAGTAGCAGAACGAGTGACCAGAAGCAAGACCATCCGTTTCTGCAAAGGTCCAGTGGAGCAACCACATCGAAGAAGAAGCCACTTGGGAACGAGAAGATGACTTGAATGCTAAGTTTCCCCACCTATTCTCTAGTCAGCCTGAATCTCGGGGTCGAGATTCCCTTTAAGAGGGGTAGGTTTGTAGCGTCCCATTTTTCGGAGCTTTTGAAAATTTTAAAAGAGAACCATTTGTTTCTATTTGCCAAAAGCTTAGTTTGGAAATTTCAGAAATCCATTTGCAGTTTAATATGAGTTAATCAAACTTTAATTAAATTAAAGTTGGTTTAATTGAGTTTTCTAGAATTTAAAATCAAAAATTATTATTTTAAGAATTTTCTTGGATTTATTGGATTTTAAAAAGGGTTTTTCCTTTTTCCCAAAATTAAAAATTAATTTATTTGCAAAAGAAAAAGAAAATTTAAAGTTAAAAGTATTTTTATTAAGTCAAGAATAATTCAAGGAATTTCTTTGAATTTTTATAGAATTTTTGGAGTCTATTTGCTATTTTCTAAATTGCTTTTTGATTTGTTTGTATTTCTAAAATCAAAAATGGATTTTAAATCCCTTTTTGTTTGTGGGCCGAATCTCGCCGGCCCGTCTCTCGTTTCCCGCGCGTCCAAGCCCCGCTGCCCACTTCGCGCCTGCCTCACCTCGCTCTCGCCGTCCGACGGCATCCGGCGCTCTCGCTCACCGCGCCACCTTCACCTCCGCCGTCGGATCTTCATCCGCTGCGTTCGCCTTCGCGCGCCTCTTCTCCTCCCACCGTCGGATCAAAATCGGACGGCGCTTTGCTCGTCTCCCTCGCCGCGCCTCGCCCGCCGCACCGTCCGATCGAATCGGACGGCGCGCCGCCATCGTCCTCCGCGCGCCGTCGCCTCCGCCGTGGATCTCCATCCAACGCCCTCGCGCGCCGCGTCTCCCTTCGCCTCGGCCGTCCGATCCCCATCCGCGGTTCTGACGGCCGCGCCACCTTATCGCTCTCGACCGTTGGATCGAGATCCGCGCTCCGCTTCACCGCGCCCTCCGTCTTCCCACCGTCCGATCGAAATCGGACGGCGCCCGATTCATCTTCCTCCTCGCGCCGTTCGTCTTCTCACCGTCCGATCGCAATCGGACGACTCTCCGTCGCCGCGCCTCTTCTCCTCCCCACCGTCCGATCAAAACGGACGGCTCCGCTTTCGCCTCGCCGCCGCCGCTTCTCTCACGCCGCGCGCCGCGCCCCACCGCGTCTCTCGCGCCGCGAATCTCGCCTCTCGCTTCGCCTCTGCTGCCGCTAATCCCGCTGCCCGTCGCCTCGCCACGCCTCGCGCCGCGTCGCCACGCCGCGCCCATGCCTCTCTCGCGCCCCACGGCGCCCGCCACTCCGCGCTCGCGCGCCGCGCGACTCGCCTTTAAATACCGCCGCTTCTCCCCTCTCCTCTCTTTCCTCCCCCTCGCCCGCCGCCGTGCTTCTTCTCAGTAGCGCCGCCGCCCCTCCTCTTCTCCCTTGCCGCCGCCGCCGTCTTCCCGCTCCGCCGCCGCGCCCCCCTCTCTCTCTCTCCTTTTCTCTCGACCATGGCCCGAGCCGACGTGGCAAGCCAAGCGTCGGCCACGGCACGGGCCGTCGTCGTGATTTCTGGCGACGTGGCGACCGCGTGGCAGCCACGTGTGCGATTGCGCATGCGCTGACGCATTTCTTCGGTTTTTCAATTGAAAAATAATTCCGAAAATCCGAAAAACCCTAATTCCATCATTTTATGTGATTTCCAACTTCAATCGGCCATAACTTTCACATCCGAACTCCGATTTGGGTGATCCAAATTTCTAAATTCATATAAATTCATCCTCTTTCATTTGGTACTGGTTTTGTAATTTTTGGAGTTCATGTGGTGCTGTTTTATTTATTTGTTGCTATTCTCGCACGTAGATTCCGCGTTTGAAGATTTCTTCGACCGACGATCAAGACCCGCCTCGTCAACGAAGGCAAGTCGTAGGCCTTTGACCATGTTGAACCCATTTTACAAATGTATATTGTATTAAATTATCATGCATGACTAGTTTTATTAAAAATGGTTTTGGGAGTAGATAATTACCAAATTGCCATTATGCCTCCTTGATAAATTGAAAATGAAATGTCTCCTTGAATGACATATATCCTTGGACACCTTAGGATGGTTAATACTAGTTGGACATAATTGTATACCAACATGGGTGCGTATTATTGCTTAGACATGCTCTAGTTACTCGCAGTACTTTCGATCACATGTTCAATGATTAATGAAATTTGACTAATGAAACTATGGAACAGTGGTGTGATGCCACTTTTATTAAAAGATGTTGTGCCATGGCAGGGATTGCCATTTGGTCGGGAATGAACAAAAATGATTTATGCTCGGGCTTGAGGTAGGGAGCTAGAGTGGGTGCGTAATGCACATTGGGTTGTGGTAGACTTGTCTGAGCAGCCAACTAAGGACTTAACTTTGTAAGTCATTGATCTGGGTCACCTCGTGCAACCATAAGTCCGGTATGGGACGGACCTGGCCAACTAATTAGGGAAGTTTTGAGTCGGTTCTGTTGTGGTGTTTAATGGCGCAAGAGGGGTCAGATGGCGAAACCTTAGCGCGTAACCGAGGCAAAATGGAACTTTGTAAAGGCCTTGTGGTAATCACTTAGTCGCACACCCTCGGAAGTGTGTCGACGGACATTACAAGTGATTTATCTCTTGTGGGTAAAGTCGCACAACCTCTGCAGAGTGTCAAAATCTATTCAATAGCCGTGTCCCCTGCTACGGACATGCACAGTGATTTCGCGCAAGGTAGCATTTTCAAAAATGTGGTTTGGTTCGATAGAAACGCTTGGTTGGAATGGTTGGGAAGTGAACGGATGTTCACCGCTTGATTCAAAAGAACTTGGTTATCTATGTATTATTCTTTTAAAATCTCGCTTTGCAATCTAATTATTGTATTTATTGTTAAACTTGCTTTCGCAAATTAACCTTAAAGCCATCCTTGCTTAAGCCTGTCATGAATACTATGTGCATACATTTCTCTACGACTTGCTGAGTACTTTATGTACTCACGGCTCTATGCCCTTTGTTGATCATTCAATGAGAAGAATCAGAAATGTTGAGTTCTACGAAGAAAGCTACTTTGAAGACTTTGCGAACTAGGTCACGCCCTCCACTCGATTGCTGTGGGCATGTCGATTGGGCTCCACGTATTTTGAGATTTCATTTGCGGATACTCTGTTGTTGCAAAGCCCTGTGTGGCGACTTTTGTAAGAACTTGACCATAAGGTCTTCGTTGTTTTAAATAATATTACTTTGTCTGCTTCATTAGTTCGTTGTTGAATGGTTATGAATGCATCATTGTTGCAACTGTGCAAGCTAGCTACTGATCATGGGACTAGCTTGGTATGCACAGAGGGTCTCAGGGTTGTGTGAATCCCCGGGGTCCGACAGTACCGTTTCCATATCGGCCTCCTAGATCTGACCTGAGTCATTGAATTTTATTGTCCTGTGAAGGAATGCATGAAGCTGTTCTTGATTAGGTTGCTGATGTCGGGGCTATTTGTTGTGCCAACTAACCTGAAACTACTAAGCCGTGCCTCTGTCCCAGATTCATGACAGCGCTCAGGTTTGTTGGATACTTTTTAGGATTTTCAAATGTGTAATCAAAGTTCTTATTTTACAGGTATATGGTATCATACCTGGAATTCCAAATCTGCTATCGATGTTCTCCTTCAACATCATCAATGAACAATAAGAATGCTATATGCATCCCAAAAGTTTGCAGCTTCAGAAGAGGCATGCATATTTTGGAAGAGACATGCATATTTGGTCAAGTCATATATTAAGTATACAATGCAGATTCTGTCCGATAGAACTTTGTACTCATCAGTAGCTAGTGTCTATTATGTTGTGTAACTACTTTTTTTAATGGTTGATATATTGTATTGTTTCAACATCTGGGGTATTGTAATTTTTGTGACCTTTTTCATGTAAAAATGAATCAGTTTTGTACAAGGATTATGTTATTTTATTGCTACTGTTCTCACAAATCCTCCTGAAGTAAGCACACGTCTCCGAAAAAGTCATTTTTTGATGTCGCAGACACAGATCAGGTTAAAAAGCAAACCACAAAAAATACTGTCGTCAGAACAGCCACAACCGGCACAACCTTTTCCAAGAACATTATTATGCAAACTCCCATGAGAGTACACTAGGAACAACTTCGTAGCTACTCTAGTGCTGCAGCAGCTCGTGCACTGTGTGGGCGAGGTTGGGTTCGCTCCTGATGCTCTCAATCCATCTCGCGCTGATCCGCACCCTCTCGAGGCTCTGCTTCAGCGCTCTCTGGAACGAGGGTTTGATACGACTGGCGAAGAACTCAGAAACTTCAGCAGCTTTCTCCTCGGAGGTGAACTGATCATACATAAAGAACGGACAAAGAGAAGAACTAGTGAGCTTAATGGCAGAGCAGGAAGAACAATGAAGGCAAAGATGGTTGGTGTACCTTTGAGACAGTAGAATTGACGAAGTCTGATATGAGTGAGCTTGATGGCCAGGTCTTCAAGACATGATCCCAGTTTTCCTGCATGCGGACACGCATGGGCATAAACATCCAGCATGCTCTCGATCATTCACATAATTATTCACATAACAGAACCACTTATTATGAAACATCCTAAACTAGCTTATTTCAGAATGGTGTCTTGTGCAGCCAACTATTGCCTACCATCGTCCCTGTTTTGACCTTCGGTATAATTCATGATTATCTTTCACTTTTAGTTTTAGGCGGCTTAGATGCAAAGTAATGGACAAATTGTAAGAGATGAACAACATTGATGAACAATTGGGCTACATGCTCAAAGTGATCATGAGATGGGCCAGTTGCATCTGCTAAAGTAGATGTGGGCAAACTGCAACAATTTCAGGTAAGTGGGACTTCATTGTTATAGAGGTAGACTGTTGAAGGACCATTTCTTTTTGCAATGCCATGGTAGATTACTTGATTGCACCAGTTTTGGGTGGAGAGGCCTAATCGTGCAAAAGTGGAGAGTACAGGGGTTCGAATGCACTAATATTGGATAAAAGGACTTAAGTGCAATTTTCCTATTTCACAGTAATTTTGACCATTTTAGTTTGAAAACTATATGTTGACCGGGTATAACTTTTTCTAAAGTCTCAACCATCCATAATTCATAATGCCCTTATAGTCAATAACTCAATATATCAGGCAAGGCTACAATGTATTGGTTGCACCCCACAGAAGTAAAAATATCAAGCAGCTCAATATATCAGGCAAGGCTACAATGTATTGGTTGCGCCCCACAGAAGTAAAAATATCAAGCAACTCAATATATCAGGCAAGGCTACAATGTATTGGTTGCGCCCCACAGAAGTAAAAATATCAAGCACCATATAGAGTTATATTTGATTTTTTAAACATTTTTTTCACAGGCAATAGAGCCTTAATGGGCTCTTCTCTCCAGGTTCATCTATTCATGAAACAGTACAAAGTTTAATACATGCATCCCACACTTTATGATATGCCACACCAATTTCTAAAAAGAGAACATAGAAAATCTGGAATATAAAAAACGCATGATCTTTCATCAGATAATAACGCAAATAACCTGGATTAGGTATCCTGCAACTATAACATACCTTCAACCAGGCCCATGCAACTTCTCGTCCTTCTAAGCTAACACCACCAAGGACATAAAATGCATCTTGATTCCGTACCTAATAAGCAAGAGACACATTAGAGTAGCGTTTGTATATGTAGTTGGCACAGAATAGATGATCCTTCCACCAGTAACTAACTATTTGGAACCATTCATTCGAAATATGTAAAATAGAAATGGTTTAGAGGTAAACCTCATCAGTAAGCATAAAGTTCAATGCCTCAGTAACAATATCCTTATCTGGGCATGAAGACAACGAGCCTGGAAACAAAGACACAGTATTTTCAGGAAAGCCCAACTTATCAGAAAGTTCTATTGTGTTGCAAAAGCTAGAGAGTTGAAAAACAACAAACCTAAGATACGTGACTTCTCCTGTGCTTCAGCCGATTCTCTGTAGATTTTCAGGAGAGCATCATAACCGGCTCTACTTGAGGTATTCACGGTTCGCATCACAGCAAGGTATGCAGCCTACAGAATAATGCCTGTTAGATATCAAAGATATAACACTGCAGGTGCATGTAAAGGAAATGCCACGACCTTTCTAGTATCTGGTGCAAGAAGGGAAGTTTTGCGGTCTTCTAAGAAGATGTGGAAACGCCGAACTCCCTCATTTATAGTCTCATCATGTCCGAGTTTGACAAGGGCAATCAAGAGCAGTGATCTAAGCATTACATCAAGATGGCTCTCACCATCCTTGGGATCCCAGCCTAATTTTCTGATATTTTAAAATACATGAAGGCTTTTAATATGGTCACAGCAAGGAAACAGCAGGAAAATTGTAGTAAACAGCAAATAATAGAAAAAAAACAACTTGACTCGTTACATGCATAGGGATAAACACAGAACAAGACACGCACAAGTAAATGCACATGCACATAAAATACAATATCTTGATTCTGGAAAGCCACACATAAACATGCTGAAAACAGGTGAAATATCAAGCTTGTCGGCATACTTGGCAGCCAACAGAAGAAGCTTGATCAAAAGTTGTCTGATATCTCTAGACAAGTCAGGAGTAGCATCAACTGATATTTTATTAATGCCTAAACATACCTGGCAAGAAAAATAAAAATGTATTTAATGATTTTAATCTTTAAAGCAAAACGTTAATGCCTTGGAATAAAATGAAGATACAATGCTTAGGATTCCATTGGAGGTACAAGGTTTACTTACAGAGGTTACATGTGAAAGTACAGTGTAATCAGACTCATCACGATAAGCATTCAGCAGACGCAGCAAGGATGTCAGTGTTTGTTTGCAAGCAACAGAAAGTGAATATGAATCTTCCACAATACCTACAACAATAATGTGTCTCCTTTGTCAAAACCTAGAAAAAAGCATATAATAGTATTACAAATCATCTTGTCTTTACCAATCTTATCCATTAAAGAGAGCTTATTGGCTTTTATTGCATTTTCGAGTCCAGCAGCAAGTTCATCATCATACTTCACTCTATAAAATCCAGTTTGATCAATGTTCAGTTTGATCCAAAAGTTTTGGCCCTTCCCTCCATCATCACTTTGGGAGGCTGTAAAGTCTTTTATATGCATTTTACCAGTCTTGCCCTTTAAAAGAAACTTTTCTGTACATCATATGAGCCACAGCATGATGTTACAGGAACAATCCACATGCCAGACCAGATGATCCATCCGATGAAACTGCGTCTGTAACAGAACAAAGAATTTAGCAAATTACTTGTATTGAGGTCGACAAGCATAACCAATTTTGCTAGTTTTATTTCTTTAGACTTTCGAGTCCGTAATCTTATAATGATATTGGCTAGATTTTGAGAAAATACAGCACAGAGAATACTCCAGCATAACAAAAATTGCAAGGTCCAAGGACTATGTATACTGATATACAGATCTTACCAGCTTTATTGATATGCTATATATACTTCTGATTGAACAGATCATACACGAAAACTAAGACAACAAAGGAAAGCAGCACTATGCTATTCCCATTATCAGTCATTATTGTTCTGAATTTCTGATTAAGGTGGCTTGCATGTTGGTCCTAAATGTGTTTATAAGATTATGTGAGAGCACCTAGACAACTATAAGAACAAAAAAATAACATAAGATTAAAGATATCAATAAAAGAAAAGGTCCTAGAAAGAAGCAATCCTGACCATGACCAGTCCAGCTATAGCAAGGGAACAAAAAACAAGCCATGTATGTATACATGTACTCAGTTCTCCATGTATATTAGTAAGAAACAATATGAAAATGAGAGATCTATCAGAAAACCTGTTCAAGTCCCACATCATGTCCATTTAGTTTTGCATATATAACAGGATATCCCTGTTGCTTAGTCCATGTAGTCATGAGATCCTTAACAGGCTCCCCAGTTTCCTCTTCAAGAACAACCCATAGGTCTTCGGTTTTAGCGTTTGAGTAGGCATACTTCTTTATGTATGAAGCCAAAGCTTTCTGAAAGAGTACAGATTCACAAAGTTGGTACAAGCCGAAAAATTGAGAAAAATAGTTCATATTGTGTAGTAGGAAAAAGGGCTAGATAGATAAATCATAAATGCAATAAAATTGGACATTTATCTTTGACAAACAAAAATTATAATTCAAGCTATTCTTCAGCAGGTGCGCCATGCTTACTTATAATATGATCCACAACAAAGTCAAATTTTATAATTACAGTCCTTTTTAGTATTTTGGTTTACAGATTTCTCAGCATATCTGAAGTTAAAATTCAGTTCATCAAGAATGGCTGCAGAGACATCTTAAATTGCTTGGTTAACGAAGAAAAGAAAACTTGAACATACAAGGATAAGATGCAAGGGTTCAGGAGTGAAACTATAAAGTGGCAGCACAATGCAGCAGCGGATGCTGGAGAGCTGGACCACTGAAGAAAACAAGATTCTAATAAATTCATCAAAGAGAAAAAGCATTTAACCTGAAAACGCTCTGCACCAAGGTAACTTTGTAGCATGCGAATGACAGAAGCACCCTTATCATAGCTTATGGAATCAAAAATCGCATCAATTTCACTGGCATGATTTACTTCGACCTGAAAAAAACAGGCCAAATAACCAGAAGTCACAACTGAGACGAATGGAGATGCTAATGTTGTGTGGACAGAAACAATAAACAGTGCTTGACAAATGACAATATATTGACACATTTGAGTTCTCTAAAATAACAATCTAATATAAGCATCAACATCTGAATAGTTCAAGAAAAGAGATTTTAACTAAGAACTTGATTCTTCTGTAATCATGTCAAGGGACAATAATGCATCAATCAGCGGGTATGTGTGTGCAACTCGTCTACTTTGTAATGTTTACTTACTGTCGTAATATATTCCCGTATCAATAATGCAAATACTGTGCAGCATTGTTATACCACTATTAGCAAAATATGTTCTTATATATAATAATCGTAAAAAATGTAAAACAAGGATTTTCAACAACTTGCCAAGCCATACCAAAGAAGATTACCTCAATAGGGTGAGACTCTGCAAGTGCATCCAGTCTGAGGCCAGAGGTCGTCTCGTCAAGGAATTGTGTCCAGTTATTCCATTCAGGAAATAAAGATTCTACGGCTAAATAACTCACCTGTTAAGACATAAGGACTTATTTACTAATAAGGATACACAACAATGGGGTAATATTCTAATTTCTCAAATAATTGTTGCCAGATTGGTTACCCAGGAAGCAAAACCCTCGTTTAGCCACAAGTGAGTCCACCATTCCATGGTTACAAGATTGCCAAACCATTGGTGAGCCAATTCATGTGCAACGGTGATTGCTACCTAAAGAGAATATATGTAAATAAACAAAAAAAAAATTACTTGGCTATAATTATGAGAAGCATTCAAGTGTGACACACTGACTCTTCATTAGTCAATGAAACAAATGAATTTGATAAAAAATAAATGTAGCCATAACCTGTTGTTTGTTGGATGCTGATGATAATAGCTCATCATAAAGCAAAGCTGTCTCCCGATAAGTGACCAATCCATAGTTCTCCATAGCTCCAGCAGCAAAATCAGGGATAGCAATCATATCCAACTTAGGTAGTGGGTAAGGAGTGGCAAAATAACTGATTAAAAAATCATCATTAGTGATTCTGATCCAACAAGCACCACCCGTTGACGTGTCAAATTATTCAACAAATCTTCTTTTCCCATTAAATTCTGCCTCATGTTTTGGAAATACATCTTATAAGAAAGACTAAGTTGGAAGCATACTCTTTATATAGATCCAGTGACTTCACTGCAACATGTAGTGCGAAATTTCCTTGATTACTCTTTCCAACTTGGGTATACACACGAACTTTGGTGCCTAAATTAAATTAACATGGCAATGAAAATCTAAAAGTAAGGGGAAGAAGGCAATCACAGCATTTTGAATGAAAGATACTAAAGTAATGGTCACAAAAACCGAGCTTCTACCTTCTGACGTGGAGCTCTCTATGTAATCAAATAAACCAACAACTATAGCCACTAGATAAGTTGACATAAGTGGTGATTCCTCATAATAGACGGTCTTGAGAGGTCCATGAACTGTCTCCTTAACTACTGGCATGTTGGACAATGCTACCAGTTCAGATGGAACTTCTAGTGTTAGCTTGAACTTAGCCTGAAAAACAGAAATACCAGAGAGTTTATGCCTGTGTCAAAATACAAACTGAATTTGCTTGCCTGTGCTCATGTTTGAACTTTGAAGTACATGAAAAGTTGAAAACACTGTCCAGTAACAACAATGTAGCATGTTACACACCTTAAATGCAGGCTCATCCCAGCATGGAAAGCACCGTCTCGCATCAGCAGCTTCAAACTGTGTAACAGCCATGTTTCTTGACTCCCCCTTGTACTCATACTTGCTGCAATCAAATACAGAGACCAATATAAAGAAAAAGTAAGACTAAGTGCATTCGACACGCACCAATTATGTCAAAATATCCCTGGTAATACTATTTTGTTTAAAAATACAAAATAAAAAGGCATATAAAAGGTTCTGCAAATAGGTAGAGTCTTTGTACCACACATTCCAATCATGAATCTTGGTGGCACGATGGCACGAGTAAACCAAGATTTCCAAAACAAATATAGCACATAAAGTTAATAAGTTTATACAGATTCCTGCAATTTCAAACAAAAAATTAAAATTAATACCCACATCCTATCCCTGTTATTCAAAATCTGAGTTTTACAGCATGTTAGCAATACCATAATCACCCAAGTCAGTCAACATAGCCACATCATTATTAAGTTTTGGATATTTCTTTGTTGGGGTTCCCTATTTCTGTAAAGTTATTGGACAAGTGCTTTCTTCGATTTCTGCATGGAACCCCATACATGAGCATGGCTGACTCAGAGATCATGTGCCGGGCAATGGTAACATACACATGATAATGCATCATAGGACCTGGTGCACTGTGTGCGCTAGATTTGGATGACACTATAGTAGTATGGTGAGTAGCAAATTATACCAATAACGTAAACGGGCAAGGTTGTCAAGTTCAGGATCCTAGGCAGATCCCGACGATCGCTTTCTGGTTAATAAAGATCATTTTCAGGTTAACAAAGATGGAATGGTAAACCATTATTGGATTGTAGGAACAAGTCACGATCCTAAAGATCCTGATATGTGAGTTACTATCCTACATAAGATCATACCAGATTAGATCCCGCAACCATTCATCACTTTTAGCACTCTAAGCATCGCAACAAATTTCTATCCCAAATGCCCTCGTTGTTCATAATTCACATGCCAATGCTATCGATTGCTTCCAAAAATACACTTGCAATTGCCACTCAAACCAGTGATCAACACCTAACTACCAAGAATCGGAACTCATTGCCCACCTCATACACACGAGAAACCAGTCACAGAGGCTTTTCTACATTATCAAACTTTGACCCACATCGAAAAATAAAAGCCACAATACCTCCTATAAAATCCCCTCATCTGATCGTTGAGAGTCCCGGTGAAGTCCAACTTGAGCACGCCCTCGCCGAAAGGCAGCTCCCGGTCGAACCCAATGACCAGGATCTCATCCTCCTCGAACTGCACCACCTCCGAAGGCGCCAAATCCTGCAACCCAAAAGCCCATACCATCCACAAAGATGAGAATCTGTCCTTTTTTTGTTTTTTTTAAAAAATAGATCGAACGGAAAGACGGGCGCATCATCTCCGAGGAGGGGCAGGGGGACGGCGCGGCGCGTGCCTGGAAGCGGATGGAGGACCGGTCGACGGCGAGCTCAGCGGCGTTGAGGACGAGGAATCGGGTGGGCGCGGAGACGGCGACGGAGACGGCCGCCGCGCCGGAGAAGGTGCAGGCGGCGAGGTCGGGGCGGAGGCGGAGGTCGTAGCGGAGGGGCGCCGCGCAGCGGGGGAGGCGGGCCTGCCCCCTGAACTGCTCCGGAGACGCCTCCATTGCCGGCGAGAGGCTAGGGCGGCCTGGGGGCTGGATGCGGAGGCGGGGCGGCGCGGTGGATGAGTTGATGCAGAAAAAACAGAGCTGCGGGGACAGCGGAAAGAGTAACGACGGACGAGACCATTATATTTTGATAAAATGTTTGGTTGCTTCCGGGCCAGGCTAAGCATCTTGGGCCTCGCCCTGTGTTCAGGTTTAGGGCGGATGGGCTCGGACTGGGCCCTAGTATGGGCTTAAGCTAGGTGGCTTGTTACAAATATGGATATGACATAATAGGCTTTACCTGGGTTTTTGCCTAGGCCTATTGTCAGTTTGTGACACTTGCAGGAACCTAGGTGGATTGAACCAGCTCTACTAGATTGGGCCTACTAGGAGTTTGGTTACGTGCCTAATTTCACATCCCTGTGACAAAATTCACTCGTAAAATTAGTTAATACTCCCGTTTAGATATATATAAATATATGACCGTTTTAGAAAGCGTGTAGTCAAATTTTTTTAACTTCGAGCACTAATATATATATATATATATATATATATATATATATATATATATATATATATACTTAAAAGAAGAAATGAGTGGCGGTCCATCCTTCCTCATGCAATGTGAGTGTTAGATCTATTTTTCTTCGTGACATGTGAGTCGTTGGATCTCGTTCTTTCTCGGTTCCTCCCGTGCGTACGGTTAGCCACCCATAGCCTCCTCTCCACTCCTCACACACCCCAACGGCCCAAGCTGATGCGTAAGAAGCCCAAAGATTCCATCGATATTTCCAAGAATAGGTTACCGGCGGATCATTTGCATTGTAGGCTGAGAACGACGACGGTTGACGAGATATAATTTTTTTTAATGCGTATCAAAGCACGAGTATTGGACTAGTATATATATATACAATATTTGTATTGATCACGTGAAAATGGTATCAATAGATTAGTTATGAAAAATGTTTTTCATACTATAATTATTTTATATTATTTTATGAACATATTCGTATAAAAGTTAATGGCCAAAGTTGCATGTTGAAGACTGTATTGATGTCCAAAACATCATATATTCTTGAACAGAGATAATATGATTTAGCCAGGTCTAAAATACCAACCGGGAGGAAACCGTACGTGTTAATTGACTCCCTTCCTAGCATAACCAATCGCTAGGGGTGAAAACGGATCGGATACGGACGGATAATATTTTTCCTATTTTTGTTTTTATTTTTTTTCCCGGATCCGGATACGAATACAAATACACCGGATACAAATATGGATATGAATAATATCGAATACGAATACGGAGTGAATACGAATCGAAATGAATACGATCACGGATATTTTTCGAAACATGAAAACCCCTTAAATTGTATGCCATAAATTAACAAAAACATATAACTAGTTTATTTGATGCAAATATTCATGAATTATTCATATTTTCAGCAACCACACATAACATTGGCACTAGCAAGCTGCATTAACTAGTTCATCACAAGCATAACACTTAGTTTACCATATTTATCTCATAAGTCATAACTCAAAAAGTCACAAGTCATCACACATTCACACTTAGTTTATCACATACATAAAACTTAGTTTTCATTAACATCGATCAGGCTGGATGGTTAATCTATTCACAAATGACTGTAACATCCCAAAGTATGTTACCAAAAATAAAATTAATAAAGTTATTACTTTATTGGATTTTCTGAGATTTAAAAGAGTTTTCTTGGTTAAAAAGAAAAAAATAATAATAATATAAAGTTGAATTATTTAATTTCCTAGTTTTTAATGTCAAAAATAAAATTTATTCAGTTTTTTGGGATTTTATTTATTTAAGGTGATAAAGGAAATTTTAATTAATTTCTTCAATTTTTTGGATTTTAAAAATGTTTATTCTATTTTCCAGAAACTGAAAATAATTTATGTGCAAAAATAAAAACCAAATTGAAATTGAAATTAATTTTATTAAGTTTAAAATAATTCAAGGAATTTTTGTGATTTTTTTTCTAGAATTTTTGAACTATATTTGCTATTTTCTAAAAGGCTATTTGATTTGTTGCATTTTCTGAAATTCAGAAATCAATTAAAATATCCTTTTCTCTTTTGGGCCAAAATTCGGATATCCGACCTTCGTGTTATCCGGATAATCCGTATTCGACGGATAACAGGGCCATTGTATCAGATTCGCTCCAAAAATATATGTATTTGTTTCAGCCAGAAAAATCGATCCGAGAAAATCCGAATCTGCTTTAAAATCGGATCGGTTCGGAAACTATCCGATCCATTTTCACCCCTACCAATCGCCCACCTAGCCTTTCAATTTCCTTGCAAAAGCTAGGCTAGGCTAGTGTTTGGTGCATAGCAAAGCAAGATTGACAAAGGAACCCCGCATCTTACAACGCCACATTGGAGGACACGTCGGAACAACACTTGGCATATATCATCGGTGTTGTAATAACTGGAAATCGTGAAGTTCTGTTCTGTCTTCGTTCACCTCCTTAAGGTGTGTTTGGTTGGTGGAATCCTCTGAGGATTACCAAGAATCCTTCATTAATCTTATGAGATTACCTTGTTTAGTAAAATATCCAGTAATTCGAACTAGTGAACTAGTGAACAAAAACATCAAAAAAATCCTAAATTTTGGAATCTTAAATTCAGATAATTTAAATTTGAAAATTCAAAATTTCAAGGTTGGATTCCTAAGATCTATTTTTTTTCCAAATTTAGAATTCTATATTTCAGATATTCAAATTATGATAATTAAATTTCATAAATTCGAATTTTGAAAGTTTCAATTTGGAGTTTCGAAATTTCAAATATTGAAAATTTAAACTCCAAAACTCAAAATTAAAAATTTACATCTTCAAAATCCATTTGGAATTTTACTTTGTAAAATTCAAAAACTATAAATGTTAACCTTCACGGTTTGAAATTATAATAAATACTAATATGTAGTTTCCTTCAAATCAACCAAACATTGGAATCTTATATTACTAGTAATGTGTTTAGTAGTAACGAGATTGAGGAGAATATTAGATTACAGGGGAATATGAGATTATACGTACCAAATGCACCCTAAGTTCCATGTTAGGCACGATCGTTTGCACGATGATTGTGCTATTAGCCTCTTTTACCAATCACCAGCATGTACCGATGCGTTCATGGTGGATCATATTACGCATGGGAATTCTAGATATGGAAGAGAGAACTTGAGAAGAATAGAGAATGGGGGAGAAAGGGAGACGATTGAAGTTTCTTCTTCGAGCTGTGTATCTGCTATGGCCCACCTAACCATCAATCTAAGGTATTTATTTTTGAACTAATGATCCAGATTTACTTTGCACCTAGTTGCACCTTAAAAGCACTTTGCATAGTACTCTCACTCTGGTTCACAAAACATAAGTTGTTTTGGAATATGTGCAGCCAAACTTTAGAAACTTTGGCTATCGATATCTTTAAAATATTTATATTAGATATATGAAAATCATGTGTGTAGATTCATCTCGGAAAGTACTTTCGTAATATTATAATTTTATTGGGTTTTACAAATAGTTATAATAGTAATTAGTGGTCAAAGTTGTATTTTAGAGACCATATTGATGTCCAAAACGACTTGTTTTTGTTAACAGGAGGGAGTATGCAGGTTACCAACATATTTTAACATGGGAAAATTGAGGATTTCCCGCTACTAAGACCTCTGGCGCTGCTAAACCTGATGCGAATCGAACCACTAGATGAGATTAAATCTTTCACAGTGGAACAACAACAAAAGTACTGTAACACTCCTGCGGTTGTGTAGTAATACGATGTCTTTCGCAGTAACATTCCGGCTGGCGTGCATTAATACTCTAGCTGTGAAGTAATAACGTTTGGTCTTTCGTGCAGTAACACAACTTTCGTAGCGTAGTAACAAGCTTGATAAGTGGTTTAATCGCCCTAGATCAGTTGGACCCGAAGTAGAAGTGATCAACTATGAACAATGGATTGATCACTAATCAAAAGATTGAATCATATAGATTATGTGGACAATCTCAAGAACAATATGCCCCTTGATCTGCGCCAACTCTCACAAACCCTAAATGAGAAAATCTCAACACACGATACACAGGGATAAACCATAATGGCACTCGGCTGAAACACACATGTTTTCAACTCATAATTCAACTTCCCATACATTGAGCTCTCCCCCATAGGCTTATATAGCCAACACACGCACTTTGGTCTTAAGGTCGATTAGAACTCTTACGCATATATGATTAACGCGTTCGACCTAGACTCTAATATAAACCTCCTAAACCATACGACTCAATGTTTCTAACTTAAACTAGTGTTCTAGTTTCTTTGACATCTCGAAACCAACTAAACATGGAATTATAACCACCGAGGCCAAACTTTTTTATGCAAAACCAACTTGAGAAGTGCCTACTGATTTCTTGCGTTCCCAGCGGATAACCTCCATCTTATCTCCTAATATTTCCTTCTTATCGACGAAGCTCAAGTACCTGGCCGGGGCCAGCCACCTCCTGGCGCTCCTGTTCGTGCCGGCCGTTGTGGCGGTGGAGCTTACGCACCGGGGCGGTCTACCAGTAGACGTCGGGCTGATTATGGCGGCGTGGTGGCGGTCGCTGCCCATGGGGCGCGACGACCATCAGCTGCACGCCGTTTCCGAGATGGTGTACGCCGTCACGTCGCGGGCGCGGGTGGTGTACCTGATGGACTACGTGTCCCTTCAAGCCATCGCGGAGTCAACAGCTGCCGCACTCGACGTTCACTGAGCACACACCCAGCTCATCAGCAGTGATCAGAGCACGCGGTTCCAGGCGTGGATGCTGGTGCGCTCGGGGCTCGGTGAGGATGCCTGCCGGCGGCGCCGGCGTGCACGGGAGGCGGCGTAGCTCCGCTGTCGACAAATCTCGTGCACCGCACCGACATCTGCCCCCGCGCCGACGTCGACATCCTCATCTTCGCGCCAACGCCTTCCCTCACCGGCATGATCATTCGTAGGTACGGCCTGCGAGACGACGTCCATGGCTTCAACCTCTCCGACATAGGTGCAGCGCCAGCCCATCTCCGTCGACCTCACCCACTGCCTCCTCCAGTTAGCCACCACGCTAGCTAGCTCCAACGCATGCACATTAATTGGTTCATTAATTTGATTAAAGCCAACCTTAAATCGCAAGTGCATGCAACTGCACCCGAACTCGAATGCGCTCGTGGTGTCGACGGAGACTATCACGCTGAGCTTCTGGGGGGTTCTCGGCCGGGCATGGTGCTGCTGATCAACTGCCTCCTCCGCACAGGCGCTGCGGCCATGCTACTCTCCAACCGCCGTCAAGAGGCGCGGTGCACCATGCAAGCAGAGAGGGCTGACAGGGCCTGACCCCTCGTGATTTTTTTTACTACCTTTCATTAGCATTTGTTGGAAAATAATCTAGACTTGCTAAGTATAGGGTGTTAGGATCCATATCTAGTTTTGGTTTCCTAATGTGAGTCCAAGTAGATTTCCTACTAAGAAACGAATTAAATCAAAGAATCCAATTGCTTAACCTATATAAAGACATCTATAGTCTTGTAACTTGAACATCAAGAGCAATAGAGTAAGAGATATTCAGAAAAGCTGCTGTTGATCCGGCAGCACAAAAAAACTTTCTTGTGTTCTTGTGTTCGTGTTCAAGGGTTCCATAGCGTTCGCGTGTGTTCGTCTTCGGTTTGGGCCAACAATTGGTATCAGAGCAAGGTGCGAGGAGGCGAGGTGCGAGGAGAAGTTGTGCGGCGCGGACGGGCAACGCGTGGCTCGGTCGGGCGACGACGGTTCTCGGCGGTTGCGGCACTACCCCTCGGGCGCACGAGGTGTGGCGCGTCATGTCGCAGCAGATGCCGTCCACGAAGAAGTTCGTGGACAGTGATGACACTCGGACACCCGCGGCATCCAAGGCAATCGACGAAGGTGAGTTCGGTAACCTTACAATACCCAATGCTCACGGAGACCAACTATGGCTCTTGAGCGGTGAAGATGAAGGTGTTCATGCGCCGCACAAGGGTGGGCAGCGGTGGAAGGCAAAGAGTTGGTCGATGAGCGCAAGGACCGATGGCTCGCCGCCATATTCCAAGCCGTGCCCGAGGCCATGATGATGGTCTTGGCGAATATGAGACGGCCAAGGAGGCTTGGGACACTCAAGGAGATGCACGCCGGCCGACCGCGCCAAGGAGGCACGAGCGCAGACTCTCATGAGTGAGTTCGACGTAATGAAGATGAAGGAGACCGAGTCCATCAATGACTTTACCATGAAGTCGACCACCATCGTCAATGAGATTCGTGTCCCGGAGACAAGATGGAGGAGCGCACCGTCGTGAAGAAGTTTCTTCGTGCCATGCCCGAAAAATTCTTGCCGATCGTCTCCACCATTGAGAAATTTGCTGATATGAAGACGATGACGATTGTGGAGGTGGTTGGGCGACTGAAGGCATATGAGGAACGATAAAGGGACGGCGCACGACGAGGAAGGTGGGCATCTACTACTCACTCGTGACGAGTGGGAATCCAGGTCCAATAAAAAGGGCGCCAACAAGAATCGCAAGTTCGACAAGACGAAGATTCGCTGCTACAACTGTCAAGACTACGGACACTTCGCTCCTGAATGCCGTAATCCCAGAAAGGAGAAAGCGAAACGCATTTAATTGTGGCGATCTTGAATACGAGCCGGTGTTACTTTGATGCTAAGTTGAGTCCGGGACGTTGAGGAGGTGTGTTCGCCGTCCTGAGTCGAGTCTGTTGAGTTGAGTATGGGACGTTGAGGAGATGTGTTCGCCGTCCTGAGTTGTGTCCGGGATGTTGAGGAGGTGTGTTCGCCGTCCTGAGTTGTGTCCGGGATGTTGAGGAGGTGTGTTCGCCATCCTGTGCCGAGTATCAGTTGGACAAGTCGTAGTTGAGACCGATTGCCGCAACAAGTTAGAGTCGGCAAGTCTAGATTAGGGGGGACTGTTGGAAATTAATCTAGACTTGCTAAGTGTAGGGTGTTAGGATCCATATCTAGTTTTGGTTTCCTAATGTGAGTCCAAGTAGGTTTCCTACTAAGAAACGAATTAAATCAAAGAATCCAATTGCTTAGCCTATATAAAGACATCTATAGTCTTGTAACTTGAACATCAAGAGCAATAGAGTAAGAGATATTCAGAAAAGCTGTTGTTGATCCGGCGGCACAAAAAAACTTTCTTATGTTCTTGTGTTCGTGTTCAAAGGTTCCATTGCGTTCGCGTGTGTTCGTCTTCGGTTTGGGCCAACAACATTAGCATTTAGAAACATTGAACTTTACTAGGGTACTAAACCTTTACTGTCTTAAGCTTCCACGCGACCATCATCTACTTGATTGCTACAGGTGGGAATAGTATTAAAATTTTAGTACAAGTTATCACAAATTCACTGATTCTAGGATTGGACCAAGTACCTGCACCAAAGTTAGGCGCACAAACTAGCCAAGCGATCAAGTTTTCTTGTTAAGAACAGGAAGAGCATAAAATTTATGTAGCGAATATTGTTGGACGGCTCCCGCTCGTGTTCGCCCACCGTCGTTGCTGCTCCCCCCACCCACATGGACGCCGCCGCCGAGCTCCGCTTACGCGTGGAGAGCCCGAACTTCGGCGAAACAACGCGCCCCATTGGTCCCCGCTTCGCTTCCAATCCCAATGCCCCCAACACCCCGAGCCCACCTGCGTCTTCTCCGGCAAGCTCCTAGACCTCCACCAGTACTGCATCCTCACCCGCCACTCCATCTGCCGCCCCACCGACTTTGTTACTGTGTCGTGCTACTCTTAAAACGATTTTAGGTGTGATGTGAACGGAGGAGACGTAAAACCTTCGTTCCAGAAATAAGTTGGTGTAAGAGGCGCTTGCCATGTGTTTCTAAATTGCAAAACCTTCGTTCCAGTGTAAGTGATGTTTCTGGTTTATTATTACTATTATTTCAGGATATACGATGCAACTTAATTTGACTGATGGCACGCCGTATTACTTATTATATTGTTACTTTGGTATACTTTTTTTTTGTTTCCTTAGGTAGGTACTAGGCAAGTTTGTACATGTAGGATGCATGCATGACTGGAACAATAAATTGGAGTGTGTAGGTTCTCTCCTTTTTTTTTTCTTTTTCCTAAAGAAAAAAGAGTGTTATTTTTAGCTGAATGGTGAAACTTATGTGGCCCTTCTCCCCTTTGGTGAGACTTTCACTCTTATCCCCACAAATACCATGCCCAAATACATACACAACCCTAATTATAGAACTACATTAATTGATTGCTCCAACAATCGTTCACAATTCTGTTTGTATAAATCTTGATTAATCCAATCATTAATGTTCTTGTTCAAAAGAGTTCAGGCATTGTTACACTTACAGGGATCCATTTAACAACTAACCCTGTTGTCTTGATAAAGGCGAGCTAGACTCCTTTCTCTGCTCTTTAATTTCTTGTTTTGAGAAGCTTCATGTCATGTTCATGGAAAACATGATTGGTGTGTGTTCAATTCCAAGCTAATCTTTGTGAACTTGCATCCTGCTGTCCCTCCCAAAATTGCAGATGGAAACTGCAGATGTAACTCACCAGGAGCAACCGAAGGAGGAGAAGGACAAGGTAATCAATTGCAACTTACAGAACAATTCTTAAACAATAAAACTTGATTCAACAACCATGCATCCATGCATGATGCATGTTCAACATAATCTGATGAACATCTGCATCCTTGCATGGAATTGTACATTAAGGAACATGCCGAAGAGGCCAAACCGGTGAAGGAGAAGAAGGGAAAGAAGGACAAGAAGGAGAAGAGCAAGGAAAAGAAGGAGAAAGTTGGGGAGACGACCGATGCGGCCAAGCTGAGAACGAAGCTGGAGAAGATGGATGCGAAGATCGACGACTTGAAGGCGAAGAAGCAAGAGATCGTGGCTCGACTCCTCGAGCTCGAGGCCACTGCGACCAATGCAGCAGCAGCAGAGATTGCACCACCGGCGAGCGGATGAGGTGAATAGCTGATGGATGTTTGTGGTTTTTAAGCAGTTGTTGCATTGACAAGAGGAAGCAATTTATCAGCCAATGCAGCTAGTGACATTTGTGTCTGAATGGAAGTTGGACAATGGGTGTTGTTTGTATAATGGTATTCCATATTCGAGGTTTGTTATGTTGACATTGTGGAAATTTTATGTCAAACGATCAATTTTGTTTTATATGAAACTTTGGTGCTGTATTTAACATCTGTTGAAATTTCAAGCTTTGGAATCTGCATGTTTTGTACATCAATCAAACAGGGAACGCATCTGTGTTGGTCTGCTTGTTTAATGCTTCGTGTTCGTCACCAATCTGTAAACAGGGAGCAGTAGAATTGGAAATGAAGTACTGTAGTTTGATATATGATTTGAGCAGGAACTGCATGGCTGAGTTCATTCCCTTTTTGTTTTGTTTTGTTTTTTGCTAAAAATAGAGAGAGCTTCATTGATCAACGATAGTGATGTTACAATCGATGGAGTATCGGCTAATACAAGACGGAGCTTGTGCCCTTCAAACCTGTTATGTGTGACGCATTGCCATTCATATAACAGGTAATTGTTAGAGATAGGTTAGAGATAGGAATCTATCTTTTATATATTCTTATCTGTACCTTTGTACACCATATATATTACCAATTAGGTCTTTTCAATATACACGCAATATTCATAATATGGTATCAGAGCCAAGGTTGAAATTAGGGTTTGCTCTTACCGTCGCCTCCTAGCCTCCGTGGCCGCGTCTCGCCTCCGGGAGGAGCTATCTCCACTCCCGGGCGCCTTTCTCTCCCGAGCCGCCGACAAGGTCGCATGGCACTTCACCGACGCCACGAGCCCACGCGCCGACACCTTCTGTGCTCCGTGCGAGTCCACGCTGATGCCGTCCTCGAGCCCGCGTCGACTAGATCCGCGCCGGACCACCTCGGATCCGGCTGCCCCGCCGCCACCTCCCCGTGCGACGCACGAAGATCTCACCTCGTGGCTTGCTCTTCCAGCTCAGATCCCTCCTCTACTTCGAGGTTGCTGCATCGCCACTCTCCCTCGGCATCGACATTAGCTCCGCTTCCCTCGTCCACCTCGGCGCCAACTCCGCCCAATCCACCGCCGCCCGGCGAGATCCTGCTCCTCCCGAGCGCTTGCGCGGATCTCCGCCGTCGGGCCTCCCAAGCCGCCGCCTCCGCACGCCCCAGAACCTCCGCTCCGCCTTGCCTGCCGCAACTTCCCCTGCGGCCGTCGCTTCCCCCATTGTTATCCTCTTCACCCCGGCACCATCCAGCTCCTCTGCTCACGTGGCTCACACCTTGGTCATCCCCAGCTCGGGCCGCCTCCAGACAGAAGTCGGCTTCTCCAGCGCGGCTACTGCTTCCCTTCCTCGCCGTCGCCGCCCATCTTGTGGCTACAGACTCGCCTCGCTTTGCTTTGACCGCAAGAGATTGGGCGCCAGAGAGCAGAGGAAGAGGAAAGCTTCTTTAGTTGTGCTGTTGTTGGTGGAGAAGAAGCCAGTCGCAGCCATGGTGAAGTACTCGAGGGACCCCACCAATCCCACCGAGTCTGCGAAGGCCACGGGGATGGGACTTGCGTGTGCACTTCAAGAACACCCGTGAGACTGCTTTTGCCCTCAGGAAGTTGCCACTGGTTAAGGCTTTCGTGCTTTGTACAGAGGGTAGCTTCCATTCGGAGTTGTTTCGTATGTTAGTGGCTTTAACGTCAACAAACCGGGGATAAGGATGCTCAGCTTAGTCCAGTCTTGCACCTTGGAGCTGGAGCCTGTGCTTAGTCCAGTCTTTCTTTAAGAAGGCCATCACATCACTTTGTTTGGGCTGCCGACGGTGTTGCTTCATGCTAGGTGAGCTGCCCCAGTGCTTGCTGGTTGGAAGATGAGATGAGTCTTTTGCTGATGCTAGTTATCCTTAGGTTTTTCTTTCTTCGTGTCGGTTTCTTTCGCTGCGTCCATCCAGTTCGTATCACTCAATCTTTGAGTTCGTCTAAGCCATGTGAGTTCACAAATTTATTGTCAGTCATAGAAGCATAGTAATTGTCTTATCCATGGCAGCAACCGCCACTCGTGCTCTTCTTTTTGAACCGCATGCAGGTCGTAGAAGTCATTATGATGCCGCCGTCTTGGGTTTCGATCTGCGCTGCTATGCTTTCACCTATTTCTATTCGACTTGATTTGATAGCTCTCTCTATTCATGTCGGTTTCATCATCTTCTTCGTCCTATTGCCACGGTCGACTTTGGTCCCGCACCTTTTGCTTTATGAGTTATCGCATGGCACCGGATGGGAGATCTTTTGATACTCGACATATTTCCAAGAGCTGCATTCTACAATAACATTATCAATACTCGGACTTTGAATTTTTCATATTTTAGTGTCAACCTTTTCCAAATGTAATGCTATTACATACGCCTTTCATTTGAGGGTGGAGAGGGTGTTAGAGATATGTTAGAGATAGGAATCTATCTTTATCTGTACCCTTATACACCCTATATATATTGCCCATTAGATCTCTTCAATATACACAAAATATTCATAACAGTAACAATGTTCTTCGATGCATTTCTCCTGCTTGATTTCTCCTGCTTACCTCGGGCACAGTCGCACATAAAATTCAGAAGCCGAAAGTAAGCTTAAATTTCACAGCGGAGGGCTCCTTCAGAATTCAGTAATTTCACTGTTGACAGTGAATGATCCCTTGCCTAAAAAAATCATGAAGATCTGAACCGGGATGAGCTAATCGAAAAGTCTCATATTTCTCAACAAGCAGTAGAACATAATATAAAACTAGCTGAGGCATTTTCTCAGGCTCACTTCGATGTAAATAGTTCCAAACAGGGCAATTACTAACGGAATTTTGACAGATACTCCTTGTCTTTTGGCTATCTCCATGCAAGTATTAACAAAACAGGGCAATTACTAACGGAATTTTGACAGAAACTCCTTGTCTTTTGGCTATCTCCATGCAAGTCTATTAACATTCTGCTAAGTAATAACCTCACTAGTAGAATGGACAAACTGTACCATACATGTGGTACTCACAAAATATAGCTATTGTTTCCCTAAGTTTTTTTCTCACAAAATATGTAGCTAGGATAATGTTGCAGGCTTCTGTAATGCTTGGGAAATTGAAAACATCCATCTTCCAACGCCCTCTTAGAGCATCCTCGCCTGGAGCTGACCATCTCTTATCTGCGCAGCGATGTCTTTCACAGCACCTGGTCCATGAGGGATGAACACCGAAGATGATTTTGAGTGTGCCCCGATCTCCTTCATGGTGTCGAAGTACTGGGTCACCAGAACCATATCCATGACATCCTTGGCAGAGGTCCCAGGCACGTTCTCAGAGAAGGCAAGAACACTGTCTCTCAGCCCATCCACAATAGCTTGACGCTGCCTTGCGATACCCATACCAGCCAAGTACTTGGATTCTGCATCACCTTCAGCTCTCTTGATCTGCAGTATCTTCTCGGCCTCAGCTTTCTCATTGGCTGCCATCCTCAACCTAGCAGCTGTATCATAAAATCACAAGAACAGTTATGAGATAGGCCTGGCCTATCCAAGATATCCAATGTGCTGCCAAGTGGCAATGCTGTACAGGCAAACAACCCATTTTTAAAAAAATCATCAAATCACATAACATATACTAGGCCTGGAAAAGGTTAACTGAATTTGTATTTGACTAGTTTTTGACAAGAACAGTTTGATTCAAACAATTCAACGAGTAGGTTGCAGTTATTATGACTTTGTAAGCCTTCAAGAAGTTCAAAACACATTATGGGCGTTTGTATATAATAAATTTTACCCCACTCATCTCAGTATTAAACTCTGAACCTTTGAAAACCTAAATGTGAAAGAAGATTCGAAAAGATTCTGCAAATTATTTTTAATCTCGCAATATAAATCTTAAGAAAACCAGAAATATGGGAGAATAATATTTTATCGACTGCATGGATATAGTTTTGATGGGTGAACTTTAATTGGTAAGTGCCATCTTGTTGACAGCTCTCAGCAAGCTACACCACTCAAGGCCAAGGCCACTGATTCAATTCCTTTTTTTCCTTTCTAAAAGAAAGAACTATATGTATTTTCTTGCAATGCATGGAATTGCTAAAAATGATAAGCATAAGGAGTAAACACTGACAGTCAAACTAATGTTTCTGAAGAATTCACATGCAGGTGATGTTTTAACCATAGTTACCGGATTCGCGCGATCTGGTTCGGGGTTCGAACGCAATCTGATTAGCGATGATTCGTGGCCTGATTCGCAGCAGGGTAGCGAACCCAAACCAAGAGACAAGGGAGAGGAGGATGGTGGGAGGGGAGGATAACGGCACCTTCGTCGCCATCGGCACCGCCATGGCAGCTTGACTATGCCATCGTGGTCATCACTAAAATGTGGTTGCCTTCACCGCTACAGCACTGCATCACCATCACGGTTGCTGTCTCCATCACAGGCATTGTCGTTGTCGAGGAGTGGCAGGGAGGTGACGAGATGGGGAGTAGCAGGGAACAGTGAGGAGGCGGGATGGTGAGGAATTGGGAGCTGGTGGGGTGGGGGAGCTGTGGCGATGGGATGGGGAGCTGAGTTGGGAGGGGTTAGGGTAAAGGGTGTGGGAGAGCTCTGGGCTGGTTGGGCTGGGCTGGCCCAACACCCATGGCCTCATCCTCTCTTTTTTTTTTCTTTTATGTTATAGAGCTAGGATCTTCTGTCGCTGTGCTGTGTTTGTAAGACCATGGATCCCTACATTTTGTTCAGTATTTTACTATATATTGCAGTATTGAGAACCAGAAATGCTGGGTTCGCGAACCCCATCTCCGATTCGCGAACCTAAGAGGTACACCCCTTAATGAACCCTACTTCTATATGGTGGCATACCATCATGAATCTGGTAACTATGATTTTAACTGTATAGAAAAAATGTGTTGAACTTATACGTGCCTGCGTTGATCTCATTCATGGCTCTCTTCACATGTTCATCTGGCTCAATATCAACAATCAGAGTTTGCACAATCTCATACCCATACATTGACATTGCCTACATAGTGGGTAAATTAGGTTAGTAATAAAATCCCATTATGCTCTAGAAGACCAAAGAATGATGAACAAAACCTTTTCAAGTTCATCTTCCACAGCTTTTGCGATTTCATTTTTCTGCTCAAATACATCATCCAAGTTCATCTTTGGAACACTAGCCCTGATCACTGAGCACGAGGAATAGAGTATATAAGCATTGAATGAGAGAACAAGAATAAACAACATAGAATTAGCAATATTCACGTGACCACATGAGAGCAAAGCAGGATGCACATCGAGAAAAACTATGGATGCAGTAGATACATGAATTGCAGTTCAAACCATAAAGCAACCTTACCATCAAAGACATATGACTGGATTTGCTCCCTGGTGTTGCTAAGCCTGTAAAACGCATCAGATGCCTTCTCAGCAAGAGCACGGTATTGCACAGATGCCACAACATTGACAAAGACATTATCCTGCAGATTATTCACAGCATGATATTCATCATAAGAGAGCTAGAAGGAGGAAAATTAAGTTTACTCTTGCATTTTTTATGCATAAGTATCCCATTTCAGTGAGAAAACAGAGAGATTTCATATAGATATTCTCAATGGGATATAATAAACGAACAAAAATATTTAACAAAATGCGAACTTATCAGAAGTATTTTATGATTACGCATGGTAGTTGCTCCATGCACCTCCAGCGAAGTATAAAGAAAGAAGAATAAAAGATAAAACAGACTGGGGAAACCTTAGTCTTTGTTTCACAGCGGACATCAAGCTGCTGCACACGCAGTGAGAGATAGCCAGCAATTTGCTTCCCTATACACCATGGTAAGAAGTGGCATCCAGGCTCCAGGACCTCATCAAACTTTCCGAAAGATTCCTTGACGGCTACAGTCGATTGATCCACCTGTATCAAACCAAGTGCCTGACCCATGGCTTATCTGCAAAGGAAGAAATGGTTGATTATAATTTGTGTGATATGATATAGAAATAGAAGAGTTACATCTGAAAGTTTTTACACAATCTTGGTTTATGTTTCTTCATTGAAGTTCATGGTTTAATGGTTTTAGTACCGTACAAACAGATGATGTCAAAGGATAGCACATAGAACCAAAATCGATAAAGTCATGACTACACACCAAGATAAATGTCTGCTACAGGAGCATAGATTGCCTAAGACATCCCAAATAAAATGCTGACCAATTGCAATATTCAGACTGCTTGGGGCAAACAAAACCTGTGGGTGTGACTGTTCATATAGTACTGTTCATGCACATGACTGGATTACTGTTCACACATGAACAGTACATACCCTCAATTATTAGGAAAACTTTATTGTTTAGGAATCTATCTATTACGTGTTTAATATTATCTATTAGTTAGGTAAGTTATTATTGGATTGGATTTTTAGAGATTATTTCTTAAGGGTCAAGTCGGGTCATCCCTGTAAAGGGGTAAGTGGGTAACATGTATCCATTATCAATCAAGCAAGAAAGATGAATTAATATAGTCTCCCTCTCAAAGTTCTATCATCCCAATCTATAGTCTAATCGCTCATCCCACCAAGCCGACGCCGCCTGACCTTCTTCCTAGCAGTGTTTATGTCAGGGGATGATCCTTGAGAGTGAAGACAGAAGGGCAAAATCAGCTCGAGTGGATGAGGATTGCGCCGGGATGCCTTGGTGGTCGCAGATGAACAGTACACAATGAATAGTGCATGATGAACAGTGCACACAGGCAGGGGATTGGGTAACTCCCAATCCTTTGCTGATTTTCATTGATGCATATGCTGCGTATATAACGGGTACAAACTGATTTGGAAGGTATTATCCTTCCTAATGCAAACTTCCCTAACAAGACTTTCCTAATAGACTCTTACCAAATGAAACCTTCCTAATAGACTCTTACCGAATGAAACCTTTCTAATATGATTCTTCCTAAATTAACATTTCCTAGACTTGACATCTTAAGTCGATAGGGCCGGCTGATCCCTGCGGCGCCGGCTATAATGTCATCCCCACATGACATCTCTCCCTCCCTCGACGAACAGCTCGTCCTCGAGCTAAAAAGAGGGATAAGACGTCTTGAACTCCTGGACATCTTCCCATGAAGCATCGGATGCAGATGAATCCTGCCAGTGAATTAACACCTGCGACTTGTCGCGATAAAGCCTGGCACGCAGCGCCTTCAGAGGTGCTGGAATCATCTGCCCATGGAGAAGTGGAGGTATTGGGGTTGGTGACGCCAGGGGCACCCCGTCGAATTTTTTTGAGAAAAGCCACATGGAAGACATCATGTATATGGGCAGTCTTGGGAAGGTCCAGCTGATAGGCCAGGTCATTGATCTTTGCGAATCCATTGTTGTGGAGGAGATTCACATGAAAGACACCATGTAAGCGTGCAGACACGGCCAAATCCCAATGGTACGCAACCTCATTGATCTTGGAGAGAACACGATACGGGCTATAGTCGATGCAGAAACGCCAAGAGGAGCCCTTCTTCGTGACCAGGAGCACGGGCGCTGAAAAGGGCGAGCTGCTGCGCCGAATGATGCCCTGCTCCAACATTGCGGTGCATTAGCGCTCCAGCTCATCCTTTTGAGTAGTCGGGTATAGGTAGGGCCGAACCACCACCGCATTGGTACCGGGGAGGTGGATGCGGTGGTCACGACTGCGTGGAGGTGGAAGGTCGCGAGGCAGCGTCAGCCGGCGTGAATTCCACGAGTAACTCCTCCATGAGATCTCCCGTGGCCGAGGCGGAGTGGAGATGCGGTGCTGGCCGGGATGGGGCCACGCCGCGCGGATGATCTCTGGTCTGGCGTTAGCGCATCGCATCGTCAGGAGGTTGAAATCCCAGACAATCGGTCCCAAAGAGCGGAGCCACTGGATCCCAAGGACGATGTCGATGCCGCCAAGTGGTATGGTGCACAAGTCGAGGATGACGTGTTCCTGGTCGATGGAGAGGGGTGTCGCGTAGCACACTCCACCGCTCGCCACCTTGTCATCGTTGGCCACGGCCACAGAGAGGCTCGTGTGTGGCGCCAATGTCGAGACCAACGATCGGCGAGCTCGGTAGCAATGAAGCTATGGGTGGAGCCGGAGTCGATCAGGGCCATCAATTGGACGCTGTGGAGCATCATCGGAAGCTACATCGTTTGGGACTTGCGAATCCCGGTGAGGGCGAGGAGGGAGATGGTGGCGTCCACGTTCGCCACCTCGAGGTCGTCATCGTCCGGCTCAACCTGCAACATAAAGATGCGTTGACAGAAACGTTGGTGGCCTGGTACGAACTTCTCATCACAGTTGTAGCAAAGTCCCTTGCCACGATGTTCCTCCATCTCGGTTGGCATGAGGCGCTTGAAAGGCTTGGTCGAGCCTAACGCCCCCATGGTCATCGCCGATGGTGTCGTTGAGCCGGCCTCCGATGCACCTGATGCGGCAGGTCACGGTTGGAAAGGTCGGGAGCTCGCCGTCTTGGAGATTGGTGGGGATGCCGCGGCTCACGGGTAGCGAGCTAGGCGTTCATAGGCCTGGCGCGGTCCATGGCGACCTCCAGGTTCGTCGGCCGCTGGAGCTCGACATTCGTCTGCAGGGGCTCACCAAGTCCAGCCGTGAGGAGCATCACCTGTTGTTCCTCGTCCAAGTGGCCGCAACGAGCGAGGAGGGTCAGAAAATTTTCGATGAAGTCGGCCACTGATGATGTACGTCGGAGGCTCGTCAATGCGCCTAGCGGATTGTGGCATGTGGGCATGCTGAACTGACGGTGGACGAGGTCGGTAAAGTGCCGCAGAGTTAGGCATACCATCCATGCGCTCCACTCGCATGTACCACAGATGTGCCACACCGGTCATGTGGTACATAGCGAGCCACACCCTATCTTCCATGGGTGTTTGATGTGCGCGAAAAAATTGCTCGCATCGATTGATCTAGGGTAGTGGATCCTCTTTGCCATCAAAGGATGGAAAATTGAGTTTGATGTAGTGTGGTAGATTTCGAGGGCCTCCTGCCCGGCCGAAATCACCCCGGGGTGGAGGCTGGTATGGCCGGGGCGGAAGTCCCCAAGCCCTTCCCGCCGTAGCGCATGCACGCCGCGGCCTCGGTGTGGCGGTGGCGCTTGCCATGTGCTTGCATCGATGCATCGCGGCGGCGCGCGGCTGCAGCGTCTCGTTAAATCGCCCCGATAAACGGCGCCTTCTTCGCTCTGGGGCCCCTCCATGCGTGCCAACCGTTGGTCATGGCGATGAAGACGGCTCATGATTGCTACAAGCTGGCCGGCGTGAGTGTCGAGTCGATCCAAAACTTCGGGCAGCAGCTTGAGTTGATTGTCGGTGTTCTTCATGAACTTCATCATCATCTCCTTGAAGTTGTTGTTGAAACCACCGCCAGTCCTCATGGGGGAAAAACATCGGGTGACTCTGATACCAAGATGTCAGGGGATGATCCTTGAGAGCGAAGACGGAAGGGCAAAATCAACTCGGGTGGATGAGGATTGCGCCGGGACGCCGTGGTGGTCGCGGATGAATAGTACACAATGAACAGTGCACTATAAACGGTGCACGATGAACAGTGTGCAACGAATAGTGCACACGGCAGGGGATGGGGTAACTCCCAATCCTTTGCTGATTTTCATTGATGCATATGGTGCGTATATAAAGGGTACAAACTGATTTGGAAGGTATTATCATTCCTAATGCAAACTTCCCTAATGAGATTTTCCTAATAGACTCTTACCAACTAAAACCTTCCTAATAGACTCTTACCAAATGAAACCTTCCTAATAGCATTCTTCCTAAATTAACCTTTCCTAGACTTGACATCTTAAGTCGGTAAGGTCGGCTCATCCCAGTAGCGCCGGCTATAATGCCGACCCCACATGACAGTTTACCTCGTAAAGATCTAAGATCATTACATTTGGTATCAGAGCAACCGATCCCTTCCCACGACTTCTGCTACTATGGTTATGTCAATAGATCAGACCATCAGACCTGTCGCCAAGTTGTTGACCATGATAAAGGCTAACGCCAACAAGATGACCATGAGTTTCAATGACAACGACAAGAAGATGGCGGCCATCTTCCTCGACATGCATGCTACTTTAGAGAAGATTGTGGATCAGAAGAAGGCGCAACAAGAGGCGACGGTGTTTCCAGCAAACATAGTGACGATGTCGGAATTTGCAGCGCCGCTACCGCATCTTGCCATGATGTCGCCAAAGCCTGTCGCAGCAGAGCCAAAACTTTTAGCGGTGCTCCACGTCTTGCCGCGAAGCTACTGCAGCCTGTCGTGGCCCTACCAAAGTACGTCGTGGCCTCCACGGCGCTGCCAGGGTTGCTGCCATGCCTGCCGTAGCAACTGATGAGTTTGCCACAACCGCGTATGGAGGCAATGATCTCCACGGGCTCATGTCGCCATCACAACCTCTCGTTAACATGGGGTCACCTAGGGCTTCAACCATGGCCGCCACATTTCGAGGGCGAGCCGCTGCCGGGGGAAGAAGTCATCGCGTCGTGATCTTCGTTCACGAGCGTAAATAGTATGGGGGTATTGTAGCAGTGCACACTGTTCATACCAGGCCCACAGGTGCATTAGTAGTTGAGAAATAGAGATAAGAATAGTTAGTTTCCTTGTTAGTTGGGTCTATTTTCTTAGAGATGTATTTCATCTAATAGAGATAAGTTTCCTTAGAAATAGAGATTGTTTCGTAGAGGTCGAGTCGAGTCATTCATACAAAAGGGATATCATGTATCCATTATCAAGAAAGCAAGAAAGATGAATTAATCTAGTCTCCCTCTCAAGGTTCTATCATCTTAGCTTATAGTCTAATCGCTCATCCCATCAAGCCGACGCCATCCGGCCTTCTTCCTGACGGTGTTTACCTCGTAATGATCTAAGATCATTACATTTGGTATCAGAGCTAACACCATGGCTTCTGCTGCCAAGCTATCCCTACTAGACAAACTGATAGAGTCGATGAAGACGACGTTGAAGATGATGCTCTAACAGATTTAGCCCACCCCATCGTCTGAGTTTGTCGCTTCTATGTTGCGTACTCGAGGACGAGCCGTTTCACCGAGAGGATGCAATGTCGGGGGCGTGTTCTCGTTCACACACAAATAGTAACCCGATCATGTCTTAGTTATTCTTCGCACACATGAACGAGACTCTACCCACAATTATTAGAAAACTTTATTATTTAAGAATCTATCTATTAGGTGTTTGATATTATCTATTAGTTAAGCAAGTTATTATTGGATTGAGTTGTTAGAGATATATTTCTTTAGGGGTCAAACCTGGTCATCCCTGTTAGACAAATATCGTGTTCACACCGACTGTTCGTTTCGGTCTCGTGTTCACACCGACTGTTCGTTTCGGTCTCGTGTTCACACCGACTGTTCGGTTCGGTCTCGTGTTCACACCGACTGTTCGGTTATATATATGTACCCTGCCTATTGGCCTCATCAAGAAATTCTAGTGCCATACGATTGCTTTCATGGTATCAGACGCCTAGGTTTTTTTCTCCTTCACGCTTAACCCGCGCGCCGCTCTCGGCACGCGCATCCTTCCCCGCCTCATGCCCGCTCCGCTCCACCCTCCTCTGCCGATGCCAAGGCGCCTCGAGTTGAACGCACCGCCCATCCGCGGCCATGGCGGCGTGCGTGCTGCTACGAGGCCGAAGCGCCAAGGCTGCTTGAGGCGCGCCGCCAAGAAGCGGCTACCCGCCGCTTCTCCAGTAGCGCCAAAGCAGCCGGCGAGGCGAGGCCGCGGCTTCGAGAGCGATCTGCCGCCAAGACGCCTCGCGCGTCCGCCAGAGGCGGAAGCGGCCGAGGCCGCCATCCCACCGTAAGACGACGCCGCCTCCTCTACCGGCCGCGGTGGCGGCGGTGGTTCTCCTCACCGCTCGGGGCGCTCTCGACGCGCGAGGCCGCCTCCATCATCAACCTCCACGCCCGGTGCGTCGGCGTCGCCCGAACATCCACGCTCTCGTCCCACCGTCCTCGACATGGAGAACAACAACTACACCCGTGGCGCCACGGATGCTCACGGTTCTTGGGAAATTCTCCCTCGGCGCCATGTTCTCACCGACGCCACGACCACACCTACCCCGACGGGGCGCGCATGGATCTGCGTCGTCATGGCGTGGCTCCTTAGCACGATCTCCCGATCTCGAGGAGATTGTTCGGGACAACCATGCCATCGCCACGCCGCTCCCGTCGGCTCGCCTGGAGCACGGACGATTCCTCGGCCAGCGAGCGCGCCGCGCTCTACCTCGACGCCGCTTTCCGCCACTTCGTCGAGGCGATCTCGCCATCATCGACTCGCCGCAAGTTCAAGTCCATGGCCGATGCCCTAGGCGACTTAGGCGAGGTCGTCATCGATCGTGACGCTCGTCCTCAGCGTCATCCGCGGCCTCAGCGAGCGCCGCCTCCATCGGCATGCACCTTCAACGTGGGCGCCGTTCCCACCTTCCCGAAGCCCGACCGATCTGCCGCTTGAAGAACTCAACATGGCTCATCGCTCGGTGCCTTCCGGCCGCCTCCTTACCTACTGGCGTGGCGACCTGGCGGTCGGCAACCCAACAAGCCAGCGCACCACCGCAGCGACCTCCCGGCGCCTCTCGGAAGCGGCGCAACTCCCGAACTCGGCAAGGGCGACAAGCGCGACGCGCGGCGGCGGGCAGGGCAAGGGCGGCGGCGATCGCACGCCGCGCTGGTCCGGCTCTCTGCGCCGAACCAGCGAAATCTGCGCAGCTCTCCAGCGGTCCATGGCCCGGCTTCTCCAAGCCACTGGTCGGCTCCATCAAGATGTGGCACGGGAATCGTCCTCACTGGCTCATGCCGGCCGCTCGTCCTCCTCGTATGAGCCTTCGTCACGGGCCCAAGGCCAGTGGTCGCGCGCGGCGGCTACTACTACCACGGGTGGCATGCCATCTGGGGCCGCGGTCCGCTTCCTCCTTCAACACCGTGTCGTGACTCGCCTCGAACACGATGGATCTTCGACACCGCGCCACCTCGCATATGACCTCCGACGCCGGTACTCTTTCCCACACCTCTTCCCAATGTATCCTCTTCCATCTTCCATTGTTGCCGTAGCGGTGCTTTACTTCCGTCGCCTCCATCGCATACTCATCTTCCGTTCATTATGTCTTAATAATGTCCTTGTTTCTCTGGGTCTTATTAAGAACCTAATTTCCGTGCGTCAGTTCAGTTCTGACAACAATTGTTCTGTTGAATTTGACCTCGCGGTTGTTCTGTGAAGGATCGCATTCGGAGAGTGATCACCAGTCGCGAGAGCTCGGGCCGTTGTACCTCTTCGTCCTCCGCGCGTCATCACTTCTCGCCGCACACCGCCACCACCACCGCGTCCACTCTATGGCATCGTCGTCTCGGTCATCTGGATTTGAGACTCTATCCAAACTTATGGCTTATAACAAAGACATTAAAAATACTATATGTCATGCTTGTCAGCTCGGGCATCATGTTCGTCTTCCTTTTCCTGTGTCAGCATCACGTGCTTCACATAATTTTGAACCCATACACTGATTTATGGACCTCGCCACCCTAGTGTCTCGGGATTCAAATATTATTTGGTCATCCTCGATGATTGCTCACACTATATGTGGGCGTTCCTTTACGCCTCAAGTCGACACCTTTCGACTCTATCTAATTTCTTTGCTCTTGTTTCCACAGTTTGGCCGCACCATCCATCATCCAATGCGACAATGGGCGCGAGTTTGACAACCGGCGCCACGCCTTCTTCCCGACCCACGGCGCTCACCTCGAATGTCGTGCCCTTACACCTCTGCTCGAATGGGAAGGTGAGCGCGCCATCCGCTCTCTCAACAATGTGGTTCGATCCTCCTCTTCCAAGCTTTGTCTTCCTCCTCGGTATTGGGTCGAGGCAATCAACACCGCCACCATTCTACTCAACATCTTACCAACCAAAGCAGCTGGCTCAGTGCGCCTCATGAAGCCTTGCTAGGCCCTCCGCCGCGTATGACCATCTGCAAGGCGTCTTCGGTTGTCGTTGTTATCCCAACTTGACCGCCATCGCGCCCACAAACTTGCTCGCGCTCCACTTTGTGTGTCTTCCTTGGCTACTCTGCTCATCATAAAGGCTCTGTTGTCTAGACACCAACTCCAACAAGATCATCATATCTCGCCATGTGATCTTTGGCGAGTCCTCCTTTCCTTTGCCGAGCGGCGGACACCCCATCCACCGCGGACTTGAGTTTTGGACACCTTTACTAATCCTGCTCCGGTGCCCATGGGCAGGACCGGTCTTTTTACTGCGAGATCACCATCACGCATTCTCGCGCCTGCGACCGCCATGTGCGGTGGGTCTCAGCAGGCGCCTCATCTGCGACCGCCACGTGCGGCGGTGTCCACCGGTGCGCTTTGCTCGCTTCTTGCCATGACGTCACGGCGCCTCGACTACGCCAAGACGACCACGTCGCGCCGCCCGGCATCCTCCACACGACCACGCGCGGCTACCCGGCGTCCCTGCGCCTCCGCGCGGTGCCAGTGCCACACGGCTCGCGTCACCACTCAGTGTCGGCTAGGCGCCCTCGCCGTACTCGGTGCCTCCACTGCGTCTCCGACGCGCCTCGGCCCTCCTGCGTCCCTTCCAAAGGGCGCGATTGCCATTCCGTGGTCAATACACACTCCATGACCGCGAGGCGAAACATGGCTTCCGGCAACTGCTGCGTAACAACGCTGCTTGTCTCTGTTCAGAGGACATCTGGGCCGCTTCTTGCCGGCCGAATCGCACCTGTTGCCATGCTAGATGAGCATCTTGCCCTTCTCCGAAACAACACTTGGGATCTTGTTCGCGCCACTAGCGCGAATGTGGTGGCCGGCAAGTGGATCTTCAAACACAAGTTTGGTGATGGTTCACTAGAGCGCTACAAAGCTCATTGGGTCCTCTCGCGCTTCACACACGCCTGAGTTGATTTTTGAAACCTTGGCACGTCGTCAAACCACCATCACGTGCGAACTATGCTCTCGGTGGCCCTCTCCCGCAACTGGCCTATTCGACAGCTTGATGTAAAGAATGCCTTCCTCCATGGCAACATTGATGAGACAGTTTACTGCGTGTAGCCCTCCGGGTTCGAGGATTCCTCTCATCCAGATTACGTCTGCCGTCGAACCGTTCCCTCTACGGTCTCAAGCAAGCGCCTCGAGCATGGTACACCTAGTTTGTAGCTTACTTGGTGTCTCTCGGGTTCATGGAAACCAAGTCTGACACCTCGCTCTTCGTGTTCCACCATGGTGCTGAACTCATCTACCTGCTGCTCTATGTGGATGACATCGTCCTCACAGCTTCGTCGACCACACTCCTCCATCGCACCATCACTGCTTTGCAGCAGGAGTTCTCAACGAAAGACTTGGGTGATCTCCATCACTTCCTCGGGATGCGAGTTGTTGGCGGTCGATGGCCTTTTTCTCTCGCGACCAAGATATGCAAGAGATTCTAGACCGCGGGAATGGTGAGTGTAAGCCTGCTCCGCCCCGGTGGATACTGCTCCAAGGTTTCATTACCGATGGCACCGTCGATGACGCCACCGATTTCGGAGTTTGGTGGTGCTCTTGAAGATCTCGCCTTCACACGTCCGGACATCTCCTACGCCGCCGGTAGTGCGCCTTCACATGCACGATCCTCGGAGCCTCGCCTGCCGCTTTGAAGTGTATCTGCGGTATATTCGTGGCACTCTACACCTTGGGCCGCTTCTTCGACCTTCAAAGACCTGATTCGATCTGGTTGTCTACTCCGACGCGATCGGGCCGGTGCATTTGTCCGATACCCATAAGTCCACCTCGGGCTATCTGGTGTTCCTCGGGATAGCCTCGTCTCCTGGTCCTCAAGCGCGAACACTATCTCCGTGTCCAGTAGCAGGCCGAGTGCAGTGGTGTGGCTAATGCCGTGGTCGAGGCATCTGGCTGCGCCAACTCTTATGTGAGCTCCACTCCCACCCAAAGAAGGCTACCTTGGTGTATTGCGACAACATCAGCGCCATCTACATGTCATCCAACCTTGGTTCAAAGCCAACGCACCAAACATATTGAGATTGATCTTCACTTTGTTCGGGCGTGTCGCCATTAGTCTTGTCCGCGTTCTTCATGTCCCGACATCATCCCGGTATCGCGACATTTTCACCAAGGGATTGCCTACGTCATCTTTACCGAAGTTTCGGTCCGCTTTGAACGTCTGTAAGTAGACGCTCGATCGCGCGTGCGTGTTAGACAAATATCGTGTTCACACCGACTGTTCAGTTCGGGATCGTGTTCACACCGACTGTTCGTTTCGGTCTCGTGTTCACACCGACTGTTCGTTTCGATCTCATGTTCACACCGACTGTTCGGTTCGGTCTCGTGTTCACACCGACTGTTCGGTTATATATATGTACCCTGCCTATTGGCCTCATCAAGAAATTCTAGTGCCATACGATTGCTTTCAATCCCTATAAAAGGGGTAACATGTATCCATTATCAATCAAGTAAGAAAGATGAATGAATCTAGTCTCTCTCTCAAGGTTCTATCATCCCAGTCTATAGTCTAATCGCTTATCCAACCAAGCCGACGCCGCCTGGCCTTCTTCTTGGTGGTATTTACCTAGTCGACGCCGCCCGGCCTTTCTCCTGGTGGTGTTTACCTCGTAATGATCTAAGATCATTACAAAATAGTATTGCAAACAATATGTAACTAAAACCTGTTCAAACGGCATATCATTATATGGCCAAAGCTATTAAGTCATGCTTAGATAACATGTACTGAAAAAACAGAAAACACTAACGTGCTACAGCATCAAACTTCAATGGACTCCTAACAATAATTTCGAAACAAAGTAGACACAAAACAAAAATGAAATCCAGTGCAGACATAATGCACTTATGAACTAGAAAGATAAAAAGAACAATAAAAACCCACATGCACCGATCAGCTAAGTGCAGGGAGGCAAGGTTATATCTGCTTCAGGGTGTTCAGTGTTCTTGGGCAGGCACTACAGAGTAAACCGAAGATACATATATAGTGGACAACAAAGACAATGCTAATCCTGAATGAAGTGGAATGCTACATGCCAGCGCAAGCCAAGAAAACCAATGCAGCAACATGATGCCAACTCAGGAGCAGACAAATAAAAAAGGGAAATAGCTAAGGAGTACTCAGGTGTTTTGTTGGGTTGAGAGTACTCGATTTTTTGACCTTCGGTTCTTCATCAAGACATGTGCTCAAAATGGTTCAAAAATACTTCCAATTTGAAAAACTTTCAACTGGTTCAAAAAAATGTAACTTTTATTTTTGAAAACTTGAAATGATTCGAAAAACTTTCAATTGGTTAGAAAAAACTTTTTGTTTGAAAACTTTCCAATGATTCAAAGAACTTTCGATTCGAACACTTTCAACTGAAGCCAAAAAGCATTCATGTGATTAGAAAACACTTTCAAATGATTCGAAATTTTCAACTCAAAATTTTGCTCGGTTTCAATTAGTTTTTTAAGAACTGATTTAGGGGGAGGGTTGAGATCCATTGGATGTTGATCTCACAGTCCAAAATTTGAGTACTTTTTAACAAAAGAGTACTTGAGTGCTCCCTAGACACCACCAAAAAAAAGATGCTTCTAATAACTAATTTTGGTGAAAAGTCAAATGTGCAACCACAGAAAGCTCATTCAACCACTAATAATCAGCACGTCGCATTCTTTAATGGCCAATATATATCTCTGCACAAAACAATTAAACAAGGATAAACCATACAGCCACTTGCTGGTATCTTATCTTGTACCCTACGCCGGTAGAGATTTTGCGGCTGTACTCACCACGTCAATAATCCAGCATTTAAGCAAGATTATAAAAAAAAAACATGTGCTTGACTGAAAACTATCTGAAAATTCAAAGCCGCGACGACAGTCTGGAACAGCTCGTTCGACATCCATGCAAGGATCACAAATTCACACCAAAAACAAAACTACTAAACAATTAACTTACAAAGCTGCCGAACAGAAGGGCAAGAAACGCACACCCGTGCCCTAAATTTGTTCGTTCAAGCCGTGGAAACAAGAATTGAGGCCGCGACAAACAAAATCTAATTAATCGTCAGGCGCAGGACAAGAACCGAGGTCAAATTCAAAGAAGACATCAAAATTACCAGCCTTAAATTTTTTTGCCTCACACAGGAAAGAAAGTAAGAAACGAACGGGACAAATTTCCAAGAAACATGCTTTTGAAGAGAAATCCCCAAGAAACCAAGAAAAGGAACTCCTCGAGTTTGCGCACCCAATCCCTGCTTTAAGAAAATTACTATGACCTAAAGCAGGAGGAATTCCCAAGAAAAGTATTCGAGATAGCAAGAAACGGAGAGAGGAAGAACTCACCCCTATTCCTACTTCCTCAACCAAAATTGGGCTCGGCCGCCGCCGCAAGAGGACGAAATTTAGGGGTTAGGACGAGCAGGAAATGAATCGGGAGGGCGAGAAAGTCGATACCTTGATGGGTTTAGTTGGATTGGCTCCTGGAGGGAGCGTCCGTCCGTCGCTTGGTCCGTGCCTCCGTGCGAGAAGAAAGACGACTCCGTGGTCCGTGCGAGCGGATCTGATGGAGGAAAAACGGAACGATGGAATCAGGAGTAATAAGGTGCAAGTGAGCGGACAGTTACCGATTCGGATCTTATCGGGAGCATGAACCCGATATCCCAGATTTTATCGGAGCTCTGTAGAAACGAATTTTGGATTGGGAACTACCCGGTTAATTTATCGGATATTATTCGGTAAATATTATTTCAGATATCCGATAAACTCTAGGTTCAGTGGATCAGAAGGAAAAATCAGTCCACGATGATTTCAGATATTTAATTATTTTTTAATTATTAGAAAAATGCGGTAAAATAAGCTAAAAAAATAGCAAATGAACTCGATTTTTTATATAAAATTTACAAAAATACTATGGAATGTAAGGAACTTGAATAAAATACTTTTGAATTTACTAGATGTTTGATTTATTCATATTAAATTATTTTCATTTCTGAAAAATCTATTTATGCTTTGTTAAATTCTAGAAAATCATGAAAAATTTATAAAACCTTATTTTAAATAAAATATTTTGAAAAAAAATTTGGGATACTACAGAGTTGCTACCATTCAACGTTCTGTGTATCCATAACTAGTTATTATACTGGTATGTAGACTTTGAATATATTGTATTTGTCCTGTTATGTAGTTGGCTAGTTACATTTTGGATATCTTTTGTACTACTATCACTATGACTTGCTACTACTTCTTTAACTAGCCGCTGTGATAGTGTGATCGCCATGATAGTATGATGTAATTAAATTTAATTATTGAATTACTAATGTAGTTGCATTTTGGACATATAGTATGGTTGATTGATCTTTATATGTCTCACATATATGGTTTCTGTTTTTGCGCAATATCCGACTAAATATTCATGACCGAGACAATCCATATTCGTTTCGGCATGTATCCGTTCTGTATTCATGACCGAGACTATCCGTATTAGTATTCGTATCCGTATCTGATATTGTCTGTGTCCAACTCAGATTCCGAGAAAAAAAATATGGAATATGATACGGGATGAGTGATATTCGTTCGTATCCGCTCCGATTGCACCCCTAATCAGGAGTCACTACACCATGACATAGTATTAAGGGCAATAATTTGCCGGGAAAGAATTAGGTGAGAGGCAAATTATGTGCCGGCAATGTTGAAGATATTACGGGTCCTATTATCTGCCGGCAATAACTATTATGTAGAACAACTTATCTGCCGGGTATATTTTTATTTTAGCTACAACATATCTGCCGTAGAAAAAACAAACTAGGTCAACATAACTGCCGGGAAAAATATTGAGTGGGACAAGAAAAAATTAACCAAATGTATCTGCCGGGAAAAATATTGAGTGGGACAAGAGCGCCAAACGAAAATACGTTCCTCTCTCCACCTTATCTCCTTCCCCGGCCTCCAAACAATCCTCTAACCTTCCCAATCCTCTCCCGACTGCCGCTCTTCTCCAGCGCTCGGCGCCCAGCGCCCCGTTGCCGCCCTCCTCCCCGCGCCTCCCGTCCTCCCCGGCCCGGCTCTGCTGCTGCCCCCCCCTCGGCTCGCCTGCCTGCTGCTCCTCCCTAGCTCGGCGCCTCCTCCCTCCAGTGGCTCGGCGCTTAGCGCCGCCGCGCCTCAGCTCCTCTTCCGGTTCTCTCGCCTCCTTCTCTTCACTGGCGCGCCGGATGGCTAGGCGCCACCATGCGCTCATCGCTCCCGGCTCGCCACGCCTCGCCGCCCCGATCTAGTGCGCTCGGCCGGCCGGCTATTCCAGCCTCCGGCCGCCGGCCGCCTCGGCTCCTCCAGATCCGCTCGGCGTTCGGCCTCCCGCGCTCGGTTTCCTCCCCTGGCGCCCTGAGCCCGCTCCCGGCTCGGCCTGCTACCGGATTTGGTTCCCCGTTCCATTTTGGTTTTAGGTTAAGTTGATTCTTAGTAGATCCAGTTGATTCCAGTATTAATGCTAGTGGTTGATTCATGTATGCATGTTCATGGAGATTGATTTGAGGTGGTGGATGATGGATTCGGTTGCTACTGAAGGTGGAGGGGATGACTGGCTTCGGTTGCTACTGAGGTCAGTCCTCATCTGATCTCTCCCTCTACTCCTCTCCCTACTGCTCTGTGATGAGAATGGATGATGCTCCTTGTGATGGATAATAGGTAGTTGATTCTACTGAGATCTGGTGATATGTGTGAATGATGTGTATACGTGTAGTGCATACTGAGGTGTAGCTGGGATTCCCTCTTGATGGGATGAGGGTGGGGAAGAGGATCTTGGCCTTTGCTTTGAATGTGACTTTGAGGGAGAGCTTCGGTTGTTCTTATCTCCTGCCTGTGCTGCGAATGAAATGGTTTTCGTGGGGGAGATGAATCCTGGTGGGAGGTGTATTTGGTCGGGGATGCATTTGACTGCCCTATCCAGTGCACTGCATTTTTATTTAATGCTAATTACTGATTGTTGTTGGTTAGTTTAGTGTAATTATGTGGATTACATCATTTTGTAGACAAAGTTGCAAGCATCGGTCAATAATATCATGTAAACTATGTTAGACATGCGCTTTAATGAATTCTACATAAATGTAGGTATTGATCATGAAGTAACTGTCGTATACTCATATGTATTACTTATTGAGTGTCATCATGGCAATCGAGCATCCAGGCATCGCTGCAGGCATCTATTCAAAAGTAATATCATTTTCTTTGAACTTATACTTATTTCCTTTTGGTGCTATATTGGATAAGTTTCAGCTGTTTGTATTAGACTTTTTGTTTGTTATTCACAATGGAACACGCTAATTGTTTGTCAAATGCTATATACTTAGAAGATAATTAGAGTTAGTAGTTGTTAGTGCCACATGCTAAACCAAATTATTTTTTGTAACTTAGATGGGAAATTTAAAATGAACAGAAAATAGTACGGAACATTTCTTAGTATTGAATTGATTTCTTAGTATGTTCCTTACAGTTGGTTGAAATGTCTTGAGACCTCAATGAGTCAATTAATTGCATCCATGATTGTTTCAAGGTCAAAAAATGGGCATTTTCTTATATACTGCTAAATTTAGTATGACTGAATCATTGCAGGGCCAAGGAGCTACCTAATCATTGTGAGCAAGGAGGTAAGCACTATCTGTCAATTTAATTAGCACAAATTTTTTTGTGTCTTCTGGTATGGTATCTTACGTTCTTGAGAACAAAAATAAAATAATGGATTGATTTTCCTTAAAGATGACAAGAAAATAGATTGATTGTCTCACATAAGATTCCATGTTGCATACCCTACTTTCTGGCATCCAAACTAAAGTGAATCACATGCGGCAAACTGTCAATCTTGTGTCCAACGAAAGCCAAAAGTTGTTGGTAAATTTCTTTATTTTGAAAAAATGTAACCATTTGTCGTCTACTGGGGTATTATAACTCCCAATGTTATTCATTGTTGATTTATTGCATATGGAATTGAGATTGAGCAAAGAATCGCGAGAAAAAGATTTCAGAAAGGATGGAATACACTCAGGCATGCCTTGTTTTATAACCCTTTTATAGATATTTTTCTACTTTCCTGTTGCTCTGATATAAGGTTGGAGTTGCTATCTACTTTTTCAGGGAAGAAGGGCGTGCCATTCAAAGTGAATTGAACCAAATTAGTGATATTGAAAACCAAGCATTAGGTGTGTAGGAATTCGTTGAGATATCACTGCTTTGTTTTATGACACTTGAATTTTAGTATGGAAATTATCTCGTCTTGAATTTTGCATATAATAAATTGTGTCCTATTAGGTCTCAAGGGCATTCTTGATCAGCTTCCCAGAGCACATGCATCTCAATTTCGACTGAGGTCGTTGAATCTACTGTGTCATTGAACACAATGTTGCTTTATTGAAATTTGGTTGGAGACTTATATGTCTAGCTCATTATTGAAAATTGTTTTTTTTTGTCATGCCATGCATATATGACAGCTAAATATTTTTGCTAAAAAAGGGGGGAAATTAAAGCTTTATTCTCTTAGCAGTCCTGCTAGTTGCTCCTTGCATGGATTTAATAATAAGTGCCTGAATGAATTTCTCAAAGCCTCATAGGTTTTGTAAGTTATAATTACTGATACAATATTAGTTTAATATACAAATCGATTTACATAACAATGTTCATATGCGATTGCATGCATCATCATGGTACTATTGATATGAGTATATGACTATAGCTATCTCACCATGTTGCAATAAAATATTTGTGTTACTTTCCTCAAGGAACTTAATTTATTGTTTTTATCGCTGTTCAGAGATAATTACTTTTGGTGCACCTCTGATTGATTTAAGCTACTATTGATCAAACTACATTACCTAGTGAAGTTGCACTTTTGGTGCACCTCTGATTGATTTAAGCTACTATGAACAGCTATGGTGACTGGTATGCTTGATGTGTTGAGTTGAACATATTGGTGATATCAGTTGGTGGTTTGGCTAATCCATGTAAATGTTGGAACATCGTTGTTCTGATGTTTGCATGAATTCTTTGATGCTTGGACCATTACTAAAATTTATGATGTCCTCATTTTGTTCCTTTGTTCCTTATAAAGCCTCAGTTCCTAGTTAAAGGCAGATTCTGCCTATAACTTTATTTTTCCTGCAACCTAAGTTAAACTTGAAGGATAATACACAATAATTTCGTTACTGTTTGTACATTGTAAAGTATAGCAATATCCTAGCTCCCAACTTTCAGCATTTGATGTTGCACTGGTAAATGGTAATGCTGCATATTTGACTTTAGAATACATGTTTGCGTAGCAAACTGATTGAACCTAATCATGATGCACTTCGTTGTGAAACTTGGTCCAAGAAAATCAATGACACCTCTTAACGCTAATCAACACCACAATCAAATTGAACCTAATCATGCTGCATTTGCAAGTTAGATTTGAGGAAAGGCCACTATTTGATGCTCATATCATGTTTGACTTTATATATGGTTTGTGGTTATTGACTTCTCGAATTTCTTTTCAGGTACAAAATATAAGGGTTGTTGAAGTTGTTGTTTGCTGATGGAGTGATCGTCCTTATTTTGCAAATGATGATAGCGTGATGATTTCATTATGTGGACATCTTCATTGTCGACTTCTTTTGCGTAGATATTTTGTATATGCTAAGGATAGACTAGTATTGTGGTACAAGGGGTTATAGTATTTACATGTGTTAAGGATAGACTAGTATTGTCAACTTCTTTTGTGTGGATGTTTTGTAAATGCCAAGAAGACTATGCTTATATTAGAATGCTCGAGTGCGAAATTGCATGTGTATGGTGGCACATGTCTTTGTTGTGCTTATCAAGGTAATTTCATATTTTAGGTTTATATATTTTGCATCATTTGAATTTCATCTATGTGATGTACTTTTATTAGATTGTTGATATGACATTTTCTAAGTGGTACAATTGACAAAATTGTATGTTTTCTATTTTCTAAATTCGGATTGATTGGTGCAAATTGTTGGGAAACTAGACAATCGAGGGCAGGTAATTGCCGGCGAAACACTAACTGCCGGGAAAACTTCAACTACCGGGAAAACCAAATTATCTAGGCGCATAAATGTTTGGGAAAATGACAATTAAGGCGGGTTAGCTATCACGGCAATAAGTATAATCTACGGAGAAACTCCAATCACGGAAAACCAGCTTATCTAGGGCGCATAACTGTTTGGGAAAACAGACAATTAAGGGTGGGTTAACTGCCGGCAATAAGTATAACTGCCGGAGAAACTCCAACTGCCGGGGAAAACCATCTTATCTAGGGCGCATAACTGTTCGGGAAAACTGAAAATTAAGGGCAGGTTAACTACCGGCAATAAGTATAACTGCCGTAGAAACTCCAATCGCCGGAAAAACCTAGCTCGCCGGAAACTATAATGCGGCAAAAATAATTTTCTAGGGCGCTTAATCGCAGAATACAAATATCTGCCGGAAAATGTTTTTCCCGGCAGCACTTTACCAGGCAGGCACCAAGTGCCGGGAAAAGGTATTGCCGGCAGATAAGTTGTCGTGCAAAACACTTTTCTGCGGCAGTTTCATTGCCCTTAATAATTTGCCATGGTGTAGTGAGTTGAGGAATAGCATTTTTTTTTGCTAATATAGCCCCAATGTCGCTTTCAATAGCAATTATAGCCTTCTCCCCTAATCAAAGCTAAAATGGTACCGCGGAGCCGCACGGATGCGCCACGAATCCTAGTCCGTACCCTAGGGGCCCGGAACCCATCGTCCATGCCCCCAGGGCACGAACAAGGTAAGTCCTACCCTAGGGCACGATTTTGGCCAAGTCCCCACTGGGGGGCTAGGACAAGCCAAGTCCAGCGCCTAGTGGCACTACGTTTAGGTTTTAAAAACTATGAACAATGTTTTGTCACTATTTGATACTATTTTAACACTAAAAAAAATTTAGTCGAGAGCACTTTTTTCTTTGCATTTTCTTCTCTTTTTTTACCTCGCACTAGCAGTTTCAAACGTATTATCACATGTACCACAAAAAAACTTTTACATATTTTTTTACATGAAATCACAGCATAGAACAACACACGAAACGTCAAACTTGGGTTTCAACCATCACCATCGCCACCCTTGGCTGCCCTTGGTGGCACTACACCATGGCATATTATTAAGGGCAATGAAACTGTCGCAGAAAAGTGCTTTGCACGGCAACTTATCTGCCGGCAATACCTTTTCCCGGCACTTGGTGCTCGTCAGAAATCTTCTTGGAAAAACATTTCCCGACAGATATTTGTATTCCGGCGATTAATCGCCTTAGAAAATTATTTTTGCGCGCTTATAGTTTCCGGTGCTTGGAGTTTCTCCGTGATTATACTTATTGCCGGCAGTTAACCTACCCTACTTTCTGGCATCCAAACTAAAGTGAATCACATGCGGCAAACTGTCAATCTTGTGTCCAACGAAAGCCAAAAGTTGTTGGTAAATTTCTTTATTTTGAAAAAATGTAACCATTTGTCGTCTACTGGGGTATTATAACTCCCAATGTTATTCATTGTTGATTTATTGCATATGGAATTCAGGATTGAGCAGCAACTGCAGAAAAAAGATTTCAGAAAGGATGGAATACACTCAGGCATGCCTTGTTTTATAACCCTTTTATAGATATTTTTCTACTTTCCTGTTGCTCTGATATAAGGTTGGAGTTGCTATCTACTTTTTCAGGGAAGAAGGGCGTGCCATTCAAAGTGAATTGAACCAAATTAGTGATATTGAAAACCAAGCATTAGGTGTGTAGGAATTCGTTGAGATATCACTGCTTTGTTTTATGACACTTGAATTTTAGTATGGAAATTATCTCGTCTTGAATTTTGCATATAATAAATTGTGTCCTATTAGGTCTCAAGGGCATTCTTGATCAGCTTCCCAGAGCACATGCATCTGAATTTCGACCAGAGGTCAGTGAATCTACCTGTGTCATTGAACACAATGTTGCTTTATTGAAATTTGGTTGGAGACTTATATGTCTAGCTCATTATTGAAAATTGTTTTTTTTTGTCATGCCATGCATATATGACAGCTAAATATTTTTGCTAAAAAAGGGGGGAAATTAAAGCTTTATTCTCTTAGCAGTCCTGCTAGTTGCTCCTTGCATGGATTTAATAATAAGTGCCCAGAATGAATTTCTCAAAGCCTCATAGGTTTTGTAAGTTATAATTACAGTACAATATTAGTTTAATATACAAATCAGATTTACATAACAATGTTCATATGCAGTTGCATGCATCATCCGCGGTACTATTGATATGAGTATATGACTATAGCTATCTCACCATGTTGCAATAAAATATTTGTGTTACTTTCCTCAAGGAACTTAATTTATTGTTTTTATCGCTGTTCAGAGATAATTACTTTTGGTGCACCTCTGATTGATTTAAGCTACTATTGATCAAACTACATTACCTAGCTGAAGTTGCACTTTTGGTGCACCTCTGATTGATTTAAGCTACTATGAACAGCTATGGTGACTGGTATGCTTGATGTGTTGAGTTGAACATATTGGTGATATCAGTTGGTGGTTTGGCTAATCCATGTAAATGTTGGAACATCGTTGTTCTGATGTTTGCATGAATTCTTTGATGCTTGGACCATTACTAAAATTTATGATGTCCTCATTTTGTTCCTTTGTTCCTTATAAAGCCTCAGTTCCTAGTTAAAGGCAGATTCTGCCTATAACTTTATTTTTCCTGCAACCTAAGTTAAACTTGAAGGATAATACACAATAATTTCGTTACTGTTTGTACATTGTAAAGTATAGCAATATCCTAGCTCCCAACTTTCAGCATTTGATGTTGCACTGGTAAATGGTAATGCTGCATATTTGACTTTAGAATACGTGTTTGCGTAGCAAACTGATTGAACCTAATCATGATGCACTTCGTTGTGAAACTTGGTCCAAGAAAATCAATGACACCTCTTAACGCTAATCAACACCACAATCAAATTGAACCTAATCATGCTGCATTTGCAAGTTAGATTTGAGGAAAGGCCACTATTTGATGCTCATATCATGTTTGACTTTATATATGGTTTGTGGTTATTGACTTCTCGAATTTCTTTTCAGGTACAAAATATAAGGGTTGTTGAAGTTGTTGTTTGCTGATGGAGTGATCGTCCTTATTTTGCAAATGATGATAGCGTGATGATTTCATTATGTGGACATCTTCATTGTCGACTTCTTTTGCGTAGATATTTTGTATATGCTAAGGATAGACTAGTATTGTGGTACAAGGGGTTATAGTATTTACATGTGTTAAGGATAGACTAGTATTGTCAACTTCTTTTGTGTGGATGTTTTGTAAATGCCAAGAAGACTATGCTTATATTAGAATGCTCAGAATTCTGAAATTGCATGTGTATGGTGGCACATGTACTGTTGTGCTTATCAGTAATTTCATATTTTAGGTTTATATATTTTGCATCATTTGAATTTCATCTATGTGATGTACTTTTATTAGATTGTTGATATGACATTTTCTAAGTGGTACAATTGACAAAATTGTATGTTTTCTATTTTCTAAATTCGGATTGATTGGTGCAAATTGTTGGGAAACTAGACAATCGAGGGCAGGTAATTGCCGGCGAAACACTAACTGCCGGGAAAACTTCAACTACCGGGGAAAACCAGCTTATCTAGGGCGCATAAATGTTTGGGAAAACAGACAATTAAGGGCGGGTTAACTGCCGGCAATAAGTATAACTGCCGGAGAAACTCCAACTGCCGGGAAAACCAGCTTATCTAGGGCGCATAACTGTTTGGGAAAACAGACAATTAAGGGTGGGTTAACTGCCGGCAATAAGTATAACTGCCGGAGAAACTCCAACTGCCGGGGAAAACCATCTTATCTAGGGCGCATAATCGTTGGAAAATCGAAAATTAAGGCGGGTTAACTCAGGCAATAAGTATAGCTAGTAGAAACTCCAATCACGGAAAACCTAGCTAGGGAAACTATAACTGCCGGCAAAAATAATTTTCTAGGGCAGTTAACTGCCGGGAATACAAATATCTGCCGGAAAATGTTTTTCCGTGACACTTCTGACGAGCACCAAGTCTTGGGAAAAGGTATTGCCGGCAGATAAGTTGTCGTGCAAAACACTTTTCTGCGGCAGTTTCATTGCCCTTAATAATTTGCCATGGTGTAGTGAGTTGAGGAATAGCATTTTTTTTGCTAATATAGCCCCAATGTCGCTTTCAATAGCAATTATAGCCTTCTCCCCTAATCAAAGCTAAAATGGTACCGCGGAGCCGCACGGATGCGCCACGAATCCTAGTCCGTACCCTAGGGGCCCGGAACCCATCGTCCATGCCCCCAGGGCACGAACAAGGTAAGTCCGGCCCTAGGGGCACAGTTTTGGCCAAGTCCCCACTGGGGGGCTAGGACAAGCCAAGTCCAGCGCCTAGTGGCACTACGTTTAGGTTTTAAAAACTATGAACAATGTTTTGTCACTATTTGATACTATTTTAACACTAAAAAAAATTTAGTCGAGAGCACTTTTTTCTTTGCATTTTCTTCTCTTTTTTTACCTCGCACTAGCAGTTTCAAACGTATTATCACATGTACCACAAAAAAACTTTTACATATTTTTTTACATGAAATCACAGCATAGAACAACACACGAAACGTCAAACTTGGGTTTCAACCATCACCATCGCCACCCTTGGCTGCCCTTGGTGGCACTACACCATGGCATATTATTAAGGGCAATGAAACTGTCGCAGAAAAGTGCTTTGCACGGCAACTTATCTGCCGGCAATACCTTTTCCGGCACTTGGTGCTCGTCAAAAATCTTCGGAAAAACATTTCCCGACAGATATTTGTATTCCCGGCAGTTAACTGCCTTAGAAAAATTATTTTTGCCGGCAGTTATAGTTTCCCCGGCAGTTGGAGTTTCTCCGGCAGTTATACTTATTGCCGGCAGTTAACCTGCCCTTAATTTTCAGTTTTTCCGAACAGTTATGCGCCCTAGATAAGATGGTTTTCCCCGGCAGTTATACTTATTGCCGCGATTAACCCGCCTTAATTATACATTTTCCCGACGATTATCGCCCTAGATAAGCCGGTTTTCCCTAGATTGGAGTTTCTCCGTGATTAACCCGCCTTAATTATCATTTTCCGAACATTTATGCGCCCCAACAATTTGCACCATTCAATCCGAATTTAGAAAATATAAAACATACAATTTTGTCAATTGTACCACTTAGAAAATATCATATCAATAATCTAATAAAAGTACATCACATAGATGAAATTCAAATGATGCAAAATATATAAACCTAAAATATAAAATTACTGATAAGCACAACAGTACATGTGCCACCATACACATGCAATTTCAGAATTCTGAGCATTCTAATATAAGCATAGTCTTCTTGGCATTTACAAAACATCCACACAAAAGAAGTTGACAATACTAGTCTATCCTTAACACATGTAAATACTATAACCCCTTGTACCACAATACTAGTCTATCCTTAGCATATACAAAATATCTACGCAAAAGAAGTCGACAATGAAGATGTCCACATAATGAAATCATCACGCTATCATCATTTACAAAATAAGGACGATCACTCCATCAGCAAACAACAACTTCAACAACCCTTATGTTTTGTACCTGAAAAGAAATTCGAGAAGTCAATAACCACAAACCATATATAAAGTAAAACATGATATGAGCATCAAATAGTGGCCTTTCCTCAAATCTAACTTGCAAATGCGGCATGATTAGGTTCAATCAGTTTGCTACGCAAACACGTATTCTAAAGTCAGATATGCAGCATTACCATTTACCAGTGCAACATCAAATGCTGAAAGTTGGGAGCTAGGATATTGCTATACTTTACAGTGTACAAACAGTAACGAAATTATTGTGTATTATCCTTCAAATTTAACTTAGGTTGCAGGAAAAATAAAGTTATAGGCAGAATCTACCTTTAACTAGGAACCGAGGCTTTATAAGGAACAAAGGAACCAAATGAGGACATCATAAATTTTAGTAATGGTCCAAGCATCAAAGAATTCATGCAAACATCAGAACAACGATGTTCCAACATTTACATGGATTAGCCAAACCACCAACTGATATCACCAATAAGATCAACTCAACACATCAAGCATACCAGCCACCATAGCTGTTCATAGTAGCTTAAATCAATCAGAGGTGCACCAAAAGTGCAACTTCAGCTAGGTAATGTAGTTTGATCAATAGTAGCTTAAATCAATCAGAGGTGCACCAAAAGTAATTATCTCTGAATAGCGATAAAAACAATAAATTAAGGCCCTTGAGGAAAGTAACACAAATATTTTATTGCAACATGGTGAGATAGCTATAGTCATATACTCATATCAATAGTACCGCGGATGATGCATGCAACTGCATATGAACATTTTTATGTAAATCTGATTTGTATATTAAACTAATATTGTACTGTAATTATAACTTACAAAACCTATGAGGCTATGAGAAATTCATTCTGGGCACTTATTGTTAAATCCATGCAAGGAGCAACTAGCAGGACTGCTAAGAGAATAAAGCTTTAATTTCCCCCCTTTTTTAGCAAAAATATTTAGCTGGCATATATGCATGGCATGACAAAAAAAACAATTTTCAATAATGGGCTAGACATATAAGTCTCCAACCAAATTTCAATAAAGCAACATTGTGTTCAATGACACAGGTAGATTCACTGACCTCTGGTCGAAATTCAGATGCATGTGCTCTGGGAAGCTGATCAAGAATGCCCTTGAGACCTAATAGGACACAATTTATTATATTCAAAATTCAAGACGAGATAATTTCCATACTAAAATTCAAGTGTCATAAAACAAAGAAGTGATATCTCAACGAATTCTTACACACCTAATGCTTGGTTTTCAATATCACTAATTTGGTTCAATTCACTTTGAATGGCACGCCCTTCTTCTCTGAAAAAGTAGATAGCAACTCCAACCTTATATCGAGCAACAGAAAGCGAAAAATATCTATAAAGGGTTATAAAACAAGGCATGCTGAGTGTATTCCATCCTTTCTGAATTTTCTGCGGTTGCTTTGCTCAATCCTGAATTCCATATGCAATGGCACGATAAAGTCCATCATCTATTGGCCGAGTATAATCTGGTATAGCAGCTGCCAAAGACCGAAACTTTGGAAGATTTAGGTTCACATGCCCTCGATACTGGAGAAGAGAGACATGATATAATGGTTAATGTCATCTATCAGGTAATTTGAAAGATCACAGGGCTTGGCCGTGCATTAGCATGGATAATTATACATCTGAATCCATGTGAACTTAACCATTTTAGCTCACACCCTACACTTCTCTAACTAATGAACTCAAATTATAAGTGCAAATACTCAATATATAATACATATGAGTATACGACAGTTACTGCATGATCAATACCTACATTTATATGCGATCGATTTTTTTCTGAAATTATAAGACATGCTTTACATAACAATAATTCTATACAATCAGATCATAGTATAATACAAATTTCGGTGTCGAGAGGTAAGACCATGTATTACCTTATATGAAGCTGATTGTGGCAATGGGCTCAATGAGATGCTCAAGCTAGCCCAGCTGCCTCGAACTTGACCCCAACCTCAATACGATACATGCTAATAATATAGGTGCAATTGTGATTATGCTCGCTTCCATATGGGCGAGCGCCATGGCAAGGCGGACCGGCGAGGAAGCAATGATGGAAAACAGTGGCATTTATCTAAAAACAGTGGCATTTATCTACAACACAATGGAAAATGCAAGCAATTATATCAGTAAAAAATATATGCTTGGTGCTTCCAGTTGGTTACATTTAGAATCTCATATGAAACAAAATTCGCATTTTGTTCAGAAGGTATGTATGTTCTACAACCTACAGGGACGGGAACCCCAAACATTATACAACAACAAGAAATACAAAAATACTAACAAAGCTGAATCACAGAAGAAATGAACAAAGTTAACTGATAAAGAGAATTTGTTCGTTGGTTACCCTGACATTGGATTTCAATTACTTCAGAACTTATAATCTATACTACATGCAACATAGTGGTGCAATAGCTGTTCTTAAATCAAAGGTCCAAAGCCGTGAGCTTACAGCAAACAAAGGTATGTAAAGGGTTAGGTCCAAAGAAAGAAGGAATATACAACTGACAGGTGATGGAACCAATTCAAACATACCAAAGAAACATGAACTGGATCTTTCGTTTGAAAGATCTCTCACAATGACAAACATGAGATAAATTGCCCCAACCAACTGCAACGCACCAACTGCCATACCGAATCTAGTCCACCACAACCAAATGTTTATACCTCACTGCTCAAAGACAATGAAAGTAGCAATATGTAAACCAGGAGAAACTATAGTCTGCACAGATCTCATTTAAGTGAAACAACTGCATTTTTAACAAATTTTCATATCTTGTCATTATCCCTGCCTTACTGTTTTTCAATTAATTTCATCCTTTTTTGCCACTTCCTATTATCTTGGCAGAATGTAAACATGAATATCAACTACTAAGATTCCTTGTGTCTCAACATGGAATGCTTGATATGTTAGCATTGCTTTGGAAGAGTTTGACGGGAAAAAATTGTTAACAATGCAACTACGAGTGAATTATGATCCAAAAGATTTAGACAAATGACGTTAATTTACAAGATACATGCAACAAAATACCACTTTCACTATCAATAATTACAAAGATGACTACTTCCCACCCAATAGAGCGAAGAGAGCGGTAGAAGCAAATTAACACAAATGGTAGCAATCCCATTAGACCTTAGGGGCTTACGGCAATCCAGTTGCCAATCAAATGTTGTGGTGTCCATCGACAATGGTGACACTAAATTTAGCGCTAGACACGAACATGGATGAACCAAAAATCAGTTTACCACGATTGACATGGCAAATAAATCTACATCTTGTTGTGCACTAGTGTTCAAGCTGCAGAGTTGGGGACTACAATCCTCATTGATACATCATGAAGAATATTTTCCAGATTGCCAATGCTATTAATGTGTGTTGTTTCTGTAAAACGACCTATATCGATGCGATAACTAATTTCCAATTAAAGGATATCTGATTAACGAATAACAGATCCACCTCATAGTGCTTAGGCCTTAACCACATCAAACTCCACCTATGTGCATCAAATTAAGCTCTTAATTCAACCTATTCGCACAACCTCATTAGTGTCCGGTTTTTCATCACTAGAGGAATACCATCTTCAGAAGCCCAACTAAAGCCACGACGATCGTAGCGGCGTTGGCGGCTAATATCTTTCATCAATTACACTACTATTGCAACCAACCACATCAAAACCCGACTAATTCGCATCAATGATAAAAGCAACTCGACACCAAAGACAAATTATCACGAATCTTAACCACTCTTAGATGCACAAAAATCACACGGGTTTGTGTTGAAACCAATCGAAATCTAAGCTAGATTTCCTTCGTGACACCTCGAGTTACGCCAAACAAACCAACCACCACACGCACCCACCAAAAGTGATCTAACTAACCTAACCGGCAACTAGAGCTCTCACCACGATCTCGTGGCGAGCAACGGCGTCGGCGGCGATGGAGCGCACCCTCGTCGAGGTGGCGCCTAGCGATGGCGTCCCGCCAGTGGCGTCTTCTTGTGGCGCCGACCATGGAGAGCACCCGGACCCCGGCCAGCCCGGGGAGGAGAGGAGGCGCGGGGAGGACGGGAGACGCGGGGAGGAGGGCAATGGGGGGAGGACTGGGAGACGCTGGGAGGGGGGCGGCCGGGGAGGACGGGGAGGCGCGGGGAGGCCTTAAAGAGGAGTAGGCGCGGCGAGGATTTTTGGAGGGTATAAGGTGGAGGAGGGTGAGGCGGCGTCGGGAGCTGAAAGGAATGGAGGAGGCGGTCGGGAGGATGATTAGGCGGCGCCGGGAGCTGAAGGGAACAGAGCGGTCAGGAGGATAAGGGCAGCTGGAGGGGGAAGGGGAAAGGGGATTAGGGCAGCGGGAGCTGAAGGGGGTCGGGAGGGGAGTCGGGTGGGAAGATTGGCGCTTGTTTTTTTGGCTGCGCGCCAAAGGTTGTAGCTTGTGGTGAGTATTCCCGGCAGATAGGATGACCTAGTTGACATTTTTTAGGGTAAATAAATTGTAGCTAACGTTAAACTATTGCCGGCAGATAAATTATTCTAGAAAACAATTATTGCCGGCAGATAATAAGACCCTTAATATCTTGGATATTGCCGGCACATATTTTGCCACTAATTCAATTTTTCCCCGGCAGATAATTGCCCTTAATACTATACCATGGTGTAGTGTGGCTCGGTGAGTCAATGGATGGTGGTGACCTAGTGCCCTTGCTGCTAGCGTTAGGTTGTCGCCTACTTGCTCGCGTCGTCGTCGCAGTGTCGCTCTCTCACATTTGCACATGAGTCAAAGGGTATTGTTATGATATTATATGATTAGCATGTCAAGTGCATGTGCACCCATGCTTGGTGCAGGAGCACGGGCATTCCTTTCCATGCTTGGTGTTGAATTTGGTACATGTGATAATACATGTGATCCCTAGTTGCATTCGTCTGTTCCCCTCATTTCAATCTATTAAGAACCCCACATTGGAAGCCGCCGGCACCATCGTCACACCTGTACACACGCATCCTTCGGCATCGGTATTCGGCCAGCACACCACCACCGCTCCACCCATAGCACGCTGCCTCCTGCAGTGCCCACGCACCCCATGCATGTCGGCACCACACACCACCGCGCCATCGCAAAACTGCCGGTCCACATTCGCCGCCTCCATACGCCGCGCCCTCATGCGTGTCCCCGTAGAAATCGGTGCCACCATCTGTAATACCTCATAAATCCAGCTAGTTCGTATAGTTTGGAATTTAATTGAAAACAAGATTTAAAAGTTTCCGGAATCGCATTCGGTAAAAAGAAAGAAGTCAGAGGGAGAAAAAGAAATAGTTTTTGTCGGAAATTCCAATTAGTAGGGGGGGTTATCGATATTTTCCGCAACTTTGGCCGCATCCGCGACCAGAGGCCCAGGGCTGGCCGCCCATGAAGTGGCCGACCATAAAGGGGGCGCCACTCCCCCCCAAACCCTAGCCGCCTCCTTCCCCTCCCACCTAGCCGCCACCCCCTCCCCTCTCCATCCTCCTTTGCCGGCGCCTCCTCCCCTGGTTGGGCGCCGTCTCCTCCCTTGGTGGCCGGCCTTTGGTGCTCCCGAAGTTGGTCTCCAAGATCCCCGGGCGCTCCTCCTCCGATCTGTCCTCCGTCGGGTCGTTTCTTCGCCGGTTGTTCGCTGTGGTGTGGCCGGCCAAGGAAGAAGAAGGGAGACCAGCGGGGAGTGGTTCTTCGTCGTGCTACGGGTCTTCAAGGGTAACGAGCACCCCGGTTATTTGTTTGATCAATTTTTGTTGCGGTAGAGATCATTTGAGTCACATCGGATTAGAGTTCCAGAAATTACAGATTGGATCAGAATGTTGCGCAGCATGTTACAGTACATTAGAGACCGAATTTGGGGTTTTTCCCTTCTAGAGTTTTGTTCCTGGTTTCGTTAGCTTTCTTGGGGCACCAAGATGAGCAAAATCCGATCAGTAGTTTCGGAGATATGAATTTTTGAATACGAACTGTCCAATCTGTCTGAAATCTGAGGTCAGTAGGTTTGTCCCTCTTTTTTGTTCCAAATAGAGGCCGAATCAGAATCTTCACCCAACTAAGTTATTGTAGATCTCGAAATTATCTTTCCAAGTTGATAAAGATCATTCCATTTGGATCAGTAGGCTAAAAGTTACACCATTTTCTTTACTGCTGATCTGTTTTCTGGACAGACGTAGATGGGTTAGGTTTAGCAGTTAATTACCCCTCTGTTTTGGCCGAATCAGAAGATTCCGCCAACTAATGTTTTGTAGCCTGATCAGTTAAGAATCAGTGAGCACTAGTTTCAGGTCGTTTAGAGTTACAGATGATTAATGGCGAATTTTCTTGTGCAACTGCCCGTAGAACGATAATCTGGACTTTTAGTGTAGATGTCAAATTGAACCCTTGGGATGAGTGGGTTGATTAGAGAGCATCGTAGTACACTTGTAGCTGTGCCATATTCGATTATCCGTAATACGTGGTAATACTTGTGTAGGCGGTGAGACGGTGGGTGGAAGGACACCTTCGTTGTTTCACAACACGTCACCACACGGAAGGCAAGTACAACTGTTTAATTTGTGTGAATTCATTGATTACATGTTAACTTGGTAAATTATGAATATTCCTGTGATTTGAGTATGATGTGGTAGAGTTCAATACCTTATTCGATGATACATTGAGTTGAATGCCAAGTTATGTTTTTCATTCCATGCATACATAATTCAGTTGCTGTCCACGGGAGTGGAAACTTGATTAAGTCCCATTAATTCCAATATGGGCATGTAAGACCTACCATTCCAATGTAGGCAGTTTCGGACATTCCGTATGAAACGTTCTTCATACGGACTTGGATCCCCGCTCTTGGTTAAGAGCGGGCTTAAGTGAACACCGACGGGTGTGTCACTAGTTATACCGGTATAAACATGTGGAAAGTCCATTCTCCTTCAATGCATTCATTCATACCATGCTTTCTTAAATTCATAAAGTAAATGATGTACTTGGTAGATTGTTCCAAATCAGTGTTCTATGTGAATGTATATGTTGTGCTTGCTGAGTTTCGACTCACTCTTGCTTTTATTTATTTTTAGGTGAATTCCGTGGAACCGGTTGTAGCGGGAGGGTGTAATCCCAGGACGTTCCATGCACATGAATAAAATAATCATTCGTTAAAGTTCTATTTACATCTCTTCAGTTTTATTTATAATGTAATGGACTGTAATAATTGTCACTTGGAGGTTCATTATTATCGCTTTGGTTAATTCTCGTTTAAATTTATAGATGAACTGTTATTAAGCTATAGATTGTTATCATGGTTATTCGTTTCTTTAGCATTGAATGCGATGTTAATCTTATGAATTGAATAGTAGGTTGTCTTGTTAGGTGACATCTTGTCTTCCAAATAGACAGTGGTTTTGATTGGTATCGAGGCGGGCTTGGTCCGTGGTGAATAGATTGATAACATTTACTAAAACTAGTTTAAGGTTGTCAACATAAACTAAAATTTGTCAACAGCTTTATTAACTTAAAACTTGACACACTCGTACACGAGGGAAGGGTTGGGTATAACTTTGCTTCCGCATTTCTTTCAAGTCATTCCCTTATGTTCGATAATTGAATTGTTTGATCTTTTGTGTGGTGGTGTTTAGATGGCGAGAGGTCGTGGTCGTGGTCGCCCACCGGTCCGTGGTCGAAGTCGGGGGCGCGGTCCGTAGTGTCTTCTTCTCGATCGAGGAAGTTCTTGAGGTCGCCACGGAGGAGATTGCCTCTGCCGCTCCTCGGCCGCAGAGCCTCCTATTGTGTCTCGCAGAACTTATCCGTAACCTTATGAGAGAGAACCACCTACTCCGCCAAAGAATCGCAGACGGCCATTCTGCGGCCAGAAATGCACCGCGGCAGAAACTCGTTGTCGCCATCGCTCCACCCGAGGTTAGGATGAATCTTCGGAGTGGATGTCGCTCGATTGGACACTTTTGATGGAGCCGCACACCGGTCCAGCCGCGGATTGGTTGAGATATATGGAGCGTCGCTTTGGGGCACTAGAGCGTCGCCGCAGCAGCGCGTTCGTGGCTTTTCAGCTTGAAGGGTCAAGTCGACATCGGTGGGAAGGAGTCCTGTCTTCTAGGACTCGGCTTGAGTGGTCCCGCCACTTGGGAAGTGTTCGTGGAGAAATTCAGGGCGCAATTTTATCCGCACTCCTTTGTTGAGAAGATGGAACAAACATCGTTGACTTTTGAGCGAGGAAAGATGACGGTATCTCGAGTACGAGGTGGGTTCAATAACTCAGTGCGCTTTGTACCAGTGGTGGCGAATGATGATAATGAGAAGGCTAAGAGGTTCGTGGGGCCTCAACCAAGAGTATCGCCAGGTTCTCGAGGGCGACAGATCACGTGATTTCAGCTCGGTGGTCGAGCAAGCTAGAGGAATGGAGTTGGAGAAAGGTACTGCTCTGCAAAGTCAGGCTGATGTTAGTTCTGTCGCTACTGGCAATTTCGGTGGTGGGCAGAAACGGAGTTTTGGTGGAGGGAATGGGTCTTTTCAGCGACCCGCTCCCAAGAGGTTTCAGAAGGGTCACAACACTCGTCCTGTCCGTCAGTGGCAGTCTTCCTCTTCGGCGCCCCGTCCTTTGTCTTCCATTCCATCGGGGGTGGTGAGGAGCATCGAGCTTCAGAGTGTTCCTTCAGGGGGTCATGTCGTCATTGTGGTCGGGATGGCCACAAAGCGTCGGTTTGCAAGCAGAACCCGGCGAGTATCATCAGGTGGGAGCCCGTTCCAGCAGCTTCATCTTCCAGCGTTCACGGTGGTTCAGTTCAGACTCTGGCAGCAGTCTCTGCACCACAGTTCACTCCAGGGTGGATTCCTCCTTCAGTGGTTCCTCAGGCACCTCCAGCAGGGTTCTATTGGAACCCCGTTCCGACTGCACCTCCGTCGTCTGTTGCTCCTGCAGCGGTTTTTGGGCACCCTTCGCAGAGTGTCGGAGCTTCCTCCGCCCCGACGCCGCCAGGAGTCTACGCCATGCCCACTCCAGATACTATGAGGCGACCGGACGTGGTGATGGTACTTTACTAGTTGACTCGCATGATGCTTTCATATTGTTTGATTCTGGTGCTACGTATTCGTTTGTGTCCCTGGAGTTTGTCAGAAGAGCGAGTTTGAGTCTGCAGTTCATCTCCGAGTCCGTGGTAGTCAGTTCTCCGGGGGGTCTTATTTCCACTCTGATTTGTCCGGCCGTTTATTGATATCGATGGGGAGGTTTTCACTGCTAACCTTATAGTGATTCAACTGGCACCTTTTGATGTCATTCTGGGTATGGACTGGCTATTCCAATACCGGGCCAAGATCTGTTGCTTTTGGAAGACGGTGACTCTGCAAGCTCCTTCCGGTGAAGAATTGGTATTCCAGGGGAGTGCACCGTCGATTCAAATGGTTCGTGTTGGCTAGTCTGCACTTAGCCGCGTGCATCAACCTATGGATTGCTTTGGTCCCTCAATGAAAAGATTGGCTCTTCATTGCGTATTGAGGAGATACCAGTTGCGAATGAGTTTTCTGATGTTTTCCCTGTGGAACTGCATGGGATGCCTCCCGTACGGAGAGTGGAGTTCCGGATTGATCTTATTAAGGGAACGCGACCCATATCGATGTCTCCTTATCGGTTGGTACGACCATTTCAAGAGGAATTGAAGAAAGCAGTTGGGCGATTTGTTGTCCAAGGATATGATTCGGCGTAGCGTCTCACCTTGGGGAGCACCTGTGCTTTTCACCAAGAAGAAGGATGGCGGTTAGGCGCATGTGTGTGGATTATCGGGCTCTTAACCAAGCAACGGTGAAGAATAAATATCCATTACCCGTATCGAGGATCTCTTCGACCAATTGAAGGGGCCAAAATATTCTCAAGATTGACCTTGATCGGTACAATCGATTCGTGTCCGGAGCAGGACATCGAGAAGACAAACTTTTTCCACGGTATGGCCATTATGAGTACAAAGTTATGTCTTTTGGGTGACGAATGCTCCTGCGGCTTTCATGGAGGCCATGAGCGGTATGCTAAACCAATACCTCGATGATTTTGTTGTCGTATTTATTGACGATATTTTGATCTATTCCAAAGCGGAAGAGGATCACGCCGACATTTGAAGTTGGTACTTGAAACATCGAGAAAGAATCAATTCTATGCCAAATTGAAGAAGTGCGAGTTACGGATTTACGAGGTGGGGTTTCTAGGCCATGTTATCAACCAAGATGGTATATCGCTTGATCCTAGCAAGATTTCTACATGGTAGAGTGGGCAAGACCAACCAATGTCAAGGAGGTGAGGAGTTTTCTGGGATTAGCGGGTTATTACCGGCGTTTCGTGGAAGGTTTCTCCATTATTGCTAGACCAATGTCCCAGTTGACACAGAAAGGAGTTAAATTTCAGTGGTCGGAAGCATGTGAGCGCAGTTTTTGTGCATTAAAGGAAAGATTGGTGATCGCTCGATTTTGACTCTTCCCGAGCCCGGAAGCGGTTCACCATTTATTGAGATCGTCGATAGTTGGTCTCGGTTGTGTACTTATGCAGGAGGGCAAAGTGATTTCTTATGCGTCGCGACAGTTGAAGAAGCATGAGCAGAATTATCCGACTCATGATCTCGAGTTGGCTGCAGTGGTTCTTGCTTTAAAAATCTGGCGCCATTATTTGTACGGCGAGTCTTGTGACATCTTCACTGATCACAAGAGTTTGAAATATATCTTTACCGTAAGGATTTGAACACGAGACAGAGGAGATGGTTAGAAGCGATTAAGGACTATGATATCACAATTCAAGATCATCCGAGCAAGGCAAGCGTGGTAGCGGATGCTTTGAGTCGCAAGCGACACCATCTACTGTCAGTTGTCTTATCGCTGATTTTGAGCGTATGGATATTTTCTATTGTTTTGTGGGTACCGCCCAGGAGGAGACTCGGTTGCTTTTAGAGTTAGCACTTCCAGATCAAGTGCGAGAAGCACAAAGACATGACCAGATGTTTCATTGGTGAAAGCGTTGTATTGAGGGCAAGCAAGGCCATTTCGGTATAGATGAGGTTTGATGCGTTACGGTTTAAAGGCCGCCTCTGTGTTCCCAGAGGCTCGTGTTAAGGATGAGATCTGAAAGAGTCACATCGTCGCCAGTATCTGATGCACCCCGGAGAGACCAAGATGTACAAAGATTTAAAGAGAAACTTCGTGGAAGAGGATGAAGGTTGATATTGCACAAGATGTAGCATCTTGTGGAGTCTGTCGTGAGTCAAGGTTTGAACATAAGCGGCCAGCCGGATTGCTGCAACCTCTGGAGGTCCCGGTGGCCGTGGGATGATATATCAATGGATTTTGTAGTCGGTTTACCTCGCACGCAACGAGGAAGGATGCTATTTGGGTCATTATGGACCGCCATGAAGTCTGCTCATTTTATTCCTATCCGCACAACAAATTCGGCAAGTGATTTGGCTCCTCTTTATGTGCGGGAAGTAGTGCGGTTGCACGGAGTTCCGAAAACTATTATTTCTGATCGGGACACGAAATTTGTCTCCAAGTTCTGGGAGAGTTTGCAGGGTGCCATGGGCACACAGCTCCGTCTTAGCACGACCTTTCATCCCCAAGCGGATGGACAATCTGAGCGCACGATTGGACCTTGGAAGATATGCTCGGTGTTGTGTTTTATCCTCGAAAGGAAGTTGGGAAGAACATTTATCGTTGGCGAGTTTGCTTATAATAACGATTATCATGCTAGTATTCGAGCGCACCATTCGAGGTTCTTTATGGGCGAGGTGCAGTCCCGTTGTGTTGGGATGAGGTTGAGAGCGGGCGGTTTGGGTCCCGATTGGGTTCAAAGAAGCAGATGACTAGAGTGGCCGGTTAGGCAAAATCATTGGTACGTTTCAGGTAAACGGTAAGAGCTACGCAGATGTCGGAAGGCGGGATTTGGAATTCATAGTGGGTGACGGTTCGTTGAGAGTGTCGCCATCCAAAGGTGTGGTGCGGTTTGGCACCAAAGGAAAGCTTAGTCAAGGTATGTTGGACCTTTTCCAATCGTGGCGCGAATTGGAAAACTAGCTACCGCTTGGACCTTCCGACTCCATGAAAGGGGTCCACAATGTGTTTCATGTGTCCATGTTGCGGAAATTTTGAGGATCCGGACCATGTTATTCCTTTGGAGCCTTTGATTATTGAGCAAGATCTTACTATCGAATCCCGACCGGTGAGAATATTAGAAGGAGCAGAGCGGGTTCGAGGAACAAGACCACAAGTATGTTAAGATCCTTTGGTCTCATCGATCGAAAGAGAGGCTACTTAGGAGTTGGAGTCCCGCATGCGAGAACAATACCCCAATTGCTCACTTGGTAATTATTTAAGTTATTCATCTTTTCTTCTCGAAGTTGCTCGTAGATTCGAGGTCGAATCTTTCCTAAGGGGTTAGAGTGTAATACCTCATAAATCCAAATTTAGTTCAGATAGTTTGGAATTTAATCAAAACGAGATTTAAAAGTTTCCTAATCGCATTCTAGTAAAAGAAAGAAGTCGAGGGAGAAAAAGAAATAGTTTTGTCGGAAATTCCAATTAGCGGGGGTTATCGATATTTTTGGCAACCCGGCCGCAGATCCGCGACCCAGGAGGCCCAAGGGGGGGCTGGCCGGCCCATGAAGTGGCCGGCCATAAAGGGGCGCCACTCCCCCAAACCCTAGCCGCCTCCTTCCTCTCCCACCTAGCCGCCACCCCTCCCTCTCCATCCTCCTTTGCCGCGCCTCCTCCTGGTTGGCGCCGTCTCCTCCCTTGGTGGCCGGCCTTTGGTGCTCCCGAAGTTGGTCTCCAAGATCCCCGGGCGCTCCTCCTCCGATCTGTCCTCCGTCGGGTCGTTTCTTCGCCGGTTATTCGCTGTGGTGTGGCCGGCCAAGGAAGAAGAAGGGAGACCAGCGGGGAGTGGTTCTTCGTCGTGCTACGGGTCTTCAAGGGTAACGAGCACCCCGGTTATTTGTTTGATCAATTTTTGTTGCGGTAGAGATCATTTGAGTCACGTCGGATTAGAGTTCCAGAAATTACAGATTGGATCAGAATGTTGCGCAGCATGTTACAGTACTTTAGAGACCGAATTTGGGGTTTTGCCCTTCTAGAGTTTTGTTCCTGGTTTCGTTAGATTTCGTTTGGCACCAAGATGAGCAAAATCCGATTAGTAGTTTGGGAGATATGAATTTTTGAATACGAACTGTCCAATCTGTCTGAAATCTGAGGTCAGTAGGTTTGTCCCTCGTTTTTGTTCAAAATAGAGGCCGAATCAGAATCTTCACCCAACTACGTTATTGTAGATCTCGAAATTATCTTTCCAAGTTGATAAAGATCATTCCATTTGGATCAGTAGGCTAAAAGTTACACCATTTTCTTTACTGCTGATCTGTTTTCTGGACAGACGTAGATGGGTTAGGTTTAGCAGTTAATTACCCCTCTGTTTTGGCCGAATCAGAAGATTCCGCCAACTAATGTTTTGTAGCCTGATCAGTTAAGAATCAGTGAGCACTGGTTTCAGGTCGTTTAGAGTTACAGATAATTAATGGCAAATTTTCTTGTGCAACTGCACGTAGAACGATAATCTGGACTTTTAGTGTAGATGTCAAATTGAACCCTTGGGATGAGTGGGTTGATTAGAGAGCATCGTAGTACACTTGTAGTTGTGCCATATTCGATTATCCGTAATACGTGGTAATACTTGTGTAGGCGGTGAGACGGTGGGTGGAAGGACACCTTCGTTGTTTCACAACACGTCACCACACGGAAGGCAAGTACAACTGTTTAATTTGTGTGAATTCATTGATTACATGTTAACTTGGTAAATTATGAATATTCCTGTGATTTGAGTATGATGTGGTAGAGTTCAATACCTTATTCGATGATACATTGAGTTGAATGCCAAGTTATGTTTTTCATTCCATGCATACATAATTCATTCTTTGTCACGGAGTGGAAACTTGATTAAGTCCCATTAATTCCAATATGGGCATGTAAGACCTACCATTCCAATGTAGGCGGTTTTGGACATTCCGTATGAAACGTTCTTCATGCGGATTTGGATCCCCTCTTGGTTAAGAGCGGGCTTAAAATGAACACCGACGGTGTGTCACTAGTTATACCCAGTATAAACATGTGGAAAGTCCATTCTCCTTCAATGCATTCATTCATACCATGCTTTCTTAAATTCATAAAGTAAATGATGTACTTGGTAGATTGTTCCAAATCAGTGTTCTATGTGAATGTATATGTTGTGCTTGCTGAGTTTCGACTCACTCTTGCTTTTATTTATTTTTAGGTGAATTCCAGTGAAACGGTTGCTAGCGGGAGGGTGTAGTCCGGCACGTTCCATGCACATGAATAAAATAATCATTCGTTAAAGTTCTATTTACATCTCTTCAGTTTTATTTATAATGTAATGGACTGTAATAATTGTCACTTGGAGGTTCATTATTATCGCTTTGGTTAATTCTCGTTTAAATTTATAGATGAACTGTTATTAAGCTATAGATTGTTATCATGGTTATTCGTTTCTTTAGCATTGAATGCGATGTTAATCTTATGAATTGAATAGTAGGTTGTCTTGTTAGGTGACATCTTGTCTTCCAAATAGACAGGGTGTTACACCATCGCCACGCTCCCGAGTCATCGCCGACATGCACGAAGCACTGCCGCCGCTGCCATCCAATCCGCCCTCACGAATGTGCCATTAATTGCCCTCGGTCACCGCTGCTGCCACCTCCCTCGTTGTCCTCGCGCCGAATCGCGTCGGCATCGCCGCATGGCGTTCTTGACCGATCTTGATGTCGCGCCTCTCGCTCGCCCCATGCGCAGATGCGTTCGTGGTCGCCGTCTTGCGCCACTTCCGTCTTTGAAATGTCGTCGTTTCCGCGCTTGCATGCTCTGGCTGCACACCGTCACCGCAACGCAAGACACTAGGGTTAGAAACCCTAGTACCGATCGAGCCGGATCGAATCCGACCCAATAAGGCGAAAGGCTGGATCAAATCCGACCCAATAAAGCGGATTGGGCCGAATTTGATCGGACCTGATTTGCAATTTTGTAAAATAACCCATGAAGTCTTGGAAATTTTCGACGGTATAATTCATGGTATAAGTAATTTTGCGGAACACCCCCAAGAGCTTCGGAATACTACGGAGAATTTTTGGAATTCATGTATTCATGGGCACAAGGTCCCACGTACAAGGATGATGCTCGGAAAATTTTGGAAAATTAAGAAAGTTGTCTACTGAATAGATTAAACCAACCTCAACTATTTTGCACTCATTTCATACATCTAAATTATTTTACCAGAAGTAAATCAACAGAAAATTGCATAAAAATTATAGGATATATTAAACATCACTAAGAGAGATTTCCACTGCCCTAGATGGTAGTAATCACCTTGCATGGACACAAAATATTGATATTTTACCATGGCTTGAAATCAGAGAGTCTGTGATAAGTATTTCTTGATTTTACCTGACTCTGTGACTTAAAATGTGTGATTATGTGATTTTACCATGGCTTGAAATGCCATGGTAAATTGACTAAGAAAGTGTGTGATGGCTGGCATTATAAGTTGATTATCTCTTATGGGTAAAGCTTTACAACCTCTGTAGAGTGTAAAACTATTCGAATAGCCATCACCATGGTCAAGAGCGGGCAAGGTGCGCTTTCACATGGTAGATTTTTTTGTATTATTGTCAAAACAATAAACCTTTGGGAACCTGGGAGCGGATGTAACTGTCAAGTGTTCTAACGGATGTAGCCAGTTTTGTATTGGGTGGATGTAACCCAAAGATGATGAATCTCAGGGAAAAAAGTGAACCCTAGGACTAGTGTTGGTAGTTCACCTTCACTAGTTCCATAACTACTAGTTTACTATAGTTACTTTCTATCAAGTGTGCTTTGTGAAATTACTATCTGTATTGAAATGTGAAAAGGTGCTTTACGCAAAAGAACTATAATAATCCTTCTTCGTAAGCCTTGCATCTAAATAAAATGCATATGTTTTCCAAGACTTGCGTAGTACTATATGTACTCACCTTGCAATTCACCAATAATTGCAGAGGTCTGTAAAGAAATAGATGGAGACTATGAATTTTACACATGTCAATATGACGAAGTACACCCAGAGTACTAGGACGTGTTTAATCGATTGCAAGTGGGCATATGGATAGGCCATCATTTGGAGTTATCTTCTTCTGTTACAGTTTATTCGAGTTATTTAGCCTGATACGGTGTAACATCCCAAATTTGGAGTTCATTTGAAGCCTTTAAAAATAAAAATAACCATTTTGAAATTTTTATTGTTTAAATTAAAACTTAATTTGAATTTTTAGAAGCCAAAATCACTTAATGTGAATAATCTAAACTTCAATTAAAATCAAAACTATTTTATTTGGGTTCCTTGAGTTCTAGAGTATTTTCTATGACTTTTTTGAGTTTATTTGCTATTTCATTGAGCTCAATTTGATTTAAATCTTTTTTGAAATTCAGAAATCCTTTTAAATTTCCAAATTTCTTCCGGGCCAAATATCTCTTTGTTGGCCCATTTCTTCCCGCGCTTGCTAGTCCTGTTTCCATGCCAGCAGCCCAGTTCAGTCGCCTCGACTGCCATGCGTCGCGTCCATGTTGAGCCGCGTCCTCCTGCACCCCGCTGCCCAGTGGGACACGGCTTCGCTGCTGCATCTGAGTCAAACACGTTGTTGCCACCTTTAAAAGCTTGACGTCCCCTTGGCTTTCACATCATCACGTCGCACCACTAGCCCTAGTCGTCATCCTCGATTTCGTCACCAAGTCAAAGAGAGTGGAGCTTCAAGGTCGCCACCATCGTCGTCGAGTTTCGCTACAGTACGTGGTTCTCGTCCATCACTACCGCCACCATTGGGGTCGAATCGTCTTGATCTACCTCACCCTCCCCTTTGTTTTGCCGGATCATCTCAAGAACCCTATTGCCGTCGAGGACTGAAGCTCGCCGTTAGTCGCCTCCGTTGTCCTCTCGCCTCATTGTCGTCTCCTTTACCCATCTCGCTGCTCCACCGGTAGCGCCATGTTGTCATTCGCCGTCGACCCTCGGTCCCCGAGCACCGCCGCTATTGCTGTCGACGTCAGTTGCCACCTCTGCACACCATGTCGCGTGTTCGTCTGCCTCAATTGCCACCTTAGCCCTAGTTGTCGTGTGTCACTTGTGTCATTGCTTGCGTGGCACAGCCCGAGCCACAATCGTGTGGACTTGGTCCAAGGTGGACCGTGCCACATACATGCGGACCCCACCTGTCAGCCCTATTCCGTGAGCCAGGTGCACTATGCGTCGTAGACATTCTTCCGTGGACCTGGTCTGTAGACCATGGGCCCACATGTCGTTGTAATAAATTTATTTTCCTTTAGAAATTTAATTCTAGCTAAAAAAACCATTTTCTCTTGCTGATGTAGTAATTCGGAATGTCCTTTTGAAAGAAAACTCTATAAATCCAAAATAGTATTTTCTCTCTTTTTCTTAGATTTAAATCTTCCGAGAGCTCATTCTCCTTCGTTCAAACTCCGAATCAGCCCCTTCAAGTTCCTAAATTCATCTAAAATCGAGCTCTTTCTTTTAGAGTTGATTTTGTTATTTTTATTTTATTAGAATTTTATTTTGGATTTATTTGTGTTTCGTTCGTTGTTTCTATCTCGTTTAGACGACTATTTTGAAGGAGCGGGAGCAGGAGCGAGATTTGATGACCAAAGTGTGGTAACTGAGCAAATCCAAGGCAAGCCATAATTCATTGATCATATTGAACCTATATTTTCAAAAGTATCTTATTTTAGATTAAATTGCATGATACTTTGTTGGACCGAAAAGACGACTAGAGGGGGGGGTGAATAGGAGCATATTCACTTTTTCATAAATAATTGATTCAATAAGATTTTACACCAGTAGCTATGGAAGCTATGAAGATTAATATACTAGTACAACGGAAGACTAGTATTGAATCCAATTTAACCCCCTAAGAAAAACCACGAAAACAGCACAAGCTAAAACAAGACTCAGTGCTGGGCGGTTTGACCGCTGGGTCAATGGTGGTCTGACCGCTGCCCCCTGGCGGTCTGACCGCCGGCCTGAAGAACAGATCAAACAGCCCGACAAACGAAGTTGCAAATAGATGTAACTTTTGATCTACAACTCCAAACTCGATGAAACTTGGAACACACCTTCTCTATGATATCAGGAACCTATTCCAATTGAAGATTGTGGAAATTCTTGGAAGAATTATGATCCTTTTCCGTTTGAGAGCAGGATGGTTCAAAACCGAGTGAAAACGAAAACTAGATCCAAAAATTTGCTCGTGGGTGATTGATGATCAAGATGATCCTAGATATGTTCCCACATGTCACAGCAAGCTAGATCACGTGAAGAAATCAAGCAAAAACTCACGGATCAAAGAAAGACTCAAATCATCAAAAAGTCAGAAGGAAAGCAAAGAGACAAAACATTGATCAAACTTTCCTTGGATTGATTTGATATACTTTGGGTTTACAGCCACTCCATCAATGGAGGACAAAGCTCAATCTATGAGCACGAAATCAAATCAAAACTCTCGAGAACCCTAACCTCCACAAAACCTCTCCCTAAGCAAATTAGGGTTTCAAACAATGAAAGAGTTGAAGAGCGGGAGCAGCTACCACCCTCCTCTATTTATAGTGGAGGCTTAGACCTTCTAGAAGTTTGACTCAATTGGGCTCCCGTTAAGGCCCAAAATAAATGGGTCACACACGCACGTATTTTAATGCACCGTCTTTATCGCCTCTTGACCTAATCAGCTTCACCTTGCGCCATCTTGCGCCGTGGGTTGGCCAATAGGTCACCCTTGTCCATCTTGCACCACGCTTGAGTTCATTGACCTCACCCGGCATCGTTGATCGTTCTGGACCTCAGCTCTCCAAACCTAGTCCCGATCATCCTCGCCGTTGACCACCAAGCAACCTGCACAACAATAGACAAGTAAACCGAATCCGGGAATAAGTTCTTCACAACTTGACCCATGTTAGTCAAAACATGCATCATGCAGCACATATGCACTGAAACTCATGACTTTGACCTAACAACCAAACATCGCCACTTCTGAAGACGGCGATCCAAGTAAAACCGGTCGGATCACGCCATGGCGGCTCGATCGCCATATCTGGCGCCGGCCTAACCGCCACCTATTGGTGGTCGAGACCTTGGTTGGGACTTAGCCAAATTTAGCCCACAAATTCCGAAGCCATTGGGATTTTCAAGCGAATAGAACTTTTGACCGAGACTCCAAAATTATGGGACCAAGTGCAATAGAATCTCCTCTCTTGCCTACACCTCTATTTTTGGCCCACTCAAACGCCACTTTTAGATTTGGCCGGTCCGATCACGATATGGCTCGGCCGGATCGCCATCGCTGTAACGGCCGGACCGCCCGAGGTGGCGGTCGGACCGCCCTAGGCCGGGCCGACCGTCGGTTACCGTCGATCGCCACCGGCTCGACAAAGACTAAATATGTGGATTTCATGGGGATATGCTCCGATCTTAGGATGATGTGACAATTGGCAATGGCGTTTACGGTTTGTCGTTTCACGCGTTTTTCGACAAAGTTGCAGAGCTTCTTGCTCGGGCGGTCCGACCGTCCCATATCGGTCGGACCGGCCATCCGGGCGATCGGACCGCGATGACCAAAAGTGTTCAAATCGAGTGGGCCAAAATAGGTGTTGTAGACAAGTAAGGGGATCCCAATGCACTTGGTCTCATGATTTTGGAGCCTCCGTGAAAAGTTCTATTGGTTTAAAGTTTCGAAGGTTTGGATTTTGGGAGCTTGAATTTCGCTAAGTCCTAAGGCGGTCCGACCGCTCACGAGGGAGCGGTCCGACCGCCATGGAAGCGATCGGCCGCTCACCCGAGCGGTCGGGCCGTAACTACTTGAACGTCGGCCAACTTCGTGGCGATGTTGTTTTGTTAGATCAAAGTCATTGGTTTCATGGCATATGATTTGCATGATGCATGTTTTGACTAACATGGGTCAAGTTGTGAAGAACTTGTTCCCGAATACGTGTTTTCTTGTCTGTGGTTGTGCAGGTAGCTTGGTGGTCAACGACGGTCAACGGCGAGGAGAATCGGGACTAGACGTGAAGAGTTGAGGTCCAGAACGATCGACGATGCCGGGTGAGGTCAACGACTCAAGCGTGACACAAGATGGACAAGGGTGACCTATTGGCGAATCCATGACGCATGGTGAAGCGGTTTAGGTCAAAGGTTAAAGACGGCGCTTCGCGAAGCGTGCGTGTGTGACCCATTTGTTAGTGGGCCTTAACGGGAGCCCAATTAAGTCAAACCCTAAGAGTTTTAGGCCTCCACTATAAATAGGAGGAGATGGTGGCTGCACCTTTTTCTCTCTCTCTCGCCTGTTTATGTTTCAAAACCCTAATTGTCTTTAGGGGAGTTGAGGTGGAGGCTAGGGCTTTTCATGGTTTGAGGAGAATTTCGTGATCCTTGATTGTTTACTGATCCATGATGGTGTGGATGTAATCCAGCTTCAATCACGAAATCAATCTATGCAAGGTTTGCTTGAGATAAGTCTCTTTTCGTTCTTGCTTTCAATTTGGTGATTTTAGGGCTTTCTTTGATCCACGAGTTTGTGATTGATTCTTTCATGTGAATTAGCTTGCTGTGATATGTGTGAATCTATCTAGCATCATCTTGATCATCAATCTCTCACGAACAAGCTTTAGGATCAAGTTTTCGTTCTTGCCCTGCTTTAGACCTTCATTAATCAATTGACAATTGCTCAAAATCGTTCCAAGAATTATCATAATATTCGATTGGAATAGGTCCTCAATAGCATATAGAAGGTGTGTGCAAAGTTTCATAAAGATTGGAGTTGAGAATCAAAAGTTTCACCTAATTGCAACTTCGTCATCGGTGATTTTATCATTGTAGATCGGTTACGAGTCGGCGGTCGATCCGCCGTCATCACCGGTCGACCGATTTTGAGCGGTCCGACCGCCAAAGACAACGCCGGTCGATCGCCGACAATCGGTCCGACCGGTTGAGTATAACAGTCGATCGCTTTGTCTTTGTGAGTCTTGGTAATCTTAGTTGATTTTGTTATATTGCTTAGGGTTTAATTGGATTCAATACTAGTCTTCCATTAGATTGTATATTGATCTTCATAGCTTCCTAATAGCTACTGGAGTTAATTTGTATTGAGTTCATAATTTGTGAAAAAGTGAGCGTGCTCCTATTCACCCCCCCTCTAGTCGCCTTTACGGTCCAACAAGTGGTATCAGAGCCCGGTTAGTTCAATCTTGATCTTAACCGGTCCCGAACTTTGGCGATGGATAATTTTCTACTAAACCGCATATCTTGATGGGCACGACTATGCCTATTGGAAGAATCGTATGCGCGTCTTTCTTGAGCGAGGACAAGCTATTTGGGATGTTGTTAGAGCCCATTGGTTATTCTGAAATTGCTACACACTTCGCAATTCTTTTGGCTAACAACAATAAGGCTAAGAATCTTTTATATGGTGCACTTGGTAGACAAGAATATGATAGAATTTGCAATCTTTCAACTGCGCATGAAATTTGGAACACTCTCGAAACATATCATGAGGGTTCGTCCCAAATCAAAAAGGTGCGCCAAACTGCTTACAAGCGTGAGTACAATAAATTCGAGATCGTCTGGAGAGAGCATCGATGACATTTTCATCGCTTTAATAAAGTAATTAATCAAATGAAAGTCGTTGATATTGAATATTCTCAATCTGAAAATGCCACCCATCTCTTGGTGCAATCAACACCAAGGAGTGGGAGATGAAAGCTACTGCTATAGAAGAAAATGTTGATCTTTCAAGTCTTACTTTAGAATTGCTTTATAGTAAACTCAAGACTCATGAAATTAAAAGAGTTGATCATCCTAAGAAAGATAATTTAGCTTTGGTAGCAGATCCTCTCAAAAAGGCTTTTGATGACTCTTGTGAATCTTCTTCTGGATTTTCATTTGCTTGTTTATCCGCTATTCATGAAGAGGAGCTTGAAAGTATTCTCAAAGCAGAGTTAGCTCTTCTAGCTAAGAAATTCACACGGCCTACAATAATGTGAGAAACAAAAGAGAGGTGGTCCCAGAACATGCTATGAATGTGGTGAGCTCAATCATATCCGCAAATTGCCCCAAGTGAAAGGTAAGAGCAATCATAAGGAAGGAAAGCCGACTTGGAAGAAGCCTCCTTTCAACAAATCAAGGTATGAGGCAAATAAGCTTGTGAAGGTCGCTCACGGGTCCTTGCCGCTTTTGAGGATCAATCCTTGAGCGATGTGGATACCGGGGAGTGAGGAGGACAAGGAGGAGGAGATCCTCAAGGTAAAAAGAAAGGAAGGCCAAAGATTTCACCGGCATGTGCTTCATGGTGACAACAGACGACATTGATGATAATGAGGTATCTTTTTCTTATGATGAGCTTTACGCTAAATATGATTCTATAGTTGAGCAATTGCTTAGTCAAGATGAAGCGCTTGAATTTGTTATGACAAAAAATAAGAAATTAGAGTCAAAAATTAGCAAACTGAAAGTAGAGCTTAAAACTGCTAAGACTCTTGAACTCGATGAATGTTTATCTTGTCATGCTATGCATTCGAAATTACCAAGTTACAATCTGCTCATAATATTTGTGTACAACAACTTGAGAATGCTAAATCTGAACTAAATGAAATTAAAAGTGCTCCTTGTGAAAAATGTTTAGAATCTAGTAAATTGATTGCTTTTGATGTTTTTGATTCTAGCCCTTGCACTTCATGCTTAGAAAAGAACGTGAAATCAAAGATATCTTAGAAGTCGCTAGAGTCAAATATGCTAAGCTTAAGGACAATATTGAAAATACTACTTGTGCTTCATGTTCCACTCTTAAGCTTGAAATTGCTTTGTATAAGGAAAATCTATGGATAAAACTTGTGATTCTTGTGTCAACTTGAGAAAAGAAAATGCTTACCTTCATGATACATTAGAGAAATTTTCTAAAGGTAAGAAACAATTAAACATGATTCTTGACAAGTCTAAAACTCCTTATAAGAAGCAAGGTTTAGGATTCAATTCTTTTCAAGACAATTCAAACCCAAAAGTCATTCAAGTCTTGGAAAAGGTTTAATTGAATTCAAAACCCAACTCGCAAAAACATCTTTTAAATCTGCAGGTTTTGCCCAACCTTGTATTAATTCAAATGGTGCTTCTTCTAGTGGTACCAAGTACCATTGCACTTATTGCAAAAAGGTGGACATTTGATTGAATCTCACATGAGGTTGAAAAATGATAGGAAAAATTTTGATAGAATTTCATTCATGCAACCTAGAGCTTCTATGAGACATGGTAACACCGAAAAGAATAAACTCGGATTAGGATTTTTATCTCATGCAAATCATTATGTTTCTAGACATCCTAATTCTAATGTGTATCAGACTGGCGGTCTGACCGCTGGTGCTCACCGGTCTGACCGTTTTGGTCACCGTCCGACCGCCAAAGACAAAGCCTGGTCGATCCGCCCATGGACGATTCAAGTCTCATTTTAATTTGAACATTGCTCATAACCAAATGTTAAATGAAATCAAGGATAGTACTTCGGTTTGTATACTCCTTGCGACGTGTGTCTCAAGATCGATTCCTAAATCTTGTTTATCTAATCCCGATGATTGAGACACATCGTTCTTTTGCTCCTTGATTTTTAGGATTACCGCGAAAGGGAAGAACACGTGGTTCGTTGACTCGGATGTTCACGCCACATGACCGGAACTCAAAATGGTTCACCTCTTTCACGCGAGCAACAGGTGATGACTTCATCACCTTTGGAGATGATACACAAGGGCGAATTGAAGGAACAGGATCAATTAGGGTAAACAACAAATTCATTCTAAAGGATGTCGCTCTTGTGGACAAGCTTAGGTATAATCTCCTTTCTGTTTCTCAGCTTCTTGATGATGGGTATGAGACTGTTTTTAAGAAAAATGCTTGTCGTGTGCTTGATTCTACTGGTGAGCTTGTGTTTGGAATCTCTAGAGTTGGTAGAATTTTTGGAGCTGACTTTTCAGAATCTCTTGCTGGATCTCTTAAATGTTTGCTTACATCTTCTTCTGATTTTTGGCTTTGGCATCGACGTTTGGGGCACATTGGTTTTGATCATTTGACGCGAGTTAGCAACCTTGATCTCATGAGAGGTTTGCCTAAGCTCAAAGCTGTCAAAGATGCTGTATGTGCGCCTTGTAGGCATGGCAAACAAGTTGCTGCCTCACACCCTTCTGTGACTATGGTTATGACTGACGGACCAGGACAGTTGCTTCATATGGATACTGTTGGTCCTGCTAGAGTCCGGTCAGTTGGTGGAAAATGGTATATTCTAGTCATAGTCGATGATCTTTCAAGATATACTTGGGTGTTCTTTCTTACTTCAAAGGATGAAGCTTTTGGTTATTTTCATGATCTTGTTCTTCGTTTGGCTTCTGAGCTTCCTGGTGCTTTGAGAGCGATTCGCAGTGATAATGGCACGGAGTTCAAAATGCTTCTTTTGCTTCTTTTGTGCCGAGCGTGGTATTGAGCATCGCTTCTCCTCTCCACACGTCCCTCAACAAAATGGCGTGGTGGAAAGGAAGAATAGGACCTTAGTCGAAATGGCTAGGACGATGCTAGATGAGTATAGCACACCTAGGAGATTTTGGGCCGAAGCTATTGCTACTGCTTGCCATATTGCCAATCGTGTCTTTTTGAGACCTTCTTTAGGCAAGACTCCTTATGAGCTTCGTTTTGGTAGAAAACCCTCTGTTTCGCATTTTCGAGTTTTTGGATCAAAATGTTTTATTCTTAAGACAGCAATTTAGATAAATTTGAATCAAGAACTTTTGATGGGGTATTTTGGGTTATCCCGCTCATTCGAGGGTTTTGAGTTTTAATATGAGACTAACATTATTCAGAGACTTGTAATGTCACTTTTGATGAGACTAGCCCCAGAGCTAGATCAATTGCTACAGATGATTTACAGTGACAGAGAGTATTTTGTGGAGGAAGATGAGGACGGCTAATGTCATTCCTCATCTGCTGCTGGCTAAGCCCCATATTGATACAAGAACACCTACGTCTACTTCACCTTCGCTGAGGCTCTGTTGCATCATCATCATCGCCAGCACTGCTGAGGTCGAAGAAACGACACCTCACCCGGCGCCCACTTCGCATTCAGAGACGGCATCCTCCGAGCGGATAATAGGTAATCTACATGAGCGAGTCACTCGCTCCAGTATAATGATCCAAATCTCTACTCTCATTCGGCTTTTGTTGCTTCTTTTGAACCCCGCGATATATCACATGCTTTATCCGATTCTAGTGGGTAAATGCCATGCATGAGGAGTTAGAGAATTTTGAAAGAAACAAAGTTTGGAACCTAGTAGAACCTCCTAGTGGTCATAATGTTATAGGAACCCGTTGGGTGTTTAAGAATAAACAAGGTGAGGATGGTTCGTGGTTAGAAATAAGGCCGATTGGTAGCTCGTGGTTTCACCAAGTTGAGGGGTTAGATTTTGATGAGACATTTGCTCTGTTGCTAGACTAGAAGCCATTCGCATTCTCGCTTGCATTTGCTGCATCAAAAGGTTTTAAATTATATCGGATGGATGTTAAAAGTGCCTTTTAAATGGTTTCATAGATGAGGAAGTGTATGTTAAGCAACCCCTGGTTTTGAGGATCCTAAATATCCAAATCGTGTTTTCAAGCTATCTAAAGCATTGTATGGTCTTAAACAAGCCCCTAGAGCACAGTATGATAGACTTAAGACCTTCTTGCTTAAAAATAATTTTGAGATGGGTAAAGTGGATAAAACCCTATTCATTCTTAGACGTGACAATGACTTCACGCTTGCTCAAATTTATGTGGATGATATTATCTTTGGTGGTTCCTCTAATGCTCTTGTTTCGACTTTTACGACACTATGTCCAGGAATTTGAGATGAGTATGATGGGAGAGCTTAATTACTTTTTGGGACTTCAAATCAAGCAATGCAAGGAAGGAACTTTCATCCATCGACGAAGTACACTAAAGATCTTCTCAAACGCTTCAACATGGGTGATTGCAAGCCAATTTCCACTCCCATGGCAACTTCAACTGTTTTGGATCCGATGAGGAAGGAGAAGTCGTGGATCAACGCGAGTACCGCACATGATCGGCTCCTTCTCAGATTTGACGGCCTCGAGACCGGACATTCACTTCACGGTATGCCTTTGTGCAAGATTTCAGCGTCTCAGAACTTCCCATCGCCGTTAAGCGCATATTCGGTATTTACACTCTACCCTCTTATATGGCATTTGGTATTCCCGCTCTTCACTTTGTCCATTAGAGGTTTTTCGATTCGATTTTGCGGTCATCGGTTAGATAGGAAGAGTACCTCGAGCACTGTCACTTTCTAGGCACGTCTCTTGTATCTTGGTCTTCTAGAGCGGTCTTACATTGCACAATCCACTTCTTGAGGCGGAGTATGTTGTTCTTTGCTAGTTCTTTGAGCTAAATTTTGTGGATGACGTCCACTTTGAAAGATTATGGGTTAAACTTTGCTAGTGTTCCTCTTTTCTGTGATAACACTTCGCTATTAATATTGCTAAAAACCCGATTGCAACATTCTAGGACTAAGCACATAGACATTCGCTTTCACTTCCTTAAAGATCATGTTGAAAAAGGTGATATTGTGATGCACTTTGTAGAGTCCGAAGCTCAATTGGCAGATATTCTTACCAAGCCTTTAGATCAAACCAGGTTTGCAACCTTAAGAAGTGAGTTGGGGGTAATTTATCCCTATGGGTTGGTTTGAGGGGGAGTTTGTCCTTTTTCTTATCTTTCCTTGTTCTTTTGATCTTTTATTGTTCTTTTTCTGAACTTAGTGATCTTTTCTGAACTTTTTAGGTTTTTTAATTGCATCTCATTATGTCATATTGCATTCATATGAAAAATACAACAAGTGGTATGAAAAATTCAAAAAAAAAAATGCATTGTAATATAAGATTTTCTGCTTATATTTTAAAATTGATGAAGCTTTGCCTATTACCCTTTAGAGCTTTTGTATTTCAATTCTTGCTCAATGTCATGTCTAGTTCTTTGACTTGCTAGAATTATCATGCTTTTACATGTGTAGCTAAGTCTTTGCTATATGAGCTAGAACCTTTTAAACAACTCAAACTAAGAAATTGCAATTTGTGGATGTTTTAGCGAGTTGCGTAATTAGTGCTCCTCTTGTGACATTGGCCCTGTCAGAATTGCTTTGTTAGCTCTTTGATCTAAAATTGACCATTACTTGAGCTTTTGTGTTCTTGAGATTCTAAAAACTGCTCTTGTGAAAAATGAAAATCAAGATTGTCTTATGCTTAAATTGTGCCAAACTATTCTTACGAGGCGCTTGTCAAATGACATGAACTTGGAGATAGTTTGATGAACGAGACGATCTCATGGGGACCGCTTGTCGAAATGACATGAACCTCAAGATTTGTCGCCCGGTAGAAGCTTAGAAAGAGTTTGTGGATGGCTCCTAGTCCAGGATCTTCTTTACTAAGATATACCTTTAATCAACTTTTGGTGAAGCTTAGGATGAGTTTGTGGATGGCTCCTAGTCCAGGATCTTGTCACTAAGTTAGATCATTAGTCAACTTCAATATTCAATGCAAATGAGAAAAATGTTGACAAATGGGCGTTTACAAAATATTGAGCAAAATGATTCAATACGGACTTGATTGACTCTTCATGTGGTCTTTGTTAGATTTTTGATCTCACTTTGACATTTTGACATGGCCAATTTCACTTTAGGATCCTGTTGATGAACTTGTTTGAATTTGAAGCGTTGCTTAAATTGATAAAATCTAATGCTTTACTTTTGAGCCTTTGTGCTTAGCTTTGCTATATATGTCTTACCATGATCTTGCTAGCGTTGTCGGGCTTGATATCTTTGTTTGTGCAATATTAGAGAAACTACATTGTTCTTTTGGGTAATCTCCAAAGCTTCTTATCAAAAATTGAAAAATACAAAAATTGAAGCCACTCCATTGCACTTCATGCATATTCCTCTTTATGCTTCTTTTGTTTCTGCTTCTTTCTTTATTCTCTATTTGTTATTCTGGATGAGAGGAAGGCGTGATTCCTTGATGAATCCATTGTCAAAGGGAGAAGATGTGTTAAATGAAAAGATATTTCTTTGGGAGAAGATGTGTAATATTTCTTTGCTACTCTTATTTGGAGAAGATGTGTTAATTAGAAGATTGGGGGAGAAGTTTATACAAAGGGGAGAAACTGAAAATTTAAAATTTGATGATCATAGTGAGGGGGAGTTCTTGAGTTGCATTCTTATTGTCTTATTGAATATTCGAACTTGAATTGCATTCTTTTATACTCACAATGATCATAGGTCAATTGAACAATTGTTCTTTCATATGGACCTCATGTGAGAATTTTGACCCTTTTAAAATCAAAGTTTTTATGCTTTCTTTTGCCTTGTCTCACATGCCTATACTATTCTGATGCCAGCTTGGTCATGTTCATTGCTTTTTCTTGCTTATGGACCAAGTTGTGCCTTTGTGCGAAAACTGCGAGTAAACTCGTTTTCAAACCTCTTACTTACATTTTCTGGATAATTGCCAATGTGTTCATCAAGGGGAGATTGTGGATTTCATGGGGATATGCTCCAGATCTTAGGATGATGTGACAATTGGCAATGGCGTTTACGGTTTGTCGTTTCACGCGTTTTGACAAAGTTCGTGCTTCTTTGCTCGAGGCGGTCCGACCGGTCCTTGCCGGCGGTCCGACCGGTCCCATATCGGTCGGACCGCCATCTGAAGCGATCGGACCGGCGATGACCAAAAGTGTTCAAATCGAGTGGGCCAAAAATAGGTGTTGTAGACAAGTAAGGGATCCCAATGCACTTGGTCTCATGATTTTGGAGCCTCGGTGAAAAGTTCTATTGGTTTAAAGTTTCGAAAGGTTTGGATTTTGGGAGCTTGAATTTCGCTAAGTCTAAAGGCGGTCGGCCAAGCTCACGAGGGAGCGGTCCGGCCGGCCATGGGGCGATCGACCGCTCACTGGAGCGGTCGACGCCGAATAACTTGAGCGTCGGCCAACCGTGGCGATGTTGTTTTGTTAGATCAAAGTCATTGGTTTCATGGCATATGATTTGCATGATGCATGTTTTGACTAACATGGGTCAAGTTGTGAAGAACTTGTTCCCGAATCGTGTTTTCTTATGCGTGGTTGTGCGGTAGCTTGGTGGTCAACGACGGTCAGCGGCGAGGAGAATCGGGACTAGACGTGAAGAGTTGAGGTCGAGCGATCGGCGATGCGGGTGAGGTCAACGACTCAAGCGTGACACAAGATGGACAAGGGTGACCTATTGGCGAATCCATGACGCATGGTGAAGCGGTTTAGGTCAAAGGTTAAAGACGGCGCCGCGAAGCGTGCGTGTGTGACCCATTTGTTAGTGGGCCTTAACGGAGCCCAATTAAGTCAAACCCTAAGAGTTTTAGGCCTCCACTATAAATAGGAGGAGATGGTGGTTGCACCTTTTCTCTCTCTCTCGCTTTTATGTTTCAAAACCCTAATTGTCTTTAGGGAGTTGAGGTGGAGGCTAGGGCTTTTCATGGTTTGAGGAGAATTTCGTGATCCTTGATTGTTCTTGATCCATGATGGTGTGGATGTAATCCGACTTCAATCACGAAATCAATCTATGCAAGGTTTGCTTGAGATAAGTCTCTTTTCGTTCTTGCTTTCAATTTGGTGATTTTAGGGCTTTCTTTGATCCACGAGTTTGTGATTGATTCTTTCACGTGAATTAGCTTGTCGTGATATGTGTGAATCTATCTAGCATCATCTTGATCATCAATCTCTCACGAACAAGCTTTAGGATCAAGTTTTCGTTCTTGCCCGTTTAGACCTTACATTAATCAATTGACAATTGCTCAAAATCGTTCCAAGAATTATCATAATATTCGATTGGAATAGGTCCTCAATAGCATATAGAAGGTGTGTGCAAAGTTTCATAAAGATTGGAGTTGAGAATCAAAAGTTTCACCTAATTGCAACCGTCATCGGTGATTTTCTTGTTGTAGATCGGTTACGAGTCGGCCGGTCGGACCGCCGTCATCACCGGTCGACCGATTTTGGAGCGGTCCGACCGCCAAAGACTACGCCGGTCGGACCGCCCGCAATCGGTCCGACCGGTTGAGTATAACGGTCGACCACCTTTGTCTTTGTGAGTCTTGGTAATCTTAGTTGATTTTGTTATATTGCTTAGGGGTTTAATTGGATTCAATACTAGTCTTCCGCTGTACTGGTATATTGATCTTCATAGCTTCCTAATAGCTACTGGAGTTAATTTGTATTGAGTTCATAATTTGTGAAAAAGTGAGCGTGCTCCTATTCACCCCCCCCCTCTAGTCGCCTTTACGGTCCAACAAAATCTTTGCCGAAAATACGTGAAACGACAAACCTTTAACATCATTGCCAATTGTCACATCATCCTAAGATCTGGAGCATATCCCCATGATATCCACATACTTTTACATCAACTACCTTTGGGAGTAATTAATCACCTATTTGTCATTATTTGATTACCTTGAATATTTTGTCATCAGAGGATGGTCATTATTAATTGGACATATTTGAATTACCGACATGGGTTATCGTAGAAATGCTTAGTCATGCTTAGTTACGATGGGCTCATGTCACATGTTCGATAATGATAATTTGACTTAATAATATATGGAATCGTGGTGGGTAGCCAATGTTGTTAAAATTTGTTGTCCCATGGCAGGGGATGTCATTGGTTCTGATTGAACAAAATGGTTTTATGCTCAGGTGAGCGATTGTGCAGTAAAGGGGGTACAGGTAGTAGTTTTTGGGATGAGGTAGACTCGCCTGAGTAATTGTCAAGGACTTAATCTTATATGCTATTGAACTGGGCCATATCGTACAACCACATGTCTAGTATGGGATGGACCTGGCTAACTAATTAGCAATATCTCACTTTAGTTCTGTTGTTGGTGGTGTGAGATACGAGATGGAAGTATACTCACGAGATGGACGTATACTCACAATGACACAAGAAAGGGCCATGTCTGGTCGTGATGACATTCAGTATTGAAACCTTAGTGGGTAGAACTAGGTTAAGGAGGAGTTTTGTAAAAGCTTTGTGATAATCACTTAGTCGCGTACCTACGGAAGTGTATGAATGGACATTATAAGTTGATTTATTTGTTGTTGGTAAAGTTGTACAACCTTTGCAGAGCTAAAACTGTTCAAACAATCATGCCCTTGGTTATGGATAATGCCTGGGGATTTCACCAGGGATAGAGTTTTTATAAAATTTAGTCGGAAGATGAATATGAGGTTCACTTAGTGAATATGATGTTTGCTTGGTGGATGAGATATTCACTTGTTGGTTTGGTTGGGAGGTTAACGGGAAGTTCCCTGGTTGTTTCAAAGAAATTAGTTACTTATTTATTTATTGTCTTTTAAATTATGATTTGCAATCTACTTATTATTTATTTTTTTATTTATTGTCTTTTAAATTATGCTTTGCAATCTACTTACCGCATTTACTGTCAATACCTACTTTCTGCAAAAGAACCATACAGTTGTTCCTTTGATCAAGCCTTACATGAATATTAAATGCATACTATTCCCTATGACTTGCTGATTACTTTATGTACTCACGACTTTAAACATTGCTGTTTAGTTAAAAAAGTCAAGATGCTCAAGAGTTATACGAAGAGGAGTTTCTTCGAAGGCTTTTCGAACTAGGATGCGTTCTCTACTCGATTGCATATGGGTATGTCGAATGATCTCCCGAAGTTTCCTTTACACAGCAAGAGTTTAATTTATATCTTAAGCCCTGCATGGCAAGTTAAATAATCATTGACCATAAGGTTTAGTTATTATTACTATTTACTATTTTACTACCTTTTTAGTTAAATCGTTGAATTGATGATATTTCATTGATGTTTTACTGTGCAAGCTAGCTACTGATCATAGAACTAGTTCACAATACACAGAGGATTTCGGATTTGTAAATCCAGGTTGCGACATAAGGTATTAATTGTAAGCTTTGACCATAGAGCCATTACTCTTTTGTTTAATAATATTCGTTATTTCCTTATACTGAATTAAGATATGCTTGTTTTATCACCAATGTTAAAATTATGTATATTAATTTGATTCTGAACAGATGCAGAAATACACATAGAATTCGGATTCAGAAATCTGATCCCAACAACCGCGGCCGACTAATTACTGGAAGGTGAATGTCGTTGGTGCATTTAATCCAAACTTCCAGACTGGTGCTACCGGTGCTGTGATTGGAAATGAACACGGTGAGTTTGTAGGTGGTGGTGGGAGGTGGTATGACCTAGCGAAGAAGGCGCGTGGTAATGCATCTTGACCCTACCACTGTATGTATGCAAGGAAAGAGGACAGAATATATCATTGACACTTCTTATGGATCAGAGATATGCATGGAACACTACTTTCACATTTTTTGCTTCATGCATGCCTAAAAATCGCTAGTCGCGGGCCTTGCGCGAAATCGCTCCATTATAATTGATTATCCATAGTACCATCTAGGAGCGACGGATGCACATGGGAAACTGTCCCTTTCCCTTTTTTCTGCAAACCGGAGCACGATCTTGTTTTCCCGGAAACTTCGTCACGACTTGAAAGAAACGGAAAAAAGATTGCACTGGGATGCATATTTCTGAGCTCTATTGGTCATCACAGAATTGGCAATAAAATCATGAAGGGCATCCATGTCCTTATCACCCACTGACATATCATTTTCACCGATCGGCACAGTTGATGCCTAATCTTCGTCCTCATAGCACCACCGAAAAAGACGATCATGCAAGGCGCTATCTCGAATAAAGTTACGAAGGCTCGTTCAATCACATTGTGAAGGGAAGAGCGACAATAATTAAACCAAGTCTTCTTTCCTCTTGGTCGTCGACCTTGCTGAAATTCATGGATATGGTACTTTTGGCCTTTTGTGTGGAGCTAGATATCTCTTTCAATTAGGGTACCTCGCGTCGACAAGATAATATTTTTCTACACACATAAGCATGAAGTGTCAAACATTGAATACATAGAATGGCAAAAAAAAAACATGTGATCATAAGTTAGACAAATGAATTACCTTGGATGTGGAAAGTGGGCTGAATACCTTGACAGACTACCATTGAATACGCGAGAATCATGTGTAGATCCAAGCCATGCAGCTACAATGAATGTGAACCTCACGTTGAAGTCACAAATAATCATCACATTCTGTGTAGCATATCCATAGCGACCAATGTGAGTACCCTGGTCCGCCTTAGGCACAACAACAAGTACATGTGTCACATCTATGGTGTGACGTCCCGTTTTCGGACGGCAAATAGTGCCGACCATTTGGTTTTCGATTTTCGTTTGTTTTTCAGTTCGTCGCTTGAATTCTAAAAAAAAAACTCCGAGCTTCCTCTATACTTGGGTTTATGTTTCAAACCTCCATTCAAATTCTGAATTCAAAATTTAAATTTAATTTGCTTGCTTTGGATCTTGGACCACTCTTCCAAAATCTGTCTCTCCTTTGTTTTACTTGGGCCAGCCCTATTCTTTCGGGTTGACTCATTTTTCTCCGGCCCACTTAATTTCTTTTGGCCCGCTTTCTTTCTCCATTTTCCTTCTCCCCCTTCCCGGACCAATTTCTTCCCTGGGCCACCATTTTCTGGCCCAGCTCCTTTCCTACACCCCTACTATTTCCTTCCGTCGGCCGGGCCTTCTCCCCCATTTCCCGGCCTACTATCTTTTTCCCGGCCGGCCCATTCTCTCCCATCCCTCCGACCTGCTCTTCCCGGCCCACCTTCTCCTTTTCCTCCTCCCCGGCCCGACGTTGCCCCGGTCCAGCCGCGTCGCTCGCCCTTTTCTTCCTCTCCCCCTCGGCCGCATCGCATCCTCACACACATATTCCTCTCCTGCCGCCACGCCCACAGCACGTCGCCTCCACCTGCTCCACCGCCATCAACTCCCTCCGTGCCATCCCCTGTAGCACCTACTCCACCTGCGCCGCCATGCCGCCGTGACGACGACGCCGTTCCCTCCGCCCGTGCACACACCTCCGACCGGTCCGAGCGGGGTAGCGGAGCCCCGTCAACGCCTGCGTCGCCGGTCCGTCGAGCTGCGCCTACTCGCGCCCATGCCGCGCCACTCGCCGCGCCATGCCGCCACCTCCACCCGACGTCGGCGACCCGGCTCCACTCCTTCTCCCGGCTATAAATAGCCCGCCTCCGTGCTCTCCTCGCCCGCTCCTCTCCCCGGTAAGTTCCTCCAGTCGATCTTGCTCTTCCCTTCTCCTCCGACCAAGCCCTTCCTCCCCGACCACCCACTCGCCGCCTCGGCCCATTCGCCGCTTGGGCGCCACGGCGACGCCCGTGCCTCCCAGTGCGAGCTTCCGGCGGCGAGGACCCCTGCCGCCGTGCCTCCTCCGCGCGCCCTCGGCTCGGTCGCCCGACCACCTCCGGTGCACCCCCGCCTCCACGAACCGTTTGGTAAGACTCGCCTCCTCCCTTCCTCTCCCCTCCCTCCGGTCCTCGTCGCCATTGTTTGGCTCTAGCGCCCGACCGCCCCCGGTCGCCGTCAGCTCCTCCTCGCCGCCGCTCCTGCCGCACCACCACCTCCCTCAGCTTCCTCTCCTGCCCAGCAACACATTTTGGTTGTCCCCAGTGTCTCCCCGGCCGCCGCTCACCGCTGGCAACCGTCGCCCGAGCACCCCCCCCCCTCACTACTCTGCTTCCCTCCCTGGGTGCGCCCCTCTGTCGGTCCGAAGAATCAGACAACAACAGTAGTGTCTGAGTTGTTTGCCCCTTAATTGCTGATGATTTGCTACCAAATCTTAGTCTTCAGGCCATCTTTTTTGTAAGCTAAAGATGGTGATTGATGGTTTGCTGCTTCACCAAATCAGTGACTGTTGGCAGTAATTGTGTTCTCGCATTTTAAACCCTAGTTGTGATATGACAATTTGAAATCCTGTATAGTAAGCTAGCAATTGAAATCCCTGGAGTAATCTCGCATTTTGATGAAATCTGTGTTTTATTAGCAATTGAAATCGCTGTGTATAATCCGACAACTGAGATTGTGTGTTGATCTGGTATTTGAAATCTGTGAATAATCTGGCCATTAGAAAATCTGTTCTAGATCTGATAATTAATATTGGTGGTGTAATAATATTGATATCTTCCAAATCCGAAGTGGAGTATCCCTGCTTAAGTTCTTGTGACCTTTACCCTCCTTTGTTTTTCCCTTCCGGTAGAGTTTCTCCGCCATTTCTCTTTTCGTTCAACTGGTCATTTTACTTTGTCGAACATCCCCGTGTCGCTCAATCCTTTCTCTCGAGCTCTTCCTCCGCAATCTTATTTCAAGCTCTTGTGTTTTATTTGGTCTTTTGAGTTCTTTTGTATTTAGTTGGTTTCTCGATCGTTGTCGCGCAATTAGAAATCGAAGTACAGAAGAAGCGACAACTCGAGAAGAACAAAGATTCAAGCAAAGACGCTGACCAAGACTTCGAACCCCTGTCCGAGCATGCTTTGAGTAAGATCAAGACCGTGGTAAACTAGCACAGGCGAGTCAATACTTTGATCATGTTGAACCTACATTTTATGCAAGTTATGTTCTTTAAAAATATCAAATTGCATGCTCTAATTTCCTATGCAAATGTATGTTAAAAACCCTAAAGTAGTTAAATGCCTATTTGATGATTAAATAATTATTCCATTTCCTTCATAATTGAATTCACAAATCCTTGTCACCCTAGTAATTATATGGTAACCTACTAGTTATGGGTCATACTTAAACGCCATGCTAGTCTTGTTTAAGTACCGGGGTATTTGTCGACGATCAAATCACCGAACTTACAAATATATAAAAGACAGAGGAAAAAATGACACATATCTCCGGGAAAGGAATGAGGCTGCTCTTTATTGCTGTGAACTAGCTATTACAAGGAGTGTCTGTAATCTAGACTAAAGGCTAATTCTCCTAACACTGGAGCGCAATGCTTGCTACGACTTTGCAATCTAATCGACTGGTTATCTTCTGAGAGTGATTCCCAATAGATCCTATCTATCCCGGTCCCCCCTTCTCCTTCCGTCGTCCTCCTTATGTAGTTGATGAAGCGTTGGCAGTTACCCATTGGAGAGACGCCTGTAGAGAAGTGATGCGTCTGATCGGAGAGAGACGAAAGTTGACAAGGTATCAACTGATGTGCGGTTATATGTCAATGAATTATTTAACCGTATTCTAGTGTCTTAGAGTTACATAGCATTGTGTAGTATGGAATATACTGCACATGTTCCATTCGTCACACGATAGAGGATATACCTGGACTCAGATCCAGATACCAGTTCAAAGTCTTGTGAGTATTTGACTGGTCAGAGACCAGGTTAGGAACCTTGTCCGACCAGGTTATGTATTATGTAACCTCTGGAAACCTTACGACCAGTGAGATCGTTAGCCTTAGGGGTTACGACCATGAAGACGTATGGCCTCTATGTATTAAATAATAAATAGATAGCCTAACGAAAAGACTAGTTTACCTCTGATCTTAGCGGTTACTACCGCCGAAAAGGCCAGAGGGCGGTCCGACCGGCCAGTGGCAGTCCGACCGGCCATAGCGGCGGTCGGACCGGCCAAATACAAAATATGATTTTTAGGGCTGGGCCAAAAATAGAGGTTGTAGGTAAGAGAGATGATTCTATTGCACTTGGTCTCATAATTTTTAGAGTCTCTAGTCAAAAGTTCTATTCATTTAAAAATTCCAGTAGGTTTCGGATTTTCAGGGGCTAAATTTGTCTAAGTCCCAACTGGCGGTCAGACCGGCCAGGGTGAGCGGTTAGAACGGCCATGCTGGTGGTCTGACCGGTTTTCACTTGGATCGTCGTCCTTCGTGGCGGCGATGTTTGGTTGTTAGGTCAAAGTCATGAGTTTCAGTGCATATGTGTTGTATGATGCATGTTTTGACTAACATGGGTCAAGTTGTGAAGAACTTGTTCCCGGAGTCAATTTGCTTGTCTATTCTTGTGCAGGTTGCTTGGTGGTCAACGACGGTCAACGGCGAGGATGATCGGGAGTAGGCTTGGAGAGCTGAGGTCCAGAACGATCGACGATGTCGGGTGAGGTCAATGAAATCAAGTGTGATGCAAGATGGACAAGGGTGACCTTTTGCTAACCTGTGGCGCAAGATGGCGCAAGGTGAAGCTGATTATGTCAAGAGGCGATAAAGACGATGCTTTAAAATACGTGCGTGTGTGACCCGTTTGTTTTGGACCTTAACGGGAGCCCAATTGAGTCAAACTTTTAAAAGGTCTAAGCCTCCACTATAAATAGAGGAGGGAGGTGGCTGCACCCCCCTCAACCCTTTTATTGTTTTAAAACCCTAATTTGCTTAGAGAGAGGTTTTGTGGAGGTTAGGGTTCCAGAGAGTTTTGATTTGATTTTCGTGCTCTTGGATTGAGCATTGTCCTCCATTGATGGAGTGACTGTAAACCCAAATCATAACAAATCAATCTAAGGAAAGTTTGAACAAAGTTTCTTCTCTTTGTTTTCCTTCTCTCTATTTGATGATTTTGAGTCTTTCTTTGATCCGTAAGTTTTTGCTTGATTTCTTCACATGATCTAGCTTGCTGTGACATGTGGTAACATATCTAGGATCATCTTAATAATTAATCACCCACGAGCAAGATTTTGGATCTAGTTTTTATTTTGACTTGGTTTTGAACCATCCTTGTCTCAAATGGAAAAGGATCATAATTCTTCCAAGAATTTTAACAATCTTCGATAGGAATAGGTTCCTAACATCATAGAGAAGGTGTGTTCCAAGTTTTATCGAGTTTGGAGTTGTAGATCAAAAGTTACTCTATTTGCAACTTCGTTTTTCGGGCTGTTTGATCTGTTCATCAGGCCGGCGTTAGACCGCGCAAGGTCACCGGTCCGACCGCCAGGGGTGAGCAGTCCGACCGCCATTGACCTAGCGGTCAGACCGCCCAACACTTCGTTTTTTAGCTTGTGTTGATTTTCATGGTTTTGCTTCGGGGGTTAAATTGGATTCAATACTAGTCTTCCGCTGTACTGGTATATTGATCTTCATAGCTTCCATAGCTATTGGAGTAAAATCTTATTGAATCTATTATTTGTGAAAAAGTGAGCGTGCTCCTATTCACCCCCTCTAGTCGCCTTTTCGGTCCAACACTTCCGATCGGTGATTACCTAAAAATCCTCTTTGATATGTAGTCGGTTGGTCTGAGAATTGATGAGGCCACTTAAACTTGTGAGCCAATTGACGAACCGACCAGTCTTACGATCACTAGGGATCGTGATCGTGTAGTGGTAGGTAACCGAAGGAAGTACTTTTTGTTTAGATGAAAATATATATTCATCACCTGACTAATTTTGTTTCTTAATCCAGGCAGTAATCGTTGAGTCCCATATAGTTGCTCAAGAATTGCCAACAGCTGTTGAGCCAACTGCTTTGGTGACCAACGAACCTACACCTTATGATCCAACGATCAGGGATTTTACTCTCGACCAGTTGGTCGAAAGTATTTCATCTGATCTTCCATTGGAGCATGTAGATGTTGTAACCAACCCTACCAGTTCAAAACTGGTAAAATTGGTTGAAAAGAAAAGAAAAACAAGCGCTACGGACTTCAAACTAGAGCGCTACAGAGTCAAGATAAAGATGATGACCAGGTATGTTAAAAATGAAATAATCATATGAATGCATACCTTTTATATTCTTGGTGAACTTGAACTCTGAACTTCCTTTCTTTCGTGCAGATCTACTGGAGTTCCAGTTGTTTCCGACCAGGTTATTCCAGCAGGTCAGGTGATCGAGGGCACCTCCGACCAAGGCTTTTCTTAGGTAAGAAATCCTAAGGAGGAAGTGGTTAGTGGAGCCCCCGAGCCTGCTTCAGTACCGGAATCTGGTTTGGATCATGTGGTGATTGTTACTCCATCAGCGGAGGTAGGCATTTATGCAGATCCACAACAAATTCCGATCTCTGCAAGCAACTCCTCCCAGAATAACAAGTTTCCTTTCTCTCCTCGATTTATCGAGGATAAGGAGCTTGATGAAACGTGGAGGAGAATGTCAGATCGTCTTGCAAAGGCGAATCCTGATAAAATTTTTGCCGATTACAATGACGTGGAAATTCGAGTAAGTGTCTTCAACCATTCTTATAGTTCTCTTTGAAGTTTATTAGAAACTTGAAGAAGAAATGCTATCTATGTAGCATATGGTTGAAAACTTTGCTGCGATCGGAGGCCTGACCGAGCGAATAAAACACCTAGAGCAGAAACACTCCGAATTAGAGAGTAAACACTTCTCCACTTAACTCTTTCTTCTTTATGTCTCTGTTTTTCTTTTTTAATTATTCTCCTTTATCATATTTGATAGATTTGGAGAAAATAAAAGAAGAAGCTATGGCTGAAAAGGCCAGAAGACTAAAGCTTGAAGAAGAGAATCAAGCTAAAAACCGGTCGATCGAAGACTTGACGACCAAAAATAAAGTAATCTTGGAAAATTACAAGAAGAAGGCCGAAGGTAATTAGTCGTAAACTCTACCTAATATCTCCTCTAATACTTCTTGCCTAATACTTGTTTTACTTATACAGAACAAAATCAAGCATTAACCAAAGCAAATAAAGCTTTGGAATTTGAGCAAGACAAGGGTGCAGCAGTCATGCTTAATCTCGACTTAAAGATCACTACACTTAATAAAATGATCATTGATATGGGATCAGGATCGAAGCTGCCCTCCTTGAGTGATCCAATGGAAAAGGTAAATTACCTTGGCCACCTTTTGGAGGACCTTAAGGGCTTGCTCAAGACTACAAGAGAGAATTATGTCCGATCCGTAAAAGAATCCATTACTAGTGGAGTTAGTCTTGCTTTGGTAAAACTGAAAGCGTCCGACCCCTCTACTAATCTTCAAGCGATTCAAGAAGATTTCAACTGCTTGCCTGAGGAGGCGACCAAGTTTTTCAAGGAAGTAAAACTTCTTGGGGACAATGTTGCAGAAGAAATGGAGGTCAGATCTCCATCAAGCAGTGATTAGATGGACAATATCTAGTAGTAAGAAACCTGGAAAAAGAGAGTATGCAAAATGTGTAAAACTTACCTCTCTCTTATCAATGATGTGGCAATTTTTTGTTCATCCGGTCGACTTATGGATATTCATATATTACCTAGCCCTCGACTGTTTTAAAGTAGAAGAACTTTACTATACAAGCAGTAGGCCAAGAATATGAACTTAAGTTTCAACTATTTTTTGAAAGTTTGTACCGATCGTTGAAAAACTGATCGTGATAGTACTAGAAAAACTTTTTTGGTCGGAACCTGTGCTAGGTTTCGACTAGTTGTAAATCTGTTTTTCGTAATCAAAGTACTTACTAAGACAATATATGGTCGGAAGAAAAAAGGACTTTCCTTGATAAGAGAAAAATTATATGCAAAAACAGACAAAAGATAAGCGGTTTTATTTCTATGTAGTACTCAACGCTGGTCGGAATGAACCGCTAAGAAATGAAGATATAATGTGTATCTCGCAATACGTGCTCATGCTCTAGTCCGACTGGCTGCGCGGATCGTAGGAAAAGGACTATCTCTAGGAAGCTCCTTCCAGTGGGCGGGACCACGTGCGAAAAAGGAGACACTTCGACTAGGAGATTTTCTGTGTCCCGACCAGTAGCCAAATAAGAGTAGAACAGAATTTTGAAAATAAAAATATAATCTTCATAATCTTGAGCACGTGAACCGCGTCGACCAGATTTGGGTACCATCATATAAATAACACCACTTACTTCTTTGAATTTAACTAACAATTATTAAATTTAAAGTAAATGAAATGAAAAAGAGACGTAAAACTTACGCAATTGATCAATATTCCAAGAGTTGGACACAACTCTGCCGTCGGACATGGCTAATCGTACAGAGCCTGGTCGGGTGACTTCGACCACAGTATAAGGACATTCCTACTTGGGAGAAAGTTTATTGCGATTAACTTGGCTCTGAATTTTTCTGAGAACCAGATCACCTACAGCTAGGCTGCGAGGCTGCACCTTACGGTTGTGGTACCTTCGCATGGCTTGTTGATAGATTGCCGAACTTATCAAGGCTTGGTTTCGTCGTTCTTCAAGGAAATTGATATCGTCGAGACGTCGTTCCTCCTGATTGTTTACATTAAAACAATCAGTACGAGCAGAGCCTATTTTTAATTCTAGAAGAAGCATGACTTCGGCTCCATAGAATAAAAAGAATGGTGTTTCGCCGATCGCACGATCTGGTCGTGGTTCGAACAGCCCATAAGACAGAAGGAAGTTCTTGAACCCAAGCTCCTGACCGCTTTATTAGCTGGTTGAACACTCGATGTTTGACCCCCTGAATTATGATACCATTGGCGCACTCAACTGCCCCATTGCTCTGTGGATGAGCAACATAGGCGAAATGGACTTTTATTCCAAGCTCATCGCATAATTTCTGGAAACTGCTGCTTGAAAATTGAGTATCGTTATCTGTGATTATACGACTGGGTACACCAAATAGCGTAATCACATTTTTTTGTCAGAAATCTCTTAGCAGCCTTAGTTGTAGTTTTAACAATTGGCTTGGCTTCAATCCATTTTATAAATGTGTCAATCATGACGAAAATGAATTCAAAGCCCCCCGGGTGCTCTTGGGAATGGCCCCAGAATGTCTAGTCCCAGGTTGCAAAAGGCCAGGAAACATGAATTGTTTGCAAAGCTTGTGCCGGCTGATGTACTTGTCCGCTATGAAACTGACATTGTACGCACTTCATCGTGAGCTCTTTTGCATCATGAAGGGCAGTTGGCCAATAGTATACTTGCCTGAAGGCTTTACCGACCAATGTTCTGTACGAATGATGTGCTCCTCAGACTCCTCCCTGAATTTTGGTTAGCAACTTAATGCCATCCGAGCGAGATATGCATCTCATCAACACTCCATGAGATCCTCATTTATACAAGGTACGTTCGATTAGAGTGTATGATTTGGCTTTTCGTGCTATACGATCGGCCTCTACATCATCTTCCAGAATTAGGTCATGCTGAAGATAATTGTAGATCGATGTCATCCAATCTCTACCCTGATCGTCACCGATCTATGGAGCATCTATATTATCAGAATCAATAGGAATGACCTAATGTTTATCATTGATATTCTCGGAATGCTCGACCACCGAGGGTGAATCGAGTTGCTCGAGAAAAACTCTGGGCGGGACAGTTGACCTCGTGGAGGCCATCAGTGCCAACTGGTCTGCTAGAAAGTTTTCCCTTCTAGGAATGTGTTGTATCTGAAAACCAAAGAAATGCCTTTTGAGTTTTCGTACTTCCGCCAGATAAGACGACATCTTGGTACTTGAGCATTAATGCTCTTTCCCTACTTGATTCGCTACTAGTTGAGAATCGCCCTTCATTAGCAATTTGCGAATGCCGAGCGAATGAGCTGCTCGAAGTCCTGCCAGTAAACCTTTATATTCCGCCACATTGTTTGTAGCGGGAAAGTTAAACTGGATGGCGTACTTAATGTGTTCGCTAGTAGGGGATATCAAGACGACTCCAGCCCCCGATCCCTTAAGCACCAAAGAACCGTCAAAGTACGTTACCCACTCATCATGGCGCTCGTACTCTGGTCCCTACTTAGATTCAGGGTTTGTCCATTCGACAATGAATTCTGCTATTGCGTGAGACTTTATTGTTGTTCGTGAGATGAAATGGAGATCGAACGTCCCTAGTTCAACCGCCCATTTTGCTATTCGTCCTGATGATTCCATATTTCCAAGGACTTGACCAAGGGGATACCCGGTGGGTACGACCACTTTGTGGGCTTGAAAGTAATGCCTTAGTTTCCTTGAAGCCATTAGGAGACCATAAAGCAGTTTTTGTACCTGTGGATATATTTCTTTTGGTCCATGTAAGACTTCGCTTATATAATACACTAGTCGTTGAAACGTTTTCACTTTCTACGACAAGTACACCGCTGACAGTTTCCGGTGTTGCAGCCACATAAATCAACAATGTTTCTTCCAGTCTCGGAGGGACTAAGACCAGGGCACTCGTAAGGTACTCTTTGAGCTTTTCAAAGGCACCATTGGCCTCCTTTGTCCATTTGAAACTTTCGTTTTTCCGAATAAGCCTAAAGAAAGGTAACCCTTTTTTACCTAACCTAGCTATGAAACGGCTTAGCACTGCCATACAGCCAGTTAGGTTTTGGACTTCTTTCTTTGTGGTCGTAGGGCGCATCTGGTTGATGTCCGATATCTTCGTAGGATTTGCTTCGATACCTCTAGCCGAAACTAGGAAACCGAGAAGCTTTCCAGCGGAAACTCCGAACACACATTTCTCCGGATTCAACTTGTGGTTATACCTTCTCAAGTTGTTAAAAGTCTCTTGTAAGTCAAGAATGTGATCGCCAGCGTTGATACTCTTCACAACTAAATCATCAACATAGGCTTCTAGATTCTGACCTATCTGTGGGCTAAAGGTTTTCTGCATCAATCTTTGAAAAGTTGCACCAACATTTTTGAGACCAAAAGGCATCTTAACATAATAGTATGTACCATATGGAGTGATGAAGGAAGTTTTCTCTTCATCTTCTTTACTCATGTTAATCTGGTGGTATCCTGAATATGCATCTAAAAAACTTAATAATTCACACCCGGAGGTGGAATATACAAGTTGATCAATGCGGGGAAGAGGAAAGTCATCCTTCGGACATGCTTTATTTAGATCTGTGAAGTCTATACACATTCACCATTTTCCATTATTTTTTCTAACCATTACAGGGTTGGTGAGCCATTGAGGGTGATGGACTTCACGAATAAATCCAGCCTTGAGAAGTTTTTCAACCTCCGACTGGATCGCTTCTTTTCGATCAGGCGCAAAACGTCTTAACTTCTGTTTGACTGGTTTCTTGTTAGGCTGGGGAGCTAGCCTGTGCTCAATCACCTCCCTGGGGACTCCAGGCATGTTGAACGTCTACCAAGTGAGTACGTCTTGGTTTGCTCAGAGGAAGGAGACGAGCGACTCTTCCTATTTTTTAAGTTGAGTCCTTCTCCGACCAGCACATTTGAGATAGACCTGTCAGTGTCTCCTGACTTGACGTTTCCCGGAGGAACGCCTTTGTCGAGAAATACTTCTTTTGTCTGGTCGGATGGCTTGGGTGTCACCCTTGGTGCAGGCGTTTGACTGCATTGCGCTTAGTCGATGTTTTTGGTCGGGTTCATCGACCAGTTCTAAAGACCTTCGGTCGCATGCATAAGCCATTTTCTGATCTTCTCGAACCATGATGAAACCTTTTGGTACTGTTATCTTTAAACTTTGATAACCGTAATGCGTAGCTATCAGAAATTTTGTTAGAGCCGGAAGACCAAGGATGCCGTTATATGTTGTTTCAAAATCAACCACGTCAAACGAAACCTTTTCTGTTCGGAAGTTGTCAGGGATTTTGAACGTAACTGGTAAGGAAACTTGTCCGATCGGTTTGGCGGTAGAATCAGGGACTATGCCGTGGAAGACATATTTTACCGGTTTCACCTTGGATCTAGGACCCTGCATTTCTTCCAATACTCCCAAAAATAAAATATTTAAAGAACTACCACCATCTATCAAGACTCGATTAACCTTGCAATTATTAATAGTAGCTTCAACTATAATAGAAAACCTACCCGGTCGAGTCGACGGAATGGGGCAGTCTTCTTTGGCGAAGGAGATTACCGTGTCTGACCACCTTGATGGTTTGATGGCGATCGAAAACTCCGCAAGGTTGACCTCCCACTCCATGGCCTTCAGATGACGCCGTGAGTCGTACGACGAAGATCCCCCAAAGATCATGCAGACCGTATGTTGAGGTTCTTGGTACTCCATCTCTTCATCGCCATCCTTATCCTTCTTGGAGCTTGTTTTCCCTAATTCCTGTATTGAGGGAAGATGGCCTTTACCTGCATAGTAATCATCTAACTTCTTTTGCCAAGCACGGCAGGTGCGTAAATCATGCCCTACCTGTTGATGAAGTGGGCACCACTTCTTATTCTTCTTAAACATATCGGTCGTAATTTTTGCCTTGCCTCGATCGGTATTGTCTTTCTTACCTTTGGTAATCTTATATGGGACCGCTAGGACTTCATTATCGTCTGTCTTGCGGTGTTTCTTCTTCTTGAGAACCTTTTAAAGCTTTTTTTTTCTGGCTTCTCTGAGCCAGGCCGAGGGGTTTTTTCTTTTTGATCAGTGACTTCACTCCATTCAACCGCTTCACTAGCAGCTGCGTAGCTATCAGCTATGTCAAAAAGCTCGGCGGTTGTTCGTGGAGGGTTCATGGTAATATCCTCTGTAAATCGCCGATTCCTCAAACCTACCTTGAAAGCTTGAATTACAGAAGACTCTGCAATATCCAGTATCGAGTTACGAACCTGGCTAAACCTCTTGATATATTGACGAAGAGTCTCTTTTGGGTTTTGTTGGATCTGATGGAGGTCATCCTCCTTTCCAGGGCGGTCGTACGTACCCTGGAAATTTATGATCAAAAGATCGTAGAGTTGTTCCCAAGTGTAGATTGATCCGACCGACTGGTTAAGCAACCAGAACCGGGCAGATCCCTCCAGTACCATAGGTAAGTAGTTGGCCGTTATATTTTCATCACCACCAGTAGCTCTGATGGCAGTAGTATAAATCTAAAGAAATTCCAACGGGTTCTGGGACCCATTGAACCTATCCATGTTGGCCGGTCGGAACTTATTAGGCCAACGCACGGCCTGGAGCCCTGCGGAGAAGGCTCGACAGCCTGTGACTGACTCATGGCGCCTTCTTTGAAAAGGTGCCGGATTGTAATCGGTCGGAGACCGGTTTCTTATATTAGAAAATCGGGGCTCCAGTGTTTCGATCTGATCATGGGTGTTAAGATGACGCCCTTGATCACCTGCTAGGCCTAGACGATGTCGCAGATCATCGGGGCCAAGCGAATAATCCTCTCGACGAGGGGAAGACGTGGTTGTTTGAAATAACCTCCTTCCTTCATGACTTTTTGGTCGAAATCGTTGAGGGGGTCTTGGTACCGATCGATTCCCAACATACCTATGCTGCCCTCTGCTGAGGGAGGAACGTTGGGACGAAGTCATAGTTTGACTTTGTGATGTCCTATGTTCCCGATACACTTCCGTACGTTGCACGGTCTGTTGAAGGATTTACGATACCTGTCCCATCAATTGGACAAAACCTGGAGCTCCTGCCATAGCAGGATCAGTGTTATTTAGAATATTCTGAATGTGCTGCAGGTTTTGTACCGTCACTGAATGTCTCAGAGGATTCATTGAGGTTGTTGGCGCTAGTAGATCTGAACCTTCTCTTGACCTTGCGCCTGGTCCCCTCCGACCCATCATCCTTGGTGGGGCAGAAACAGACGTATTAACTGATGGACGTCCATCAGTTCTGTTGTCTCTGGTAATTGGTGCTTGAGCCCGTGCCATTTCCATCAGTATATGGTGGCGAGGCAGTGTGTGTGAAAGATCTAGACCCGCCATTATGAGTTAATGGAGTGTTTTGGTGATTAATAATAAATCTAATTGTGAGACTAACTCTCTTGTTTAGTATTATCATGTGTAGTCTCATTTGAATATAAAGGTAAAATTCAACGAGGTATGCATTCGACTCATACTCTTATATAATGTTGCATTCCTCGTATCCAAAATATAGGAAGAACTCCACCATAAGTATATCTTGAATATGTGCATATGTTTTCTTTACACATACGTGTATACACACATTTAGGGGGAGCTCATTCTATATTTTATGGTTTCACAAGTATTGATCCATATTTCGTTTTCCACATATATTTGGGATCTTTACTTTGAAACATATCTGTTTGAGTATATAGAACTTGTGTAGTTTTTGTATACTCATGTTTTGAGTAGATAGAACTTGTGTAGTTCTTACATACTCATGTCGTGGGTATATGTAACTTGTGTAGTTCATATATATTCACGTTGTGTTACCTTTATCTAAATTCAATTTATGTGTAATTGAAGTGGTTATCATTAATCACCAATAAGGGAAAGATTGATGTATCTTGTCTCACCATTATGTGATAATGGTTTGTTGTGGTAACTAATGGTAATCACATTGTGGAACTAACATTTTCCATGAGTTGGATGAATAGATTATGTTCCAGGATGATGAAGACTTGGGATGATAATGAGTTGATCATCAAGTAAAGAGCTTGGTGTAAAGGATGCATCATGAGTTATCAAGAAGAGATGATCATGAGTTGATCGTCAAGACAAGAGAAGACCCATCATGTGTTGATGGAGGTCAAGCAAAGGATCATCATGTGTTGATGATTATCAAGTTAATGATCCGAACTTGAAGTGATGATGTGTGTCATCAAGCTTCAAGAAGATGCAAGGCAAAGGTATGACTAGCTAGGGCTAAGGATGTGTTCCTAGTCTTTTACCTGTCTTGGTGTTTGGTTGGAAGACCGGATTGCTAGTATAGGTTGCCGTACTATTAAGAGGGGTCTTAACTAGTAGTTTGAGTTAGTCATGTATTGATAGCTCATTGTGGTTGCCTAGCTCATCTAGGCATGATGCTATTTATTTGCGAATGTGTTTTGCAAATAGTCGAGGCTCATGCATAACCCTTGTAGCATGTGACTTAAGTTTGCAAATGTATTTTGTAAATGGTGTAAGTCCATGTACCTTATTCCTTGTGATGAGTATTCTAAAATATTGGCAAATGTGTTTTGCAACTAGCTGAGAATATCATCTTTGAAACCTTGTTGGTATTGCACACAAATAGGCGAATATGTTTCGCCATTTGAAGTGAAACCAATATGTTTGGCTCTGTAGCCTGGCAGTCTGACCGCCAGGGGTCACCGGTCTGACCGGTGGCCAATCGGTCGAATCGGCCATCTGTTGGCGGTCGGACCTATTTGCCTTTGAGTTGATTCTCTGTCCGGAAGTTCTGCCTTTGTGAAAACGGAACTTCCGATGTGAGAAAGTTCCGGGGTTCGTGCGTAACATTTATTCCAGAGAGCTCCCTTTGTGGGACTTAGCCGATTTTGCCTCGGGCGGTCGGACCGGCCAGCCTTGGCGGTCTGACCGATTTGGTGGCGGTCAGACTGGCCATTAGTTGGCGGTCCGACCGGTCGAAGGCCCAACGGCTAGTTTTATAGCCGTTGGGGACACGGGCGGTCCGACCGACCATTAGTTGGCGGTCAGACCGGCCCTGTGCTGATTCAAGAGAATCTTCTCCCAACGGCTAGTTTTCGTGTGTTGGCTATATATATCCACCTTGGCCGGTTGGGAATGCTTACTGGTGCTATTGTGAACCGCTATTGAGCCTCTTGAGCTAAGAGCAAGCCTCTCATTCTATTTTGTGCATGTGTTGCACTTAGTGCGATTTGAGAGCAAACTCTAAGTGCATGTGTTGCCTTAGGTAGTGGATTGTGTATCCACTTGAGCTTTGACACTTGATTAGTTCAAGTGATCGTTGAGTCTTGTTACTCTTGGTGTTTGCTGCCACCTAGACGGCGTGGAGGCGTCGTGCCCGGTGATCTTCTCAAGAAGCTTGTGAGAAGGCCCGGCGTGTTGTGAGTGGTTTGGTGCTCGCCATCTCCGGAGTGGAGGAAGAGAAACCCTAGTGGAGCAAGGTGTTGGTTCGGTTTGGAACCGGTCCAAGTGGTTGGACTTACCTCGGAGGTGTTGGCTTAATAAGTGGAGTCGGTCCAACGTTGTTGGGCTTACCTCAACGTGGATTAGGGGAGACAAGCAAGTCTCCGAACACCACGGTAAAATATAATCGTGTCATCTTGTTTTACTTGTTCTTTACTTTGAGTAATTTACATTACATGCTTTAATTGCTTACATATCTTCGTATGATTGCTCTCTTGTATTGTTGGTGTACTTAGGGAAGCCTAGTTGATTAAGATTTTAATTGTGCAAAACTAATTTGTTATTAGCTTCCACATTATATATTGGTTTTAGCGCCAAAGATTTTTAAAACCGCCTATTCACCCCCCTCTAGTCGGCCACCTCGATCTTACAGTGTGCAGGACCGTACACGGCATTACGATCAGAATTTTCGATCGAATTGACCTTGTGTTTCCAGCAGCGATCTTCCGGAGAACTTCCACTGTAACCAGTGGAGAGCTTCTCAGTGCTTCTACCAGAGACTTCCACAACGGAGATCGGTCGGAGATGAGCACCTCCTGAGGTCTTCGTGGCGAACTCAGCCTGATCCTGCGGGTTGCTGATCATATGCTAAGCCTTATCGTTCCCACTCGGCCTATAACCGGTAAGAGTTTCATCGATATTGTTACCAGATGTCGGTTGGCTCCTGGAATTTCTAGAAGCCGTTGGTGAGTACCTGTCAGCCATGATTGTGTCGAGAATGTATGGATTCTCGGATTGTTGGGCTGCAGATTTATCACCTTTTTCGCCAGTCGGAAGGACCGGGCTTGGAGAGAGTTTCGGACGCTCCGAGCTGGTCGGAGAGTCTTGTCCCTCGGAAGGTACCACTTGTCGCAGTGGTGCATCTTCATCCATCCGCTCGACCTCGCTGTTGTCAGCGACCCGCGAACCGGCGGATGAGGAAAATAATAACGCCCAATTCTCTTGCATGGCCTGAATGCAGGCTTCCATATCGAGATTGGAGTAGTCATCCAAATCGAACCAGTTCTCCTCGTCCCAAGTTCTACTCGTCCCAAGTTCCTGCCATAGTCGCATGAACGATTATGAAGGGTGAGCGAGGATTTGACGAGCGAAGAACTTCTTCAGGAGAATTGCGCCTTCTTCCCCACGGACGACGCCAGCTGTCGACGATCAAATCACCGAACTTACAAATATATAAAAGACAGAGGAAAAATGACACGTATCTCTTGGAAATGAATGAGGCTGCTCTTTATTGCTGTGAACTGGCTATTACAAGGAGTGCCTGTAATCTAGACTAAAGGCTAATTCTCCTAACACTGGAGCGCAATGCTTGCTACGACTTTGCAATCTAATCGACTGGTTATCTTCTGAGAGTCATTCCCAATCGATCCTATCTATCCCGGTCTCCTCTTCTCCTTTCGCGGTCATCCTTATGTAGTTGATGAAGCGTTGGCAGTTACCCCTTGGAGAGACGCCTGTTGAGAAGTGACGCGTCTGATCGGAGAGATACGGCAGTTGACAAGGCATCAACTGTTGTGCGATTATATGTCAGTGAGACATTTAACCGTATTCCAGTGTCTTAGAGTTACATAGCGTCGCGTGGTATGGAATATACAGCACATGTTCCATTCGTCCCACGGTAGAGGATATACCTGGGCTCAGATCTAGATACCAGTTCAAAGTCTTGTGAGTATTTGACTGGTCGGAGACTAAGTTAGGAACCTTGTCTGACCATGTTATGTATTATGTAACCTCTAGAAACCTTACGACCAGTGAGGTCGTTAGCCTTTGGGGTTACGTCCATGAAGATGTATGGTCTCTATCCATGAAGATGCTCGGCTATGCGGCAGCAGGGAGTTGGCCGTGGGCGCAGAGCGCGTGCGGCCAGTATGGCTAACTTTTCACGCGCAAAGCGGCACTTCGGCTCGTGGCGACCTTCAGAAGCGTAGAAGCAGCGGCGACCACCACGCGGCAGTGGATTCGCTTCGGCAACCGCTTCTCGGCGCTTCCACGCGAGCAGGAAGGAGGTGCGAGCGACTCAAGCGCTTCAATGGCAGAGAGAAATTGGTGGCGGCTTGGATGGAAAGAAAAAAAAAAGAAAATGGCTAGGGTTTCTAGAGTTCCCACGATCTATTTATATAGTTCTTAAAAACTCTGAAATTCTATTTTTATGTACTATTTTATTTAATTGCGTACAAGCCCTTAAAGACGTTATTATTGTTTTTTTTTTTTTTCGAGTATTACACCACCTCCACCGAAACTCCGCTCGGCCACGCCGATCCACGATAAGCAACGTAACCACTAGCAACATGCCCTTGCGGCGAAGGAGCTCTTTCCAACTCCATCCCTCTAGCCTTGCTCAACCACCGAGCTAAAGTCACGTGAGACTGTTGCTCCCGAATCTGGCGATACTCTGATTGAGGCCCCAAAACCTCTTAGCCTTTTCTTTATCATCACTTGCCACGGTGGGACAAAGCGCACAGATTGTTAAATCCGGCCTCATACTCGATATCTGACATTTTCCTTGCACATAGGTCGAGGTGATTGCTCCATCTTCTCGATGAAGGAGTCGAGGATAAAGCGTGTCCCGAACCTCTCCACAAAACCTCCCAAGTAACAAGACCTGTTTGAGTCTGGAAGACAGGACCCTTTCCACTGAGATGTCGGCTGGCCCTTGGTGAAAGGCCACAAATCGCGCCTCGCGCGGATGCCACTCTAAAGCTCTAAACCGGCGCTCCATGTACCTCAACCAGTCCACGGCTGAACGGTGTACTGCTCCGTCAAAAGTGTCGAGACAGTGACATCCACTCACGGAGGCTCATCCTAGCCTCGGGTGGAGCAATGGCGACAAATGTGTTCCGCCACAGTGCAATGAACGCGGGAATGGCGCTGCAATTGTTGGCGGAGTTGTTGATTCTCCTTAAAAGGGTCTCAATGAGATCGGCCAGTTGCGGCGGTGGCTCGACAACCGGGCGCAAATGAGGCAATCTCCTCGATCAAAGCACCACCAACCCTTGAGCGAAGGCGATGTAGGCTGCGGACGCGGCCACGACCACCACTACGGGTGGTGGGCGACCACGACCACGGCCTCTACCTCTTGCCATCTAAGAACAACACAACAGAACGAAAATCAAATACTTAGCTCAACGAACTGATAAACAAAATAATTGGGACATAACCAAGCAATTGCGGAAAAACAATGGTGTACCCAACCCTTCCTATTGTGCACGAAGTGTCATTTTAATATTATTACCACGGACCAAGCCCGCTCACGATACCAATCTGTAACACCACGACTATAAGGAAGTCAAGATGTCACCTACAATCACTACTCTTCAAATGAATAACAACAAATCGCATGATAAGGTGAAGCAAGTATTAAGAATATATGGAAACAAGTATTCATCCTCAAGTCTTAATCAACAAAATGAAAGTAAACAATTCAGAAAGATATGGTAAACAAGGCCATGATGGCTTATTACAATGCAACGCAAATCATAATTAACGACAATAAAATTCCTCAAATTGTTTGATATATGATAGTGAGTGCAGCGTGATGAACTACCCTCCACAAGATCATTCTTCCTTGTCATTTACCTAAATAAGACAATAAAGCAAGAATGAGCCAAAGACTCAACAAGCAATCAGATGTAACAATCAAACATACAATGAGCAATATATCACAAACATAATTTGAACAACTACTGGAAACGAATTTATGAATGGATGAAGTGGAATGGTGCATTGAAGGAAATGGACATATTGCAGCATATACGGGTATAGCGAGTGAATCACCGTCGGTGTTCACTTAAAGTAATCGTATGAAGAACGTTTCATACGATCGTCCAACGTGGCCCACATTGGAATGGTGGACTCACGTAACGCGTGGCCCACATTGGAATGGTGGACTCACGTACCCATCTTGGAATTGATGGGATTTCAAGTGCCCATCTTTGGAATTGATGGGTCTTACCAAAATAATGTATGCATGTCATGATGATCCCATGTCAATATTGAGTAGTACTCATGAATTAAAAGAACACATGGCATTCATCTACAAATACGAACAAATGTAAGCATTCATTCACACATCATACATGACATCAATCATTGAATACAAATTACTTGCTCTTGCCAACACATTGCAGGTTGGGAGGTAATTGAGATACCCCTCCACTCACCGCTTCACCGCCTACAATATAAAATAATGGAAATGAAGACAAGCGAGTATGGAAATACTACACGTGTCCTCCCTCAATCTCTAACCAAACTAACCAAATAAAAGTTCAATTTGATCAATTTACCCAATCATTTCAATTATCCCTAATCTGGCAGTTTTACTAGAAAATTCACCAATAAAAAACCGTAAGTCCAAAAGACCTGAAACCAGTGCTCAAATTTTCTTAACTTAACTGGCTACAAAACTCTAGTTGATGGTAAACTCTAATTCGGCTAATACAGAGGTCTAACCATCCAATGCAAAACTACAACTGCAGTCTGCCCAGAATTCAGAACAGCCCTAAAGAAAATGCTCTAACTTTTAAACCACTGATCCAAATAAAGTGATTGTTATCAGCCTGGAAACATGGTGAAATTATCTTCAAAAACTTAGTTGGGTGGCTGACCTGATTCTGACACTAACTAGATCAAAACCTAGGTGCAACCGACTATACCCAGCAGTTCTGACAGACAGACCAGCACGTAGTAAAACAGTCATAACTTTTAATCTACTGGGTGAAAATTCGTGATCCAGGTGCCAAAAGAAAGCTAATGAAATAAGGAACAAAACTCTAGAAGGCGAAAACCTCCAATTCTGCCTCTAAGGCACCCAAAACCGAGTTGCAACATTCTGTACAGAACCGATCTACTAACAGAGATTACGCGATACTACCAAAAACATTGAATCGACAACTCTAATGCAATCAAACAGCGATGGGGTCTCTCGTTACCCTTGTAGACCCGAAGAACGACGAGGATCAACTTCCCAAAGACTTCCCCTCTCCTTCTTTGGCCAGCCCCAACTCCACGAACCCGATTGGAATGCAGCGCCGGCGGAGGAAGAACCAAGATGAGCGCGTGGAAGACCGGGTGTGCAGCTCGGGATCTCCAATGGCAGCCACCAATGGAGGGGGAGGCGCCTAGGAGGAGGAGGAGGAGATGGGGCGGCTCAAGGGGGGGAGAGGCGGCTCAGGGGGTGGAGGCACTAGGGTTTTGGGGAAGTGGTGCCCCCTTTGGCGGCCTCTACATGGGCGGCCGCCTCTTGGGCCACAGGGTCATGGATCATGCGGCCCGGGTTGCTAACAATAACGTAAACCCAAGTTTGGAATTTTCAGATGAAAACCATTTCTTTTACTCTCTCAGACCTCTTTCTTGTACCGAACCATTTTGGAGTATTACAGATCTACCCCCTTAATGTGAGTTCGACCTCGAATCTAATCAGCGATCAACGAGAAAGAAATAAATACGAAATTACAACTTAAACAATTTACCTTAAGCGAGCAGTGTCGGGTATTGCTCTCTCATGCGGGACTCCAACTCCCAAGTGGCCTCTCTCTCGGTGATCGACCAAAGAATTTTGACATACTTGGTCTTATTCCTCGAACCCGTTCGATTCTTCAATATCTTCACCGCCGGGACTCGAAGGTAAGGTCTTGCTCGACAATCAAAGGCTCCAAAGGAATGACAAGATCTGGGTCTCTCGAAACTTTCGGATCGAAACATGGAACACGTTGTGAACCCCACTCATAGAATCGGGAAGGTCCAAGCGGTAGCTAGCTTCCCAATTCGTGCCACGATTGGGAAGGGTTCAACATACCTTGGACTAAGTTTCCTTTGGTGCCAAACGCACTACGCCTTTAGATGGCGATACTCTCATGAACTTCATTTCCCACCTCGAATTCCAAATCTCGTCTTCGACATCAACGTAGCTCTTACATCGGCTTTGGGCGTACCAACAAATTCTCGCTAACTTCGCCACTCTAGCCATCTGTCTGCTGAACCCGTCGGGGCCCAAGGCGCCCGCTCTCCAACCTCATCCCGGCTGACAACGGGACTGCACTTACGCACATAGAGAACCTCGTATGGGGCGGCTCGAATCTTGGAATGATAAGCGTTGTTATAAGCAAACTCGCCAAGGCTAAATGCTCTTCCCAATTACCTTTCGAGGATAAAACACAACACTGAGCATGTCTTCTAAAGTGCAATAGTGCGCTCGGTCGTCCATCCGTCTGGGGATGAAAGGTGTGCTAAGGCGGAGTTGTGTGCCCAATGCACTCTGCAAACTTTCCCGAATTTGGAAACGAACTTGGCGTCTCGGTCGAAACAATGGTCTTTGGCACTCCGTGCAAGCGCACAATTTCGTACATAAAGAGGAGCCAAATCGCTTGCGAATTGGTTGTCTGAATAGGAATGAAATGTGCGACTTCTTGAACCGATCCACAATTACCCAAATAGCATCCTTTCCTCGGCGTGTGCGAGGTAAACCAATCACAAAATCCATAGATATATCGTCCTATGGCCAAACGGTACCTCCAAGGGTTGCAATGATCCTGTTGGTCGCTTGTGCTCGACCTTGACCATTGGGCACACCCCACATGAAGCCACATCATGCGATATCAATTTTCATCCGTTTCCACGAAACTTTTCTTTAAATCTTTGTACATCTTGGTCTCCCGGGATGTGCGGTATAAAAGTACGATGGGCCTCTTTCAAAATCTCTAATTTAACTCGAGACTCTGTGGCACACAAAGGCGCCCTTTAAATCGCAAAGAATCAAATTTGTCCACTGAAGTGACCTCGCTTGCCCTCAGTATAACGCTTCCTCACTCGTTGGAACATCGATCTTCTTTGTTGTGCTACTACTTTTACGATCCGGAAGGTCGACTCTAAAATCAAGCGAGTCTCGATGCATGCGGTACCCGCAAGCGAGAAAGAAATATCCATATGCACAAAGTCGGCAATAAGACAATCGAGGATAGGAGGTGTCGCCTTGCGACTCAAGGCATCGGCTACCACATTAGCCTTGCCGATGGTGCTTGAATAGTAAGATCATAGTCCTTGATCAACTCTAGCCATCTCCTCTGTCTCAAGTTCAAGTCATACAGGTAAAGATGTATTTCGGGCTCTTGTGGTCGATGAACACATCACAAGATTCGCCATACAAATAATGACACGGATCTTCAAAGCATGAATCAACTGCGACAAGCTCTAGATCATGGGTGGGATAATTACATTCATGCTTCTTGGTTGTCTCGATGCATAGGCAATCACTTTACCATCTGCATGAGTACACAACCAAGTCCAACTATGGGCGATCTCTGAATAGATAGTGAATCTCTTCCTGTGCTCGGGAAGAGTAAGAATTGGAAGCGATCACTAATCTATCTTTCAAAGAGCAAAAACTGCGCTCACAAGCATCAAACCACTGGAATCTAACACCTTTCTGTGTCAACTGGGACATCGGTTTAGCAATGGTTGAAAAACCCTCCACAAACCGCCGGTAATAGCCAGCTAAACCCAGAAAACTCCTTACTTCTTTAACATTGGTTGGTCTCTTCCACTCAACCACTGTCGAAATCTTACTAGGATCAACTGAAATACCCTTCTTATTAATAACGTGACCCAAAAATCCAACTTCAGAAATCCAGAACTCACATTTCTTCAGCTTGGCATAGAATTGATTCTCTCTTAAAGTTTCAAGTACCAACCGCAAATGGTGGGTGTGATCCTCCTCTGTCTTGGAATAAATCAAGATATCATCTATGAATACCACAACGAAATCATCAAGGTATTGATGCAGCATATTGTTCATGGCTTCCATGAAAACTGCAGGAGCATTCGTTAGTCCAAAAGACATAACTTTATACTCATAATGACCATACCTCGTAGAGAAAGCCGTTTTCTCAATATCCTGCTCACGAACTCGAATCTGATTATAACCCGACTGAAGATCAATCTTAGAAAATATTCTAGCTCCTTTCAAGCCGGTGAAAAGATCATCAATGCGAGGCAAATGATATTTGTTCTTCACGATCCTTTGATTAAGCGCCCGATAATCTATGCACATCGCCACCGCCATCTTTCTTCTTAATAAAAGAACAGCGCTCCCAAAGGCGAAACACTCTGTTGAATCATACCTTTGGACAGCAGTCGTCAATTGTTTCTTCAATTCTTCTGAAATGGCGAGCCAAAGGGTAAGGAGACTTGGACAACGGCCGAGTTCGGAACAAGATCAATCCGAACTCCACTTTTCTCACGGAGGCATTCCGGAAGTTCTATAGGAAAGACATCGGAAAACTACTTCACAACTGGAATCTCCTCAATACGCTGCAAAGAATCAGTCTTTTCATTGAGGGAGCAAAGTAATCCGATGGTCGAAGCACGACGGCTAGGGAATAGATTAGCCAATACAAATCTTGAATCGAGACGGTGCGTTTGCCTCGGAATACGGTTCTTCACGGAAGGAGCTAGCAAGGTCACCGTCTTCCAGAAACAACAAATCTTGGCACGGTATTGGAATAACCAGTCCATACCCAGAATAACATCGAATGGTGCCAATCGAATAACCATAAGATTCGCAGTGAAAACCTCATCATCTATCAGTATAGAACAACCGGGACAGACGGTAGAGCTAGAAATAAGTCCTCTGGGAGTGACTACCACCGACTCGAAATAAGTGAAAACTCAAACCCACTTTTCTAACAAACTCCAAAGACACGAACGAGTAAGTAGCCCCCGAATCAAACAGTACAAAGGCATCATGCGAATCAACAAGTAAAGTACCTGTCACCACATCAGGACGTCCCAAGGTCTCAGGGGTGGGCATGGCGTAAACCCCCTGATGCACCGGTGCAGAAGACGCACCAACGCTCTGCGTCGGAAAGCTGGAAACAGCCGCTGGAGGAACAAACGACGGAGGGGCAGATGGTGCGGGATTCCAATAGAACCCTGCAGGAGGCGCCGGAGTAAAAGCTGCAGGTGGACCCCATCTTTGGAGAAGTGCTGTGGTGCGAGGCTACCGTCAGTCTGGCCCGAACCTCTGTGGAAGCTGGAGGAAGAAGCTGCTGGGACGGTCTCCCATTTGATGATACTAGCTGGATTTTGCTTGCACACTGAGGACTTGTGGCCCTCCCGACCACACTGCTGACATGTTCCCTTGAAGGAACATTCTGAAGCTCGATGCCCGTCACCACACCGAAAACACTTCATGCCTCGACACAGAGCAGGGCAATCGTAGGCGAAAGATGAAGAACGTGGCGTAAGAAGAAGAAGCGCCCTTCTTTGAGCCGGACGGGAGGGTTGGTTCTTGTGAAACCTCTTAGCAGCGGGTCGCTGAAAAGACCCACCACCTGTAACACCCCAGCCCAACACTGAGCCTAGAATGCCACCACACTACTCTCTAAACTAATAATTAACGACACACTATAATATTACAGCAGGAAAACAACATTAAACATAACCATGGATCACAAAAGAACATGCATAATTATGGTTCAAACGATAATGAATACGCAAGGGGAATATAACCAGGTAATTAGTCCAAAGTAGCATCAACCAATGAATCCAAATTATTAAAACAATTAGTCTAGTCCAAACGTTGTCCTAAACTTTATTCAACTGCTAACATGTCCAAGAGTAATCCAATTGTGAATGAAAAGATTCTTATGGCAAATGATCCTGTGTTGTGCATGTGCTCTACTCGCTCTCAGTTACGGCGTCCTCGAAGATCACCTAAAGACAACAAAAGAGCAAGGGTGAGTCCACGACTCAGCAAACACATCCATAAACAACGAACAATAACAAATCCACAGCATTCGATAACTTCATTATCATCACAGGTACTTCTATTAATATTCTCATGCAGTTATCTTCTCTTTGATTCACATCCGTTAATCTCATGTATCAATGCAAATCTATTCTACATGTCCACATGCACTTCTTTCGCGTATACCGGTATAGCATGAGTGAATGCTCGCGACAACATTCACTCTCAAGCCCGTTCCTCCATAAGGATCGGGGACCTCCTCCACTCCCGTGGAGTTGTGATCATTCATGATCACCTGCCCATATGCAAAGATGCTTATGTATGAAAATGCAAACTCCATCATAAACATCATATCCAACTTTCCATCATACTTGTCAACAAAGATATAAACATACCAATTATTTGTTTGCAATTAAACAAAATAAAAGCACAACAATAATGGTAATAGAAGATAAAGAATCACAGTGATCATCATTGATCGCTGTCTACCATGCACTTGCCTTTACTAGTTGCGATGCACAATTTGGCTAGCGATGGCAACAAATCTGACGCCTCTCTACATTAAATACACAAATTTCAATACAAGCTACAGCATCATAAGAACAACAATCAATCGACATCGCTCCTACACGTCCCTAAATATACCACGTTACGCCGGTACCGAATAGTTACCCATAGCTGTCTTAGTACTAAAACGAACGTAACTTTTGACTCGAAAGTCCGATCACCACAAACCACCCCATTCTGGATTCTTCATAAAATTATCCACATTTTCTTAGATTACAAAGTCTTCTAATTAAATCATCTAACCCTCCGTTTTTAGCCCAGAAAACCGATCTATCCGCTTCGGAACAGCAGGTCTTCCTAATTTCATAACTTTTGCTTTACTCAACCAAAATTCGCGTTCTCAGATTCTACAGAACCATTGGACAATTATCTACATCTTTCGTGTAGATCAAAAACTCTAATTAGTCTATTTACTATTTTTAATCCGCAATCTACCAAAACAACGCCGAACAACGACAACCACAATGACAGCAGCCTTCCGAAAATCATAACTCGAATTCTACTTGTCCGATCGACATGATAAAATATGCTATAGAAAGATATCAAAATTATATACAATTAACTAGTAGATGAGATTTCCAAAATTCGTCAATAAGGTATCCGAATAAATCGTACAACAAAATATCAGACTAAACTCATCTACTTTTCGATTTCTTCCCTTACAAACATGCTAGCTCTTCTCTCTCCATTAATTAACAGAACTAATTAAGCTACCCTTGCATGATTAGTTAATCACCAAAGCTAACCATGTGAACAAAACTAATTAACTACTAATGCCCACATGCATGCAGTACACTCTAATCAAGTTAGCGGCCAAACTAGTTAACCTCTATCTTGCATTATATATTCCATCTCTATCTCCCGTACAGCTTGTGTAGCTACTGAAGCCAACTTCTAGTACCGGCAAACAGAGGAAAAACATGCATTTAATGCTAGCAGCCAAACACTAATGATCAAATGTGCACCAACATGTAGCAATCCAAAATGTCTCAAAGAAAGCGAATGTAGAACCTTTTTCTCACCTATTCAATCGGTAGGGAGACTTCGGCAGTGGCGCTGCAGCGTTTTCGGCCGTGGAGTCTTCTGCGCGCTTCGGCTATCTGGCAATGAGGAGTTGGCCGTGGCGCGAGGCGCGTCACGGCCAGTATTAACTTTTCACGCGCAAGGCGGCCGCTCGGCTCGGCGGAAGAAGCGCTCTCGGCAGTATGGCAGCGGCGACCACCGCAGCCGGATTCGCTTCGGCAGCCGCTCGGCGGCTTCTTCCACGCGAAGGAGGCGGCTGCGACGACTCAAGCGCTTTCAGCGGCGCAGAGGAAATTGGCTGGCGGCGGCTTGGATGGAAAGAAAAAAAAAAAGAAAATGGCTAGGGTTTCTAGAGTTCCCACGATCTATTTATATAGTTCTTAAAAACTCTGAAATTCTATTTTTATGTACTATTTTATTTAATTGCGTACAAGCCCTTAAAGACGTTATTATTGTTTTTTTTTTTTTTTTTTTCAGAGTATTACACCACCTCCACCGAAACTCCGCTTCTGGCCACTGCCAGATCCACCAGTAGCAACAGAACCACTAGCAACATGCCCTTGCGACGAAGGAGCTCTTTCCAACTCCATCCCTCTAGCTGCTCAACCACCGAGCTAAAGTCACGTGAACTGTTGCTCCCGAGTCTGGCGATACTCTGATTGAGGCCCCACGAACCTCTTAGCCTTTTCTTTATCATCACTTGCCACAGGTGGGACAAAGCGCGCAGTTGTTAAATCCGGCCTCATACTCGAATCTGACATTTTCCTTGCACATAGGTCGGGTGATTGCTCCATCTTCTCGATGAAGGAGTCAGGATAAAACTGTGTCCTGAACCTCTCCACAAAAACCTCCCAAGTAACAAGACCCTGCGCTGGAGTCCTGGAAGACAGGACCCCTTTCCACCAGATGTCGGCCTGGCCCTTCAGCTGAAAGGCCACAAATCGCGCCTTCTGCGCGGATGCCAGCTCTAAAGCTCTAAGCGGCGCTCCATGTACCTCAACCAGTCCACGGCTGAACGGTGTACTGCTCCGTCAAAAGTGTCGAGACGGCGACATCCACTCACGGAGGCTCATCCTAGCCTCGGGTGGAACAGCAGCAGCAACAGGTTCCGCCACAGGTGCAGCAGCCGCAGGAATGGCCGCCTGCAATTGTTGGCGGAGTTGTTGATTCTCCCTTAAAAGTGCGAATGAGATCGGGTTGCGGCCGGTGGCTCAGCAACCGGAGGCGCAGCTGAGGCAATCTCCTCAGTACCAGCACCAGCCAACCCTTCAGACGAAGACGATGTAGCTGCCGGACCGCGGCCACGACCACCACTACGGGTCGGTGGACGACCACGACCACGGCCTCTACCTCTTGCCATCTAAGAACAACACAACAGAACGAAAATCAAATACTTAGCTCAACGAACTGATAAACAAAATAATTGGGACATAACCAAGCAATTGCGGAAAAACAATGGTGTACCCAACCCTTCCTATTGTGCACAGTGTGTCATTTTAATATTATTACCACGGACCTGAAGCCCGCTCTGATACCAACTGTAACACCCTGACTATAAGGAAGTCAAGATGTCACCTACAATCACTACTCTTCAAATGAATAACAACAAATCGCATGATAAGGTGAAGCAAGTATTAAGAATATATGGAAACAAGTATTCATCCTCAAGTCTTAATCAACAAAATGAAAGTAAACAATTCAGAAAGATATGGTAAACAAGGCCATGATGGCTTATTACAATGCAACGCAAATCATAATTAACGACAATAAAATTCCTCAAATTGTTTGATATATGATAGTGAGTGCAACGTGATGAACTACCCTCCACAAGATCATTCTTCCTTGTCATTTACCTAAATAAGACAATAAAGCAAGAATGAGCCAAAGACTCGACAAACAAATCAGTATGTAACAATCAAACATACAATGAGCAATATATCACAAACATAATTTGAACAACTACTGGAAACGAATTTATGAATGGATGAAGTGGAATGGTGCATTGAAGGAAATGGACATATTGCAGCATATCTGGGTATAGCGAGTGAATCACCCGTCGGTGTTCACTTAAAGTAATCGTATGAAGAGCGTTTCATCGACCAGTCAACGTGGCCCACATTGGAATGGTGGACTCACGTAACGTGGCCCACATTGGAATGGTGGACTCACGTACCCATCTTGGAATTGATGGGATTTCAAGTGCCCATACTGGAATTGATGGGTCTTACCAAAATAATGTATGCATGTCATGATGATCCCATGTCAATATTGAGTAGTACTCATGAATTAAAAGAACACATGGCATTCATCTACAAATACGAACAAATGTAAGCATTCATTCACACATCATACATGACATCAATCATTGAATACAAATTACTTGCCTGCCGCGCTGCAACGGGTTGGGAGGTAATTGAGATACCCCTCCACTCACCGCTTCACCGCCTACAATATAAAATAATGGAAATGAAGACAAGCGAGTATGGAAATGCTACACGTGTCCTCCCTCAATCTCTAACCAAACTAACCAAATAAAAGTTCAATTTGATCAATTTACCCAACTATTTCAATTATCCCTAATCTGGCAGTTTTACTAGAAAATTCACCAATAAAAACCCGTAAGTCCAAAAGACCTGAAACCAGTGCTCAAATTTTCTCAACTTAACTGGCTACAAAACTCTAGTTGATGGTAAACTCTAATTCGGCCAATACAGAGGTCTAACCATCCAATGAAAAACTACAACTGCAGTCTGCCCAGAATTCAGAACAGCCCTAAAGAAAATGCTCTAACTTTTAAACCACTGATCCAAATAAAGTGATTTTTATCAGCCTGGAAACATGGTGAAATTATATTCACAAACCTAGTTGGGTGGCCGACCTGATTCTGACACTAACTAGATCAAAACCTAGGTGCAACCGACTATACCCAGCAGTTCTGACAGACAGACCAGCACGTAGTAAAACAGTCATAACTTTTAATCTACTGGGTGAAAATTCATGATCCAGGTGCCAAAAGAAAGCTAATGAAATAAGGAACAAAACTCTAGAAGGCGAAAACCTCCAATTCTGCCTCTAAGGCACCCAAAACCGAGTTGCAACATTCTGTACAGAACCGATCTACTAACAGAGATTACGCGATACTACCAAAAACATTGAATCGACAACTCTAATGCAATCAAACAGCGATGGGGTCTCTCGTTACCCTTGTAGACCCGAAGAACGACGAGGATCAACTTCCCGAAGACTTCCCCTCTCCTTCTTTGGCCAGCCCCAACTCCACGAACCCGATTGGAATGCAAGCGCCGTGGGAGGAAGAACCGAAGATGAGCGCGTGGAAGACCGGGTGTGCGGCTCGGGGATCTCCAATGGCAACCACCAATGGAGGAGGCGCCTAGGAGGAGGAGGAGGAGGAGATGGGGCGGCTCAAGGGGGAGGAGAGGCGGCTCAAGGGGAGGGTGGAGGCACTAGGGTTTGGGGGGGAGTGGTGCCCCCCTTTGGCCGGCCCCTACATGGGCGGTGGCCCCTCTTGGGCCACAGGTGTGGACTGCGGCCCGGGTTTCTAACAATAACGTAAACCCCGAAGTTTGGAATTTTCCGATGAAAACCATTTCTTTTACTCTCTCCGATCTCTTTCTTGTACCGAACCATTTCCGGAGTATTACAGTTAGTATGTGGTATGAACCACCCAGATAATCTTAATGACTTAACCCTGTCATGACCTCCTATTACAAAACAGTATACCCACAAGTTTATAATGGTGTCGACCTAGCTAACTAATTGGTGCCCACCGGTATGAGCTGCACCATTGGAGGGTCCCCCTTCGCAGTGAGCCCACGAGGCTACGGGTTGGGGTATGCGACTCTCGGGACCCTAGGCGTAAGTCGTATGGCGCAAGAGGGGGTCTAAGTAAGTGGTTGTCGGGTCCTTGTAAATGAAACCCTACTCAGGTGAAACCTTAGCGGGTGTAGCAAATACCGAGCGATGCCTTGTAAAGGCTTTGTGATAACCTCCCCTTGATTCACATGTCAAAGGTAACGTGTGTATATATCAAGACGATTATCTCTTGTGGGTAAAGATGTACAATCTCTGCAGAGAATAAAACTGTTCGAACAGACGTGCCCACGGTCACGGGCGGGCGTAGGAAGTTACAAGATATAGTTCTACTTCAAAAAAAATTGTGGGTCGGTTGAAAAATGTGCAGGGCTCATCTAGCCCTTTGCTTTGGATTTTCCCTAGGTAGCCTTACCCAGTATTGATAATAGGTGGGTGTAACCACCATCAAAGATAAGCATGAAGGTGGAGGTAGCCTCTGCTGTTATTAATTATTGCACAATTAATCTCTTTAAAAATACAATTTGGTTAAAATGCTAAGTGATAGGATTTTCTAATATCTGTATTTATAAATATTGCTTTACGCAAATAAAAGAACCAGAGCCATCCTTGTTAAGATTTGCATGTATATTATTACATCTGTTGTGTTGGCTCGTGAGCACGGTAGTTGTACTCACCCTCGCTCTTTCCCCCAAACCCTTAGAAACAGGAACCCTGGAGCTTTCGACTACTACGAGGATCCAGAAGTCTGAAGACCCAGGAGTCGTTGAAGCGTAGTTTAGTCCTTAGCTGTTCTAGTCTCACCCCAGTCTAGCTGACTCCGTCGGTTCTGATGTGCCTCCTATATTGTCCGAGGTTTTCGGATAATATCGGGCGTACACGAGTTCCCCAGTCACTTGCCTGTGGAGATATGTGCTCTCACCCCTTTTGCTTCCGCTATCTTTTGTAATGTATTCATTTGGCATGTTCGGCCCTTATTGTAAAAATTAGTCCGAAGCGGTCTATGTAAACTCTGATGTGTAAATTAATGAATTGTATGGTTTTACGCCATATATGATTTGATTCAGCAATGTGCCTGTGAAGTGCTATCTACTGATCCAGGGAATAGCACAGTGGTTTCACAGAGGAATCTGGATTGAGAAATCTGGGTGCCTACATATGGCACCAATACAATTATTGAAGTGAGGTGAAAAATGAATATCTTCAAGCCTTAGGCACATTTACTGAACTGAGAATCTTTTGGTTTTATGTTGTCTTCACCTAACTTTTTCATGCAACCCAAGACTTTAGTGAACTTCCTAAAGATTGTTTCATTTGAGTGTTTGAAGCGGTTCTCTACTTGGCTAAATACTGAGGGCCACCACATGTCTACAGGAACGTACCTAGAGCTTCTATAGAATTCATCTATCTTGTCAATTCCAATCCGTATTTTTCCATCAAAGTTTTTTGCAACTTATAAAATACATGTCTATACATTCTAAACATTATGTAACAATCCCTATTCTTACTTAGCGTATCAATAACTCATTGATACCCAGACATTCTTGGAGGTTCCCTCTTTTTTTCTTGTCTAAGTAAGTATCACCGTAGTGCATACCTACATGAGCAACAATTGGGGCAGCATGGAGATGTGATAATTTCCTCCTTTTGTTATGCAGTTCAGCTTGGAGATGCCTTGATCTCATCTTTCTTTTCTCTTGGACAGCATAAGCACCATCCCGACTAGAGTCACTAGCGGTTGATGTCCAATCAATACCACTTGATGAACAAGGTAACAAGCATAACTTGAATAAACATGCATGAATATAGTTGATAGCCACACATAGTGGCAAGGACAGATCATTTTTGTTCTAACATAGAGATACATAATAGTTCAATCCAACATATAAGCAACACAAATAGAGGAATTACATAAAAGATTGATACAAAGAACATAAATAAGATTTCTAGTTCTTCTTCTCGTCTTCGTACATCCTCTTAAGCCAAGCAACCCTTCCATGATTGGTCTCTATGGACCAAAACACTACTTGATATTCATGTTTTATAAAGAGCTTTGATGCAATGAAATATTCATCACTCCTTTCCTCTACTCCAGATTGGACAACTATCCGCATGCGTTGTTGTGGATTTCATGGGGATATTCTCCAGATCTTAGGATGATGTGACAATTGGCAATGGCGTTTACGGTTTGTCGTTTCACGCGTTTTCGACAAAGTTCTGAGCTTCTTGCTCGAGGCGGTCCGACCGGTCCTTGCCGCAATGATCCGACCGGTCCCATATCGGTCGGGCCAAGCCATCTGGGCGATCGGACCGCGATGACCAAAGTGTTCAAATCGGTGGGCCAAAAATAGGTGTTGTAGACAAGTAAGGGATCCCAATGCACTTGGTCTCATGATTTTTGGAGCCTCGGTGAAAAGTTCTATTGGTTTAAAGTTTCGAGAAGGTTTGGATTTTGGGAGCTTGAATTTGGCTAAGTCTAAGGCGGTCGGCCAGCTCACGAGGAGCGGTCCGGCCGGCCATGGGGCGATCGGCCAAGCTCACTGGAGCGGTCGGACCGTGCTACTGAGCGTCGGCCAACCGTGGCAATGTTGTTTTGTTAGATCAAAGTCATTGGTTTCATGGCATATGATTTGCATGATGCATGTTTTGACTAACATGGGTCAAGTTGTGAAGAACTTGTTCCCGAATCGTGTTTTCTTATGCGTGGTTGTGCGGGTAGCTTGGTGGTCAGCGACGGTCAGCGGCAAGGAGAATCGGGACTAGACTTGAAGAGTTGAGGTCGAGCGATCGGCGATGCGGGTGAGTCAACGACTCAAGCGTGACACAAGATGGACAAGGGTGACCTATTGGCGAATCCATAGCGCATGGTGAAGCGGTTTAGGTCAAAAGGTTAAAGACGGCGCTTTGCGAAGCGTGCGTGTGTGACCCGTTTGTTAGTGGGCCTTAACGGGAGCCCAATTAAGTCAAACCCTAAGAGTTTTAGGCCTCCACTATAAATAGGAGGAGATGGTGGCTGCACCTCTCTCTCTCGCCTTTTATGTTTCAAAACCCTAATTGTCTTTAGGGAGTTGAGGTGGAGGCTAGGGCTCTTGATGGTTTGTGGTGAATTTCGTGATCCTTGATTGTCCACTGATCCATGATGGTGTGGATGTAATCCAGCAACAATCACGAAATCAATCTATGCAAGGTTTGCTTGAGATAAGTCTCTTTTCGTTCTTGCTTTCAATTTCGTGTTTTTAGGGCTTTCTTTGATCCGCGAGTTTGTGATTGATTCTTTCACGTGAATTAGCTTGCTGTGATATGTGTGAATCTATCTAGCATCATCTTGATCATCAATCTCTCACGAACAAGCTTTAGGATCAAGTTTTCGTTCTTGCGGTTTTAGACCTTCATTAATCAATTGGCAATTGCTCAAGATCGTTCAAGAATTATCATAATATTCGATTGGAATAGGTCCTCAATAGCATAGAGAAGGTGTGTGCAAAGTTTCATGAAGTTTGGAGTTGAGAATCAAAAGTTAGACCTAATTGCAACCGTCATCGGGCTGATTTTCTTGTTTGGATCGGTTACGTAGATGCCGGTCCGACCGCCCGTCACCACCGGTCCGATCGATTTTGGGCGGTCCGACCGCCAACATAACAGCGATCCGACCGCCCGACAATCGGTCCGACCGGTTCACTACAATGATCGGACCGCCAGATGCTTGTATTGCTTTGATTCTTGCGATTATTGTCGCATTGCTTAGGGTTTTATTGGATTCAATACTAGTCTTCCATTTGTCTTGGTATATTGATCTTCATAGCTTTCTAATAGCTCTGGAGTGAAATTGTATTGAGTTCATAATTTGTGAAAAAGTGGCGTGCTCCTATTCACCCCCTCTAGTCGCCTTTACGGTCCAACAAGTGGTATCGAGCCGGTTAGTTCAATCTTGATCTTAACAGGTCACTTTGAACTTTGGCGATGGATAAGTTTTCTACTAAACCGCATATCTTGATGGGCACGACTATGCCTATTGGAAGAATCGTATGCGCGTCTTTCTTGAGCGAGGACAAGCTATTTGGGATGTTGTTAGAGCCCATTGGTTATTCTGAAATTGCTACACACGCTACGCAATTCTTTTGGCTAACAACAATAAGGCTAAGAATCTTTTATATGGTGCACTTGGTAGACAAGAATATGATAGAATTTGCAATCTTTCAATCTGCGCATGAAATTTGGAACACTCTCGAAACATATCATGAGGTTCGTCCCAAATCAAAAGGTCGTAAGCTGTTTACAAGCGTGAGTACAATAAATTCGAGATCGTCTGGAGAGAGCATCGATGACATTTTCGATCGCTTTAATAAAGTAATTAATCAAATGAAAATTGTTGATATTGAATATTCTCAATCTGAAAATGCCACCCATCTCTTGGTGCAATCAACACCAAGGAGTGGGAGATGAAAGCTCTTGCTATAGAAGAAAATGTTGATCTTTCAAGTCTTACTTTAGAATTGCTTTATAGTAAACTCAAGACTCATGAAATTAAAGAGTTGATCATCCTAAGAAAGATAATTTAGCTTTGGTAGCAGATCCTCTCAAAAGGCTTTTGATGACTCTTGTGAATCTTCTTACGGATTTTCATTTGCTTGTTTATCTGCTATTCATGAAGAGGAGCTTGAAAGTATTCTGAAGCGAGTTAGCTCTTCTAGCTAAGAAATTCACACGGGCCTACAATAATGTGAGAAACAAAAGAGAGGTGGTCAGGTAACATGCTATGAATGTGGTGAGCTCAATCATATCAGACAAATTGCCCCAAGTGAAAGGTAAGAGCAATCATAAGGAAGGAAAGCCGACTTGGAAGAAGCCTCCTTTCAACAAATCAAGGTATGAGGCAAATAAGCTTGTGAAGGCTGCTCACGGGTCCTTGCAGCTTTGAGGATCAATCCTTGAGCGATGTGGATCTGGGAGTGAGGAGGACAAGGAGGAGGAGATCCTCAAGGTAAAAAGAAAGGGAAGGCCAAAGATTTCACGGCATGTGCTTCATGGTGACACGGACGACATTGATGATAATGAGGTATCTTTTTCTTATGATGAGCTTTACGCTAAATATGATTCTATAGTTGAGCAATTGCTTAGTCAAGATGAAGCGCTTGAATTTGTTATGACAAAAATAAGAAATTAGAGTCAAAAATTAGCAAACTGAAAGTAGAGCTTAAAGCGCTAAGACTCTTGAACTGATGAATGTTTATCTTGTCATGCTATGCATTCGAAATTACCAAGTTACAATCTGCTCATAATATTTGTGTACAACAACTTGAGAATGCTAAATCTGAACTAAATGAAATTAAAAGTGCTCCTTGTGAAAAATGTTTAGAATCTAGTAAATTGATTGCTTTTGATGTTTTTGATTCTAGCCCTTGCACTTCATGCTTAGAAAAGAGCGTGAAATCAAAGATATCTTAGAAGTTTGCTAGAGTCAAATATGCTAAGCTTAAGGACAATATTGAAAATACTACTTGTGCTTCATGTTCCACTCTTAAGCTTGAAATTGCTTTGTATAAGGAAAAATCTATGGATAAAACTTGTGATTCTTGTGTCAACTTGAGAAAAGAAAATGCTTACCTTCATGATACATTAGAAATTTTCTAAAGGTAAGAAACAATTAAACATGATTCTTGACAAGTCTAAAACTCCTTATAAGAAGCAAGGTTTAGGATTCAATTCTTTTCAAGACAATTCGAACCCAAAAGTCATTCAAGTCTTGGAAAAGGGTTTAATTGAATTCAAAACCCAACTGCAAAAACATCTTTTAAATCTGCGAGTTTTGCCCAACCTTGTATTAATTCAAATGGTGCTTCTTCTAGTGGTACCAAGTACCATTGCACTTATTGCAAAAAGGTGGACATTTGATTGAATCTTTGTTGGCGTGGGTTGAAAAATGATAGGAAAAATTTTGATAGAATTTCATTCATGCAACCTAGAGCTTCTATGAGACATAGTAACACCGAAAAGAATAAACACGGATTAGGATTTTTATCTCATGCAAATCATTATGTTTCTAGACATCCTAATTCTAATGTGTATCGATCAAGGCGGTCGGCCATTGGTGCTCACCGGTCGACCGTTTTGGTCACCGATCGACCGCCCGACCAAAGGCCGGTCGGACCGCCCATGGACAGTTCAAGTCTCATTTTAATTTGAACATTGCTCATAACCAAATGTTAAATGAAATCAAGGATAGTACTTCGGTTTGTATACTCCTTGCGGGCGTGTGTCTCGATCTTTGGATTCCTAAATCTTGTTTATCTAATCCCGATATTGAGACACATCGTTCTTTTGCTCCTTGATTTTTAGGATTACGCGGAAAGGGAAGAACACGTGGTTCGTTGACTCGGATGTTCACGCCACATGACCGGAACTCAAAATGGTTCACCTCTTTCACGCGAGCAACGGTGATGACTTCATCACCTTTGGAGATGATACACAAGGCGAATTGAAGGAGCAGGATCAATTAGGGTAAACAACAAATTCATTCTAAAGGATGTCGCTCTTGTGGACAAGCTTAGGTATAATCTCCTTTCTGTTTCTCGACTTCTTGATGATGGGTATGAGGCTTTTTTAAGAAAAATGCTTGTCGTGTGCTTGATTCTCTTGGTGAGCTTGTGTTTGGAATCTCTAGAGTTGGTAGAATTTTTGGGTGACTTTTGAATCTCTTCTTTGGATCTCTTAAATGTTTGCTTACATCTTCTTGATTTTTGGCTTTGGCATCGACGTTTGGGGCACATTGGTTTTGATCATTTGTGCGAGTTAGCAACCTTGATCTCATGAGAGGTTTGCCTAAGCTCAAAGTATCAAAGATCTTTGTATGTGCGCCTTGTAGGCATGGCAAACAAGTTCTTGCCTCACACCCATACGTGACTATGGTTATGGTAGCGGACCGGGACGGTTGCTTCATATGGATCTTTGTTGGTCTGCTAGAGTCCGGTCGATTGGTGGAAAATGGTATATTCTAGTCATAGTCGATGATCTTTCAAGATATACTTGGGTGTTCTTTCTTACTTCAAAGGATGAAGCTTTTGGTTATTTTCATGATCTTGTTCTTCGTTTGGCTTCGAGCTTCTGGTGCTTTGAGGCGATTCGCGTGATAATGTACGGAGTTCAAAAATGCTTCTTTTGCTTCTTTTTGTCTTTGGCGTGGTATTGAGCATCGAGTTCTCCTCTCCACCGTCCCTCAACAAAATGGCGTGGTGGAAAGGAAGAATAGGACCTTAGTCGAAATGGCTAGGGCGATGCTAGATGAGTATAGCACACCTAGGAGATTTTGGGCGAAGCTATTGCTCTTGCTTGCCATATTGCCAATCGTGTCTTTTGAGACCTTCTTTAGGCAAGACTCCTTATGAGCTTCGTTTTGGTAGAAAACCCTCTGCTTAGCATTTTGAGTTTTTGGATCAAAATGTTTTATTCTTAAGACAGGCAATTTAGATAAATTTGAATCAAGAACTTTTGATGGGGTATTTTGGGTTATCTGCTCATTCGAGGGTTTTCGAGTTTTTATCTGAGACTAACATTATTGGGAGACTTGTAATGTCACTTTTGATGAGACTAGCCACAGAGCTAGATCAATTGCTACAGATGATTCTGGTGTGAGTATTTTTGTGGAGGAAGATGAGGGCGAAGCTAATGTCATTCCCTCATCTGCTGCTTCTTGAAGCGCCCATATTGATACAAGAACACCTTTCGTCTACTTCACATTGATTGAGGCTCTGCAGATCATCATCATCGATACTGCGGAGGTCGAAGAAAGCGACATCTCACCCGGCGCTCCGCCGCATTGAGACGGCATCCTCGGAGCAGATAATAGGTAATCTACATGGCGAGTCACTCGCTCGGTATAATGATCCAAATCTCTACTCTCATTCGGCTTTTGTTGCTTCTTTTGAACCCGCGATATATCACATGCTTTATCGATTCTAGGTGGGTAAATGCCATGCATGAGGAGTTAGAAAATTTTGAAAGAAACAAAGTTTGGAACCTAGTAGAACCTCCTAGTGGTCATAATGTTATAGGAACCCGTTGGGTGTTTAAGAATAAACAAGGTGAGGATGGTTACGTGGTTAGAAATAAGGCAGATTGGTAGCTCGGGGTTTGACCAAGTTGAGGGTTAGATTTTGATGAGACATTTGCTCTGTTGCTAGACTAGAAGCCATTCGCATTACGCTTGCATTTCTTTGCATCAAAAGGTTTTAAATTATATCGGATGGATGTTAAAAGTGCCTTTTAAATGGTTTCATAGATGAGGAAGTGTATGTTAAGCAACCCCTGGTTTTGAGGATCCTAAATATCCAAATCGTGTTTTCAAGCTATCTAAAGCATTGTATGGTCTTAAACAAGCCCCTAGAGCACAGTATGATAGACTTAAGACCTTCTTGCTTAAAAATAATTTTGAGATGGGTAAAGTGGATAAAACCCTATTCATTCTTAGGCGTGACAATGACTTCTGCTTGCTCAAATTTATGTGGATGATATTATCTTTGGTGGTTCCTCTAATGCTCTTGTTTCGACTTTTACGACACTATGTCTAGGGAATTTGAGATGAGTATGATGGGAGAGCTTAATTACTTTTGGGACTTCAAATCAAGCAATGCAAGGAAGGAACTTTCATCCATCGGACGAAGTACACTAAAGATCTTCTCAAGCGCTTCAACATGGGTATTGCAAGCCAATTTCCACTCCCATGGCAACTTCAACTGTTTTGGATCGGATGAGGAAGGAGAAGTCGTGGATCAGCGCGAGTCTGCATGACATGATCGGCTCCTTACGTATTTGTGACCTCGAGACCGGACATTCACTTCACGGTATGCCTTTGTGCAAGATTTGAGCGTCTCAGAGAACTTCCCATCGCCAAGCCGTTAAGCGCATATTCGGTATTTACACTCTACCCTCTTATATGGCATTTGGTATTCTGCTCTTGACTTTGTCCATTAGAGGTTTTGATTCGATTTTGCGGTTTGTCGGTTAGATAGGAAGAGTACCTCGAGGCACTGTCACTTTCTAGGCACGTCTCTTGTATCTTGGTCTTCTAGAGCGGTCTTACATTGCACAATCCATTCTTTGAGGCGGAGTATGTTCTTCTTTGCTAGTTCTTTGTAGCTGATTTTGTGGATAGCGTCCACTTTGAAAGATTATGGGTTAAACTTTGCTAGTGTTCCTCTTTTACGTGATAACACTTCGCTATTAATATTGCTAAAAACCCGATTGCAACATTCTAGGACTAAGCACATAGACATTCGCTTTCACTTCCTTAAAGATCATGTTGAAAAAGGTGATATTGTGATGCACTTTGTAGAGTCAGAAGCTCAATTGGCGATATTCTTACCAAACCTTTAGATCAAACCAGTTTTCCTCCTTAAGAAGTGAGTTAGGGTAATTTATCCTTATGGGTTGGTTTGAGGGGAGTTTGATCTTTTCTTATCTTTCCTTGTTCTTTTGATCTTTTATTGTTCTTTTTACGAACTTAGTGATCTTTTGAACTTTTTAGATTTTAGGCCTTTTAATTGCATCTCATTGTGTCATATTGCATTCATATGAAAAATACAACAAGTGGTATGAAAAATTCAAAAAAAAAAATGCATTGTAATATAAGATTTTACCTTATCTTTTAAAATTGATGAAGCTTTGCCTATTACCCTTTAGAGCTTTTGTATTTCAATTCTTGCTCAATGTCATGTCTAGTTCTTTGACTTGCTAGAATTATCATGCTTTTACATGTGTAGCTAAGTCTTTGCTATATGAGCTAGAACCTTTTAAACAACTCAAACTAAGAAATTGCAATTTGTGGATGTTTTTAGCGAGTTGCGTAATTAGTGCTCCTCTTGTGACATTGGCCCTGTCAGAATTGCTTTGTTAGCTCTTTGATCTAAAATTGACCATTACTTGAGCTTTTGTGTTCTTGAGATTCTAAAAACTGCTCTTGTGAAAAATGAAAATCAAGATTGTCTTATGCTTAAATTGTGCCAAACTATTCTTACGAGATTGCTTGTCAAATGACATGAACTTGGAGATAGTTTGATGAACCAGACGATCTCATGGGGATTGCTTGTCAGAAATGACATGAACCTCAAGATTTGTCGCCCCGGTAGAAGCTTAGAAAGAGTTTGTGGATGGCTCCTAGTCCAGGATCTTCTTTACTAAGATATACCTTTAATCAACTTTTGGTCGAAGCTTAGGATGAGTTTGTGGATGGCTCCTAGTCCAGGATCTTGTCACTAAGTTAGATCATTAGTCAACTTCAATATTCAATGCAAATGAGAAAAATGTTGACAAATGGGCGTTTACAAAATTTTGAGCAAAATGATTCAATACGGGACTTGATTGACTCTTACTGTGGTCTTTGTTAGATTTTTGATCTCACTTTGACATTTGACATGGCCAATTTCACTTTAGGATCTCTGTTGATGAACTTCTTTGAATTTGAGCGTTGCTTAAATTGATCAAATCTCTTGCTTTACTTTTGAGCCTTTGTGCTTAGCTTTGATATATATGTCTTACCATGATCTTGCTAGCGTGTCGGGCTTGATATCTTTGTTTGTGCATTATTGAGATACTAGCTTGTTCTTTTGGGTAATCTCCAAAGCTTCTTGTAATCAAAAATTGAAAAATACAAAAATTGAAGCCACTCCATTGCACTTCATGCATATTCCTCTTTATGCTTCTTTTGTTTCTGCTTCTTTCTTTATTCTCTATTTGTTATTCCTGGATGAGAGGAAGGCGTGATTCCTTGATGAATCCATTGTCAAAGGGGGAGAAGATGTGTTAAATGAAAAGATATTTCTTTGGGAGAAGATGTGTAATATTTCTTTGCTACTCTTATTTGGAGAAGATGTGTTAATGAGAAGATTGGGGGAGAAGTTTATACAAAGGGGAAACCGAAAATTTGAAATTTGATGATCATAGTGAGGGGAGTTCTTGAGTTGCATTCTTATTGTCTTATTGAATATTACGAACTTGAATTGCATTCTTTTATACTCACAATGATCATAGGTCAATTGAACAATTGTTCTTTCATATGGACCTCATGTGAGAATTTTGACCCTTTTAAAATCAAAGTTTTTATGCTTTCTTTTGCCTTGTCTCACATGCCTATACTATTACGATGCCGGCTTGGTCATGTTCATTGCTTTTTCTTGCTTATGGACCAAGTTGTGCCTTTGTCTGCAGCTGCGAGTAAACTTCGTTTTCAAACCTCTTACTTACATTTTTGGATAATTGCCAATGTGTTCATCAAGGGGAGATTGTGGATTTCATGGGGATATTCTCGGATCTTAGGATGATGTGACAATTGGCAATGGCGTTTACGGTTTGTCGTTTCACGCGTTTTCGACAAAGTTCTGAGCTTCTTGCTCGGGGCGGTCCGGCCGGTCCTTGCAATGATCCGACCGGTCCCATATCGGTCGGACCGGCCATCTGAAATGATCGGACGGCGATGACCAAAAGTTTTCAAATCAGTGGGCCAAAAATAGGTGTTGTAGACAAGTAAGGGATCCCAATGCACTTGGTCTCATGATTTTTGGAGCCTCGGTGAAAAGTTCTATTGGTTTAAAGTTTCGAAAGGTTTGGATTTTGGGAGCTTGAATTTGGCTAAGTCTAAGGCGGTCGGCCGGCTCACGAGGGAGCGGTCCGGCCGGCCATGAAGCGATCTGGCCGCTCACTGGAGCGGTCGGGCCGTAACTACTGAGCGTCGGCCAACCGTGGCAATGTTGTTTTGTTAGATCAAAGTCATTGGTTTCATGGCATATGATTTGCATGATGCATGTTTTGACTAACATGGGTCAAGTTGTGAAGAACTTGTTCCCGAATCGTGTTTTCTTATGCGTGGTTGTGCGGGTAGCTTGGTGGTCAACGACGGTCAGCGGCAAGGAGAATCGGGACTAGACTTGAAGAGTTGAGGTCGAGCGATCGGCGATGCGGGTGAGTCAACGACTCAAGCGTGACACAAGATGGACAAGGGTGACCTATTGGCGAATCCATAGCGCATGGTGAAGCGGTTTAGGTCAAAAGGTTAAAGCGGCGCTTTGCGAAGCGTGCGTGTGTGACCCGTTTGTTAGTGGGCCTTAACGGAGCCCAATTAAGTCAAACCCTAAGAGTTTTAGGCCTCCACTATAAATAGGAGGAGATGGTGGCTGCACCTCTCTCTCTCGCCTTTTGATGTTTCAAAACCCTAATTGTCTTTAGGGAGTTGAGGTGGAGGCTAGGGCTCTTGATGGTTTGTGGTGAATTTCGTGATCCTTGATTGTCCAGCGATCCATGATGGTGTGGATGTAATCCGGCAACAATCACGAAATCAATCTATGCAAGGTTTGCTTGAGATAAGTCTCTTTTCGTTCTTGCTTTCAATTTCGTGTTTTTAGGGCTTTCTTTGATCCGCGAGTTTGTGATTGATTCTTTCCGTGAATTAGCTTGCTGTGATATGTGTGAATCTATCTAGCATCATCTTGATCATCAATCTCTCACGAACAAGCTTTAGGATCAAGTTTTCGTTCTTGCGGTTTTAGACCTTACATTAATCAATTGGCAATTGCTCAAGATCGTTCCAAGAATTATCATAATATTCGATTGGAATAGGTCCTCAATAGCATAGAGAAGGTGTGTGCAAAGTTTCGTGAAGTTTGGAGTTGAGAATCAAAAGTTAGACCTAATTGCAACCGTCATCGGTGATTTCTTGTTTGGATCGGTTACGTAGATCGCCGGTCCGATCGCCCGTCACCACCGGTCCGACCGATTTTGGAGCGGTCCGACCGCCAACATAACAATGATCCGACCGCCCGACAATCGGTCCGACCGGTTCACTACAATGATCGACCCGCGATGCTTGTATTGCTTTGATTCTTGCGATTATTGTCGCATTGCTTAGGGGTTTTATTGGATTCAATACTAGTCTTCATTTGTCTTGGTATATTGATCTTCATAGCTTTCTAATAGCTACTGGAGTGAAATTGTATTGAGTTCATAATTTGTGAAAAAGTGAGCGTGCTCCTATTCACCCCCCCTCTAGTCGCCTTTACGGTCCAACAGTTGTATAATCTCATTATCGTCTCAAGTGGTGCTTTCTTAAATTGTAAATACTTCGAATTGGCCTGCAAAAAAAAGAACACAAGTTGTGTAAGCATAAGGTTATGTTGTGATGTAAGAAAACTTAAAAATTTGACGAGTTCCAACTTGTGTCATATCATCCCACCAATCATCATCAACCTCTATTGTTCCCTTCACAGCATTCTACCCTTAGGCCAATAGCGGCATGCTTCAATTCTTTCCACATTGAGAACTTAGACTTCAAAGTGTCCCAATTGTTTTTTAATTGATTTTTCTCGTAAACTCTTTGTCTTTATAAGGAATTTTTCAGCTAGATTCTTGTATCATGCGGCATTCAAATGTCGAGTTGGCCTATTTCGGCTGAACCTCGATGGCACATATCTCACAAAGCGCTTCATTAGCCAATGAATCCCACATGATAGGCTTATTAACAACTTTGTCCATCTAGTGCATAAGTCATGCTTTATTGTTAGTGAAAAAAACTTGCACAAGAACAATAGATTCTCGCAAGAATGGAATGAAAATAACATCTTATCTTGCCCCAAGTTAGTACTAACGACCAATTTACTAATCAACCACATGAAGCCGGAAGCGGAAAAGTGAAAATTACCATAACCGGATCCACACCGCCCAATTTACTAATCCACCTTTGGCGGAGAATGAGAGTGGGAGGAGGCGCGCCATTCTTTGGGAGTCGATGAGTGGGGAGGAGGCGGCGATGGGCGAGGAGAAGAGGCGGCGGTGGCGCATGGCGGAGGCGGCGTCGGCGCGAGGCGAGGGAGATCGGGAGAGGAAGAGGGAGAGTAGAGAGGCGACGTCAGGTGGGAGTCGGGTGGGAGAGTAGAGGTGTTGATGCTGATTTTATTCTATGGTATTTTGCGAGTAAATATCTCCAACTTGGAAGGGCAAACTTATAAATCGGGAGTGCAATAAACTAGAGAAGCACCTCCCACCTAGCTTTTGGCTTTTGCTAGTTATAAGTGGCTTTTGGCTTGCAAACTGACCCGTTTAGGTAAGCTTACCAGCTTTTTGGAAACCCAAGCTGTCTTTAAGCTCTCCTAACAGGCCTTTAGTAATGTACAGGCCTTTTTGGAGGGCGGCATTCGTTCGTGATGGTAACTATATCGCTGATCATGATGAATTAAATGGGATATGTCTTTAAAAAAAAGGGTGAAGTCTACAGTGAGAGCAACCTTTGCTTTTTCCGTGTCCTTTTTTCCTTTTGCTTCTTTCTATTATCCGTCGAATACTATACAATTTTGTTTCTCTTAGCGGTAATTGGGTTTAAACTCCAAGTTTTGATACGACAACTGGCATATATTTAGTACTATCTCCACAAATTTTGTTAGCATTCTAATAAGAAAGTGATACCTTTCTTCCAAAAGAAAATAAATTCTGGTGTGCGTCCTTCTTGTATTTTTAAAAAACCTGTGACAATTTTTGTCTCTCAGATGTGATACCCTAGCGAAAAAGGGGTCGGGTGTGGTGTGGTGTAGTGTAGCGTATACATATGTCTACCTTATATTATTACCTTATATAATAATATTTACTACTTAAAACAACTGTATTAGTGATGAGTGACGTGTTCTCCCTCTGTTCTCCCCAACCTCTCATCACCGAGTGAATCAGCCTGAGACAAGTGGGCTTGCCCCCAAATTGCACTATGTTTGTTGGCTTGCTCAAGAATCGAATGTGGAGTACACTGGCATGCGAGAAGAAGCGACGGAGGCGGCCCATTGTTCGAATAGGTGAAGGTGGTGGAGCGCGCAAAGCGCGAGCGATGCGTAGTTCTTCAAGCGGTGATCGAGGGCGCAGCGCAGAGGAGGCGAGAATCACTTTGGACACGGTGGGCGAGGCTAAAGGCGAGTCGTGGCATCCATGCTCGGGCGCTCGGGCAACTACCAGCGTTCGGGGACTACCTCATGATCGATGGCGGCATGTACTAGGAGATGGCGGCGCATCAACACCGGCCGGTCGGCATGCGACCAAGATCGACATCTGGGGCAATGGCGGCGAGGATGGTGCGTGAATGCCGACGACGAGTCGGCGTCGGCGTCTTCTGCCGGGTGGCGGGGTGTACAAGATCTTTGCTGCGCTTACGTCGATGGTGCATGAAGCGGACTAGCATGCTTTCATCGGTGTGGATGGGCGCACGCCCAAGAGCCAGTCTTTGCCAAGTGATCATCGTAGAATCGTTAAATGCGTTGCCTATCTAGCTACTTATTCGCTATGTAGTTTTGGTAGCTTATCATCTTGTTATCCTAAGTTGTTAATTTAGAATTGTTAGGGCTTACGCTTTTGTTTAGGTGCATCCATCTGGTTTAATCAATTGTAATAATACCAAATGTTTGTGCATTCGAATTACTATATATTTTCTGAACTCAAGATATGGTTTAAGACTTGTTTGTCGACTGGGTATACTTATATCTGCATGAGTGTGCATGGTTTGTTTAGATGTTTCTGCAAAACAATGTCAACTATGCTTGAGTTGATGTTGTGATACCGATGTGCATGTCTAAATACTAGTGTAGGACCGTAAAGGCGACTAGGGGGGGTGAATAGGCGCTTTCTCAACTTTCTCGCCTAAATCAAATTCAACACGAACTTTACTCCTTTAGCTATGAAAGCTAAGAAGATCGATGGCGCCTGATGGAAGCCGTGTGTTGAATTCGATAACCCGCTCAACCACCACGACACACAAGTGGAGACTTAATCTCAAAGGGCGGAATCACGAGGCACAGCGGTCGGCCGGCTACCAAGGCGGTCGGCCAAGCGGTCCTGAGCGATCGGACCGACTACTAAGCGGCGGTCGGACCGGTGGATATCGGTTCAACCCGCGATACTAAGCGGTATGAAAGCAGGCGGTCGGACCGCGTTATAAATCGGTCGGACAGTTCGATCCGATCTTGAAAAATCAAGCCCAAATCCAAAATGAAATTTGATCCAACTTTTGATTCAACCAATGAAACTTGACCAAATTTGAGCACACCTCCTAACGATATTAGAGACCTATTTCTAGCGGCGATCCTTGGATCCACTTCATAAAATTGATCTCTCAAGGTTTTACCAAAGAAGTGCACAAACCCTAGAAATATGAAAATCTTTGATTCAAGACTTGCTTGTGGGGGTTGATGGTCTAGACGATTCTAGGAGTATTCCCACACATCAAAGCAAGACACAATGGGTCAAGAGACCAAGCTAAACACTTGAATCAAGGAAGCACCAAATTCATCCAAAAGAGAGAAGAACACAAAAGGGAGACAAATGATCTCTCAAGCAAGCATCACAAGATTGATTGATCTCACAAGATGCTTACAAAGCCACGCCCTCAACGAGGACAAGAGCTCACCAAGGAGCAACCACAATCTCTCCCTTTCTTCCTCTCCAAACCCTAACCCTAGAAAAAGCTAAGGAAAACCAAATGGAAGCTTCAAGGGTTTTACATCTCCCTTCTCTATTTATAGGAGAGGCCTAGGGTTTCACTTTTGGGACCCACTCACACATGGGACCCACACACATAACTATTGAAGCAATCGCACCGCTTCACCACGTGTAGGTTGATCGGCGGTTCTCATCACGTCGCCAAGCCTCTCTTGTCAGAATCCCATGGAACCTCCCGAGAGACTACGCACCGATATCCGCACTTTGATCAACCAGTGCACCGAACTACCCGTTCGATCCATCTTGCCGATTCGCACCATGCTTGAGTCACACGACCTCACCCGTATCCATGATCGTTACGGACCTCGGCTCTCCAGCGTAGTCGATCCACCTCACCGTTGGCGTCGCGGACACGCAAGCCACCGCGACAATAGACAAACAAACCATTTCCGGGAACAAGTTCTTCACAACTTGACCCACGTTAGCTCCGCAATGCAATATACAACAATAAAGCATTGACAACCATACATAAACCACAATCAAAACACATCAATGCAAAGAAGGCTCACCTTCAAGTGAGCGGCGATCGACCGCCTCACTCCACCGATCAAGACCGATTCGGGCGGTCCGACCGATGCTCAGCAGCGGTCGAACGCTTGAAAGGACTTAGCCAAAATTCTAGCTTGAAAATCCGAAACCTTCTGGAATTTTCAACTCGATAGAACTTTGGACTGGGAGCTCCAAAAATGATGCGACCACATCCAGGAGACTCCCCTCACCTGCCTACACAACCTATTTTTGGCTTAGCTCCAAAAGCCATTTTTGAAAGAGCCGGTCATTGGCCACCATGGCGGTCGGACCTCTCCTGGCGATCGACGCCCAACATCGCCGATCGGACCACACGTGGTGCGGCAGGTAACAAACCAACGCGAGATTTTGCAAACCAACAAAGCCATTGCCAATTGACTCATCATCCTGAGATCGTGCACATATCCTCACGATATCCACAACTAGCTACATGGATTTTAATCATACTATATGCAAATTTATTATCTTTGGCACGGTAGCACCACTGTCGTCCTCGCAGTCCTCAGCGCAACCCGCCACAAGAGCCGCAGTGGGAATCTTCAGCACAACCCGCCGCAAGAGCGCGGCGGTTGTTCTCGCTGCGAGAACAATGTGACTGCGGCTACAGTGGACACCAATTCACGGCTAATGCCACACCACCACGGAAGACCAACCTGAAGCGCCTTCTATCGACAGAATTGGTCCACGTGGCCCTTGCACCAGTAACTCACTCTTTGTGCCCTGAGTGTGAAGCGGCGACCGCAGCCATGCGCGAGCCGGCCGACCTTCCAATGTTTCGTGCATGATGCGGTCACTGTCAGCTTCCACTCGCCGGTGGGACCAACCGATCACCCAGCCAAGAAGTCCCCCATCACCGCCACCGGCGGCGCCGAGCCCCGACCATGTTCTGGTGTTCGTTGGCATGCCCCGGCCACGTCGCGATCTTCTTCTTCTTGGTTTTTTAGTTACTGGCATTGGTACCATGGAGTCGATTGATTTGTGTTTCTGTTTTAAATTTTGTTGTCTTGATGGTCCTCTGTGTCTCATGGCATTGGAGTCGTGATGCTCAGAGATTGAAGTGAGACATTGCAGGATCTCAAGACGATTAAAAGCTCCTTTGCAGGATCTCAAGACGATTAAAAGCTCCTTTGCAATTTGATCTATTTCTTGGTAGCAGTTAGTTCCCAGATTCACGCAAGGAAATATCATATTTCTCTGATTTAGTTCTATTGGCAGAATGGTTTTACATGATAAAAAAAATTGTTTCCCCTTTAGAGTGTATAGACACAGCACCGTGAATTGGTACTACAGTCTTAATTTGGTGTTTAGTATGGTGTGACATGTGATTATGCTATGGATCTGGTGAGAGTTTTATTTTTCTAACTTGAATCTTTGCATATGCACGGTTTTATTTTCAAATTTCAAGGCTGATCACTTTATGTGAGGCTGGTTGAGTGGGACCATGTGAACATTTGTTCAATTATTCATTTGATTTTGCTTCCATCCACATGCAAGTTTGGTTGCTAAGTGAGGTCTGACCTTATCAACTGTGACTGGTTGAGTTTTACATATTAGTTTATTCAACCACAGCAATAAACATGCCGAGGCTAGGGGAGACGGCGGAGGCATGGTGTCTGCTGTGGCGGAGCTGGCAACGTCAGGAAGCGGGCAACGCGTTTTGCGAGGTGCGAGCAGGGGAGGTGTGGTGAGTCATGACGTTTATTTATCCTCAAGCATGGTGTGAAAGGCATGACGTTTACTTCAAACATGATGGCACTGGAATGATTGGTTTCTTTGGCTGCTTGATTGCGAAATATGGCCAGCCTGATTACGTTTACTTCAAGCAAAATTTGTTTGGTTGGAATTGTATTGTCGTATGGCTGCAAACATAGCGGATAATTCCTGACCGAAGACTCGCGGAGCGGATACGAGATGGATAAATGAATATTCGGTACTATATGTTTCCCGGCTCTGACTCTGAGGAAAAAAAAATATATCCGTATGTGTCCGTATGTCAGGTAGCATAAAGAACGTCTATTGTGACTTCACTTAGGAACAAGATAATGAGTAGGCAGGGGATACTGAGTATTTTTCCTTCGACGTCTCAGCGATTAGTCTCTCCACATTCACTCTGATTGCACTCCTACTATCCAACGTCATGTGTAGGGTGCAAAAGAAGCGGATAATTTCCGTTTGACCGAAAGTTCGCGGAGCGAATATGGGAAATAGGTATATAACACTATCCGTATCCGATTCCAATTCCGAGAGAGAAATTATGAAATATGATACAGGACAAGCGACATACATACCTGTTCCGATTGCACCTCTAGTTGTGTGTTGAAATCGCGTCACGTCGGAATAAACCCTGTTGCTTTCAGATATACAGATGCTTGGTTGTAAAGAGATGAGAAAGTATAGATGGTGCAATACTTGCATTCGCGGGATGCCCCCCTCACAAGTCACGATCCTCGAATTGTTGTCTGCCGTGTTCTGAAACCATGCCACAAGTAATTGACTCTTTAAAGAAATGAGAAAGCCTAAATGGTGGAGTGTCTCCGAACATAGTTTGGTTGGCGTTCAATAGATACAATTCAACGCAGGCAAATTGGTACATTTCCAACCTAGGGGAAACAACCAAGCCTAAAACCAGCGACTTCCGGGCCAACTACCTAGCAGGCCACCCACTCTTACCACCAGCACGAATCTCACAGCACCCGTCTTATTCCAAAGAGCAAATCTGTACATTTTCTAGATCTCACCCTAAAAAGGCCAGATATTATCCTTCAGGCCCGAACCCCAAGGCGCCTGGATTCTGAGATTTCAACAAGAACAGACAACTGGTACGGTGTCAGCTGCATCACTTCTGATGGATGGGATGTTGAAAATCTAGTTAATTTTTGGTATATTTTAATTCAGAAATTAAGCATATAAAACATGACAAACAAGAGCATGAGTGATTCAAAAAAGATGTATTCATATTTGCTAATGAACAGGATAACAGCAGATCCTATTAACATATTCATAGAGCTCAGAAACAAATACATCAGATAAGTTCTCAGGGTATACCCTCGGGCGGGGCCAGTGTCGGTGACACCGGATGCGCCGTTACCATCAGTCGACATGATGGTCTATTCGATGTAGTCGATCGGCGTGATGCGGAAGATGTTCCCGTGCGATGCTCGCGGCGATTCACCACCGAGGATGAAGGCGAAGTCACGCAGAATGAGCGATCGCGCTAATCGCTCCCAAAAACTTGATCGCCGTCTACGGCGGTACTCGAGACGAGCGGAGTTTGGAGGCCTACTCGCCCGAGCCTTCTGCGCGCAAAGTTACGAGCCGGAGATTGCGAGAGCGGCAACAACTAAGAGCGAGAAGCAGACGGTATTACGTATATCTTTTTATGGAGTAGAGAGTCTTTACGTATTCTCCTCCTCGATGCAACAAAAGCGAAGAGACTAGTAGCTGTAGACATTAGTCACTAGCAACTACCTTCATTACTCAAAGTAACCGCACCATAATTCACTAGTAATCGCACCAGCATTGCGGCTATTCGTTAATGATATTTCTTGCAAGTCGGTGCGTTTGATTTTGAATAGATAAAGAAAAGCGCCGCGCTCGACACGCGCTGCGTGCGCCGCAGCGTCTGCCTTGCTGCACGCACACGCACCGCCGCGGCCTTGGCCTTGGCTTGCCAGCGAACAGAGCTCTCTCCAATTGCACAAGGGGTTACCACTTTCCACCTTTTAAAGTGGTGTAACTCCCATTCAATTCTCCATATGGGACTAATCAATTTTTCCATGTGGGCCTAGGAATTTCATTTGATTAATTGCTAAATTAAAATGGTCCAAGCCCAATTAATCCAACAATCCCCACCAAATTTCAAGGCACACAAGAAATACTCTCGATCCATTTGTTGTTTTGATATACCGTGTTTGATGGAGACTGTTAAGTTGAACATCCACCTAGGAAAGAAGTTACACTCATCCACAAGCGAACAATGGACTATGCCTTGAATTGTGAGTTTGTGTGAACAAGTTTTACCTAATTCCTTTACTAGTACTAGGTCGCCTAAAGCATCCCCTCTGGTTGGAGCGTATAAGTCATACTCGAGCCTATTCATGAGTATATAGAGATCACCCAAATCTCATAGACTGTGACCAGTGATCGAACTCATATAGGTGTGTTCCTTCTAAGATGTCCTGTAGGCCGACATCTACGCTTTAAATAAGCCACTCGGATCACATTAAGGTAAAACCAACTGCCATACAAAATAGGAAAGAAGCGCATCATTGAAGAAATGAGCCACAGAAGGTCTCTCCTCCCATCAACCAACGACTTGTTTCATCATCCTACTTCACGGGATCTCCGATCACGTAGAAACAATTACTACGTGGTATGACTCGCGTGGGTCTCAGGCTCATCTCACTCGATGCACTATCTATCACATTACGTGATAAACCCTTTGTAAATTAGTCGGCCAGATTCTTAGTTATGCGGACATAGTCGATGCTATCACTCCGAGTTTTTCGACTTTACGGCAGACTTCAACCGCCTCTTAACATGCCTAGATGATTTCATGTTGTCCTTAGAACTGTTCACTTTGATAATTACAGTCTGATTATCACAGTTCATTAGAATAGCCGGTATCGGTTTTTCAACCACCGGCAAATCCACAAAGAGTTCACGAAGCCACTCAGCTTCAACAGTGGCGGTATCTAACGCTGTGAGTTCTGCTTCCATTGTTGACCTCGTTAAGATGGTCTGCTTGCAAGACTTCCAAGAAACAGCACCACTTCCAAGTGTGAACACATATCCACTCGTGGCTTTTATCTCATCAGCATCAGAGATCCAGTTTGAATCACTGTAACCCTCTAGTACCTTTGGGTACCCAGCATAGTGAATGTCATAGCTCATGGTTGCCTTTAGATAGCGCACCACTCTCTCAAGAGCACGCCAATGATCATCTCCCGGATTCGAAACAAACCGGCTTAGCTTGCTCACAGCAAACGAGATGTCAGGCCTCGTAGCACTAGCTAAATACATCAATGAGCCAATAATCTGGGAGTATCTCAATTGATCCCTTGTTATTCTTCGGTTTTTCCTCAATAACACACTAGGATCATAAGGAGTAGAAACAGGCTTGCACTCACTATAACCAAAGCGACTCAAGACCTTCTCCACATAATGGGATTGCACAAGTGTAACCCCACCATCACCTCCTCTCAGTAGCTTAATGTTAAGAATTACATCAGCCACTCCCAAATCTTTCATTTCAAAACTCTTGGACAGAAAGTCCTTGACCTCCTCAATCACATTGAGGTTGGTCCCAAAAATCAGTATGTCATCAACATACAAGCACAAGATCACTCCTTCTCCCCCACCATAGCGATAGTACACACATCTGTCGGCTTCATTCACAACAAAGTCAGCAGATGTCAAAGTTCTGTCGAACTTCTCATGCCATTGCTTAGGTGCTTGCTTTAGGCCATACAAAGATTTTAACAACTTGCACACCTTTCCTTCTTGACCTTCTACCACAAACCCGTCTGGCTGATCCATATAAATCTCCTCCTCCAACTCTCCATTTAGGAAAGGCATCTTAACGTCCATTTGATGAGCGAGAAGATCATGAGAAGCGGCCGAGGCAAGTAGTACTCGATTTGTGGTCAATCAGACAACAGTAAATAAGTATCAAAGAAATCCTCGCCTTCTTTACAGTATAACCCTTGGCCACAAGCCTTGCCTTGTACTTTTCAATTGTACCATCGGGCCTAAGCTTTTTCTTGAAAACCCATTTACATCCTCTGAGTTTACACCCATAAGGGCGGTCAACGATCTCCCAAGTTCCATTAGACATAATAGAATCCATCTCACTCCGTACTGCTTCCTTCTAGTAGTCAGCGTCAGGAGAAGAATATGCCTCTTCAATGGTTCTTGGAGTGTCATCCATGAGGTATACAATGAAATCATCACCAAAAGATTTTGCAATCCTCTGTCTCTTACTCTTTCGAGTAACTTCATTGTTATCCTCCTCAGGATTTTCCATAGGCGTTTGTTCAACATGTTCTATCGGCACAAAAGAATCAAGCGAAATTATAGATTCTTGACTAGATGAGCTAGGTACATCACATTTGATAGGAAATTCATTCTCAAAAAATGTAGCATCTCTGGACTCTATGGTTGTACCAACACGCACGTCAGGTACTCCAGTTTTTATAATTAAGAACCTATAACCCACACTGTGCATAGCATAACCAAGAAATACACAATCTACGGTTTTTGGTCCAAGTTTGCGCTTCTTGACAATTGGCACGTTAACTTTGGCCAAACATGAGAGAGTCAACTTCTTCTTTTCCCATTCCTCGAATGGTGTTACTTCTTTATTCTTTGTAGGAACTCTATTCAGGACATGACACGCGGTCAATATAGCCTCACCCCACCATTCCTTAGAAAGTCCCGCAGTGTCTAACATGGCGTTAACCAAATCAGTTAGAGTGCGATTCTTTCTTTCGGCAACCCCGTTTGATTCGGGAGAATAGGGAGGCGTCCTCTCATGAATAATTCCATGTTCCTCGCAAAATAAAGTAAACTCATTTGAAAAATACTCTCCCCCACGATCAGACCTTACCCGCTTGATTTTCCTCTCAAGTTGGTTTTCTACCTTAGCTTTATAGATCTTAAAGAAATCAAATGCTTCATCTTTTGTTTTCAATAAATACACATAGCAAAATCTAGTGCAATCATCTATAAGCGTCATGAAATATTTCTTTCCACCTTTAGTCAACACGCCATTCATCTCGCACAAATCGGAATGAATGAGTTCTAACGGTGCCAAATTCCTCGCCTCTTTTGCTGCCTTGTGAGGCTTGCGAGGTTGTTTCGATTGAACACACGTATGGCACTTAGAACCTTTGACCAAAGTGAATTTCGGGATTAAATTCATATTGGCTAAGCGCGTCATACACCCAAAGTTAACATGACAAAGTCGTGAATGCCAAACATTAGATTCATCATCATCGTTACACACATGGTTCACAACTTTATTATAGAAATCCATCAAAGAGAAACGAAACAAGCCTCCGCTCTCATAACCTTTACCAACAAATGTTCCATACTTGGACACGACACATTTATTGGACTCAAATGTAAGCCTAAAACCATCTCTACAGTAGAGATCCGTGACAATTCTTCTTTATGGAGGGACATCTTGCGCGTTCTTGGTACCGCGGTCTTTCCAAGTAAACTTGATTGACCATACCAACACCATGAACAGCTGCATGCGATCCGTTCCCCATCAACAAGGAGCAACCTCGACAGACCTGATAAGATGAAAACAAGGAAATATCAGCACACACATGAATATTAGCACCAGTGTCAACCCACCACTCGGTGATTGACAAGCGAGAGAAGCTGTAGGTAAATAATTACCGTACCCGATGTTCCTCGGCATCACTAATAATCATGTTGGTGACTTCTTCGCTTATCCTTGCGGTGCGGACAATTCTTAGCCCAATGGCGAATCACGCACACAAAGCGGCCGCCCTTTCCTTTGCCTTTCTTCTTAAACTCGATGTGCCTTAGGCTTGACAAAGGCTTATTTTTCTTCTTATTGTGGATAGCTGAGGGTTCTTCTTACGCACCAAATTGGCACTAGAACCTCCCTCGTGACAACTTTCTTGCCACAGTATCTTTTGCCCTCGCCTTCTCTTCAACACCAAGAGTGCCAATGAGATCGGTAACAAAACTCCACGCCTCTTGTGTTTTAGAGAGGTAGCAAAATCCGACCAAGAAGGTGGTAACTTGGCGATAATACCGCCACCACAAACTTGTCCGTAACTCACACTTATTATGCTCAAGCTCCTTTGCGGTGCTGAATCTCATGAGCTTGTTCTACTACTGAGCAGTCATCGACCATCTTGTAGTCATAGAAGCGCTCCATGACATACAACTTCTTGCCGATATCGGAAACTACGAACTTGGCCTCAAGTGCATCCACATCTCTTTGCCCGTAGGCAAATGCATGTACACATCCACAATGTTATACGCCGATATGTTGACAAGTGCACCTCGAAACAAGTTATCCGCTAAATTGAACTTGCTTTCGTCCTCGGCGAGATAGAGGCTCGTGGGCTTGCCTTGTGCAACATGAAAACATTCCATGGCGATAAACCACGAGGATAATGCGTGCCGCCATCTCTTAAAATTGGAACCATCAAGCGAGGGTGCGGCTTAAGCGGCAAAGAAAGCCAACTATCGAAAAAGACCTATCAAGTTTTTGGATTGTTGAAAATCTAGTCAATTTTCGGCATATTTTAATCCAGAAATTAAGCATATAAAACATGACAAACAAGAGCATGAGTGATTCAAAAAAGATGTATTCATATTTGCTAATGAACAGGATAACAGCAGATCCTATTAACATATTCATAGAGCACAGAAAAAAATACATCAGATAAGTTCTCAGGGTATACCCTCGGGCGGGGCCAGTGTCGGTGACACCGGATGCGTCGTTACCATCAGTCGACATGATGGTCTATTTGATGTAGTCGATCGAGGCGTGATGCAGGAAGATGTTCGCCGTGCAGTATCGCGAGCAGTTCACCACCAGGATGAAGACGAAGTCACAGAATGAGCAGTCGCGCTAATGCGCTCCCCAAAAACTTGATCGCCCGTCTACCCGAGTAGGTACTCAGACGAACGGAGTTTCGGAGGCCTACTCGCCCAGAGCCTTCTGCGCGCAAGGTTCTGAACCGGAGATTGCAGAGAGCAACAACAACTAAGAACAGGAACAGACAGAGTATTCTGTATATCTTTTTTATGGAGTAGAGAGCCTTTCTGTATTCTCCTCCTCGATGAATAACAAAAGCGAAGAGACTAGTAGCGTAGACATTAGTCACTAGCAAGCGCCTCCATTACTCGTAAGTAGCTATGACCATAATTCACTAGTAATCGCACTGCAATTCGCCGGCTATTCGTTAATGATATTTCTTGCAAGTCGGTGCGTTTGATTTTCGAATAGATAAAGAAAAACACGCCCTCGCGAAACACGCCTCGTGCGCCGCGCACCGCCATGACCTGTGGCCTTGGGCGCAGGCGCAATGACGGCGCGTGTACAAGCTCTCTCCAATTGCACAAGGGGTTACCACTTTCCACATTTTAAAGTGGTGTAACTCCCATTCAATTCTCCATATGGGACTAATCAATTTTTCCATGTGGGCCTAGGAATTTCATTTGATTAATTGCTAAATTAAAATGGTCCAAGCCCAATTAATCCAACATGGGAACCCACTATGTAGCATCTGCATTGATAATTCAAGTATTGTATACATCATTAGTCCGATTCTTTGTAGGAACTACCCGTAATAACGAGCTTGCAAAATGAATCTGTTTATCATAAAGAGATTCGTTGTTTCTGACCCTGCTTCACCTTAATTGTTATTTGAACAAAAAGATCATAATAAACTTTTGGTAAAAGTTCTGTCTTGGTCGGAGTGGGGATAGCATTTCTCTTCCGTGTGTCTACGGAGTTTTGCAACTATGTCACAACACTGTAGCACGTCATGTTACTGTGAGAGGATATGAACAACACTGTAGTACGTCACATTGCTGTCAGAGGATGTGCGTCCAAAGCGCCTAGGCCTAGCTAAGCTAAGGCACTACTACCACGTCCACGCTAGGAGAGCGCGTCGAAGGCCTGCGCCTCCTTGGCCACCCCGATGAACACGTCCTCCAGCGTGGTGTCCGCCACGCCCCAGCCCTGCACCGGGAACACGCGCCTCGCCGCCTCCACCGCGCCGAACACGTCGTCCAGCCGCACCTCCCGCTTCGGCAGCTCGAACTTCTGCGTCCCCGACATGCCGTAGATCTTGGCCGCGCTCGGACACAGCAGGCTGATCAGGCGCTCCACCTCCTCCTCGTGCTCCGTCGCCGTCGTTATCGTCAGGACGCGAGTGCCGCCGTACCTCGCCTTCAGCTGCATTCACAGACATTGTTGCAATATTGCCCATGTCAAGCTCTTGCTGCAGTGAAATGCCTAAAAAGGAATTCTGAACTTTCAGGTGAACTCTATCTGATGTCTACACCTCCTTAGGAGTTCCAAGGCACTGGAAGTTGCCATTGACAAAGATGCCGACGCGGTCGCATAGCTTCTCAGCCTCCTCCATTGAATGTGCTGAGATGTTCAGTGTTCAGTTCATATGCAGAGTTTTTAATTAGCATCTTGTTGATGTTGAACAGTTGAAACTGCAGAGCTGAAAAACAAGAGGGGGGTTACTTGTGAGAATGATGGTGCATTCCTTCTTTTCTCGCTTGATGACGTTCCACAGATCATTCCTCGATGTCGTGTCCAATCCGGTGCTCGGTTCGTCCATGTAAACAACCTACTTAGTGGCAATGGAATTGATGAGAGTTATGGCTGATTTTTTTTTTCAAAGATTGTTTGGAAGGGAATGAAGAAGAATTATGGGAAGTACTTTAGGATTGCCTATGAGTGCGATGGCGACACTGAGCCTTCTTTTCATGCCACCACTGTACTTACTTACAGATTTGTCGCCAAAACCGCTGTGGAACAGATTTACGCTCTTCAGGGATTCTTCGACTGCCTGGATCAAGAAACATCTGATGATCAAATAAAGTGAATTCTAGTGTCCATTTGTATAAATGGAGAAAACAGTTGCAAGAAGACTATAGTTTCAGCTATACATAAAGTAGTATCAGATAACATGATAGCTTGCAATAAGACTCAGTGTAAAGTTAATATTTTAATTTGCAGATTTATTCTAGTTCCTGGCTTCAAACTACCTGCATTAGAGCAGCACCTGTGAGATTCTTCATTCGGCCATAGAACATTAGATGTTCTCTTCCTGTCAGGGTCTCCCAATGCAAACTGCATATGTACATAGAACAAATTTTGGTTGGTATCGCACCACTAACAGAACCATCTTCAGAAGAAAAATGCTAGACTGGTCGCTTGTGATCATACTCGTGCTGCGGACATACACCAATGTTTGCATATATTTCATTCATATCTTTTCTCAGATCCATTCCATGTATGTAAGCAGTTCCATTAGTCGGCGCCACAAGCCCAATCATCTGCATGTAAAGCCCATAAGTAGTGTAAAATGCCTTTATTGTTGCAGACTTGCAGTATGTTAACATTGTTGCACTATGAGGAAACAATGAGAATATGAGAGAAACTGAAATGAAAACTCAATGAGAGATTGAAATGTTAAATGATCAATAACATATGATCACTCTGTCTAAAAACTAGTCTGACAACACAAGCATAAACAAGCGCAAGTACACTATGAATTGTCACCCACCATGTTGATGAAGGACGTCTTCCCGGCCCCATTAGGACCAAGCATTCCGAAACACTGCCCTTTGCGCAAAGCAAGTGATAATCCTTTAACGGCAAACTTGTCAGGGTTCCTATTCTTTCCACGGTATACTTTCTTCAGATTATGGCAGATGATCATATTCCTCGTGTCCATTTCCTTTAGTAATCGTTTCACCACCTTGCGCTGAAAATAAAATTTTGAAGAACAATTTAGGACTGTCTCCCTATTAAATAGTTCAGTTATATGCTTAACTAACCTCAAGGAAAACATCAGGCTTTGCCGTATCAACAAAGACCCTCCTGGATCTCTGCTTCACTTTGTCCGGTATCCATGATGGTGATGAGTGCTTCGTTGACAGAAATCCAAAGAGAAATAGAGGACGCCATGCAGGTCTATGATCCAATAAAAATGCCACGGGAAGCAGAAGTATCCATTCCATAGACATTAGAACCAAAACATCTTTCATCCCATTGACCGGGTCATTCAAATCCCCCCATTGCATTCCGGACTTCCCCATTTGGCTTCCTGCAGATGCATACTCTGCTAACTCATAAATTCCTCGGTAGAGTGAGAACCCAGGAACAAGCTCCATTGTCACAAGCCAATGCCTAAACAAGTAAAACAATAGTACTTGATGAGCATTCAATGAAATCAGTCGCAGAATCGAAAAGCTTAGAAGAATTTGCAGTGAAATACTTACTTGGGAAGGTAGCATCCTCAATGAACAACTGCAACAGCGCTTCTCCAAGAAGGCTAGAGCCAAAGACATAAATGTAACTAATTACTGTAACACAGAAAAGCTTGATCCAGATTAGGCCATCCAAAGAGCCACAGAATTGAGGAAATAGCAGGTTTGATTTACTGACCACTAGCAGTTTTGACAGATGAGAAGAAAGACGCAAGCAGAAAGGCGAGCACAATCTGCAGGTTGATATAGATGAAATAGAATACAAATTGTATGCAGTAACTATTTAATCTGAAGATATCGAGCCCTGCAAAACCAAGGAGAGTTCTCTGCATGATTTAACAGCTTATTGCTTGTACTGAACTTTGAATTTCGTAACTTGGAGTTAATTACTACCTATAAATGAGCCAAATATCACGAAGAACATCATGTAAGCTGCTGAAAGGGTCAATAAGTAGGCATAAGATATCAGCCAATATGGTCCATCCTTTAGCCCATGCATTTTCATCATTAGTCTTAGGTTCTGCTGCTTTTCATAAACAAGGTATGTCAATATTACCTGGAAAACAATTGAACTAAATTCGTCAATAACTTAGATATGAATTCGATATAGCTTAGTAAGGGATTGTGGAAGAAAATCGAATTAACTCACTGGAAGGAGGAGTTGAACCGTCCATGTAAAGAACAGTGCATCAAGGAGAGTGGTGAGATCCAGCCTGATTTTAATTGCAGCTTTGGGCATCTCTTTCAAAAATTCTAGGCGCATGTCTGCATTCTCTCCTCGAAGAAGCTTCAGATATGCAGTGGATGCCTACAGTGCAGATGCATAATTACTAGTAGTAGGTAGTGATGAAATTAAGGTCAGCCTTGGTAGATATCATCAGCAAACTTGACATGCTTTTTTCAGGGAACAGAAAACTAGAAACAACTGGCAGATAGATCCATTCAGCAACCAAAATCAGCACGGTTGATAGGAGTTATTGTAAAAGATGTGCCTTTTTGCTACAGTGTACCAGGTTTCTTTTGGTGAGAAAACAGCAGGTACAGTAGACCAGTTCTTGGTTAAGTCTTTTTACTTCAACTAATTTTACTTTATTGCTTAATCTATTCCTCATTCCAAAAGTAAATTACATACTAACAATTTTCAGGAAAGTATAAGTACCATATTAACCAACCGTGCAACACGCAAAACTGTCATGGAATGGTGTCCATTATCCCTGCTGAAGGTGGAGTTGTACCAAATGTTTACATGGAAGCGCCCCTTGGTTGTATCAAGAAAGTCATAACCTGCAAAAATGTATCCTAAAATAAGATATTTGCTCAACAAAGAACTAGAGCTCCCACTTCATTGATACAGTTGATTTAAAAAAAAAACTAAATTCAGATGAGGCTACCAGCGAGGAATTCGTTTGATCTTCTCCTCTTATTCGAACCCTTATAACCCTTGAACAAATGACGATTTATCACCGATGAATTCTCACACCACAATGGCAAACCTTGAACACACTGCACATCTGTTCCATTTCACAAAGAAGATAGGAATGAAGGCAGTTATTATACATACAATCTGCATAAGAAGAACAAAAATGCAGGGATGTAAACACTGCATGCTAAAACTTCATACAAACAAAACACGCATCTTCATATGCAAGAAAAAATTATTTTACCAAGTTCAAGTGGCATTCCATCAGAATTTCCTGAGATATTGTGTGGAAGCAATAAACACTTAGGTTGGACCATATATAAGGTCCCGTTGGCCACAAGACCAGGCTCTATGAATATCACATGCGCGGGCAATGTGCTCGAACCCTGCAAGGAAAAATTCCATGTCATTCCCTCCAATACCCACAAAAGTACTGAAACTTTCGATAAAATTTCACGGATCAAACAACTCACAGAGACTATTCTTGAGAGCTCGTTAAGATAGACCGAAGAATTCATAGTTTGAGACTCGTCAACAAAGTCTGAAGGAGGCATAGCTGGGAACAGTCCCCTTCCAAGGCCTGTCAAAATTTAGTCAGAACAAATCAAGTAGCACCAAAATGCAGGAGAGTTCCATATAAAACGCAACATTCGCACTGTTCCTTTAATCATTCTACCTTCAGATAGCCGACGGTTATGCCCAGTGATGAGCACTACGACTGGGCACGACTCCGACGCGTTGCACTGCGTGGGGTGCACGGACGTCAAGGCACGGGTCTGAGTGTCGGGCACCTGCACCAGCGCCGGCCACCTCGGCGGCGTAAGCACGGGGCAGCTTTGTGCCTGAGTGCTCGTCGAGTGCTGAATGCCGCACTCCGTCCTCTCGCAGGCCCCGGTGTGGCTGTCGAAGCTCACGCAGGCGCAGCCGCACTGGAACGGGGGCCTGTCCAGCTCGTGGTCGATCACATTCTGGATCGTGACGAGGAGCACGCAGAGGAGGACCGGGAATGTGGCGATCGCAGCGTTGGTCTTCGCGTTCCTCCTCTGCACATCATAATAAAAGGACATAAACAATTAGCATTTCTTGATGTTACTTGATAACAACACCTCGAGAATCAAATGTATTTTCAGTCCAAAACAAAAAAAAAAAAACTGAAAAGAACAGCGATTAAGAATCTAGCAAAACTAGTGAAATTTGTGGCCTTTATCTTGCTCTAGTCCAATCCATGTCGTAATTTCATGTCAGTTATATGAATTAATCTGTAGTTCGCTGCAAATTACCTGGAAAGAGAGGTTCTTGAGGAGGAGGGCATGGACCTGTCTGCAAAATCTTGCAAGCCCACGCACGCGACCAGATCCCATATGTGTGACTTCTGAGTTCTGACAGATCAAAAACGACAGAAAGAACAAGAAGTGATCAGTCCACTGCAAGTCTGAACCAAGCAAGGGACAGCAAAAATCTCAGCATTTCTCAGCACATGCCACATAGCGCTCTACCTCCTAATATAGAAGCAGGATTGGAGTGTGTAGCAGTTGACTTAGATCAGCGCGGCAGCTCGTCGCGCGCGCCGTCCGGCGTGATCATCACGCATGCTACGCTCTCCGGGTATCAGGCAGGCACAGCACAGGGAAACACAAAACGCAGAGGATTACTGATGAAGCTTCAGTTATTCCATGGTAAGTGCATGGTTTTCACCTCAAGAAACTTGTGCTTCACTCAATGCTTCAGCCCTTAATTCAGCCGGGTGTTACGTACGCCTGCATTGTTTTGCTCACCGAGGAGTAACTGAAAAAACAGCAGTTACATAAGGAGAGTTCAACAATGGCATCTGTCTGGGGACACATGTCTAGGGGTGATATATAATATGTAGGCACTAATCCTAAGCTTGGAGCTTTCAGATGCTGAGAGCCTTATCAATGCAAAATTATCTTCTTAGCTTTTAACTTATCAACTTTCTTGCTTTAGAGTTCAGTTGAGAGTTATCTGAACTCACGCTGAGATATCAACAAGACGAGAACCGGATTAAGGAGTTGAAACAAACTTTGCGCTCATCGTTTTTCACATAGAACGGTAGTATCAATGGAGTGAGAGTGACATTACGAGGAGTAGCACTTTCTGAGAATCAGCCGGCGAGAATCCTGGATTAATTTTTGTGGCTGCAGTACTTCTCATGACTCATCCTTCAAGAGTGTAACACGATCCCCTTTTCCGTATATTTATTATATTTTTTTGCTGTTCTGTTACGCAAGAGTAGTGGCATAATAGTCCGCTCATCTCATTGGTAGGGAAAAAGAATGTTACATGTTCTTGTGTACTAACCTCGGAGTTATGTCCGTTTCATATGCTACTCCATCAACAATGCCATATCTTCCTGTGAACGAAAGGGATCAGTGTAGAATGATGATTGCAAATTCAAAGATGGATCAAAGCAAAGCACACTTACCAACATAAAAAATTTACCAGTATCTTACTTCAAAATCCAGGGCAGCTTCCATTTAATTCATAATTTCAGATCTGAACCAGAGCAGAAGGAACAGAATGGCACATGTTTTCTTACAACATGTGCCAAACCATCCTAAGCATATTATATAACTTAGATGTTTCCATACTCTTATATCTATGAGACTGATGTGGTAGTGCAATTTATGAAACGCCCCAATTTTCGCGTATTTTTGAAAATTTCTAAGTTAAAATAACCATTTGAACTTTTCTTAAATTAATTAAAGCTTAAATTGGATTTTCAGAAAATAAAACGATTTAATATGAATAAAAAATATTTTTTAAATCCCAAACTAATTAAGTGGGTTCCCCTGGTTCCAATATATGGTATGGAATTGTATTGAAATTTTCCGGGCTCCTTTTTTATTTTTCCTAGCTCATTTGAATTTTCTGTATTTTTCAAAAAACTAATAACTATTTAAAAATCACCGGAAGGCTCGTGGGCCAAATCTCTCTCCGGCCCATCTTTCTCTCTTTCCTCTTGGACCGTAGCCCATCACCTCACCTAGCCCAAGACCTAGCTGGCCCAGCCTATCACTTTACCCTACTGGTCCAACTCACCACTGCAGCCTACCCAACCTCCTCTCTCTTTCTCTTCTCATGTTTCCTCTCTCTGACCGCAGGCCCAAGGTCCCACGTGTCAAGAGCGGGCACTCTGGATCGTCTTCCTACTAGACTCCTCAGCTACGCCGCCATGGACTCGGCGTAAGTGTGCACCACACAAGCCCAGCCTATTTATAGCGCCGCCCCTCCCTCGCGTTGTGTGTTCCGCACATCGCCGCACCCGAACGTCATAGCCCGATCCGCTGCGGCGCAGCCTTTGCTCGCTGCGACTGTCGCCATGGGAGCTGAGGGAAGAAGCCCGCTGCCCCGCCGCATCGTCGCATATCCACCGGATCCATACGCGTCACAACGTGTTCCCAATCGTCTCCATCGAGTTACCGAGAGCAATTGGATCTAAAGCTAGCACCGGTAAGTCGAGTGGTTTGATGAGGTTGTAGTTCATGTAGGGTGATGCGTCGCCAATCTATTCATTTCGTTTATCATTGGTTTAACAATTATTTCTTATCATTTCTCAAATACGCTTTTAATCTATTTATTGTATTTAAATTAAAGTTATTGCTTTATGCAAAATAAGACATATCATACATCCTTTGTAATAAGTCTTGTCTCTATAATTGCATTTTGTATGTACAAACTTGTTGAGTACTCCATGTACTCATTCTTCCTATTACACAATGTTGCTCAATTACTTAAAGACAAAGATGTCATCTATGATCAACTATTTGTCAAGGAAGAGCAACAAGGATTACGAGAACTAGATTATGCTACCCATCGATTGTTTGTGGGAACATGTCATGGGTTACACATTGGAGTTACCCATGAAGCTTAAGGCGATTTAGTTGTTATAGTCACCTTGAGTGGCAATTGTGTAAACTTTGAATCACAAGGTATTATTAATAAAATACTTATTTAGTCTTATATTCGTAAATGTGGTTGATATTTCATCTATACTGTCACTGTGTGCACCAGTGTGGTCTTTGGCTAGTGCAGATACACAGAGGGTTGAGATTTACATATTTGGGTCCCCATAATTTATGAACTTAATTTTTTTATAGCATAAATCTAATAATGAATTTCAAGATAATATGTTGTTGGACCTTTGTAAGTTCTGTATAGTGTCGTACTAGTTCGAAGAGGACGGAACTATAGATGTTATGCTTAAAGGATTTTTAAATATGAAACTTTGAGGTGCTTGTTTCTCAAGGGTAGCAAATGATTGTTTTGTAATCTCCAAAGATAATTAAGCATACTGTTCATTTGCCGATGGCAATAGTTTATCATTGTGGTTGGAACCAACGCATTAAAAACAAAGAAAATATTTCACTTGTTAACTGTACAAGCTCACAGCATCTGAAATGTCGAACCGAATAAATTAGTTAGATAGAGCATTATCCTATGCTATTTTGCTTGCAATTTATTGGAGAGTTCCTGTTCAAGTCAAATATAGAAGTCGTATTAGAGTCTAATTGTATTTTGAGACTATAAATAAAAGGTGTGAGGGTCCCGTGGGACTACACACAACAATTATTCCCAAACAAAACTACATGGTATCAGAGCCATCCTCGTGCCCATCCACCACCGAACCCTAACCCTAGTCCTCACGTACCTTAGTCGCCGCAGCCGCTCCTCCTTTTTCACATCGTTGTCGTAGCAGCAGCTGCTACCGTCGTTTGGCCCCTCGCCTCGCGGGCGAGCCCGGGGCTCAAATCGAGCGGGCCTCACGCCAGGGCCGCCGGCTTTGTGCCTCGCGAGCGTGAGGGCCACCGCGAGTCGCCACGGACCACCGCCGCGAGGGTCGCGTTGTGTGGAAAGGCGCCACCGCTCCTCGCGGACTGCTACTGCTGAGGAGATTGGGAGCGTCACCGAGAAGAGAGGAGGAGTCGTAGCCGTCATTTCTTGATGCACCAAAGAAGAAGGGGGGCAAAGGGAGAGAATAGGCCGAAAGAAGAAAACGCAGGGAAGAAAGAGGAGGTCTCGGCGGAAGAAAGAGAAGGTGTCGACCACTCGGCCAATTAGAGAAAAGCAGAAAAAAGATTCTAGGTTGGATTTTTTTTGTTGATGTCTCGATTCTATGTGATTTGGAGAACCATGGAGTTAGTTACTAAGGATCGGCAGAACGTTGATGCGTGAAGAATTGTCGTGATCGTGGGAGATACGCGAGGCATATCTTGGTAGTAATTGGCATTGCTCTGGTTGTTTGAGAAAATGACTCCTGATGAAATTAAGGCTGCGGGGAAGGAGGAGGAAGAAGCCGTAATGAGGGTGGTAGAAGAGAAAAGAAAGGCAGTTGTTGAGACTACTTCCCCGATAGTAACTCAAGATGACATGAGAAGCATGTTACAGGACCTCTTTGAGACGGGTATGATAGGTCCTAGGGCTGGTGTAGGGTCATCTGATTTAAAGCTGGAGCTGATGCCGAATGATGTAAGATTGGAAGGAAGGAAGAATTACCTGAATTGGTCTAAAAGGGCTCAGTTAATTCTGAGGACAAAGAGGGTGGAGCACTACCTACGGGAAACTTGTGTTGAGCCTACAGACAAGGCGAGCATGTATTGGAGGATATGGAACACAACCAACTCTGTAGTGGTAGCTTGGTTGCTAACTTCGATGTCCCTATCCATCGCTCGGATGGTGGAGATGATACAGAGTGCATCGGCGATGTGGAAGACGCTGAGCAACATATACTCTAGGGTAGGAAATGTGATGATGATGGTGGAGGTCGGGGCAAGGTGGAGACCCTAAAGCAGGGAGAAGAACAACATCCCAGAGTATGCTAGTGAACTGCAGCAACTGTGGACATATTTGGATCACTATGATCCACTGCAGTTAACATGTGCTGGTGATATTGAGACTGGTAGAGTGTGGCTGCAACGCAGACGGGTTACACACTTTCTAAAGGAACTGAACCCGAAGTTTGAGAGTAGAAGGGCTGCCATGTTTCACTCGGCAAACTTACCTACTATGGAGGAGGCTATTTTGACCATGGTACAAGAGGAGGTTCCACTACGAGTAATAGGGGACAACAACCCGGTCCGATCCGCATATACCATACCAGATGATAGGGAGTGCTACAACTGTGGAATGAGAGGACATCTGAGTCATACTTGTCCTTCTCCATAGTATGAAGGTCGAGGTGGAGGTCATGGTAGTCGTAGAGGCCGAGGTGGAGATCGAGGCCGAGGTGGAAATCGTGGAGATAGAGGTCAAGGAAGGGGCTGAGTTGGGCCCAAGGCTAATGTGGCCCTAGCAGAGGAGATCACATCTGTTACTCTAACAAACGAGCAAGCTGTGTAGTGGGAGAAGTAGCAGCAGGGAAAGGCATTGGAGACTTCTCATGATTCCACCTCTTTTGGGTAACTTTGCAAACTACACCCACATGGGCAAAGGTACTGAGACAAATGCACTTGCATCCACATATAAGCACTCTCATATTCATTAGATCATAGATTCAAGGGCATCCAAGTATATCACGGGTTCACTTAGTGCTTTCGCATCTTACACCCCATATAGTCATCCTAAAACTGTCCAAACAGCTGATGGAACCTTCCAGCTTATTTAGTGTGTAGGATCTGTAGAGTGCACACCATCCATTGCTCTATCCTCTGTTTTGCATGTTCCCTCCTTTCCAGTCAACCTTCTTTCAGTCAGTTCTATCATTGACTAATTCAAATGCATTGTCACATTTGATGATGATTCATGTTTGTTCTAGGAGAAGAGAATTGGGAAGATGATTGTGACTGGAATAAGGCATAATGGGTTGTGGTACATTGATCAGGTTGATGCGGCATTGGCTGTGGCTATAGGAGGAATCGAGGGAGAAATTTTATTACATCATCGTCGCTTAGGACATCTATCATTTGAGAGTTTAAGTCAGTTATACCCTGATTTGTTTAAAAGGGTAGACAAGAGTAAACTTGTGTGTGATGCTTGTGAGTTTGGAAAGCATACACGGTCTACATACAGTAGCATTGGTCTTCGGAGTTATGATCCTTTTATATTAATGCATTTGGATGTTTGGGGTCCGTACTCAGTTACTTCTGTGAGTGGTTTGTCATATTTATTGATTGCTATACTCGTATGACTTGGATTTATATGATGAAATATAAGAGCGAGGTCCTTCGATGTTTTCAAGACTTTCATAGGATGATTGCTACTCAATTTGACGCAAAGGTTCGGATTCTTCGGTTAGATAATGGAACTGCGTATGTTAATAAGTAGTTTGCAGCGTATCTCTCAGAAGAAGGGATACTTCATCAGACTATTTGTCCAGGAACCCCACCTTAGAATGGAGTGGCTGAAATGAAGAATGATATTTGTTGAAGGTAGCACGTTCACTCATGTTTCAGATGAATGTATCAAAGGGATCGTGGAGCGAGGTAGTAATGACGACAGTGTTTCTCATCAATCGCATGTTATCTCGAATACTTAGGATGAAGTCTCCAGCTGAACTTCTTTTGGGTCAGCGGGAGTTCAAGGTGCCTCCCAAGGTGTTTGGTTGTGTGTGTTTTGTACGAGATCACCGACTAGCGGTTGGCAAGTTAGATCTACAGGCATTGAAATGTATCTTCATATGGATGTGACATTCTGGGAGTTTGAGCTTTACTACACGAGTGGAGGTAATCTTGATCAGTTTTTGGAGTTCTCTCCTATCACTGAGGGTGAAAGTCGAGACGGGGAGAACAAAGAGAGTGATAGTCAACGAGAAGAAGTCATTGTGGGGACAATTCCGTGCCAAACCTAACAAAAATATGCGAGAGATGTGATAGCCCAAAAAGAATTGAACGTTTATCAGCGAAGACGCTTTGGGAAACAGGAGAGAAACCGAGAGACAAGCAGTCAGCACCTAAGGCACCAACGGCAGAGCTTTCTGAACAACCGGTATTGCCACAGCTAGAACAACCTTCTAAATAGCCAGTCTTGCTAGTTGATCAAGTCCCAAATCCCTCCTCATCGGGTCTCTCTCCATCAAGTTCCTTGCCTCCCCTTGGGGCAAGTGGTAATGTTCATTATAATCACTCTCTTCTAGAGTTACCACTTGCATAACGTAGGGAAACTAAAGCTAATGTAGGAAAACCTCCAGTCCGGTATGGCTTTGAGCATGACATTGCTAATTTTATCTCATATTTCTATATTTCACTTGCATACAAAGCATTCATTACATCTCTTCAGACAGTGCGTGTTCCAAAGAATTAGCGAGCTGCTAAGCAAGATCCTAAATGGAAGGATACCATGAAGGAGGAACTTAGTGCACTTCAGAAGAACAATACATGGGATCTTGTTCCACTTCCAGCAGGAAAAAGGGCAGTAGGATGCAAATGAGTGTTTACAATTAAGCAAACTCCTGAAGGCAAGATAGAGAGATACAAAGCATAGTTGGTTGCAAAAGGTTATAGTCAAACATATGTGATAGACTATAATGAGACCTTTGCACCAGTGGAGAAGATGAGTACGGTAAGAACGTTGATCTCCTGTGCAACTAACTTCGGATAACCCCTACATCAGTTGGATGTGAAGAGTGCTTTTCTACATAGTGATTTACAAGAGGAGGTATACACTGAGATTCCTCTAGGCTTTGAGAACAGACAGACTAAGAGGAAGGTGCGTAAACTCAAAAAGTCCTTGTACGGTCTGAAACATTCTCCAAAGGCGTGGTTTGATAGATTCAGGCGTGCAGTCTGTAGTATGGGCTATTCTTAGTGCAATGGAGATCATATTGTATTTTATAGGCATAGAAGATCATATATCACTATATTGGCAGCCTATATTGATGATATTGTGATCACTTGAGATGATGCCGAGAAAATCAAGTCCTTGAAGAAAAGACTGGGAGAGGCATTTGAGGTGAAAGATCTTGAAGCTCTTCGATAGTTTCATGGAATCAAGATTGCTCGTTCCTCGAAGGGTATAGTTCTCTCCTAGAGGAAATATGTTCTTGATCTGCTGGCAGAAACATGTATACTTGGGTGTCACCCTATTACCTCACCTATTGATGGGAATCACAAGCTATATGCTGAGTCGGGAGATCCAGTTGACAAGGAAGCTTATCAAAAGCTTGTTGAGCGTCTTATCTATTTGTGCCATACAAGACCTGATATTTCATATGCAGTAAGTGTGATTAGTCAATATATGCATGATCCCAGAACAGGACACATGGATGTTGTCTATCAAATCCTATGATATTTGAAGAGTAGCCCTAGGAAAGGCCTTTGGTTTAGGAAGAATCAACATCTAAATGTGGGAGGGTATTGCGATGCTGATTGGGCGAGCAGTGTGGATGACAGGAGGTCTACTTCTGGATATTGCATCTTTGTGGGAGGTAATCTTGTGTCATGGAGAAGCAAGAAGCAGGAGGTTGTGGCTTACTCTACTGCAGAGGCAGAATACATAGTAATGACATTGAGTGTGAGTGAAATGATATGGATGAAGGGTTTATTGTCTGAGCTTCGAGTATGGAGGAATACTCTCTTTGTGTCGCATTGTGACAATAAATCTGCAATCAACATTGCTAAAAACCCAGTTCAGCATGATCGTACCAAGCATGTTGAGATCGATAAGTTTTTCATCAAGGAAAAGCTTGATGACAGAATATTGAAATTTTTAGTATGTTAAGTCTGGTAAACAGTTGGCTAACTGTTTCACTAAAGGGTTAGGTCCTAATGAGTGTGCTATAATATGTAACAAGATGAGTATGATTGATATCTTCGGTCCATCTTGAGAGGGAGTGTTGGAGAGTTCGTGTTCGAGTCAAATATAGATGTCGTATTAGAGTTTAATTGTATCCCGAGACTATAAATAAAAGGTGTTGGGTCCTATGGGACTACACACAACAATTATTCCCAAACAAAACTACACAGTTTCAGCTTTGACTAGAAGCTCCAGTTTTTGACAAAGGTTTAAAATAATAACTAAATAATCAGACCATATGCACAGGCACAGCATCTCACTCTATAAAGAAAGTGAGGTCTGCCTTTATCCTAGTTCAAATAGAATGGTATTGCTTTTTTTTTTCTTTTAGAAAAAGATCAGCAATAGCATGAGGTGTGCTTCAATGCTATCCAACTAAAATAAGCATTTGTAATTAAGGCATTATAAAATTAGCACAAAAGGCCTCAGTTTAGCAGCCAGAGAGGCTTACTCTTTTTGTTTATAATAGCATAGAAGAACATTCCGATCAAAGTTATGTTACTGTAGAAAGTACCACAGAAAAACAAGAATAGCTACAGTGCTTTCTAAGCATGGTATTTATAACGTTTAAGATGTATATTGAATAGAATAAAATTGTACAAATATGCAAATTTTACTTACATCATATATATGTGACAATATGAATAGAGTACATCTGTAACTGCTAAATGTACAACTGAAAATATACAACTTTACTATACTAAATATACACCTCAAGCTCCGTGCTAAGTGAAAATAGTCACATATAAATCCAACATACTATTTATGCGATCACGCTGAACGCTTGTGCTCCGTTGGCAACCTTGATGAAGACATCCTCCAAGGTGGTGTCGACGAGGCCCCAAGCGTTAATGCTGAACCGGCGCTTTGCACTCTCAACTGCATGGAAAACGTCTGCTACCTTCACCTCCTGCTTTGGCAGCTCAAATTTCTGTGTTCCTGATATATGATATATCCTGTTTGCACTTGGTGACAAGCGGTGAACCAGCTCCTCAACATCCTGTTCATGTTCTGAAGATGTTGTCATCGTGAACACGTAGGTGCCCCCATACCTAGCTTTCAGCTGCAAAACATTGCAATGGAAAATATTTGCATGTGTTTAATAAAGTAGGACTGTTAGACAAAAGTGCAGTTATGTGCTTGATACGGGTAAATAGGAAAATTACCTCTTTTGGGTTTCCAAGGCACTGGAAACCACCGTCCACAAAAATACCGAGTCTATCACATAGTACTTCAGCCTCCTCCATTGAATGTGCTGTAGAAAAAATCACTTGATGATTTACCATTATTGTGTCTATATAAGCAATGAAGAGAATATTAGAAAAATTCAATACTTGTAAGAATGATGGCACGGTTTTTCTTTGCCTCCTTCACAACATTCCACAAGTTATTTCTTGATGCTGGATCTAGTCCGGTGCTCGGCTCATCCATGAAAACAACCTGAAAATATAATGTATTTTTCAGTTGCAGAATCTATTATATTTTGTGCATTTGAAAACATAAACAGAGATCATAGTAGTACTTTGGGGTCCCCAATTAACGAGATTGCGACGCTAAGCCTTCGTTTCATGCCCCCACTGTATTTTCCCACTTGCTTGTTGCCAACACCGCCATGAAATAGGTTAACACTCTTCAGAGAATCATCAACTGCCTGACAGTACACATATTTTTCAATTCAAATATTGATATGTATCCATGAATATAATCATCTGAATAGTTACTAGAAGATAGAATAAGCGAACATGTCGTACTGAACAACTCAGACTATTTTACAGAGAAGGTGAGTAATAGATATTGACTCGAAGAAATGCAACTTGCGGAACTATACCTTCATTAATTCGGTGCCTTTAAGATTCTTTAGTCTCCCATAAAACAATAGATGCTCCTTTCCCGTCAATGTTTCCCAAAGCAAGCTATAATTTCAAACAGTGTCAGCAGATATGGCAATATAGTTTGCAATGGAGAGATTAAAAGAAAGTAATTAGGATGATTTTGGAGCAAGTCCGTACTCATGTTGCGGGCATACACCCATGTTTGTGTAGATGCCATCCATATTGGTCTTTATATCCATTCCATGGACATAAGCAGTGCCAGATGTAGGTGGAATGAGCCCAATCATCTGAGGGGAAACAAGTCACCAAGTTGTCCATCATGTTGCCTAATATTTTCAGAAAATTAAGGTGCTACATCATGTCACTGTACCATGCTGATGAAGGATGTTTTCCCAGCTCCATTCGGGCCAAGCATTCCAAAACACTGGCCTTTAGGTAGGGCAAGAGACAACCCTCGGACTGCAAGCTTGTCAGGGTTTCCATCCCTTCCATGGTAAACCCTCTTGAGGTTATCACAGATGATTGCTTGGTTTGCATTGGGTTCCAGCAGCAGCTGCTCAACTACCTCTCTCTGAAAATAATCAGCAAAATAAGAAATCGGATATGTATGTATTATTGAGAAATATGCGAAGGAGTAACTTACTTCTTGAGCAGCATCAGGATTTTCCATTTCAACAACTACTTTAGATCCTTGTCGCCTGAAGCTATATCTCCGCAATGAGAGAGCACGCTTTTGAAAACATTTCAAGAAGAATAAAGGATTTTGTCGGACACCACCACCCAGCGACGAGACTTGATCCAAATAGAATGCCAATGGGAGCAGTATTGCCCATTCCACAACCATGATAATCAAGACATCACGCATCCCATTGGCTGGGTCATTCAAATTAGTCCATTTCATACCATTGGTTCCCATAGCATTTCCAGAGAATGAGTATTGACCAAGCTCATATAACCCTCGGAATAGTGAAAATCCAGGGATGATCTCCATGACCACTATCCAACCCTCTTTTATTATGAAAAGACAATGCATATCATGTATACGGATGTAAAGAGAGGTAGCAAACATAAATATGACAGAAGCTTACTTGGAAAACTAGTATCCTCAACAAAAAAGCGCAGAAGAAACTGCCCAAGTAAGCCAGAGCCAAATACATAGATGTAACCAACCACTGCAACACAGTAATTTTTCGTATTAGTCACTCAGAGCATAGGACCGCTAGTTTTCTTCAGAAGTTGTGTATTTGAATCACAAACCTGTGGCTATTTTGACAGAGGAAAAGAAGGATGCGACAAAAAATGAAAGTGCAATCTGAAGATTTATGTAGATGAAGTAGAAAACAAACTGGATGCTGTAGTTGTTTGTTGTAAAGAAATTTAGACCTGCACAGAAGGAAGTTCATTCATATATTATATATAAATTTATTTGCAACAAATGCCACTTCTTGAGGAAATTTTCAATTGATTACCTATCAAGGAGCCAAAAATCACAAACAGTACCATATAGACAGCTGATAAAGCAAAGAAGTAAACATAAGATATCAGCCAGTAAGGCCCATCCTTCAGACCATGCATCTTCATCATAATTTTCAGCTTCTGTTGCTTCTCGTATCTGAGATATGTTAAGATGACCTGGACAAAAAATGAATTATCAACTCAACATTTTAACTATGTTTGCTACTTTACTTGAGAAAGGCTGTATCTGATACTCACAGGAAAAAGTAGTTGGACGATCCATGTGAAGAATAGTGCACCAAGAAGAGAGGAGAGGTCAAATTTTTGTTTTGTTCCTACTTTGGCATCTCTTTAATATATTCGAGCAGCATTTCCACTTCACTTCCTCTAAGAAATTTGATGTATGCATTAGATGCCTATAGGAAAGATGGTGTAAGTTGTATCAGTAGTTGCAACACATGAAAATCACTAGACATGAGGTTGTGCAGTAGATCAAAGCACATACCGTGTTAACCAAGCGTGGAACTCGCAACAATGCGATGGGTGCAAATGCTGTGTTGTTGTTATAGGTAGAGTTGTACCAAATGTTTATTTCAAGACCATTCTTATTTGTGTTTAAGAAGTCATAACCTATGGAAAAAAGGCAAACTTATACACAAGAAAAGGAACCACTGAACCAATAATGACTAACATTTTGTCGGAATAGATCAGAAGATGAGATTACCTGCAACAAATTCATTTGTCTTTCCTCCTCCTCCTCCTTGCTGTCTAAAACCCTTAAATAGTTCATCATTGATTAGTGATGCACTTTCACGCCATAATGACAAACCTTGAATGCAGTCTACATCTGGACATTAAAAAAACATCAGAAGTGGATATTTTCACAGGCCTAGGAAACAATATATGAAAATTGACGTCCTGTTATTCTAATTGTCAAAGAGATAACACAAGAATTCAATAATAATTAAAAAAACTTGCTAGCAAAACATTAAATCCTAGATTTTTATGGGAATAATTTAAATCCCAGTGACCTAGTAGTTGGAGCTTATAGTACTTTATGATATTTGATGACAACTAGACAAATGATCCGTTTCTCCTTTTGTAATTAGTGACAAACAGCACAAACAAATACAGCAGCTAAATATGAAAGTTAAGAGGCCTAAGACTATAAATGTGCTCCAGTGCTTCTCTGCAAGTTAATTTAAGCTTAGATACATGTTGTAGTAATTCCAAATGTCCATGATTGTCTCATAGTTTCATCTGAACTAACTCCTTATTCTTTTCTTCTTTTTTTTGGAGAGGAACTAACTCCACATTCAGTATACCCTGTCTTTCCGTCCTTGTACATATTTGGCCTAACACCTACCTGTTCCCTCAACATTAAGATGGCAATGAAGAAAAATGCTACTTACTGAGCTGAAGGGGTATGCCCCCGGCATTATATGAAATTGTCTGCGATAAATTGGACAAACATTGAGGCTGGACCAGATATAAAGTTTGCCCTGGGGCAAACACTGGCTCTATAAACTGTGTTGTCCATGTCCACGTGTCTGAGCCCTGAGACAAATAGATCCAACCAAAAGCTCTACACATAAAAAAACACAGTATCGCAGCTGTATAAGCGAGGCCTGGCTGGCCTGCAATTAAGCGTGAAAGAAACTCACAGGAACAATCTTGGAGAGTGTATCTAGATAATCCGTGAAATTCAAAGAGGAAGACAGAGCAGGAAACAGTCCACCCGAAAGACCTGCAAATCAGGAAAAAAAAAACGAGCATTGCACCTGAATTATGAACAAAAAATCGGTACAAATCGGTATATATTCCTTTTTCTAGTACACCATGACATGACACATACTTTCAGCAAGCGAGCGGTTGCTTCCGGTGACGAGGACAGCGGCAGGGCAGGACCCGGTCACCCGGCAGGTCGGGTTAGGCAAACTGTCGAACGGCTGGGAGGCGGTCCTGACGGCCCGGGACTCGGGTAGGGGCACCTGAACCAGGGCCGGCCACCGTGGCGGGCTGGGGATCGGGCAGCTCCCGACCTGGTCCAGCGTCGAGTGCTGAACGCCGCACTCCGTCCTCCTGCAGGCCCCGTCCGCAGCGGTGTCGACGCAGGCGCATCCGCAGCGGTACTTGGGCTTGTCCAACTCGCGGTCGATGACGTTCTGCAGCACGAAGAGCAGCACGCAGAGGAAGATCGGGAAGAAGATGATGCCCACGTTCGTCTTCAGGTTCCTTCTCTGCACTCGCAGCACCAAAGAAGACGATCGAGATCAGATGGTTCTCTGAATACCTCATGACTTTGACATCACAATCACATCGCCCAAACACACGCTAATTCGAATCTCCCTTCTCCGAGAACCTTATGGTCATCGAGATCGTACCATCTCACAACCTTCTTCGCGCGTATAACGAAACGAAGGAATCAAGAAATCAACCAAGCAAGAAACAGAGCAAGAACGGCAGGAAGGGTACCTGGAAGCAGAGGTTCTTGCGGAGGAGGGCATTGGCCTGCGTCAAGAAGCCCGCGGGGCCCCTCGAGTGGGTCGAGGCGTCCATCGATGGATGAGCAGTCGTTGGATTTGGAGACGAGGAGGAGGAAAAGAGGAGCACAAGATGAACTGGCAATAACCCACCACAACGAGTAAAGACATTCGTGCTCCGGATTTATAGCCTCTTGTTTTAGCTGCGTTTCTTCTTGGCTCCCGCCATTTCTGCTTCACGCCGCCACTGTGAGGCTGGTTGGACTTGGAGGGCGCGGATGTAATGAAAATAAGTCGGGAGGGTTTAGCTGTAAATGCTTGTGGCCGTACGAACGGCAGTCGTTGTCCTTCGTCTCAAAGGTAGTTAGCCAATTGTTGGTTGGTTTGCCTTCCGAGGATAGAAACTTCACGGAAATTTTGTAAGACTTTCACGAGAAATAGTTTAAATCTCGCAGGAATCAGCAAAAAAAAAAAAAAATCCTGCATTCCAAACGGAGCTGAGTTCTGAATAATGAAAATTGCAGGAGTCACTCGCTGGAGATTGTCGTCTTCAGTTTTGAGTTTTAGTATGATGAAATTCTAACGGAATCACATAAGACCGTGCCCCAAGTGACAGAAAATAACATGACGTATACCTAAATGTTGGAGTTAAGCAAGTTCATGCTTAGGACTACACAACACGGCCTACCTTATAATTTTTTTTTCTCCCATTGTCGGTGTTTTAGAATCAATCTTATGTAAAGATTGTTTGATTCGGGGGTTTCCAAAAGTCAAATTACGCAGAGAGGATGACACTGGGTTTTTTTATACAGGTTCAGAACTTCTCCGGAGAGAATAATAACCCTACTTCATGTGTGACTGTATTGAGTATGCTGGTTACAGATCAAGAGAAAGACTAATATGGAGTGTCTTATGCTCCTGATTGCGTCTATTGGTCCTCCTGATTGTGTCTATCGGTCCTCTTCTCTTCCTCCTAATGATCCCGTCTTTTTATACGGCACTCGAAGTGGACTTCCGTTTCTCCAGTTCAAAGGATGCCTTAATGCTTTAGATAATAGAGCCATTGCTAGAGATTATTATGGGAGTAGTAACGTTCCCACGTTACCAGACAGTTGTCACCAGGATAGAGAGTAAAATCATGTCATTATTCTAGAGAATAACAGCGTAATTGACTGCCCATATCCTTAAATACGGGACAGAAGATTCCTTGATCGACTAGGCTCACATGTATGTAAACCCCATCGACTAGGGACTGGTCGTAAAAGAGCTTACGACCAGGTAGTGATCGTAGTAAAACTTACAACCACAGACTGGTCGTAGAATAACTTACGACCATGAACTAGTCATAGAAAGACTTACGACTATGTGGTAATCGTAGAATAACTTACGACTATGAACTAGTCGTAAAAAGACTTACGACTATGGGGTAGTCGTAGAAAAACTTACGACCTCTAGTTTTTCTCTTATGAATATTAAGGGGTATATTCAAGAACCATATGCCGGTATTATTATCCAGATTTAAATGATGATTATTATATCCTCGCCACATATCATTTAATGAACAGACTAACATTATCGTTGTTGTATTTATATGTCGGCGCCCCGAGTATACAACCCCGAGACCCTCTGTGCATACTGAGCTAGTCCCATGATCAGTAGCTAGCTCGCACAGTTGCAACAATGATGTTATCATATCCATACAACAACGAAGCTAATGAAGCAGATAAAATAGTATTAATTAACAGCAAAAGGACCTTATGGTCAAGTTCTTACAAAAGGTTGCCACGCAGGGCTTAACAACAAAAGAGTATTGGCAGCGGAAATCCAAACGACGTGGAGGGCAATCGACATGCCCACAGGCAATCGAGAGGGGCACATGACCTAGTTCGCGATGTCTTCAAAATAGCCTTCCTCGTAGAACTCAAAGTTTCCTGGTTCTTCTGCAGGTACTGATCAACAAATGACGTATAGCCGTGAGTACATAAAGTACTCAACAAGTCGTAGGGAATTGTATGCATATAGTATTCATGCAAGGCTTAAACAAGGACGGCTTTATGGTTAATTTGCAGAAAGCAACATTTACAGTAAATACAATAAGTAGATTTGCAAAGCATTGTTTGAAAGATTAATACATAATTAATCAAGTTATTTGAAATAAACCAGTGAACATCCCGTTCACTCACCAGCCATACCAACCAAAACCGAACCATCGAACCATTCCCATATTTTTTTGAAAAATTCTACCCCTTGTGTGAAATCACCAGTCATGTCCATAACCGGGGACACGGCTATTCGAATAGATTTTGATACTCTGCAGAGGTTGTACAGCTTTACCCACAAGACACGACTTCTCTAGCTTGCTTGGCATCCATGATACCACCGCTCACTTCCTTAGGTAAGCAGTCTAGAGCACGTGACAAGGCCTTTACAAAGTTCCATTTTGACTCGGTTCTGCTCGCTAAGGTTTCACCCTCACGGCCCCCTCTTGCGCCAATCATCAACCCAAACAAAACCGACTCAAAACTTTTCTAATTAATTGGCCAGATCCATCCCATACTGGACTTGTGGTTGCACCGAAAGGCCCAGATCAATGGCTTACAAGGTGAAGTCCTTAGTTGGCTGCTTAGGCGAGACTACCACATCCCAATGTGCCTCACGCACCCACCTTCACCACCGCCCACAAGTCCGAGCATAAATCATTTTTGGTTCATCCCAACCAAATGGCAATCCCTACCATGGTTCAACATCTTTTAATAATAGTGGCCTCACACCACAATTCCATTAGTCAAGTTCATTCATTCTTTGAGCATGTGATAGTGAGTCCCGCGGATAACTAAAGCATGTTTAAGCAATAAACGCGCACATGTTGGTAATACAAATTGTCCAACTAGTAATCAACCATCCTATGGTGTCCAAGGAATTATGTTATTCAAGGGAACATTTCATTTCCAATTTATCAAGGAGACATAATGGCAATCTGGTAATTATCTACTCCCAAAATCATTTTTTTGTAAAACTAGCCATGCATGTTAATTTAAAATAATATAATTTTGCAAAACAGGTACAACATGGTCAAAGGCCTACGACTTGCCTTCGTTGAAGAGTGGTAGAGCCTCGGTTGCCGGGTCGAAGTAATCTTCTGAAATGCAAGAATCTATACGTGCGAAAAGAACAAAATAAATAAATTAACATCAAATTAACTCCAAAAAAAAATACAAAACCAAAACCAAATGAAAGGGGCTGATTTTAGATAAATTTAGAAATTTGGATCACCCAAATTAGAGTTCGGATGAAGAAGTTATGGCCTTCGGAAGTTTCAATTCACCTGAAATGATAGAAATTGGATTTTTTTTAAATTTTTCTGGAATTATTTTTCAACTGGAAAATCGGATTATCCACGTCAGCAGCCACATGGCGCCGAATGGGCTGCCACGCGGGCAATTCTGCCGACATGGCGCCACGTGGCGCCCCGCGTCGGCGGGCGCGGTGCAGGCGATGTCGGTTCATAGCACAATGAACGGTGAGTCCACCGCGCACGTGCACCTGGCTCACGGCACAGTGCCGGGGCCACCAGCAGTGAGAGAGCAAGAGAGAAATAAGAGGGAGGGAGGGAGAGAGAGAAATAAGAGAGAGGCTCGGGGGGAGAGAGATGGAAACAGAGGAGGGGAGACGCGCGCGGCGGCGCCGGTGGTGCCGGCGAAGGGAGGCGCAAGGGAGCCGACGGAGGGGTGAAAATGGAATCTGTAGGACCGTAAAGGCGACTAGGGGGGTGAATAGGCGCTTTCACAACTTTCTCGCCTAAATCAAATTCAACACGAACTTTACTTCTTTAGCTATGAAAGCTAAGAAGATCGATAGCGCAAGATGGAAGCCTTGTCTTTGAATTCGATAACCCGATGACCACACAACACAAAAGTGGAGACTTAATCTCAAAAGGCGATCTGGGCACAGTGGTCGGCCCGGCTACCAGCAGGCGGTCGGCCGACGGTCAACAATGATCGACCGGCAACTAATCTGGCGATCGGACGGTGGACAGCGGTTCGACCAGCGATATAGCGATCGAAAACAGGCGGTCGGACCGCCGTTGCAACACCGATCGGCCGGTTCGATCGAATCGAAAAACTCAACCCAAATCCAAAACGAAATTTGATCCAACTTTTGATTCAACCAATGAAACTTGACCAAATTTTGAGCACACCTCCCTAATGATATTAGAGACCTATATCTAGCGACGATCCTTCAGATCCACTTCGCAGAATCGATCTCTCAAGGATTTAAGAAAGAAGTGCACAAACCCTAGTAATATGAAAATCTTGATTCAAGACTTGCTTGTGGGGGGTTGATGATCTAGATGTCTCTAGGAGTATTCCCACACATCAAAGCAAGATAAAGTAGGCCAAGAGACCAAGCATAAACCTTTGAATCAAGGAAGCACCAAAATCATCCAAAAGAGAGAAGAACACAAATGGAACAATTGATCTTTCAATTAAGCATCACAAGATTGTTTCATCACACTAGATGCTTACAAAGCCTCTCCACAAAGGAGGACAAGAGCTCACACAAAGAGCACACTCTCAATCTCTCCAAACCCTAGTTCTCCTCTCCTCTCCTCCAAACCCTAGAAAAAGGAAGAAGGGGCCAAATGAATGCTTCAAGGGGGTTTTACATCTCCCCCCTTCTATTTATAGGAGAGGACTAGGATTTCACTTTTGGGACCCACTCACACACGGGACCCACATACAACATCTGTTGAAGTAATCGCCTGCTTCACCACGTGTAGGTTGATCAGCGGTTCTCATCACGTCGCCAAGCCTCTCTTGTCTGAATCCCATCGGAACCTCCCAGAGACTCGCACCGATATCCGCACCGCCTGATCCAACCAGCTACACCGAACCACCCGTTCGATCCATCTTGCCCATTCTGCACCATGCTTGAGTCACACGACCTCACCCGGCATCCATGATCGTTCTGGACCTCAGCTCTCCAAGCGTAGTCCCGATCCACCCACCGTTGACGTCGTTGACCTGCAAGCCACCTGCACAGCAATAGACAAACAAACCGTTTCCGGGAACAAGTTCTTCACAACTTGACCCACGTTAGCTCCGCAATGCAATATACATCAATAAAGCATCGAAGTTCATATAATAAACACAATCAAAACACATCAATGCAAACTTGGCTAACCTCCAAGTCAATGCCGGTCTGACCGCCCCACAAGGCCGGTCCGACCGATTTCAGGCCGGTCGGACCGCTCCCACAACGGCGGTCGGATCGGTCAAAAAGACAACCAAAATTCAGCGTGAAAATCCGAAACCTTCTGGAATTTTCAACTCAATAGAACTTTTGACTGGGAGCTCCAAAAATGATGGGACCACATCCAGGAGACTCCCCTCACTTGCCTACACAACCTATTTTTGGCTCAGCTCCAAAAACCAATTTTTAATATGGCGGTCGGACCGGCCACCATGGCCGGTCGGACTCCTCCACGGGCGGTCTGACCGCCCGACACAACCGGTCCAGACCGCCTGGTGGTCGGACGCCCTTGAACCAAACCCAAAACGCGAGATTTTGCAAACCAACAACGCCATTGCCAATTGACTCATCATCCTGAGATCGTGCACATATCCTCATGATATCCACAGAATCCCTGAAGAACGACGAGCTTGCTGACGGCGGCGCTGGGGAGGAACGGTAGTGACGGCGGCGCTCCTCGGCGATGACGACGGCGGCATAGGGAGGCGGCCGAGGGGCGCCTGAGCTGCTCACCGGCGAGGGGAGCTCAGCGGTAGGGTCGGCCGGGGCGGAGGAGGGCCGAGGAGGTCCAAGCGCGGCCGGAGGAGAGGAAGGAGGAAGCTCGGCGGCGAGGAGAAGAAATGGAGGGGTGGGGAGGTTGCTGGCAGTGAGGGGAAGCTGGCGACGGGCTCGGCCGGGGCGGAGACCTACCGGAGTGGCGGGACGTCGAAGAGAGGGCGCGGCGGGGAAAATGGCGGCGAAGGAGGCGGTGCCTGGAGGAAGAAGAGAGAAGGGGGTCAAGAGTGGAGAAGAGGGGGCTTTATAGCCGAGAGGGAGTGGGGGTTCGAGTGTGTGCGGGAAAGCGACAACAGGGAGGAGCGGCGCGACTGGGCAGCGCACGACATGGCGGAGGAGCAGCGCTGCCGCGGGCGCACACGCATGCAGAGGAGGTAGGCGGCGATGGGACGGGGCGGGCGAAGCGAGCGCAAGGGCGGGCTCGAGGGAGAGACACGGCGACATAGGAGAAACGGCGGCAAGAAGCGGCGCAGCGTGCGCGCGTAGGCGCGCGTGCGCATAAAACCAACGAAGATGATGATGAATAGGAGCGGCGCGAGGGGGAGCGTCGGATGGAGATCGGCGGTGGGGGCCGCAGAGGCGGCGATTCTGAGCGTTGCCGGAGGGCCCGGGGAGGAGAACGCGCGTCTTGTGGCGAGCGGCGAGCCCGGAATAGGTCACATGTCTGGCCGCAAAGCACGGGAGAAAGAGGCCGGGGCGGCTAGGCTGGGCCGAAGGAACAGTGGTGGGCTGGAGAGATTCGGCCCATGCGCAGAAGAAGGACTTTTTGAGAATTTTTGAATTTCAGAAAATGAAACAAATGAAAAGGCTTTTTAGAAAAATAGCAAACAGAGTCCGAAAATTCTAGAAAAAATTCATAGAAATTCCTTGAATTATTCTGGACTTAATAAAACTAGTTTTAACTTTAATTTTTCTTTTAAATTTTTACAAATAAATTATTTTTAATTTTGGGTAAAAGGAAAAACCATTTTAAAAATCCTATAAATCCAAGAAAACACTTAAAATAATAATTTTGATTTTAAATGCCAGCAAACTCAATTAGACCAACTTTAACTTAATTGAAGTGTGATTAACTCATATTAAACCACTTTTGATTATGAAATTCCCAATTAAGCTTTTAGCGAATAAAAGCAAATGGTTCTCGTTTTAAGTTTTGAAAATTTTCAAAAACTCAAAAAAAAACAGGATGCTACATTATAAGGCCCATTTGGTAATGTCTCAATTAGATAAAAGAAAAAATAGAAAAGGAAAAAGAAATTAGAAAGTGGGGCCCACCTGTCGGTGAGAAAGAAGAGGAGATAAGGCAACCCTATCTTAGAGGCGTGCGGCGGCAGCGAGGGGGGGGGAGGCTCTCCCTCATGAGTGCCAGCGGTGCATGACGTGTTGGCAGCCCAGGTGCTTTGGGCGCCGGCTGTTGGCAGCGGCTGTGAGGCCTCCTCTCCTCCTCTTCTTAAGGCGGCTCCCTTCTTCTTCTTTCTTCACCCCGAAAAACAGTGAGCTTCTTCCCCTTTTGGTCCTTCCTCTCTTTCGATTTGATCTCGGATTTTTGAGCCTTGAGAGCGGCTGAGCCGCCGTGGTTGGTCTTGGTGCCGTCAGTAGCGAGGTTCGGCTCCTCCTCCTCTTCCATGCGCACTCCCTAGTCGTTTCTTGTGCAGCCGATACATCAGTGATTGATTCTTGTGCAGCATTATATGTACCTCGACTTCACATCTTGGTGTGTCCCGATTTGTGAATTGGCATTGTATCTCCGACGACCTTGTCCGTTCTTCGCGACATAACGGGGCGATTGGTTTTCTGAGTCAGCACCTTCGAAGTGCCTTGCCCGGTTTCAACTCTGTGGCTTTGAGTGCCATCTGCATCGTGAGTTTGCTATTTCTGATTTTCGCTTTACAGTGCTCAGTGTGTTGTGCTAGTGAAAGCTTCAAATTATATTTGTTATACCTTAATACTGGGTGACTTTGCATTGTATGATTTGTGGGCTCAGTATATGGTTGATGAAGATTTGATGTCAAATTGAAATTGAATACAACAATTGGATATAAATTGGTATTGAGCGTGTAGATTACTTGTTGTTTTTTATTGTGCTATGCAATTGCTTCATTCGGTTACGGCTAACAGTCCACCGTGATTCATTTGGTTAAATGCTTTCAGTTTACTGTGATCCATTTGGTTACAATATATTGTTATGTGCTTCATTTTCAACCGCGATTATATAGTCTTGTCAATTGATATCTTGTGTAATTGATTCAATTGCCTGCTGTCAATGAACTATGAATTGTTGATTTGCTTTAAGTGACTGATTAGAAGATTAAGATTTTATTTAAAACTCAAGGCCTAGTTTATTTTAAAGTAATTATTATATTTAATTTGTGATCAAATTTGACCCAAGTGGCAAGGAGGCCAAGATGTCTTCTTGAGCAGCCTGGCATCTGAGAGTAATAAACAATCAATTGAATATGAGCATTATGTTGTTTTTGTTTATTCTCAAGTTCCACCTTTTGAGAATTTTATCTTGTTTAATTGACATAAGAAGATTACATGGCAATACATGTTATTGGAAATATGTTTTAATTATCATAATTAATGCTGAAATTATTTTTGAATATTTGCTAAAACCACGAATTTTACAACAATCGCTACAAATTAACTAAACTAAAATTTAAACTTGAAAGACTAGCTTGCACGGTCTAAGAGTATCTCCAATGCTCCAACCGGTAGTAGATCTAGCTATTATTGATGTCTGAAAGAGAGATGACAAATCAGCTAGGATTGTAGCTTCACAAGACTTGATACTAATGCACTTTCCTCGTGGATAGATGATCTAAATCATATCATGCCGCGGGATCTTTGCGGGAAGTCAAAACAAAATACAGTTAGACAAACCAAATCAAGATATCCAAACAAAGTCAAAGTCAAATCTATGGAACAAAGTCTTTCGAACAAGAGGCTGGCACCTCGCATTAGACACACAATAATTTATCGGGGATAAGGTAATGCTGTAAGCACGTAAAGAAGGGCGAATAAATTAAGTTTGCTTTCTTGGCTCTAGGAAATGTCAACCAAAAAGATTGCCTTGATAATCGTGGCATTTATGGCTCACGGCCGAAAAGTAGAGTACACTTGTTGCATACAGAGTGTTATACCGCACTTTCTTATTAGCCAAGTTTTTGCATCCCAAGTTAGACTTTTTTTTTTGCGAAGAGTGTACTTATTTACCACAATTATCATTAAGGCTCAACAACTGTGAGAAGTCGTGCGACCAACTCCCCTAACATGATGTGGTTAGTGGGGCTCTAGGTGAATTAAGTTGCCTATTGAATTGTGCTTACCACATGTCGATGACTCCACTTGTTAACCAAAAAAAATTGCCTTGTGGCAAGCCCAAGGTTTTGTGGGAAGTTACCACCAGAAGTAGAGAGTTCACAAAACATGAGGAACCAATAGCTCTTGCTTGTAGTGGTTTTCAACTGCAGGACGCTAACAGCCTCACAGCCAAATCAGAGTAATCACCATCATGCACAAAAAATTAAACTTACTCCTCAATTGATCAATTCAGACCACGTAGGATTCCAGCATTTCAGACTTGTCAACACTGTATCATGTCATGCCGCAGAATGTTCGTGCTTGATTGGTTGGTTACCACGAATAATAATCCAAGTCAGAAACAGCGCGAGGGGTATTTCTGCATGACTGCGAACTTTCTTCCCTTGAATTTCACTATAAAACCAGCCGATATGTTGGGAAACCACAGGTTTAACCCAGCAACCGGCCCATGGGATGGGCGTCCCATCTAAACCCTAGCAGAGTGTTCTAGTTTATATATAGGGGCCACATTCAATGTACGTGCTTGCTGAATAAAGAAATAAAGAAGTCCACCGTATCTATGTGTGTTCATTTTACTTTCCGTATTTGTGTATGTGATTCTCCTACGAGATGATTGGTCGAACTGGACTCGCCAGTGAGTTCCTCAATACGTTATCAGCACGATCTGCTCCGGATCGAAAGGTAATCGTCGAATCATGACACTCGTAGATTGATTCACTTTCTATATTGCTTTTATTAAGTATAATTTTACATTCTAGATTGGTTTTATTTCCACGGTGTAAATTTTCTTCTAATCTCCGTCAGTTGACTTGTAGTTGTCAGAACAATATCGATTGAATGATTGAAAAAATAAGAGATAATTGATTGCATAACGGAAAAGAACAAAAAAAAAACATCGAGCTATCGCCGCCCCGCACGGGCGCACCCCCGCTCAGCCCCGCATGGGCGAGCCGCTGCCGGCATCCCTCGCACGCGGCCCTTTATTTTCTGAAGACAGGGGAAATTCCCGTTTGTTCCTGATAGCACACGGGAACAATAAAAACACTCGGTAGGTACTTGCTTCCAGGAGGACACGAAAGGATGGGTGGACCCTTTGAAGCACGGACACATCACTCTGTTGCTCTGTTGCTGTATCTGTGTCGGACACCATGTTCTTCTTATTCGTAATTTTCACTCTTTATTTCTTGTTCTTCGTCCTTCTAGAAAAATAGAAACCGGTGATTCAAGTGCTAGAGAGAAGTAAAACACCAACGATAGGCTCAAGTCTCCATTGTGAAATCATGTAGAAAAATAAAAAAATAATACATGTGTATATTATTATTATTATTATTATTTAAGTATATATAGTCTGGTCGTCGTATCGGTATTTTTAGAAAAATAATGAATTCCTGTGTTGGTGTTGTATCTTGTCCGTGTATCAGAGGGTAGGCCAGCCAAACGAGGCAGCCTCACATATACATAGGGCTGGAAACGAGCCGAGCCGAGCCAGCTCGAGCAAAACTCGCCCAGGCTCGGTCTGAACTTCGGCTCGACTTGACTTGAAAATAAGCTCGAACCAACTCGAAAAGCTCATTCAAGCCAGGGGCTCCCCAACAAAGTCATAATGTGATTATATGAGTTATTCATCATCAATTCATAATCCAATCATCATAAACAAAGCAAAAGACATAACAATCCATACAAGCATTCATCATAGATTCATAGGGGCTTCCCAAGCGCAGAAACAAAGGCAGAATGTGATTATATGGGGTTACACCTGACTCGTTTGGCTCGCAAGCCAGTTTGAATCTTCACCGAGCTGGAAGTTAGGCTCGGCTCAGCTCGAAAATTCACGAGCTCGAGCCGAGCTGGCTCACAACGAGCTCGAGCAGGCTTGCGAGCCTCGAGCTTTTTTTTTCCAGCCCTACATACACATACAACCCTGTCCATTCCCGCTCTTTTTTCATTTTCCTTTCCTTTGAAGAAAGACACTCCCGAGTGTCTCCATAAACAGACACATCGGAAACCGTCCCGTTGCTGTTTGTAGAACCCGTTACGAAGGAACCCCAGTGCGTCAGTTGTTTCTCGAGAAAACGGGGAACACACAGGAAAATGTAAAGTCTCCCGAGTGTTTCTGAATGAGCACACAGAACCAGATTTTTATCGTTTCCGTGTGCATTTCCCCGACGATCAACCCTCCAGATAATTTCTCGGGAACTAAGCAGATTCTGGTACCAACTAACTTCTAAACTGTGGACAACACGTTGGCAGTTGGTCAGAAGGAAGAGAGAGAGAGAGAGAGAGATGCTTCGCGTACAACATTTTTCACCATACGCGCGTACAACACCCGTGCCACCCCCCGGTCGGCCGCCCGCGCCTATGGCCGACCAGGGCCCCGCGCACGGCGCCCTCCCTCTTCTCCTCCGCCTCCGCCTGGCCCCGTGCGCCTCCTCCTCCTCCGACTCCGACCAGCCCCGCGCGCCGCCTCCCTCCTCCGACTCCAGAGCTCGCGCCTCTGCCCCCTCCTCCTCCGACTCCAACTAGCCAGTGTGCCTCTGCCCGCCTCCGACTCCGACCAGCCCAGCACGCCACCTCCCTCCTCCGATGGGCCTGCCAGCCGCCCCTCCTCCTCCGACTCCGACCAGCCCCGCGCGCCGCCTAGCTCCCTCCTCCGACTCCAACCGGCCCGCACGCCTCCGCCCCCTCCTTCTCCGACTCCAACTAGCCAGTGTGCCTCTGCCCACCTCTGACTCTGACCAGCCCAGCACGCCACCTCCCTCCTCCGACGGGCCTGCCAGCCGCCCCTCCTCCTCCGACTCCGATTGGCCCGCGCACCGCCCCCAAGCGTCCGCCTCCACCGTACCAGGCACCCGCCCGGCCGCCAAGTGCATTCGTACGCGGTACGACGACAAAATCATCGTGTGTACAGTAGGACTCGAAGAGATATGTCTATACTGTATTTCAGAAAACCAACGGTTCTTATGCTTACATCAGCAGCAATGCGATGCCGCAGCAGCACTACTAGCGCATGCAACCGGTCACCCTCACACGCGTGCAAAATTCACAGCTTGGATTATATTTAGCATCTTAATTAGTGTGCAAATATAACATATCATGCCGTGTCAATATGTGTCATCTTTTGGAACGTTGGTACAGTTAAGAGAGGCTTCCGATAGAGGCCGGCTTACTATGCATGCATGGACGACGCTTACTATGCATGGACGACATTGACTCAACGAATAGTCAAATAAGAGTAGCAAGCTAGATAGCTCCTACACATAAAACGCATATACTCAAGTATATCTGTGAGGTTTAGTACTAGTCTGAATTCAATGGTCAGAACACATTAGTTTCGGAGGAAGTTTCGTTAATTTGGCTTGTATGCAAAGACTTTGTTTAGTTTATGTCCCAACTGCATGCCAATGGGATTGAGAGGTGCTCTATTCGGATTCCTTTTTCTTCCCTAAGCCTGTAATTAACATGGGGCTGCCAATTGGAATGGAAAACTCTATTCGCTGGCTTAAGCTCGGCTCCATCTTATAGGGTTAGTACTAACATTAAGCCAGGTTTAATTAGCTCAGAGGTGTTTTAAATATTTACTTCATGTTCCTAGATAAATTTTGTTCGTTCTACACTTTCGAGCTAATTTTTTTTTTCTATTTTTTCTTTTGCACGCCCCTCTCATTCCAATTTTTAAAGTCATTTACTACTATGGACTGAGTACACACACAACATCCAAAAGTAATAAGCGACCAAATAAAGGAGGGTAAGATGGTCTTTTGTCCAAGAATGACATCTATTCGGGAATATAGATAGTATTTTGCGTGTCTTAATTAATCAAAAGTCCCTGTGTTTTGAACATCATACTAATTATAAGGTGGATATATATATCCTGGACAAGTACTATTGTATTTGAAATAATCTTAATTAGCATGTTCGTAAAGCAATAAATATTTCAATTCACTTTGGAATCTAGAAAAATTCATGTACTTCAAATGGGGCAGCGTGTTTTTTAGATGATGTAATAATCTTTGATTGCTTCTTTAGGGCGCGGGAATTCCACAACAAATAGTTCAATTCCTGCAATAATTTCATATTCACTTAGCCAAATATTCTACCTTACAAAATAGATGGTATTGTATGTATATATGCAAAGTCAAATCTTTTAAACTTTGGACACACTATAAAAATAAATTTTAGATAAATTAACAACAAAAATGATAGTAACTAATTTTTTTGTGTGTGTGTATAACATGGTTGTATTTTTAGCAATGGTAGTACGTATGATATGATTCACGATTTACAACCAAGGGTAGTTTAGTCATTTCCCATAGCCCCGTGGGTCCTGTACTGTCACTCTGTCAGTAGTCTGTAGTGTAATGCAAATCTTGCGATGCCTAGGCAGCAAGTTGCCGGGTGTTTGACAGTGACGAAGTAAGAATGCATCAACCATTACCAGCGTCTGGATTTCAGGCCTCCCTTTGTTTAGACCAAATCATGACGATCAGCATCTAACCACCCTTAACTTCATCTCCAAGCATCCAATTTTCCAATGCAACTAGCACAACAATTTCAAAAATGCAAGTGGTACAATTTGACCATGGAGCATAATTCAAACTGATTAATCAATTGCAACTTTGGCACAAGTCTACCCTCCTACCTTGCAATGTGCGACAAACAGGTGGACATCACGTGTCAACCGATCGGCCCAAACACGACACTCCAAACGGACCCTAAAATCTACCTCGCACAGGAAAGACTACGCATGTACAGGTATAGCTAGGATCATGTGCTAATAAATGTGCTGAGGCATCACACTTCATTACTTAAAAATGACCTATTTTTGCTAATTAAACCAGAGGGTTTTCGAATGGACTTTTCAACTTCATAGAGGTCACCGGTCGGACCGATAATCCCGAAAGTCAGAAAATTTTATTAATTTTGGCCAAAATTTGAAGGCTTCGAAGTTACAATGAAAAATATAAAATTCAATAAATAACAGTAATTTCGACCCTTTTTTTTATACCTGTTTTTGAATTTTACCAGGGTCCCAAACGAGGCCTTTGATCCTTAGCTGAAATACATAAATTTTTCAAAAATTGCTTCATTTCATGTAAGAACACGAAAAAAAATTCTGCGTTCCACGTGGGCCTTAGCCATTTACGTTGGTTGCTCCTCCGATCAAAGATATGACTTTCGAAAATTCAAGTCAAGCTAGCTTCCTTCCATCACAATCAACCTGAAGTCCTAAACCATCGTCTTCCGAGCCCTAACGCAAACTATTAATCCGTTCAAAGCTAAAGCGCGTTTTGCATATGTACGCGCGTGATCTCATGGAGCTTCCATGAGAGAGCGTATCATGCAGCTGACTTCTCTGAAGCACCTGCACGACTGTTGCATTGTTTATACCCATGATTAGCCATGAAGTTTAAGAGTGGCCAGCTCGATCGTTATTTGTTAGGTCAACTCTACAGTAATCAGCAAGAAACTCCTAAGAAATTGAGCAACAGCAGTGCACGTCGAATTCTTCGCCTCCAAGCATCGATGGATTCCGGCCGAATCGTTTAACTACCGGTGGAATTTGTCATGGTCCAAGTACTGCACGTTCTATATATCCGCCTAGGTGTTACCCCCTCCTGTTCATAAAAACAAATCGTTTTGAATATCGATACGGTTATTAGAATACCACTTTGACCGCTAATTACTATTACAATATATTTATAAAACTCAATAAAATTATAATATTATGATAGTATTTTTCGTGATGAATATACGCATGCATATGATTGTTGTATGTCTAATCTAAATATTTAAAAAGATATCGATAGCCAAAGTTTCTAAATTTTAACTCCACGTATTCCAAAACAATTTTTTTAAATCGGAGTGAATAATTTACGGAGACAAAAAAAAAGATCATCGAAGTAGTAGTATTAACAACTATTACTAGTATCTGAAGTGGTAGTAGTGCTCTAGACTAATTGGTCGAACCTGAACGAATCGCAATGCTGTCCGGACCTTACTGCAAATAGTTGGAACCCCGAGCGTTCAGGTCCAAAGTTTTCCCTATTCAACGCTCACAAATTGTTTCACTCAGTTTCATCAGTTAAGTTTTATGTTTTAAATTTACACAAAACATCTTACTATCTTTCCTGATTAACCCGTGAACCGAGCGTGCGATTCTTAATTCATCCACACCATTGCAATTTGCAAGTACGATAGTACGATGATCGACGACTAAAATCGAATACATTTCAAATAAAACCGTTCACTTTATATCTTCTAGCCACCAAAACATGCATGCATTTCCCTTGAGAGAGTACACACACATACACACATACATACATACATACATATATATATATATATATATATATATATATATATATATATATATATATATATATATATATATATGCCTATTGACCTTATGATGAATATAAGTGTTATTCATAACATGGTGTCAGAGCGTACTTAGGGTTTTCTTTTGTCACATCGCTGCTTGTTTATCCTCCGGCCGCTGCTTGGCTTTGCCCTCGCCACTGCGCTTGCCGTTGTCGCCGTCTTCTTCAGTTGCCGCCTCGCGTTCGTCCCCGCCCGGCGCCGACCGCCGCTGGTTCCTCTTCACGGCTTCATCGTGCCGCCCGAGCTTACTACTGTCAAGGGAAGGAGCAGCGTCGTCATCGTCGATTTGCGCCCGTCGGATCCGGGCCTCCCTGGCGTCGCCTGTCGCCGGTCGACCGCCCCGCCTTTCCTTGCCCGTTGTACGCATGTGAGGGCGCCACCAGAGATTAGCTTGTCGCCAGAGCTGCCCGTCACCGGCGCGCCGCCATCGCCGGTCGTCGGCACGATCCAGATTGGAGCCAATCCGTGGCGTCCGCAAGCGCGTGAGGGCGTCGCTGGTGAACCGCCTGTTGCGGAGCCGCCATCACTGTAAGATTGAGGAGGCCGACTAGAGGTGGGTGAATAGGTGGTTTTAAAAATTCTTTTGGTTAAAACCAATTTATAATGCGGAAGCTAATAACATATTGGTTTTGCACAATTAAAGCCTAAACAACCAGTCTATACTAAGTGCACCGACAATATGAAGACTATTGAAAAGAAGCAATTAACCAAATGCAAGTAAGCAACGTAATACTGTGAATGTAAATTGCAGTCTCCCTTAATCCACGTTGAGGTAAGCCCAAACGAATTGGACCGGATCCACAAATTAAGCCAACACCTCCGAGGTAAGTCCAACCACTTGGAATAGTTCCAACACGAACCAACACCTTGATCCACTCGGGGTTGCTCTTCCTCCACTCCGGAGATGGCGAGCACCAAACCACTCACAACCACACCGAGCCTTCTCACAAGCTTCTTGAGAAGATCACTGGTCCACGACACCCCCATGCCATCTAAGTGTCGGCAAACACCAAGAGTAACAAGTCTATACACTCACTTGAACTAATCAAGTATCTAAGCTCAACGGATACACAATCTGTGGATTTCATGAGGATATGTCCCAGATCTTAGGATGATGTGACAATTGGCAATGGCGTTTATGGTTTGTAGTTTCACGTGTTTTCGACAAAGCTACAGGTATTCTGGATAGGGGCGGTCCGACCGGTCCTTGCATCATGGTCCGACCGGTCCCAAATCGGTCGGACCGCCATGAGGGGCGGTCGGACCGGCAATGACCTAAAAGTTCTCGAATGGGTGGGCCAAAAATAGGTGTTGTAGGCAAGTGAGGGGATCCCAATGCACTTGGTCTCATATTTTTTGGAGTCTCGAAGAAGAAGTTCTATTGGTTTAAAGTTTCCGAAGGTTTGAATTTGGGAGTTTGAATTTCGCTAAGTCCCAAGGGCAATCCGACCGCTCACGTGGAGCGGTCCGACCGCCATGGGCGTCCGACCGCTCACCGGGCCGGCCGACCGTTTTACTTGAACGTCGGCCAACCGTGGCGATGTTGTTTTGTTAGGTCAAAGTCATTGGTATTGTGGCATATGATTTGCATGATGCATGTTTTGACTAACATGGGTCAAGTTGTGAAGAACTTGTTCCCGAATCGTGTTTTCTTATCCGTGGTTGTGCGGTAGCTTGGTGGTCAACGACGGTCAACGGCGAGGAGAATCGGGACTAGACTTGAAGAGTTGAGGTCCGAACGATCGACGATGCGGGTGAGGTCAACGACTCAAGCGTGACACAAGATGGACAAGGGTGACCTATTGGCAAATCCATGACGCATGGTGAAGCGGTTTAGGTCAAAAAGTTAAAGACGGCGCTTTAAGCAAGCGTGCGTGTGTGACCCGCTTGTTAGTGGGCCTTAACGGAGCCCAATAGAGTCAAACCCTAGGAGTCTAGGCCTCCACTATAAATAGGAGGAGATGGTGGTGCACCTCTCTCTCGCCTTTTTATGTTTCAAAACCCTAATTGTCTTTAGGGGAGTTGAGGTGGAGGCAAGGGCTCTTGATGGTTTGTGGTGAATTTCGTGATCTTTGATTGTCCACTGATCTATGATGCTGTGGATGTAATCCAGTAACAATCACGAAATCAATCTATGCAAGGTTTGCTTGAGATAAGTCTCTTTTCGTTCTTGCTTTCAATTTCGTGTTTTTAGGGCTTTCTTTGATCCGCGAGTTTGTGATTGATTCTTTCACGAAAATTAGCTTGCTGTGATATGTGTGAATCTATCTAGCATCATCTTGATCATCAATACCTCACGAATAAGCTTTAGGATCAAGTTTTCGTTCTTGCCCGGTTTTAGACCTTCTGTTAATCAATTGGTAATTGCTCAAGATAGTTCCAAGAATTATCATAATATTCGATTGGAATAGGTCCTCAATAGCATAGAGAAGGTGTGTGCAAAGTTTCGTGAAGTTTGGAGTTGAGAATCAAAAGTTAGACCTAATTGCAACTTCGTCATCGGGCTGATTTTATCGCTTCAGATCGGTTACAGATCGCCGGTCCGATCATTGTCACCACCGGTCCGACCGATTTCGGAGCGGTCCGACCGCCAGTATAACAGCGGTCCGACCGCCCGGCAATCGGTCCGACCGGTTCACTACAGAGGTCAGACCGCCAGTACTTGTGTTGCTTTGATTCTTGCTGATTATTGTCGCATTGCTTAGGGGTTTTTATTGGATTCAATACTAGTCTTCCGCTGTACTGGTATATTGATCTTCATAGCTTTCTAATAGCTACTGGAGTGAAATTGTATTGAGTTCATAATTTGTGAAAAATTGAGTGTGCTCCTATTCACCCCCCCTCTAGTCGCCTTTACAGTCCAACACAATCTACTACCTAAGACAACACATGCACTTAGGGTTTGCTCTCCAAGCTCACTAAGTGCAACACATGCACATAAAAGATGAGAGGGCTTACTCTTTGCTCAAGAGAATGAAATGAGGTACCAAAGATTATTTTCTAACCAGCCAAGATGGGTATTTATAGCCCACATATAAAAACTAGCCGCTGGAAGAAAAGTTGATGAAAAATCAGCACGAGCGGTACTACCATGTTCATTTGCCGGTACTACCGCACCTCAACTGTCGCACTGCAATGGCTATAATAGACCTCTGAACTAGTTGTTGGAAAAGCGGCGCGGTACTACCGACGTTCATCATGCGGTAGTTCCGCACTCCGGTCGTTCCGATTCTAAAGGGCGGTACTACCGCTTCCACTCAGGTCCAACACATGGCACCTACTGGAAAATAACGTACCGCCGTTCAACTTCCAGAATTACCAAGCTGCGGTAATTCCACTCTCAACACGCCGGTACTACCGCACTTCCAAGAGAGAAAAACATACTCAAAAAGTGTCTCACTGGACAACACGAACCGCCAAGGATTACGATCATACCTCTTTGCGGTAGTTCTACCACAAGAACTCCGGTACTACCGCTTCTCGGTAGATCCGCTGAGAGAACGTCGGTACCATCGATTTTCCTGAGAAAAGCACAATCTCTGGAAAAACAAGAATTTTGTACTTTGCTTCAACTCAATTTGCAAAACATATTTGGCAAATTGATGTGTGATGCAAACAAGGGTTAATGCAAGATTCTCAACAAGTTGTAAAATACATTTGCCAATAATTAGAATCAGCACTACAAGGAATAAGGTACATGGACTTAAACCATTTACAAACTAAAGTCACATGCTACAAGGATCATACATGAGCCTCGACTATTTACAAAACATATTCACAAATAAAAAGCATCATGCCACAAGGTGAAGGTGCATGGACTTCAACCATTTGCAAATTATAGTCTCATGCTACAACGGTTATGCATGAGTCTTGACTATTTGCAAAACACATTCGCAAATATTGACAACATGCTAACGAGAGCTAGAGCAAGCATAACGAGCTATCAACACATGACCAACTCAAGCTACTAGTCAAGACCCCTCTTAATAGTACGGCTACCTATACTAGCAATCCGGTTTACCAACCAAACACTAAGACTGGTGTAGGACCGTAAAGGCGACTAGAGGGTGGTGAATAGACGCTTTCTTAATTTTTCGCCTTAATCAAATTCAACACGCACTTTTCTCCTTTAGCTATAAAAGCTAAGAAGATCAGTGAATGCACAGAGGAAGCCTTGTGCTGAATCCGATTACCCCTTAACCACAAGACCCAAACAAAAGGGAAATGATCTCAGGAGATCGGTCGAATCGGGCGGTCGACCGCGATTGATCGCAGTCGGACCGGCGGTTGACTAGCGGTCGGACCGGCGGCTGACTGGCGGTCGGACCGTTGGAAATCGGTTCGACCGGCAGCTACCAGGCGGTCTAAAAAGCTGGCGGTCGGACCGCAGTTGCTAAATCGATCGGACCGATTTAGTCCAGTACCAAACCACAAAGCCCAAATCCAAAACAAAAATTGGTCTAACTTTTGATTCAACCAATGAAACTTGACCAAATTTGGAGCACACCTCCCTAAGGATATCTAAGACCTATTTCTAGCGACGATCGTTCAGATCCACTTCGAAGAATCGATCTCTTAAGGATTTGCTAAAGAAGTGTTCCAAAACCTAGAAATATGAAAATCTTGATCCAACACTTGCTTGTGGGGGATTGATGATCTAGATGATTCTAGGAGTATTCCCACACATCAAAGCAAGGTAAAAGAGGTCAAGAGACCAACAAAAAACAACTGGATCAAGGAAGCACCATAATCATCAAAAGAGAGAAGAAAGCAAAGGAGACTTCATCAATGAACAAGCATTCATGAATTGATTGATTCAATGTGATGCTTGTCAAAGCCACTCCCTCAAGGAGGACAAGAGCTCAATCAAAGAGCACACATACAAATTTCTCCAAACCCTAGCCTCTCCTCTCCTCTCCAAACCCTAGAAAAGTCTTGGAGTTTCCAAATGAATACTTCTTTTAGTTTTTACATCTCACCCCTTCTATTTATATGGAGAGCTAGGGTTTCACTCATGGGCTCCCATTAAGGCCCACACACAATGGGATACACACACAAACATCTGTTGAAGCAATCGCCTGCTTCACCAGTGTAGGGTGATCAGCGGCTCTCATTATGTCGGCAAGTCTCTCCCGTCTGAATCCCATCGAAACCTCCAAGGGACTTGCACCGACTTCCGCACCGCCTGATCCAACCAGCTGCAACGAATTGCCCGTTCGATCCATCTTGCCCATTCTGCACCATTCTTGAGTCACACGACCTCACCCGTCATCCATGATCGTTCTGGACCTCAGCTCTCCAAGCGTAGTCCCGATCCACCTCACCATTGACGTCGTTGACCTGCAAGCCACCTGCACAACAATAGACAAAGAAATCGTCTCCGGGAACAAGTTCTTCACAACTTGACCCACGTTAGTTCAACAATGCAATATGCAACAATAAAGCACTGAAATTCATACAATAAACACATCCAAAAACACAACAATGCCAAAAAGGCTACACTCCAAGTGATTGGCGGTCTGACCGCCCCATACGGCCAGTCCGACCGATTTCAGGCCGGTCGAACCGATTCCATAACGGCGGTCGGACCGCCCGAAATGACTTTGCCATTTTTTTCATCTTGAAAATTCGAAACCTTCTGGAATTTTCAAATGAATAGAACTTTCGACTGGGAGCTCCAAAAATTATGTGACCACATCCAGGAGACTCCCCTCACTTGCCTACACATCATATTTTTTGCTCAGCTTCAAAAACCCACCAAAACCTGTGGGCGGTCGGACCGGCAAGCATTGCCGGTCGAACCGCTCCACTGGCCGGTCGGACCGGCGGCCTGGCCGGTCGGACCGCCAGTGACCTGACAGCATTGAAGCAAACCAAAAACGCGAGATTTTGCAAACCAACAATGCCATTGCCAATTGACTCATCATTCTAAGATCATGCACATATCCCCACGATATCCACAATCTCCCCCTTGATGAACACATTGACAATTTCTCAGAAAATGTAGTTTTAAGGTTTGAAACGTAAAAAATTCGTAGTTTTCGCGCAAAGGCACAACTTGATCCATAAGCAAGAAAAATCCTAGGAAACGACCAAGCTGGCTTCAGAATAGCAAAAGCAAGTGAGATAAGGCAATGAGAGCACAAGAAGTTTCAATTTTCAGAAAGTAGCCAAAAATCTCACTTAGGTCCATATGAAAGACAAAAGTTATATTTGACCTTTGATCATTGTGAGTCTTGTTGAATTGCAAATATAATCAGAAAAGGCAATAAAACCAAGAGACTCAACTCACTATGATCACAAAATTCCAGAAGATTCATTTTTCCTTTATGAATCCAAAAGCTCCAAAACAACATTTTTCTCAATCTTTCTCCCCTTTGACAATGAATTCATCAAGATGCATGAGAAAAGATAGAGTATGAAGAAATGACTTTATTTTTGAACTTTGGCAAAAAAAGAGCCATGACCATTATCCATGTAGACAGTACAAGTATTATACCAAGCCATATTAAGTGAAGAAGCTATGTTCAATCATAGCAAAACATGTACAACAAAGCTAAGACCAAAATAGCAATAACCTGAGATTAAAAGAATTAATACCGTGAAAAGTTGCTCAATATCATAGTTTCACTAAAAACATCCAAAAATGAGTCAAGCCATGTCTATAAGTAAACAGAGACCCAAAACTGGAACTAAGGCATTCTGAGCATTAAGAGTTCATATATGAAGCAATATATTCAAGCACTTAGTATTTTGAGCATTTTCCTAAAATGATTTTTTTTTCATTGTGCTAGATCTCAAGCCTTGCCGCGACCATCTCAAGCATGAAGCTTAAAAGAGTGGTCTAGGTCATCCAAAACTCCCCCTGAGTTCATGCCTAGTGCAATGGCAAGCAGTCTCATGAAAAAGAATTGGTGAGATCAGTTTTTTCGCACAGAAAATCTCATTCTTCATTTGCTTGACTTAAGACATAACAAAGCTCATTTTACATCTCAAAATAAGTTCAAGACTCAATTTAACCTATATGACATGGCATGAAACATAAGAGGATCACTAGTGCAAAACTAGTCACAAGATCCAACAAGATATGATTTGATTCAATTTGCTCACAGATAAAAAGCTAGCAAGGCAAAAGCTAAGCTAAACAAGAAGAGCCATAAAAGAAGTCTAACAGACTATCACTTGACATGATAAGGTATAGAGTATGAAATCGAGCCATACAAGGATAATAATCAAAGCTCCACAAGATTTATTATACAATGCAAGATATTTGAATTGAAAAATGCATTATGATACAATGAATGCAAAAAGAGCAAATTCCCCCTCAAAACAGCCCAATAGGACTAATAACCCCTAACTCTCCCCGCAAAGAAGCAAAACGAGAAGAATCAAGCGCTTTAGTGAAAATATCTGCAAGCTGTTGCTCTGACTCTACAAAGTGAAGCACAACATCACCCTTCTTAACATGGTCTCTAAGAAAATGATATCGAATATCAATGTGTTTAGTCCTGGAATGTTGCATTGGGTTTTTGGCAATATTTATGGCAGAAGTGTTGTCACAGAAAAGAGGAACACTTCTCAAGGATAACCCATAGTCCCTCAGCGTGGATAAAATCGAGAGGACCTGAGAGCAACCACTGGCTGCAGCTACATACTCGGCCTCGGCAGTGGACTGTGCAACAGAAGACTGTTTTCTAGAAGACCAAGAAACAAGGGATGTGCCCAAGAAATGACAAGTGCCAGAAGTACTCTTCCTATCCACTCTACACCCATAAAATCAAGATCGAAAAAAGCTCGAATTGAGAGAGCAGAAGAAGAAGAATACCAGAGTCCAAAGTCAAGAGTATCTTGAAGGTACCTGAAGATGCGACGTACTGCTTGACGATGAGAAGCACGAGGGGAAGCCTGAAAGCGAGCGCACAAACATACGGCAAATTGTATGTCCGGCCTCGACGCTGTGAGATAGAGGAGGGAGCCAATCATGCTGCGGTACTCCTTCTGGTCCACGGGCTCTCCATCCTCATCAGAGTCCAGCACGGTGGTTGTAGCAATGGGAGTAGACATTGGCCTACTGCTTCCCATATTGAAGCGCCGAAGAAGGTCCTTTGTATACTTACTCTGGTGAACGAATGTGCCTTCTTTCAATTGCTTGACTTGAAGACTGTGGATTTCATGGGGATATGTTCCAGATCTTAGGATGATGTGACAATTGGCAATGGCGTTTACGGTTTGTCGTTTCACATATTTTCGACAAAGTTACAGGCTTACTGGACAGGGGCGGTCCGACCGGTCCTTGCACGGCGGTCCGACCGGTCCCAAATCGGTCGGACCAGCCAGGTGGGGCGGTCGGACCGGCGGTGACCAAAGTGGTCAAAACGAGTGGGCCAAAAATAGGTGTTGTAGGCAAGTGAGGGATCCCAATGCACTTGGTCTCATGATTTTTGGAGTCTCCAAGAAAAGGTCTATTGGTTTAAAGTTTCCAGAGGGGTTTCGATTTTCGGGGTTGAAATTCGCTAAGTCCCAAGGCGGTCCGATCGGCTCATTGTGGAGCGGTCCGACCGGCCAAGCGGTCCGACCGCTCACCCGAGCGGTCGACCGGTATTGACTTGAACGCCGCCAACTTCGTGGCGATGTTGATTGGTTAGGTCAAAGTTATTGGTATCGTGGCATATGGTTTGCATGATGCATGTTTTGACTAACATGGGTCAAGTTGTGAAGAACTTGTTCCCGAATTCGTGTTTGCTTGTTTGTGGTTGTGCAGGTTGCTTGGTGGTCAACAACGGTCAATGGCGAGGAGGATCGGGACTAGACTTGGAGAGTTGAGCTCCAGAATGATCAACGATGCCGGGTGAGGTCAACGACTCAAGCGTGACACAAGATGGACAAGGGTGACCTATTGGCAAATCCATGGTGCATGGTGAAGCGGTTTAGGTCAAAAGGTTAAAGACGGCGCTTTGCGCGTGCGTGTGTGACCCGTTTGTTAGTGGGCCTTAACGGGAGCCCAATTGAGTCAAACCCTAGGAGTTCTAGGCCTCCACTATAAATAGGAGGAGGTGGTGGCTGCACCCCCCGCTCTCGCTGTTTTTCACCTCTTTTATTACTTGCAAAACCCTAATTGGTTTAGGGGGAGTTGAGGTGGAGGCTAGGGCTTTTCATGGTTTGAGAAGAATTTCATGATCTTGGATTGACCACTGATCCTTGATGGCGTGGGTGTAATCCAGCGACGATCACGTTCTTAATCTATGCAAGGTTTGCTTGAGATAAGTCTCTTTTCGTTCTTGCTTTCAATTTCGTGATTTTAGGGCTTTCTTTGATCCACGAGTTTTTGATTGATTCTTTCACGTGGATTAGCTTCTTGTGATGTGTGGAACCCATCTAGGATCAATTTGATCATCAATCACCCACGAGCAAGCGATTGGATCTAGTTTTCACTTTTGCCCGGTTTTGCACCCTTCTTCAATCAGATCGTAAAAGATATTTGTTCGTCCAAGAATTATCATAATTGTTGATTGGAATAGGTCCTTAATATCATAGAGAAGGTGTGTGCAAAGTTTCGTGAAGTTTGGAGTTGAGAATCAAAAGTTAGACCTAATTGCAACTTCGACATCGGTCGCTTTTATCGCTCGAGCTCGCGGCCGACCGCCCCACACCGTAGGTCGACCGATTTTGGTGCCGGTCCGACCGCCCCACACCGTAGGTCGACCGATTTAGTACAGTGTCGACCACCAAGATAACAATGGCCGACCGCCACTCTGTTAGATTTGATTCTTGCCGATTTGTCATATTGCTTAGGGTTTAATTGATTCAATACTAGTCTTCCACAGATCGTATATTGATCTTCATAGCTTCATCATAGCTATTGGAGTGAAATTGTGTTGAATTCATATTTTGGGAAAAAGTGAGTGTGCTCCTATTCACCCCCCCTCTAGTCGCCTTTTCGGTCCAACAAGTGGTATCAGAGCCCGTTAGTTCAATCTTGATCTTAACCTGGTCACTTTGAACTTTGGCGATGGATAGATTCTCTACAAAACCGCATATGTTCAATGGACAAGACTATGCCTATTGGAAGAATCGATGCGAGTATTCCTTGAGAGCGAGGACAAGCTATGTGGGACGTTGTTCGATCCCCGCCATTATTCCTGTGGTTGAAACTCCTGCTTCTGTGGTTCTTTTGGCTAACAACAACAAGGCCAAGAATCTATTATATGGTGCGCTTGGTAGACAAGAATATGATAGGATTTGTAATTTTGTGACTACGCACGAGATTTGGAACACTCTCGAAACATATCATGAGGGTTCGTCCCAAATTAAGAAAGTGCGCCAAACAATCTATAAGCGTGATTATAACAAATTTGAGATACGTCCTGGAGAGAGCATCGATGACATTTTCAGTCGTTTCAATAAAGTGATTAATCAAATGAAAGCTGTTGATATTGAATATTCTCAATCTGAAAATGCCACCCACCTCTTGGCTGCAATCAACACCAAGGAGTGGGAGATGAAAGCTACTGCTATAGAAGAGAATGTTGATCTTTCAAGTCTTACTTTAGAATTGCTTTATAGTAAACTCAAGACTCATGAAATTAAAAGAGTTGATCATCCAAATAAAGATAATTTAGCTTTGGTAGCAGATCCTCTCAAAAAGGCTTTTGATGACTCTTTTGAATCTTCTTCCTCGATTTTCATTTGCTTGTTTATCCGCAATTCATGAAGAGGAGCTTGAGAATATCCTCGAGGTTGAGTTAGCCCTTTAGCTAAAAAATTCACAAGGGCTTACAACAATGTGAGAAATAAAAGAGAGGTGGTCCTGTTACTTGCTATGAGTGTGGAGAGCTTTACCACATCCGCCAATTGCCCCAAGCTAAAAGGTAAGGGTAAGCACAGGAGGAGAAGACACTTGGAAGAAGCATCATGAGAACAACTCGAGTATGATGTCACAAGCTCATAAAGGCCGCCACCGGTCCTTGCCGCTTTGGAGAGCAATCCGTTAGTGATGTGGACTCGGGAGCGACGAGGAAAAGAAAGGGAAGGCCAAAGACTTCACCGGTATGTGCTTCATGGTCGACACCGACGACATTGATGATGATAAGGTATCCTCTCTTATGATGAGCTTTACGCTAAATATGATTCTATAGTTGAGCAAGTGCTTAGTCAAGATGAAGCGCTAGAATTTGTCATGACTAAAAATAAGAAACTAGAGTAAAAATTGGTAAACTGAAACTAGAACTTACAAATGTTAAGACTCTTGAACTCGATGAATGTTTATCTGTCATGCTATGCATTCGAAATTACCAATTTACAATCTGCTCATAATATTGCTTTACAACAACTTGAAAATGCTAGAACCGAGCTAATTGAAATTAAATCTGCTCCTTGTGAAAATGCTTAGAGTCTAGCAAGTTGATTGCTTCGATGTGATTGATTCTAGCCCTTGCACTTCATGCTTAGAAAAGAACGTGAAATCAAAGATATCTTAGAAGTCGCTAGAGTCAAATATGCTAAGCTTAAGGACAATATTGAAAATACTACTTGTGCTTCATGTTCCGCTCTTAAGCTTGAAATTGATTTGTATAAGGAGAAATCTATGGATAAAACTTGTGATGCTTGTGTTAACTTGAGAAAAGAAAATGCTTACCTTCATGATACATTAGAGAAATTTTCTAAAGGTAAGAAACAATTAAACATGATTCTTGACAAGTCTAAAACTCCTTATAAGAAGTAAGGTTTAGGATTCAATTCTTTTCAAGACAATTCAAACCCAAAAGTCATGCAAGTCTTGGAAAAGGTTTAATTGAATTCAAAACCCAACTTCGCAAAACATCTTTTAAATCTGCAGGTTTTGCTCAACCTTGTATTAATTCAAATGGTGCTTCTTCTAGTGGTACCAAGTACCATTGCACTTATTGCAAGAAAGGTGGGCATTTGATTGAATTCTCACATGCGTGGGTTGAAAAATAATAGAAACAATCTTGATAGAATTTCATTCAGCAACCTAGAGCTTTTATGAGACATGGTAACACCGAAAGGAATAAACCGGATTAGGATTTTTCTCACATGCTAATCATTATGTTTCTACATATTCTAATTCTCATGTTCTTCAGTTGCCGGTCCCGACCACCGGTGGTCACCGGTCCGACCGATGGTCGCCGGTCCGACCACAAGACAACGCCGGCCGACTACCGACAGCTTTAATTCTCATGTTAACTTAAACATTGCTCATAACAGAATTTTAGATGAAATCAAGGATAACACTTCGCTTTGCATACTACTGCAGACGCGTGTCTCAAGATCGGGTTCCCAAGTCTTGTTTAACTAACCCCATGACGAGACACATCGTTCTTCCAGGCCTTGATTTTTCAGATTGCCGCGAAAGAGGAAGGACACGTGCTTTGTCGACCGACTCGCTCACGCCATATTGCCGGAGACTCAAGATGGTTCACCTCCTTCACGCGTTCGACGGGTTTCAAGCATCTCCGAGAACTTCCCATCGCCAGGCCGTTAAGCTCTTATTCAGGTACTTACACTCTACTCTCTTTGTATGGCACTTGATATTCTTGTTCTTTATCCTTGTCCATTCGGGGGTTTTTCTTATCCTAATTGTGCGGGCTGTCGGCTAGATAGGAAGAGTAACTCAGGCGCTTGTCACCCACTAGGCACTTCTCTTGTCTTTTATTTTTATCCTCATCAAATCTTTAGACCCAACTAGGTTTTCCACCTTGAGAAGTGAGTTAAGGGTAATTTATCCCTATGGGTTGGTTTGAGGGGGAGTTTGATCTTTTCTGATCTTTCCTTGTTCTTTTGATCCTTTATTGTTCTTTTTCTGAACTTAGTGATCTTTTTGAACTTTTTAGGTTTTTAGGTTTTTTAATTGCATCTCATTGTGTCATATTGTATTCATATGAATAATCCAACAAGTGGTTACAACAAGTGGTATGAAAAATCCAAAAAGATGCATTATAATATAAGATTTTCTGCTTATCTTTTAAAATTGATGGAGCTTTGCTTATTACCCTTTGGAGCTTTAGTATTTCAATTCTTGCTCAATGTCATGTCTAGTTCTTTGACTTGCTAGAATTATCATGCTTTTACATGTGTAGCTAAGTCTTTGCTATATGAGCTAGAACATTAAAACAACTCGAACTAAGAAATTATAATTTGTAGATGTTTTAGCGAGTTGCGCAATTAGTGCTCCTCTTGTGACATTGGCCCTGTCAGAATTGCTTTGTTAGCTCTTTGATCTAAAATTGACCATTACTTGAGCTTTTGTGTTCTTGAGATTCTAAAACTGCTCTTGTGAAAAATGAAAATCAAGATTGTCTTATGCTTAAATTGTGCCAAACTATTCTTACGAGACTGCTTGTCAAAAGACATGAACTTGGAGGTAGTTTGATGAACCAGACGATCTCATGGGGACTGCTTGTCAGAAATGACATGAACCTCAAGATTTGTCGCCCTGGTAGAAGCTTAGAAAGAGTTTGTGGATGGCTCCTAGTCTAGGATCTTCTTTACTAAGATATACCTTTAATCAACTTCTGGTCGAAGCTTAGGATGAGTTTGTGGATGGCTCCTAGTCCAGGATCTTGTCACGAAGTTAGATCATTAGTCAACTTCAATATTCAATGCAAATGAGAAAAATATTGACAAATGGGCGCTTACAAAATATTGAGCAAAATGATTCAATACGGGACTTGATTGACTCTTAATGTGGTCTTTGTTAGATTTTTGATCTCACCTTGACATTTTGACATGACCAATTTCACTTTAGGATCCCTGTTGATGGACTTGCTGAATTTGAAGCGTTGTTTAAATTGATCAAATCTACTGCTTTACTTTTGAGCCTTTGTGCTTAGCTTTGATATATATGTCTTACCATGATCTTGCTAGCTACTGTCAGCTTGATATGTCGTTTGTGCAATATTAGAGATACTAGCTTGTTCTTTTGGGTAATCTCCAAAGCTTCTTGTAATCAAAAATTGAAAATACAAAAATTGAAGCCACTCCATTGCACTTCATGCATATTCCTCTTTATGCTTCTTTTGTTTCTGCTTCTTCCTTTATTCTATATTTATTATCTCTGGATGAGAGGAAGGCGTGATTCCTTGATGAATTCATTGTCAAAGGGGGAGAAGATGTGTTAAATGAGAAGAGAAGATGTGTTAATAAGAAGATATTTCTTTATTGGGGGAGAAGTTTATACAAAGGGGAGAAACTGAAAATTTGAAAATTGAGGACCATAGTGAGGGGGAGTTCTTGAGTTGCATTCTTATTGTCTTATTGAATATTCTGAACTTGAATTGCATTCTTTTATACTCACAATGATCATAGGTCAATTGAACAATTGTTCTTTCATATGGACCTCGTGTGAGAATTTTGACCCTTTTCTGGAAATCAAAGTTTTTACGCTTTCTTTTGCCTTGTCTCACAGTTTTTACTAACATGGGTCAAGTTGTGAAGAACTTGTTCCCGAATTCGTGTTTGCTTGTTTGTGGTTGTGCAGGTTGCTTGGTGGTCAACAATGGTCAACGGCGAGGAGGATCGGGACTAGACTTGGAGAGTTGAGGTCCAGAACGATCAACGATGCCGGGTGAGGTCAACGACTCAAGCGTGACACAAGATGGACAAGGGTGACCTATTGGCAAATCCATGGTGCATGGTGAAGCGGTTTAGGTCAAAAGGTTAAAGACGGCGCTTTGTGAAGCGCGGCGTGTGTGACCCGCTTGTTAGTGGGCCTTAACGGAGCCCAATTGAGTCAAACCCTAGGAGTTCTAGGCCTCCACTATAAATAGGAGGAGGTGGTGGCTGCACCCCCCGCTCTCGCTGTTTTTCACCTCTTTTATTACTTGCAAAACCCTAACTGGTTTAGGGGGAGTTGAGGTGGAGGCTAGGGCTTTTCATGGTTTGAGAAGAATTTCGTGATCTTGGATTGACCACTCGATCCTTGATGGCGTGGGTGTAATCCAATGATTTATCACGTTCTTAATCTATGCAAGGTTTGCTTGAGATAAGTCTCTTTTCGCTCTTGCTTTCAATTTCGTGATTTTAGGGCTTTCTTTGATCCACGAGTTTTGATTGATTCTTTCATGTGGATTAGCTTGCTGTGATGTGTGGAACCCATCTAGGATCAATTTGATCATCAATCACCCACGAGCAAGCGATTGGATCTAGTTTTCACTTTTGCCCTGCTTTGCACCCTTCTTCAATCAGATCGTAAAAGATATTTGTTCGCCCAAGAATTATCATAATTGTTGATTGAATAGGTCCTTAATATCATAGAGAAGGTGTGTGCAAAGTTTCGTGAAGTTTGGAGTTGAGAATCAAAAGTTAGACCTAATTGCAACTTCGCATCGGGCCGTTTTTACGTTTCGAGCTCACCGGCCGACCGCCCCACACCAGAGGTCAGACCGATTTTGGTGCCGGTCCGACCGCCCCACACCAGAGGTCAGGCCGATTTGGTACAGGTCAGACCGCCAAGATAACAATGGCCGACCGCCACTTCTCGTTAGATTTGATTCTTGCCGATTTTGTCATATTGCTTAGGGTTTAATTGATTCAATACTAGTCTTCCATTGATCGGTATATTGATCTTCATAGCTTCATCATAGCTATTGGAGTGAAATTGTGTTGAATTCATATTTTGAGAAAAAGTGAGTGTGCTCCTATTCACCCCCCCTCTAGTCGCCTTTTCGGTCCAACAAAGACCAAGGAAGAATGTCAACTCTCCCATCATGCTCATCTCGAACTCACTGCTCATAGAATCTGAAAATCTGGACACCAAAGCATGAGAAGAACCACCGAATATAATATCATCCACATAAATCTGAACCAGCAAAAAATCACTGTCATGCCTGAGAGTGAATAAGGTTTTATCAACCATTCCCATTTTGAAATCATTTTCAAGCAAGAAACTCTTAAGCCTGTTATACCAAGCTCTAGGAGCTTGCTTCAATCCATACAAGGCTTTAGAGAGTTTAAAAACATGGTTTGGAAATTTATAATTTTCAAAACCAGGTGGTTGCTTGACAAAGACCTCTTCTTCTATGAAACCATTCAAGAAGCACTTTTAACATCCATTTGAAAAAGCTTGAAACTCTTGGATGTTGCAAATGCTAATAAAATGCGAATGGCTTCCAATCTAGCTACAGGAGCAAATGTCTCTTCAAAGTCTAAGCCTTCTACCTGGGAATAACTTTGAGCTACGAGTCTAGCCTTATTGCGAACAACCAACCCATCCTCACTTTGCTTATTTTTAAAAATCCATTTTGTTCCAATAACATGAGAATCAGAAGGACGCTCAACTAAGGTCCAGACTTTGTTTCTTTCGAAATTTTTAAGCTCTTCATGCATGGCATTGACCCAAGAGGCATTAGATAAAGCATGGGTGATATCTCGGGGCTCAAAAGAAGTGACAAAAGCAGAATATGCATGAGAATCAGGAGAAATAAACCTGGAGCGAGTGACTCGCTCTTGAAGATCCCCAATCATCCGCTTCGTGGATGTTGTCGCTTGAATGTGAAGAGGTACTCCCAGTGCGTATGGCCTCTACCCCATGAGTTGTGGAGGTAGGAACAGAGCCACTCAGGTCGTCGGTGAAGATAGGAGGAGGTCGCCACCAAATCGAGTAGTAGAAGCAGGCTCTCCAACCATCTCAGAGGTGACTGGAGGATGGATTGGGTCCTCATCCTCAGAGTCATCGTCGACGAAGATGCTTCCACGAATGTCAGAAACTTGTGAACCTGTAACATCGGGTCTAGTACCAGGACTAGCCTCATCAAAAGTGACTTCGCAAGTCTCAACAATTTTGTTAGTGTCAAAATTAAACACGTGATAGTCACGAGAATGAGCAGGATATCCAAGAAATATGCCATCAGAACATCTAGATTCAAATTTATCAAGGTTGTCATGTTTAAGAATGGATCACTTGCAACCAAAAATCTTGAAATGAGAGACTTTGGGCGAATGACCAAATCTAAGCTCATAAGAGATCTTCCCAATCACAGATCTCAAGAAAACCCTATTGGAGATATAACAAGCAGTAGAGATCGCCTCAGCCCAAATTCTCCTAGGAGTAGAATGCTCATCTAGCATGGTCCGAGTCATCTCTACAAGGGTCCTGTTCTTCCTCTCCACAACACCATTCTGCTGGGGAACTCTAGGAGAAGAAAACTGATGCTCAATTCCCCTATCAGTGCAGAAAGTGGAAAAAGAAGAATTCTTGAATTCTGTCCCATTGTCACTCCTAATGGCTCTCAAAACTCCAAGGAATATCAACAGCAAGTCTAAGGACCAATTCTCTAAAGAAGCCAAACGCCTCGTCCTTAGAAGCGAGAAAATAAACCCATGAATACCTGGAGAAATCATCCACAACCACCAGCACATACCATTTCCCACCATTTGACTGAACTCTAGAAGGACCAACAGTGTCTAAGTGCGTAAGCCGCCCCGGTCCATCACCACTACCAAGGTAAGAGGTGGGTGGGAAGCGCACACCATCTTACCATGTCTACAGTATGCGAGCACACAAGATCTCTAATGACCTTCACTTAGGCAAACATCTAATCAAGTCCTTGCAACCGATCAGACAAATGATCAAAGCCTATATGCCCAAGTCTACGATGCCACAAAACAAGATCAAGAGAATCGAGGCTACAAGACATCTAGGATCGAAGTAGAAGAAAACTCAAATTTGCACAAAAGATCTTCTCAAACTGAGATCTCAAAGACAAGCTCACCCGAGGAATCTAGAACTCTACACTCACCACTTTTAAACCTCACTTATCGACCCTCATCAAGCAGCTTGAGAAACAGATAGAAGAGCCTACACTCACCCGAGGATCACATTTCTTCCGTGAAAGTAGAGTACGGAAAAGCGAGTACGGAAATTAACTTAACTAAAAGGGCCGAGAACGCTATGCGATTATGGAGAAACCCTAAAACATAGCGTAATCGATACCGATGTGAAAAGGCATACTTTGATGGCTCAATGAGGCACAAAGACCGTAACTACATTGCAGCCCGCGTGAGGACAAAAGCACGCTACATGTGATCACATGGCATGATGGTCGTGGGAGCACTTTACATGTGGTCAAAGCACGCTACATGTGGTCACATGCCGGACGCCGGGTGGAGAGCGGTCAACCGACTAGAAAGTGCTCCCACGAGTACGCCTCGCTACATGGTCGGGAGCATTTTCCAATGGCCGACTGCATCCCGCACCAAAATGGCACCTTACCAGTGACCACCGAGCCTTACGGAACGCTGCAGGGACGCACCCCATCGACGGGCCTACGATAGGAACACATTGGACACGTGCTACCCTAGGGTGGGCTAGGAGAGATCGAGGCGCGATACCCGAGTTCCATAACCTTTTGAGACTCTCCAAGAGGGGACAACACTTTGCTGCAACCATCGTCATCACAGAGGGAGGCGCAGGACTGGACTTCCTCGCACGGTGTTCAATCACACCTACAGGAGCGCGACCAGTGGTTCGGCGACACGTACGGAGGGTACACCGTGCAAAGACTACGGCTCAAACCGCCAGAGGATCCTCGCCAACACAACAAACCTACCGTGTACACGTGAAGGTACTTACACCGATTTTTCCGTCGCCAAAACCAATGACTAACTCACCTCAGACGCTTCCCGCAGAAGAGCACCATGGGTTGACGACATGCTCAGCCTCACCGACCGCCACGATGAGATCACCCCGCATTCGCCTCCCAAACAGGCCCCTACTACGGCCTTCGAGACGTACACCACTCCCTGGACAGGTTCACATTTGAAAGATCTAGACCCGCCATTACGAGTTAATGGATTGTTTTGGTGATTAATGACAAATCCAAATATGAGACTAACTCTCTTGTCAACTATTATCTTTGTGTAGTCTCATTTGGATATAAAGGTGAAATACAACGAGGTATGCAATCGACATCTCAATCTTATATATTGTTGCATTCCTCGAATCCAAAATATAGGATTGAACTCAACCATAAGTCAAACTTGAATATGTGCATATGATCTTATTACACATTTGTGTATGCACACATTTAGGGGGAGTTTTATTCTATACTTTGTGGTTTCATTAGTATTGATCCATATTCCATTCTTCACATATATTTGGGATCTTTACTTTGAAACAAATCCGTTTGAGTATACAAAACTTGTGTAGTTCTTGTATACTCATGTGCGTCATCAAGCTTCAAGAAGATGCAAGGCAAAGGTATGACTAGCTAGGGCTAAGGATGTGTTCCTAGTCTTTTACCGGTCTCGGTGTTTGGTTGATAGACCGGATTGCTAGTATAGGATTGCCGTACTATTAAGAGGGGTCTTGACTAGTAGCATGAGTTAGTCATGTGTTGATAGCTCATTGTGTTTACTCTAGCTCATCTATGCATGGAGCTATTATTTACGAATGTGTTTTGTAAATAGCCGAGCCTCATGCATTTAATCTTTGTAGCATGGGACTATACTTTGCAAATGTGTTTTGCAAATGGTTGAAGTCCATGCGCCTTAGCCTTGTAGCATGATGCTGTTATTTACGAATGTGTTTTGCAAATAGTTGATGCTCATGTTTGATTTCTTGTAGCATGTGACTTAAGTTTGCAAATGTGTTTTGCAAATGGTGTAAGTCCATTTACCTTTTTCCTTGTGGCATGATTCTAAAAGTTTGCAAATGTGTTTTGCAACTTGCTAGGAATCTTGCTATTGATCCTTGTTGGCATGGCTTGTCAATTGGCAAATGTATTTTCCAATTGAAGTTGTTGAAAAGCTATTGTTGTGTTTGTCAGATAATCGGAAGTTCCGCATTGTATGTGCGGAAGTTCCGATTATCGGACGCTCTGGAATCTCGGCGGAACGTTTTTTTCCAGAGGGCGCCCTTTTTAGGGACTTAGCCGATTTCTCGAAGTGCGAAAGTTCCGCCATGATACGAGCGGAAGTTCCGATTATCGGTTGCTCGGAAATTCTTGCGGAACGTTTTTTCCATAGAAATACCATTTTGGGACTTAGCCAAAATTTGGATGTACGGTAGTTCCGCTATGTGTTGTGCGGAACTTCCGAAGATCGGAACTTCCGCAACTTGGTTGGCGGTAGTTCCGCTCTAGAAATCAAACGACTAGTTTCTCGTCTGACATAGCCGCTGTCGTGTTGCTGAGGTGCGGAAGTTCCGAACTTTGAACGGCGGAACTTCCGATTTCCCTGATTTTTCAGGGGTTTGTCTCCCAACGGCTAGTTTTTGTGTGTGGGCTATATATAGCCACCTTGGCCGGTTAGGAGAGGTGGCTGGTGCGATTATTAAGTGATATACTCATTCTTTGAGCTAAGAGCAAGCCTCTATTCTCTTTTGTGCATGTGTTGCACTTGTTGAGATTAGAGAGTAAACCCTAAGTGCATGTGTTGCCTTAGGTAGTGGATTGTGTATCCACGTGAGCGTTGACAATTGATTAGTTCAAGTGAAAGTTTGGATTCACATTTTGGTGTTTGCCGACACCTAGACGGCGTGGAGGCGTCGTGCGCGGTGATCTTCTCAAGAAGCTTGTGAGAAGACCCGGCGTGTTTGTGAGTGGTGTGGTGCTCGCCATCTCCGGAGTGGAGGAAGAGCAACCCTAGTGGAGCAGGTGTTGGTTCGGTTTGGAACCGGTCCAAGTGTTGGACTTACCTCGGAGGTGTTGGCTTAATTAGTGGAACCGGTCCAACGTGGTTCGGCTTACCTCAACGTGGATTAGGGGAGACCGGCAAGTCTCCGAACACCACGGTAAAAACATAATTGTGTCCATCTTGTTTTTACTTGTGCTTTAGTTTGAGCAATTTACATTACATGCTTTAATTACTTATATATCATTGTATGATTGCTCTCTTGTATTGTCGGTGCACTTAGTTGAGCCTAGTTGATTTAGGTTTTAATTGTGCAAAACCAATTCGCTATTAGCTTCCGCATTTATATATTGGTTTAGCGCGAAAGATTTTTAAAACCGCCTATTCACCCCCCTCTAGTCGGCCACCTCGACCTTACAACATTCCCTGAGGATCAACTACGTCGTCCCGGCAAGCGACACGACGATGCGCCCTAACTAATTTCATGGCCGTGTAAAACTTGTTATGTAATGCCATTGTGCATCCCGCTTTCGATTTATGTAATGTCCCCGTATGCTACGACTATGAGATTTATGTACACAAAATGTTCTCCGAAATATTTAGTACTAACAACAATTGTACCTCCCAATTTTAACTTACTAAACCTTAAAGATATAACGCAATGCTGCCCCACGATACCTCCTCGGCCCTGCTACCTCGCGGACGCGAATTTTCTTCAACCAAATTACAATTTACCCGCAGGCTATATATATGCATGATTTGGCTGCCATTCCACTCACTCTTCAGTTCCTCTTCTCCTTCCGTCCATCTTAAACGGATGTCTACGCCCTCATCAAACTTTCGAGTGAGCAGCAATTAGAAGCATTACGACAAAGACTTGGATTGCCCTCGCAGTGGATCCGTGAATGTGTTCACCTCCCATACGCCAACGAATCCATCCCGAGTATTCATGAAGTGTTCGAATCTTACGGTAACTTATGTCTGATCATCCCCAATGAACTTCTTTCCAAACATCATATTTTTTCACTTGCGCCCAATTATTTTACAGTAACACAACATGCCGGTTCGGTTGTGTAATGATGAAGCGTGCGTGAGGTTCGAGGCATTGCAATGCAAATTGCGACCTTGCAAGAGGACACACGTCGTGGTCAGATTTCATTCAAGTGCCTCGACCATCGGATCAACCGACGGAAAATAAAGATAATGTTCTTAAAAGACTGGATGAAAGGATGGAAAGGGTTGAGAAATCGCTACAAAAATTAGTTAACATGGCCAGTTTGGTAATTTTTCTTCTATTATTTCTTGTTCTTGCTAAGTAGAAGTTCAGTTTTAATAAGATTGTAATATCCACTCTTTATCTATGCATCCCTGCACTACGTGATGTATGCCTTTACGACGTTGTTGTATTAGTTTGTATCATGTATGCATCTATCTAATTCCGCTAGAACACTTTGCGTGTGAATTAATCAAACAAGAATTTCTAAATCAGCATGAACCATCGCCATCTACTTTGCGGTATTTCCGACATCTAAGTACTGCAAATTTCTTATGCACTACCGCTCTTAAATGAAGCGCAAAAAGACCATCTCTGAAAAAATGTTCCGCACGAAAATCTGAACTTCCGCGGTGCAGGAGTTCCGCTCCCAACATGGCGGTAAGAACCACGCTTGTAGAAAATCAGCTAAGTCCCAAAAGGGTGCTCTTTGGAAAAAAATATTCCGCGGGATTTTCGGAAGTTCTGCCGAGAGGTAGTTCCGCACTTATATCGTCGAAACTACCAATCATCCTAACAGAGCAGCAGATGGCTTTCAAAATAACTTCAATTGCAAAACAAATTTACGAACTTAAGTGACAACACACTGCCTCGCCAGCTTTTTTGACCGAAATGACAGCACTCTGCAGAGTAAGACGTGACAACACACCGCCGCCAACTTTTCGCATCAAATGACAAGACTCTGCAGAGTAAGATGTGATAACACACCGCCGCCAAATTTTTAGACCGAAATGACAAAGACTCGCAGAGTAAGACGTGATAACACACTACCGCACTCAACTTTTCGCATCAAATGACAAAGACTCGCAGAGTAAGACTTGACAACACACCGCCGCCAACTTTTCGCATCAAATGACAAGACTCGCAGAGTAAGACGTGATAACACATCAGTAAACCAGGACGAGAGAGGACTCTGCAAAGCAAAACGTGACAACACTCTGCCTCCCGAGCTTTTCCTACCGAAAATACAGCACTCCAAAAAATGAGACATGACTACTCTCTGCAGAAAGATTAGACAACACTCGCCAACCACGCCATGCCAACCCTCCGCTTATAAAAGGAGGTGGAAGTCATCTACGAGAAAATCACACAACCAAACCAAACACTACACCAGAGCTTGCTTCACCACGCTGGGATGGACAACCTCAAGAAGCAATGGGACGAGATCCGTGATCTAGCAAGGGCTTCGACGGCACGGGCCGAACAAGCTAGGGCTGCTAAGGCCCGGTCCAAGAAGAGCAAATTGCCAGATGGCAGCTATCCGCAGATGAAGCCCCTCATAGCAAAGAACCCCCGCCGAACGCTCCAAACGAAGCTTCGCGAACACCCGCCAGAGGGGAGACGCCGCCTCTCTGGGTGCAGGACACATGCAAGTTCTTCAAATCCAAGCACCACCAAATTTCTGCATGTGTTATTGGGGTTGTCCTAACTACTCCTCTGACTATCCCGACCGCCGTTGGGATACGAGCACCATCGGCAATGCAGAAGGAGTACTTACAATAATTTATCGCACCAATTCTCTTCGAGTACGCACTAACAATCTCTCCCGCTCACCCGTAGTCCCCGAGCCGCTATGTGGCTTCCGCAAGTGGATCGACCTAGAGATCCACCCACACGACTGGCGCACCGACTTCGAGGAGTGGAATGCCGAAGGGGACGCGAGATCCGGAGGAGGATCGCTTGATCAAGAGCACAACGAGCGTATCCGCCGGGAGACTCAGGCCCATCTCGAGGCATGCAGGCATAGGGAGCGCAAGGCACGCGAGAGGGAGCGCGAGAAAAAGCAGGAAATGGCGGCCGAGGCCAGGGCGGCAGGCGAGAAGTACAATGCTGAGCTCGCAAGAAAGGGCAAATGGCCCCGCTCCACGCAGTAGGTCGGGCTAGTCCGTAGTAGTCCCCCTCCTATTCGCCATGTTTTAACTATCCCCTAAAGGCATGCGTACTTACAAGGTCCGAAAGCTCGTGTCACAAGTTACCGTAGTAGTAGCGTCCATGGTAAAGTAATTAGCCGAACCATCATGCCATGTGATCACATGTAACGTGCTTTTGTCCGCACGCGGGCTGCAATGTAGTTCTGGTGCTATGCCTCCGCTGAGCCATCAAAGTATGCCTTTTCACATCGGTATCAATTCTGCTATGTATTAGGGTTTCTCCGTAATCGCAACGTTCTCACTCTTTCGCTTAAGCAATTTCCGTACTCGCTTTTCCGCACTCTACTTTCACAGAAGAAATATGATCAAGAACCATAGCGGCCAAGAGTAGTCATGTCGTACCAAACTTCGCACATTTCAAGTCACATGAAATCATGAAACCCTAATTTCCGAAACGTCTCGTCCTAATTTTTGAGACATAAACCCTGAATTTATCAAGATAATTTCAGAGCATATAAAATTTTGTAAAATTTACACAATCAAGTCCACTGTGTAGGGAGTATGGAATAAATTTCATAATGTTTGGACCTCATTTGCTATATTAGAAAATTCCTACAAACATTAGACTTTAAAGAATTTTGCAGAAAAAAAAAGAATGCATAAAATTGCAAAACAATTACACAAGCATAAAAACTATGCCAGGAGGCTCCACAAAAAATTTCATAATTTTTTGAGCTCATTTGGCATATTTAAAAAATCGTCCAACAAATATTATTAATTAATTTTTTGAAAAAAAATAATTTTTTTTGCTTTGGGTACAGAAGTCGTGACTACAAAGACTTGGTTGTCAGCTGCCTAGGACTGTACTACGGGGGCTATTTTTGGAATTTTGAAATTATCGGGGCTATTTTTAGAATTTTTGTTGCGCAATGGGGCTAAATTTGTCCAGAATTCTAAAACCTATGCCACTATTTTTGACACTCACCTTGGATTGGTCAAGAATCATGTTAAGTTTCTTTTTCCCACTAGAAAACTTCTCAAGAGTCACTTTGAGGTAATCATTCTCTTTAACTAAAACCTCACATCCAGTGCACTTTCTAGACTTGATTGCCTCATCATGTTTACTCTTAAGAAGAGCCACTTCCACTTTATAGGCCTCACAAGACACACAATAGGATTTCTTAATCTTATTCAACTGCTCCTTAAATTTAACTCTAAACGCCTCTTGAATCTTACTAATAATGGTTTCAACTTCAGCATTCAAAACACAAGAGGTAGAGTCAATAACTTTCTTAGAAGCAGTAAGAGACATGGATTTTTTTAATTTTAGCTTTTTCTTCAAGAGTCTTGTTTAAAGCTTCAATCTCAATTGTAAGCTTAGGACAATTTTCACAAGAAGCAGCTCTAGAGTACACAACCATTTCAGTCATCTTTTGCATTTTAATACTATTATTTTTACAATGAGAGCAAGTGTGACTAGCATCAAATCTTTGTAATTCTTTCAAGCAAAGCACAGTTTGAGCAAATTAAAGGGATAGCATCCAAAGCAGTCACATCAAGAGAAATGACATTCATGCAAACAGAACTAGACTTGAGAGATTCTAGTTCATCAAGAACATCTTTTAATTGATTAACAACAGAGGAATGAGCAGTTTTCAAACTTGTCAGTTCTTTAAGCAAGCTAGAGCAGGAATCACAAATATCATTAGCATTAATAGATTTGAGTCTAACAACTTCTAGGTTCAAGTTATCAATCATGATGTCCTGTTTCTTAATCATTTTAGCTTGCTTATGCAATTTTTGTTCAGCAAGCACCAAAGCCCTTTTCATGTCAGCAAGTGAAGGGTATACCTCATCGAGATCACTAAAAGGATCCTCGTCGTTGGAGGAGTCGCTGTCGTGGTTGTTCTTGGCCATGAAACACATGCCCGTGAAGTCATGAGCCTTCTTCTTGCCACGAGAGTCACTCTCGTCGTCCTCCGTTTCCGAGTCCACATCGCTCATGTTCACATTTTCGAGAGCGGCAAGGACCCGACTGACAAACTTGCGATAGTTTGTCTTCTTAGGTTTTGCATCCCTCTCTTGGGGATGCCTTCGTGACTCCTCCTCCTTGCCCTTCAGCTTGGGGCACCTAGAGCGAATGTGGTTTGGATCACCACATTCAAAGCATGTGATAGGTCCAACTCTCCTCCTATTCCCCATCTTGTTGTAAGCTCTCGTGAATTTGGTGGATAGGAGGGCTAAATCATCCTCGGACAGTTTCTTAAGTTGCTCATCGCGCAAAGAATGCAAAGCAGATAACGAAAAACCAGATGAGCTACAATCCAAAGAATCAGAAGAACTACCCTTGGATTTGTCGACCACTAGCGCCATCGACTCTGTTTTGGGGAGACGCGAGATAAAATCAATCTCATGCGTCTTCAACCTCGAGTATAGCTTATCCATGGTAAGCTCACTCATGACAGTGTTGTCATTGATGGAAGTGATCTTCATTCCCCAGACCTTCACATCAAGAGCACCCAAAAGTCGGGCGGTATTTTCCGACTCGAAAAGACCAGTCAACAAATACGAGATCATGAAGAATCTTAGAAAATCTTACCCACAGCTCGTCTAAAGACTCACCAGGCCATTGCTCGATCTTAAAGTATACTTTCTTCAGCTGGTTCTGTCTCACTTCCTTGATCGCAGTGGACCCCTCGTGATAATCACAAAGAGTCCACCAGATCTCATGAGCAGACCGCAAATGAGCAACACGCTCAAACTCAGATCGACTAAGGCCTTGGATCAAAAAATTTCGAGCCTTGCTGTTGGCCTCCACATCTGGAGTGATCATATCGTCATCGGCTGGCACGACATAAGGATTTTTTACCTTAAGCCAAATAGCGTGCTCTTGAGCCTCGATATAAGCCTGCATTCGGGCCTTGCAATAGGCAAAATCAACTCCATCAAAAATATATGGCTTGGTTGAATATTTGTCAGTCGCCATGGCTCCAAAGACCGGTTAAGATCTATGAGAAGAGCTAACCGGCTCTGATACCACTTGTAGGACCGTAAATGCGACTAGAGGGGGGGTGAATAGGTGCTTTCTTAATTTTTCGCCTTAATCAAATTCAACACGTACTTTTCTCATTTAGCTATGAAAGCTAAGAAGATCAGTGAATGCACAGAGGAAGCCTTGTGCTGAATTCGATTACCCCCTTAACCACAAGACCCAAACAAAAGGGAAATGATCTCAGGAGATCGGTCTGAGTACTGGCGGTCAGACCGGCGGTTGACTAGCGGTCGGACCGGCGGTTGACTAGCGGTCGGACCGGTGGCTGACTGGCGGTCGGACCGTTGGAAATCGGTTCGACCGGCAGCTACCGGGCGATCTGAAAAGCTGGCGGTCGGACCGCAATTGCTAAATTGGTCGGACCGATTTAGTCCAGTACCAAACCACAAAGCCCAAATCCAAAATGAAAATTGGTCTAACTTTTGATTCAACCAATGAAACTTGACCAAATTTGGAGCACACCTCCCTAAGGATATCTAAGACCTATTTCTAGCGACGATCGTTCAGATCCACTTCGAAGAATCGATCTCTTAAGGATTTGCTAAAGAAGTGTTCCAAAACCTAGAAATATGAAAATCTTGATCCCACACTTGCTTGTGGGGGATTGATGATCTAGATGATTCTAGGAGTATTCCCACACATCAAAGAAAGGTAAAAGAGGTCAAGAGACCAACCAAAAACAAACGGATCAAGAAAGCACCACAATCATCAAAAGAGAGAAGAAAGCAAATGAGACTTCATCAATGAACAAGCATTCATGAATTGATTGATTCAATGTGATGCTTGTCAAAGCCACTCCCTCAAGGAGGACAAGAGCTCAATCAAAGAGCACACATACAAATTTCTCCAAACCCTAGCCTCTCCTCTCCTCTCCAAACCCTAGAAAAGTCTTGGAGTTTCTAAATGAATGCTTCTTTTAGTTTTTACATCTCACCCCTTCTATTTATATGGAGAGCTAGGGTTTCACTCATGGGCTCCCATTAAGTCCCACACACAATGGGATACTGTGGATATCGTGAGGATATGTGCACGATCTCAGGATGATGAGTCAATTGGCAATGGCTTTGTTGGTTTGCAAAATCACGCATTTTCATGTTTGCTCCAGGGCTGTCAGGACACGGGCTGTCCGACCGGCCAGGTCGCCGGTCCGACCGGCCAGTAGGAAGGTCTGACCGGCAGTTGCTTGCCGATCCGACCGCCAAAAAGAAAAGTGGTTTTTGGAGCTGAGCCAAAAATAGGTTGTGTAGGCAAGTGAGGGGAGTCTCATGGATGTGGTCACATCATTTTTGGAGCTCCCAGTCAAAAGTTCTATTCAGTTAAAATTTCCAGAAGGTTTCGGAATTTCGAGCTGAAATTTTGGCTAAGTCTTTTCGGGCGGTCCGACCGCTGTTGTGGGATCGGTTCGACCGTCCTGGAATCGGTCAGACCGGCCTTGTGGGGCGATCAAACCGCCGATGACTTGGAGGATAGCCAAGTTGGCATTGAGTTGATTTGAATGTGTTTATTGTATGAACTTCAATGCTTTATTGTTGCATATTGCATTACGGAACTAACATGGGTCAAGTTGTGAAGAACTTGTTCCCGGAAACGATTTGTTTGTCTATTGTCGCGCGGTGGCTTGCGTGTCAACGACGCCAACGGTGAGGTGGATCGACTACGCTTGGAGAGCCGAGGTCCAGAACGATCATGGATGCCGGGTGAGGTCGTGTGACTCAAGCATGGTGCAGAATGGGCAAGATGGATCGAACGGGTAGTTCGGTACAGCTGGTTGGATCAGGTGGTACGGAAGTCGGTGCAAGTCTCTGGGAGGTTCCGATGGGATTCGGACACGAGAGACTTGGCGACGTGATGAAAGCCGCTGATGAACCTACACGTGGTGAAGCAGGCGATTGCTTCAATAGTGATGTGTGAGTGGGTCCCATGTGTGTATGGATCCCAAATGTGAAACCCTAGGCCTCTCATATAAATAGAAAGGGGGGAGATGTAAAACCCGCTAAGCATTCATTTGGCCCCCTTCTTCATTTTCTAGGGTTTGGAGGAGAGGAGAGGAGAAGCTAGGGTTTGGAGAGATTGTGAGTGTGCTCTTGTGTGAGCTCTTGTCCTCCTTGTTGGAGTGGCTTTGTAAGCATCTAGTGTGATCAATCAATCTTGTGATGCTTACTTGAAAGATCATTTGTCCCCTTTGTGTTCTTCTCTCTTTTGGATGATTTTGGTGCTTCCTTGATTCAAGGGTTTATGCTTTGGTCTCTTGACCTATTTTATCTTGCTTTGATGTGTGGGAATACTCCTAGAGTCATCTAGATCTTCAACCCCCACAAGCAAGTCTTGAATCAAGAGTTTCATATTTCTAGGGTTTGTGCACTTCTTCGGTAAAACCTTGAGAGATCGATTCTACGACGTGGATCTAGAGGATCGTCGCTAGAAATAGGTCTCTAATATCGTTAGGGAGGTGTGCTCGAAATTTGGTCAAGTTTCATTGGTTGAATCAAAAGTTGGATCAAATTTCGTTTTGGATTTGGGTTTGGTTTTTCAAGATCGGATCAATCGGTCTCGACCGATTTGTAACGGCGTCCGACCGCCGCGCTTGAATCGCTAAGATCGCGGTCGAACCGATATCCACCGTCCGACCGCCAAGTAGCCGGTCCGACCGCCGTTGAACGTCGGTCGACCACCGCCTCCACCGGCCCGACCGCCAGATCACCCGCAAAAGGAGTTCGATTCTCCTCTTGTGTGTCGTGTGGTTGAGCGGGATTATCGAATTCAGCACAAGGCTTTCACTGTGCGCTTACTGATCTTCTTAGCTTTCATAGCTAAAGGAGTAAAGTTCGTGTTGAATTTGATTTAGGCGAGAAAGTTGAGAAAGCGCCTATTCACCCCCCTAGTCGCCTTTACGGTCCTACAAATACACACACAAACATCTGTTGAAGCAATCGCCTGCTTCACCAGTGTAGGTTGATCAGCGGCTCTCATCATGTCGGCAAGGCTCTCCCGTCCGAATCCCATCGGAACCTCCAAGGGACTTGCACCGACTTCCGCACCGCCTGATCCAACCAGCTGCAACGAACTGCCCATTCGATCCATCTTCCCCATTCTGCACCATTCTTGAGTCACACGACCTCACCCGCATCCATGATCGTTCTGGACCTCAGCTCTCCAAGCGTAGTCCCGATCCACCTCACCGTTGACGCCGCTGACTGCAAGCCACCGCACAAAGAATAGACAAAGAAATCGTCTCCGGGAACAAGTTCTTCACAACTTGACCCATGTTAGTTCAACAATGCAATATGCAATAATAAAGCACTGAAATTCATACAATAAACACATCCAAAAATACAACAATGCCAAAAAGGCTACACTCCAAGTGATTGGCGGTCTGACCGCCCCATACGGCCGTTCCGACCGATTTCAGGCCGGTTGGACCGATTCCATAACGGCGGTCCGACCGCCCGAAATGACTTAGCCATTTTCTTCATCTTGAAAATCCGAAACCTTCTGGAATTTTCAAATGAATAGAACTTTCGACTGGGAGCTCCAAAAATTATGTGACCACATCCAGGAGACTCCCCTCACTTGCCTACACATCATATTTTTTGCTCAGCTTCAAAAACCCACCAAAACCTGTGGGCGGTCGGACCGCTAAGCATTGCTGGTCGAACCGCTCCACTGGCCGGTCGGACCGGCAGCCTGGCCGGTCGGACCGCCAGTGACCTGACAGCATTGAAGCAAACCCGAAAACGCGAGATTTTGCAAACCAACAATGCCATTGCCAATTGACTCATCATCCTAAGATCATGCACATATCCCCACGATATCCACAACCGGTAAAAGACTAGGAACACATCCTTAGCCCTAGCTAGTCATATCTTTGCATTGAACATCATCTTGAATCTTGATGACACACATCTTCACTTCAAATCCGGGTCATTGACTTGATAATCATCAACACATGATGATCTCCTTTACTTCGGGATCTTGACTTGATGCTCATCAACACATGATGACATCCTTCATCTCAAGTCTTGATATGCATCAACACATGATGCATCCTTCACTAGACCTCCATCAACACATGATGTGTTTTCTCTTGACTTGATGGTCAACTCATGACCATCTCCTCTTCTTGAACATCATCGACAAACGATGATTTCCTTTTCTTTGAGATCTTGATACGCATCAACACAATATGCATCATTTACTAGACCTCCATCAACGCATGATGTGTCTTCTCTTGACTTGATGATCAACTCATGATCATCTCCTTTTCTTGAACATCATCGACACACGATGATTTCCTTTTCTTCAAGATCTTGATGTGCATCTACACATGATGCATCTTTTACTCCAAGATCTTAACTTCAATACCATCAACACATGATGATCTTCTTCACTTCGGGATCTTGACTTGAACATCATCAACACATGCTGATTTTCTTCATCCCGAGTCTTGACTTGATGACAATCAACTCATGATGTCATCCAAAATCTCCATCATCCTAGAACATAACCTAATCATCTAACTCATGAAAAATGTTAGTTCCTGACGAGGATAAGATAATCCTCATTTTATCTTTTATCTATAATTCTTATTATGGGTAAATATGATGTCATGTAGTCCCCAGAAGTACCCCTTATATTTATAAGGGAGAGGCTTACCAAGTGATTGTAAGTTCTCCTACAATCACCCCCATAGTCGTAAGTCTTACTACGACTATGTCATGGTCGTAAGTCCTTCTACGACCACTACCTGGTCGTAAGCCCTTCTACGACCATTACCCAGTCGTAAATCCTTCTACGACTATTGTCCAACAGAAGTTCTCGCTACGACTGCACTCCAATCGTAAGTCCTTCTACGACCATTGTCCAGTCGTAAGTCCTTCTACGACTATTGTCCAGTCGTAAGTTCTGCTACGACCTGTACCTAGTCGTAAGTCCTTCTACGACCAAGTCAACCACGACCACCCTATAATCAATAAAACCTACAAGCGAGTGGGCACAATTGATTAAGGAATCCAGACGGTCCACATGCACTATTATTCTGCGTAATAATAGTGCTTAAATACCCCATTACCTCTGAAAGATAACTGCCAAACGGCGTGAAGGAGCCACTACACCAGTAATTATTGCCATCACGCGCCCATTACTGGCTTGATTAGGCGCCTCTTCAGCAGGGAAAAACGGCTACTCCTTCACGACTATATAAAGGCATAAATCAGAAGGACAAAAGAGAGGGCAAAACAGAGCCAATCAAGGAGAAATACAAGAACTGTTCTTTGTAATAGTCTGAGTTTCTAGCTTGATTGTTGAGAATACAGTCAATGCCACACACACACAGGAGTAGGGTTATTATTCTCCCCAGAGAAGGCCTGAACCTGTATAAAAATCCCGTGTCAATCGCTCTGCGTGATTTCATCTCTAGGAGACCCCCCCGAATCAAACAATCTTTACGTAAGATCGGTTCTAAAACACCGACAGTTCCACAATATGATTATCATTAATTACCACACAATACTATTAACTCATAATGGTGGGACAAGATACTTCAATCTTTCCCTCTTTGGTAATTGATGATAACCACTTCAATTGCACATAAATTGAATGTAGATAAATAAACATAAAGCAACATGAGTATACATGAACTACACAAGTTTTATATACTCAAAGGATATGTTTCAATGTAGAGATCCAAAATATGTGTGGAGAACAGAATATGGATCAATACTAATGAAACCACAAAATATATACAAATGTGTGCATGCACGAATGTGTAATAAGAACATATGCACATATTCAAGTTAAACTTATGGTGGAGTTCAACCTATATTTTGGATCCGAGGAATGCAACAATATATAAGAATGAGATGTCGAATGCATACCTCCATGATTTTCACCTTTATATCCAAATGAGACTAAACAATAGATATAACAATAGAAGTGTTAGTCTCACAAATATTTTTTTTATTAATCACTAAAATACTATATTAACTCATAATAGCGGGTTTAAATTCTTCAATCGTCGGAGTTGCCCGTCGCCGGCGCACCGCCATCGCCGGTCCCGCCGCCGCCTCTAGAGTAGTAGTAGGGTGAACCCTAGTTCCCCGTGCTCTTTAGGGTCACATGCCGAGCAAAGAGTTCAGCTGATTTAATTCAACCAGCCTGGTAAGAAAGAAAAAAAATCATGTTTTCAGGCACTATTTTCGTTCCTCGCTGCCCGGTGATTATCGATGGTCTCAATTATCAGGTCTGGTTTCAGCACATGTGTCTCCACATGCGTGGTCAGCGTCTTTCGGAGTTTCTTACCGGCGAGTTGCCTTATCCATCTCGTCTTGCTCCACCTGCTAAGCCTGTGCTCCCGAAGACCACTTTCGAAGACGCTCGTAAGGAGGTATCTGATGCTTTTGAGGATGCTATAGAGACTTTTCAAACTCACTATGTTGCCTACAAGACATGAATTAATAAGGATGCTCATGACTCTACTATTCTGGTTGCTAGCATGGAGGTGCAATTCATTGGGATGTTGTTGGTTTGGCTTCAGCACAGTTGATGTGGATGCATCTGCGCAACCGCTACGAGCCGTCTGGTGATTCATTATATCTTTCTGTTGTGCGTCAGGAGCAGTCACTGCAGTTGGAGATGCCACTATGTAACATTCCAATTTTATGAAGTTTAAAAATCTTTTTGAACAGTTTAGTTCTGTAGAAATAAAAATCACCAACATCTTATTTGAATTAAAAAAAACTTAATATGGAATTTCAAAAGAAAAATAATTTAATATGATTAAGTCCAACAACAACTATTATCAAAATTATTTTATTTGGATTCTATGTGCTTGGATATATTTTCTAGATATTTCTAGAATTTTTCTAAGCTCATTTGCTGTTTTCTTTTTGCCAAATGTATTTTCAGCTATTTTCTAAAATGGAAAACTATTGCATTGTTTATACCCATGATTAACCATGAAGGTTAAGAGTGGTCAGCTCGTTAATTGTTAAGTCGACTCTACAGTAATCAGCAAGAAACTCCTAAGAAATTGAGCAACATCAGTGCACTTCGAATTCTTCACCTCCAAGCATCGATGGATCCCGAATCATCTAACTACCGGTGGACTGTCATGGTCCAAGTATTCAGCACGTTCTATATATCCTCTTAGGTGTTACTCCCGGTTTACAAAAATAAATTATTTTGAACATCGATGTGATTATCAAAGTATAACTTTGACAACTAATTACTATTATAATATATATTACAAAACCTAATAAAATTATAGTAATGTAAAATCTCAATATTTAAAAAGATATAATAAAAATTTTAAAATCTGTTAAGTTTTCTGTTTTAAATTTACACAAAACATCTTACTATCTTTCCTGATTAACCCGTGAACCAAGCGTGCGATTCTTAATTCATCCGCGCCATTGCAATTTGCAACTACGACAGTACGATGATCGACGACTAAAATAGAATACATTTCAAATAAAACCGCCACTACTACAGAAAAGGTCATCACAGACGGTTCGTAACAGTCATCACAGACGGTTTTTGAACCGTCTGAAATGTTATGTCTGAGATAACAGGTGGTTATCACAGACGGTTGAAAAACCGTCTGTGATAACTCTTATCACCGACGGTTCCAGCCTGGAACCGTCTGTGATTATGTAGTATCACAGACGGTTCGTTGTTGGAACCGTCTGTGATACTACATAATCACAGACGGTTATGTAGTATCACAGACGGTTCGTTGTTGGAACCGTCTGTGATACTACAGAATCAAAGACGGTTCCAGCCACGAACCGCCTGCGGATTCTAGTATCACCGACGGTTCGTTGTTGGAACCGCTCGTGATTCTGAGTATCACGAGACGGTTCCAACGACGAACCGCTCAGTGGTTATATATCACGCATTTGCTCGCTGTTAGAACCGCCTCGTGATAAGTCCTTTAACCTAATTAAATTTTTCGTATTTTCAGCTAGCCTCAGGAATTGCTAGCCATGCCCTCTGAAAACTAGCAAGTAGAAACATGTCACAGATAATTGCTGACAACTCAAAGTGATCATTTAACTCAAAATCAATTACAAAAGAATGTTTCAAGTATATATTGTCGCTAGAGTTACAAATTGAATTACAACCACTCAAAGTGAATTACAATATTGAATCAACTGTTTCGAGGTCGCTCATCGTGTCGACGGCGTGAAAATCTCCGCTGGTGTTAACTATGTCCGCTTTGATGAAGCCACGTAGCTCCCTCGAATGTGCGTGACCTGGTCCATCTCGAGTGCATTTAACTCTATGTTCAAGCCCTGTCGCTAGCAGGAGTAAAGTAGTAAGCATATATATTTAAATTTATAATTAGGAGATAATTATTACGAGATTGACAAACCTGGGGATCGTTCGTCCTAGAAGCAATCAATAGCTGCATATGATGGCATACGAGAATGCGATAGGTGATCTCGCTTTTTTGTCATGCGCATCGCAAAATAGAATTACATATATATGCACAATACCGAGACGCAATATTACGGAGTATGATATATGATTATTGTGTTGTAGCGCATCGAAATCGCATCCCGTGAGTCGCTGTGGCGGTCGCTCCTTGATAAACCTCCTCGCAACATAGCCGATGAACGCCTCTACATGATTCAAAAAGTTATCCTTGTCCATTTAAAACGAAGGAAGACTACAATAGAGTTATGTGCGGAGGAAGACTACATACCTGTCGAGTATTTCTTTAAGAATGGTGAAGTCGTGATTTTTGTTGAGTAGAGAATCAAGGTACAATACCATGTTCCTCTTTGGCACAAGAATCAAGAATCCAAAGGAACCTACTCGTATGTCGCTATAGTCATAAACCTATGTTGAAACGTAATTTGTATAGCAAATAGTGAAGCACTTACTCGTTGTAGGGTACCATTATGTACTCCCCGCCGCTCGAGCAAGCAATCCCATTTTTATGTAATTTCGACGAGGATGCGCCTTGGTTGATTGTTTGCTCGAGAGACCACGTGGGTCGAGGAAACCCACCGGTTCTTTGATTCGACGCACATTTCATAATGTATCCGCATATAGCGGCGAGTTATGATATTTATCAGATCACGTGAGTGTAGAAATTGATTGCACACACTTACAAAGGTCCAAAGATCGTAGAAGTGAGGCGCCGAGGGCGCTTAGGTTGTATAAGTCAAATAAGTCTTCAAGCCCACGACGGCGGCTGTGCTCGTGGAGAAAATGCTCCTCCCGTGATCCGACGGTGATTCCAAGATGACCCCTTCGCTCCGGCCTTGCGCAAGTACCAATCATGCAAAGCTTGACAAGCTACTCCCGAGCTCTTTATTTCGCGCCAGAGACCAACGGACTCGAGGGAGTATTTCACGGTTTGGGAGGTGCCTTAATGTTCTTCGATTTCGATTTCTCCTTAACGAGGCACCGAGGGACGCCTTCCCGTGTGATGCCTCGTGGACCGATATGGTGACACGCTTTTCTTGTCCCTTTGTCGCCTTCTCGACGGAAGCGATGTGGCGCCTTCAAGCTTTGGTTGAGGCGGACTCATCGACGAGGGTCCTATTGGAGAGGCAGGTCCTCTCGATATCGCACACCAAGGGTCCAAAGGCGATGTCCTTCTTGGGCCACCGGATAAAAGTGTGCGTGGCATCCCCTAGTGTTCGATTTCTTCGTTCGGGAATTTCCAATGGATGGCCATGAAATTATCATGGACCATGTCCACCGCACTCGGCGTAACCTCGCGCCACCGGGCACCGTGTCGATCGCTCTTCCCGGTATGGATACACCATACCCCGCCAAATTTCAATAGGAATCGACCCTACTATCCTCACTTGAGCTTGCGGCGTGCCGCTCCTACAAAAGCGCATACAATTAGCTAAGGCGCCCTATAGGTCTATCTTTGGAGCACTCGCAGATGTACATTACCTCGATGCCGCCGATCGGTAATTGCACGCCGTCATGTCCGTAATTATGTGTGGACGCGACGCCATCTGATGTCGAGCGGTGACTTGCTCCCAAATTAATGTGGGCGGCTTGCGCCGCATGAGTTGATTTACTTGGTTCGCAAGTTTGTTATTTGTTCTGAAATTGTGAAATAATCACATGTTCCAACCGAAGGCCGTGGTCTGGTCCTTGGATCTCTTCCTACTCCTATACGTGTCGGAGTTGTGTGGAATCCATCCTCCAAGGTACGTAAACCCCAACTCCTCGCGTGCGACCGGGTGCTCCTTGTTTCCGTGGTCAGAGAAGACATCCTTCTCCCCGCCTACTCAAGGAACCTTGGGAACATGCGAAGTCAATTCTTCCCGCAAGAGAACATCATGTTATTGTAGACACCATGAAGTTATGAACTTATTAACAATTAAGTGGTTCGGAAATTTACCAGACGTTGAGACACCGCCTCGTCTGCGGGTTTGTCGAGAGATGTTGCCCAAGACGTGGCCGATGCCCTCGCCTAACCGTGATCGAGCGCCGTCCGAGATCATAGCAAACGGTCGCGGCAGCTAGCCTCGCCCTCCGCCGCCATCGCGTGGCTTTACCTGCGCACTCCGCCAAGCCGAGTCTGTGGGGTGAGTGTTTTGTGCTCGATAGCTCGGCGCCGCACTTTGCTCCTCAAATTCAGCCGCCGCCTTCATCTCGCACGGCGCCCCATGTATCCCGCGACAAAAATTGATACGCCGTGAAGGGCGTCCGACCCGTGTTCACGCATCGCGTGACAAGCGTGCTCTTGAAGGTCCTCCACGCTGGGACATCGCCAAGAAGCGCGTGCCATCGCACACGTGCTCGGTCCGCTTCAGGAAAGTGAACGAGGCGAAAGTTCACCACAACCGGTCTCTCAGACATCCGTTAGAGACTTCCGTGTTGGGGTGGTGATGGGGACCTGCTCTCTTGCAAGTACCCGCAGACGGTCCGAATCTCGCACCGCTTTGGGACTCGGCGGATCCCGACGCCACCGACCTCCGTGATCGCTATGCGCCCGAGGGCAATTTGATATTCCTCCGCCTTCTCGCTGCACTCACCTTGATCGGAGATCCGGACGCATTTGGCGACGTTGATGACGGCGGCGAAGACGGTGCCTCGCCATCTCGCTTACTTGCTATCTATATAAGTTACGCACGCAATTATTACATAGTATATAAAATTGAGTTTGTACTTCAAATATTAAAAATTAACTCGCTTTGATCCATAGACCGAGTACGACTATCCGTAAGTGAGTCATGCCAAGTACTTCGCTAGATGATATTAAAGATAGTAGTCAATATTTGAATGTCCACAAAAGCATTCCGCATCTCAGAACCATAGGACATTTGTGGGCAAGCAATGCAAAAATTGTTTCATAAAAGGCATTAATCACAATAGCACCGAAGTTCTACACACGCCTTGGCATCCATGAAAAAAAATCTAGATACGTGCAAATCCAAAATAGCACCAAATCCTAACAAATCGCAACCAAAATACGTTATAATATACTACACGTTTTCGTCTAATATACTACAATGTTATGCCCAACATTAACAGAAGGAGATCAACCATAAGGAGCATAATGTACATATGATTGATTATGGAGTGTGCTCTCAGAGAGAGAGTTGCAAAGGAACTAGCCTTTGCCATCTCAACCCCATTGTCAATAATCTTCATAAATTGAACTAAACAACACAAATTCACAACTTGAGCTCTAAATAATGCTTAACTACTCTGTCTAAAGATAGCAAAGCCAATAGACCACTCAATAAAATTATGATTGACCAGGAGATCAAGTTTGATCACGAACAATACTCCAATTCTCCAATTCTTATAATAACAGAAAGAATTATACTTTTATTTAAAACAGATAATGTATGTGTTACACACAACCAGGGAACATGCAACCCACACCGTAATAACATGTTAGAACAAACCAACTATCTCCAGCAGATTCTATATCCAATGCATCGTATTGAAAACTCGGTTACCAAAGAAATGTATACATAATGAACCCCCAAGACATGCTATGGATGAGACTATGTAACACTTGAAAATGAACCACTACAACCACAAAGATGCAATCAAGAAAATACTACTACCAATGACTTTTTAAGTTTCACCAATGTCATCAGATTTCTAGAAATAGGTGTTACAACACAATCGGTTGGGGGCACATCAAATATTTTAAATGCTACAATCAACACCCATGATCAAGCCGACCAAACTACCAAAGAACTTATTGGCACACCTCGCATCCCGCACTAGAGCTCAAGTATGAAATGATTATCGCTCAATCTCAAGATTTGACCATTATCATCATTGAGCAAACCAAAGAAAGCCCACTGTGACAAAATGCAATTTCTTCAGATACCGTAAATAAAACAGATATTGAGAATCAACTAGCACCGCAAATATGTATATAAAGTACCACCAAGGCAAAGCAAAGGCACAATACTCATCAAGCGGTGGTAATCAAACCGAGAAGCACCGCCGGGTCTGGGAGGCGTCGGAGAATGAAGCCGAGGGACGGTTAATGCCGCACAAGACAACCGAGAAGCACCGCCGGGTCGGGAGGCGTCGGAGAGAGGCGGCGGGCTCGGGAGGCGCCGGGTCGGGAGGTGTTCGGAGAGGAGGCGTCCGGCCTCGGGAGGCGCCGGCTCGGGAGGCGCCGGGTCTGGGAGGAGGCGCCGGGTCGGGGAGGTGTTCGAGAGGAGGCGGCGTGCTCGGGAGGCGCCGGCTCTGGGAGGAGGGGCGCTGGGTCTGGGAGGTGTTCGGAGAGGAGGCGGCGAGAGGGACGACACCGATAGGGTTAGATCAAAACCCCATCGGTGTCGTGAACCTTATATAATCAACACGCATCACGACGGTTCTCGAGGGAACCGCTCGTGATGTGGAACATCACGCACGGTTCCTCAAGAACCGTCAGGATATGAACATCACAGACGGCTCATGAGAAACCGCTCGTGATGTTTCCACATCACGCATTTGCCTCTAGAACTGCTCAGGATGCGTAAACATCACTGCATTTGGTTCTTGAGTGAACTGCTCGTGATGTTTCCACATCAGGCATACTAGAATTTTGCAAATAAGCCCTCTGTGTTTTGTGAAATTACAAAGGGGTCCTCAATTTAAATCATTCAGGTCCTTGGGGCCAAAAATCTTTTAGATTAGACCTTAGAATTAACACATTTTTGTTCTAACACATGGAAATCCTGCAAATTAAACCCTAGAAGAGTTCTGGTTTTGTTATTTAGTATTAAAGGATTTATTTAATCACTAGAATTTGTTTTTCTGGCTATGGAAATTTTTCTATGCTTAGAAAATTAGCAGAAAATTACTGCAAATTCGCATACTCATATGTTACTATTTGAGTAAATTGTTTATATGCTTAGAAAATTAGCGTAAAGTTACTATGGAAATTGTTTCTATGCTTAGAAAATTAGCGTAAAATTATCGCAAATTCGTGATATCGCATTCGGAAGTATACATGTCTCGAGTCTCGATTATCCGATTTGTGATGCTAGGACCAAGTGGATGGTTACATTACAAGCCCGATAAACCGGGTCTCACAGTATCGAGTTCGCATAAGTGGAATTAAATACTTGACAATTGTCATCAATTTAAAGATCATAAGTCCATAACACATTAACACATGACAATGGAATAAATTAGTTAATTACAATGGAGTAAATTCTTAATTAAAATATAGCCCTTCATGATGATCGACGCATATAGCTAGCTTCCTCACCGGGTTCTTCCTCGAGCCCGATGCCGCCTCCGAAAGGTGGCAACTCGTCAAATTGATTGTATTCTTCCTCGCCCACTACATTCTCAACTCCGACAATCCTCCTTTTTCATGAAGAACTACGTGACGCTTCTTATTTACCGGTCGGTTACATAGAAGACTTGAACAACTTGGTTAGCCAAGACGAATGGTTCGCCTTTGTATCCGACACGCTCGAGGTCCACGGTAGTGACGCCGCATTTGTCGACCTTCACCGTGGGAGATGGACCCAACGGCACCAAATAGGGGATCTTGAAAGCACGTAGTCGATCTCCCATATCTCCTCTATTTTCCCATAGTACGAGCTCCTCAAATTTACGGTCTCGAATGCATCTATGCGACACCATTGCGCAGACCGTGCTCTTCCTATCCCGAGCCGCCGATAAAATGTGTACCCATTTATGTCGATCCTTGCTATGTGACAATTGTAAATCAGGCCCTCTTGCCAACCATAGCAACAGATCATCACTTGATGACCTCCGAGTGATTCGCGCTTTAACCATTCGTTGAACCGACGGTTGTGCTCTCTCGTGATCCAAACCTCCGACCGATCTGGATTCGCATGCATCATGTCTTTGTGCTCGCCGATGTACGGGACACTTGGGTCATGTGTTGCAAGACCGTGAAATGGGCTTGAGCGCACGATCCAGATCGGAGTGATTGATTTCCTTCCTATGGTCCCGATACCATCCAGCTTCCTCATGACGAGATAGAGGCACACCAATCGGATCCACCGAGCCATGTAGTCGACGCAGAACTCAATGACCTCTTCCGCTGCATAACCTTCGATGATGCTCGCCCTCCGGTCGAGATCGATTCCGTCACGTAGGACTTGAGAATTCCCATGTACCTCTCGAACGGGTACATATGACGAGAAACACAGGGCCGCATATCTTTATCTCTTTCACAAGGTGAACAATGAGATGGACCATGATATCGAAAAATGACGGAGGGAAATACATCTCAAGATGACACAGTAGTCGCCACTACCTCGGCTGCAGAGCATCTAGTCCTTGGGGATCGATGACCTTCCGAGCAATTGAGTTGAAGAAATAACACACCTCAAGATTGCCACTGGACCTTGTTCGCAAGATACTCCTAATTGCAACAGAAGCATTTGTGTCATCAAGACACGACAATCATGCGACTTCATACCAATTAATTTCAAATCTTGCATAGAAACAAGTTTCTTAATGTTAGCGAGTAACCAGACGGAACTTTCACACCGCAAGCTCGCACGCTTCATTTCTCTCGCCTTGGGCAGAGTGTAGCAAGTCGGGGAAGGTACGCTCGTCTCCAGATCGGTCTCTTTCGGTGCTAACTCGGTCCTTATGTTCATATCGACCAAGTCACGCCGCATGTTAACACCATCCTTTGTTTTGCCACTAATGTTCAAAGAAGAGACCAATCAAGCTATCACATACATTCTTCTCTACGCATAACGCCGATGCAAAGGGCGAACTTCTAAGTACTCCCAATAAGGCAAGTCCCAAAAATTGACCGCTTCTTCCGATGTTCTTCTCACGGGTTTTAATTTACGCCCCTTCCCAAGCACAACATCGATATCCTTAACCATATCATAGACCTCTTTCCCACTAAAAGCCCTTGAAGTCGAACCGCCTTCCTTATTTCCGTCGAATTGTTTCTTCATCTTGCGTATGGGTGACTCTCTAAGGAACCTACGGTGACGCATATACACGCTTTATGCGAGTTGTTCAACCCATACACTCTCCGTAGCATCTAAGCAAAGGCTGATGTGCTTTGGCTCCTTTTGTATCAAGCCCGATAGGTTACCAAGGGCGGGAAAATCATTGATGGTGCGTAACAACATGGCGCGTAAAGTGAAGTTCTCTCGCTTGTACGCATCCCATACCTGCACCCCTTCGCTCCACAAAGGTCACAAGATCTTCCAAAGAATGGTGCTAGGTACACATCAATATCATTCCTGTGTTGCTTCGCCCTTGGATAAGTAGTGTCATCAAAATGTATTTCCGCTTCATACACGTACCAAGGAGGAAGGTTGTACATACATAGATTCACGGGCCAGCTATGTCGGCTCTCATGTTACCGAAAGGATTCATTCCGTCCGTACTCAACCCTAACCTTATGTTCCTCGGTTCCGACCGAACTCTTCAAGCTCCGATCGAAGTTTCTCCATCGCGTAATCAGCAGGTGTCCGAGCTTCCCATCTTTCTTACGCTCCTCCGAGTGCCAACGCATCAATCTTGCCTCCTTTCGTTCGCAAATAAACGCTTCAAACGTGGGATCACAGCGATACCACAACATCTTAGCAGAGGTCCTTGCTTCGCTTTAGCAGATTCTTCCGCTTGTATCGGATGCTCTGCAGACACGGACATGCATGCATGTCTCGCATACTCTTTACTGTAGAGGATACAATCGTTCGGACATGCATGTATTCTTTCTACTTCCATTCCCAACGGACAAAGAACCTTCTTAGCTTGGTAGGTCGTGGCTGGCAACACGCTTCTCCTAAGAATGTCGCCTAAGAGACCTAACAACGCCAGAAACTCTTGTCGGACCAACCATTGCTTGCCTTCAATTTCAGCAGCTCAAGCACGGTTGACAACCTTGTGTATTCCGGCTTGCGCCAGGAACAAAGGTTTCCGAGTCCTCCATTAAGCCCTCGAATTTACAAAACTCTCTCTCACCGTAGTTCCTTCTCGATCGCGTAGCATCCGATCCAGATTGTCATCATGCGATCTATCCTCATCAAAAGCACATTCCATACCACGCATATCGTTGACTTCTCGGCGATGTCGCCATTATCGACTTCCAGATAATCGCTTCTTCACCGTGATCGCCCAACATGTATATCCTTTTTGAAACCTCTTCAGATTAAGTGAGCTTCGATCCGCACGGGTTGTTAAACATTTTCATATTACCGCAATCAATGCATGGACAAGACATATATTTTATCCCTTCTTCAACATATCCCGCTTCGCGGCTCTTCTAAAAGCAAACACGCCATTAATATACTCTTCACTCACACGGTTCTCAATGTACATCCAGCTTGGTCCATCTACACATTAGTGAGTACTCTATATTAATAAACCGCAAGTACCCTTTATAATGACCAAACACATTAGTGAGTACTCTATAGCAAATATAAAGGGTTACAGATCGATCGTTACCCTTCTCTCCAAAGTGGCGCAATGTGGGAGGAGGCAACAGATCAAAGCCGAATGGGCCGGGGAGGAGGAGGCAGGGTAATGACAAAATGGGAGAGGAGGAGGTACGGTAATACTCAAAATGGGGAGGACGCAGCAGCAGGAGGGTGGCGCGGTTCAAATGGATTTAATAGAAATGGGACTGCTGGCACGGACGCAGCAGCAGGAGGGTGGCGGCGGTTCAAATGGATTTCATAGAAATGGGGACCGCTTAGCCGCTTACTTATAATCTCGATATCACGCACGGTCTTTAAAAGAACCGCTCAGGATATAAGACTATCACTGACGGTTCTTTAAAAGAACCGTCAGTGATATAGTTATCACGCACGGTTCTTTTAAAGAACCGCTCGTGATATGTTATATCACGCATTTGTTCGCTTAACGAACCGCTCGCGATGAAAGAGATCACGACGGTTCGCTAAACGAACCGTCTGTGATACTTAACCGTCTGTGATAATTTTATCACAGACGGTTCCTTTTGAACCGTCTGTGATGGGGTGTCTAGTATAGCATGTTCTGTAGTAGTGCGCTCACTTGCTATCTTCTAGCTACCAAAACATGTATGTATTTCCCTCGAGAGAGTACACAGAGAGGATGCACATCCCACTCACGTCACACATTTCCTCTTGTGCACGATGATCATGTAGCTGTTCAATTTGTTGCGCAAGCTTGCTAAATAGAAACTACAATGAATTGCCAGAGCATGCAGAGAGGTGCCTGGCACCCTAGTGTATGGACTTATGTCCACTAGCATCTTGTAGGTTTTTTTTGTTTACAAGGTAGACACATATTATATTACACACATACACCACCACGTACGCACACACCACACATGCGCAAGTGCGTCTCCTAAGCACACGGGGTTAGAGTTTACGAAGGTGGAGATATATCCATAACCTCACAATGTTCCCACCGTTATGTACTTACATGTTCGTAAATGTGGACACCATAATTTTAATCTTGATGGGTGGAGTTGTAATTCATATTAGATTTCTACGTGTCTATCTACCCTTTCCAGAATATATACTTCCTCTGGTCACAAAAGAATGTCGTACAGTCAAACTTTCTAAACTTTGAGTATTGCTATCTTTTTCAATTTTTAGATTGAACACATGGAAATAACATGTATCGATTTGTTTCGAAAAATCTTTTATAAAAGTATAATTTTATGAAGTTTTATAAATCTATTATGGTAGAAATTAGTAATTAAAGTTGTGTTTTGGAATCATATCAATACAATTTTTTTTTTGTGACCGAAAGGAGTAACAATTAGTCTAATATGTCCAATGCAACCTGCAGACTTTTTACAACTTGCTCTAGGTCGGGCTTTGCTAGGATAACTCACTACGTTAATTACCGTACACTAAGTTTTTTTTTTTTTTTTGGCGTTGGCTATCCTATACTATAGTAAGTTACTCTCTCTCTCCGTCACTGAAGAAAGTCACCTTAAAATACATGAAATCAAATCGTATATATTTTTACCTAAGATATTATATAAAATATATTATTTGAATATACAAAAATAGTACGAGTAAATTTATCACGAAAAATACTTCCATAAGATTACATTTCTTTAACTTGTTTTCAAAAATATGTTGATAAAATTTAGTGGTCAAAGTGACGCCTCGTTGACTTACAAAAAGTAAGAAACGATTTCTTTTCGTGACCGGAGGGAGGTAACTAGAATATAAACATGTTCACATAATCTCAGTATTTCCCGCTAGCCAGCGCTACGACATTCCGTTGCAGTTAATGAGATGGTACGTTTCAGATTCGTCACATTTCAAACAAAACGCTGTGAAAATTTGGTTTATATCATGATTCAAACAAAAAGATGGTGCAAGTTTAGGGGGCTTCGTTCTAGTTTTCATTTAAAACAAAAACTAGACGGTATATGACGAGATATTATTTTCTCGCGTTTCTTAAGGAATATACACCATTCAGTGCAAAATGTACATCATATACCCTCTCTGGTATTGCTTTGTAATGTTGCTATACATACAAAATTAACGACGTTTCTTCCTGCCTACTTTTCCCTCTTTATTTTCATAGCTACTAGTTTAATGCCTATATTTTGCTACAGATTTTAAAAAACTATTGTCTCATTATGTCGGGTTGTCAATAGAGGTGAAAACGGATCGGATACGGACGGATAATGACTATGTCATATTTGTTTTCATATTTTTTCCGGATTCGAATACGAATACGGATACTCCGGATATGAATACAGATACGAATAATATCGAATACGAATACGGAGCGAATACGAATTGAAACGAATACGGTCACGGATTATTTTCAAACATGAAAACCCCTTAAATTGTACGCCAGAAATTAACGAAAACATATAACTAGTTCATTTGATGCAAATATTCATGAATTGTTCATATTTTCAGCAACCACACATAACATTGGCACTAGCAAGTTGCATTAACTAGTTCATCATAAATATAACACTTAGTTTACCATATTTAGCTTATAAGTTATAACTCACAAAGTCATATTTTTTCTGGGATTTTATTGTATTTAAAGTGAAAATGAAAAAATAATAATTAATTTCTTGAATTTTTTGGATTTTAAAAAGGTTGTTCATATTTTTCAGAAATTAAAAATAATTTATGTCCAAAAATAAAAACCAACTTTAACTTGGAATTAATTTTATTAAGTTCAAAATAATTTAAGGAATTTTTGTGATTTTTTCTAGAATTTTTTAACTCTATTTGCTATTTTCGAAAAGGCTATTTGATTTATTGTATTTTCTAAAATTCGAAAATCAATTAAAATCTTATTTTACTTTTTGGGCTGAAATCCTCTTCTATTGGGCCGAAATCCGGATATCCGGACTTATCTTATCCGGATAATCTGTATCCGTATCCGACGGATAGAATGCCTACCGTATTCGTTTCCGTTTCCGACAAAAAAATCTGAATCCGTATCCGATCCGAAAATTATCCGAGAAAAATCCGATTCGAGACAATTCGAATCCGTTTTCGTCCGGATCGGTCAGAAATTATCCGATCCGTTTTCATCCCTAGTTGTCAATCATCATTGTGCTGAGGGACACGATCTGACTATCAGTACTACGCTCGTCAATCCAACGAACATCGAAATGTGTAAGAAAGACATACGATAGCTTATTATAATTTTTAAATAGTAGAGATATTCACGTTTCTTGAACATCACACAATCCTCTCAAGTACAACCTGGTCGTTCCTTTACAATTTCCTCTAAAGCCAACATCCCAATGAACATCACACAATCATCTCAAGTACCGTTTGCTCCTTCGTAAGAACGCGACCCTCACCCGGCGCCACCAACGGCCATCAGCGCTGCAGCTGGTCTTCGTCCCTCGTCGTCATTTTCCTCATCTTCTGCATCGACAGCGCCATCAGCTCGAGGTTCTCCTACACCACCATCCACCGCAACGTGCTCGACCCACACGTATTTCAAAATGATTTTTTTTTGACCCGCACGTATTCGAAAAATTTGTCCCACGTATTCCAAAACGATTTTTTAAAACTAATTTACGGAGAGAAAAAAAAATGATCGACGAAGTAGTAGTATTAACTACTATTACTACTATCTAAAGTAGTAGTAATGCTCTAGACTAATAATGCTCTAGACTAATAGGTCAAACCTGCATGAATCGCTGTGCTGTCCGGACCTTACTGCAAATAGTTGGAACCCCGAGGGTTCAGTTCCAAAGTTCTTCCATTACATAAGCTAGAAATTTTGTGAAAGGGTACCAGGACCTCATGTAGCATGTGTACGTGTTTTTTCACTGAACGTACATACGTCTGCATACTCTGATTAAATAAGGCGCACCGTGCTGGCATGCATGATATGTTTCGCGCTTCACTTTCAGGAAAAAAAAAACACACTAATTCACATCGCTAATTGGCTGGCTGATACGATGCTGCGTTGATAGTACCCAGGAACGTTCGGAGATGGAGTCGTATGCTTTTCCTCTTGTCCACGATGATCATGTAGATGCTCAATTTGTTGAGCAAACTTGTTAATTAGAAACTACAGTGAATTGCTTGGGGAGTTATACAAGTTGAATGAGCAGGCCAGGGCATGCGCCTAGCGCCCTAGTGTAAGGACTTATGTCCACTAGTATCTTATAGGGCTTGTTTGGGGTACTAGGGTGAATATTTCCACGGGTTGGAAATCCCAGGTGGGTTTTTTTGTGGCATGCAGGACCTCCATGGAGAAAAACTCCACATGAAGAAAAATCCCTAGCTATGTTTGGAAAGGGCGGTGAGTGAAAAACCCTCCCGATCAGAAACTCAAGAACAAATTTAGAAAAAGTGAACACAATCCAGGGAAAATGAAAAAAGAGAAGAAGAAAACTAGGAGAAAAAGGAAAAGGAGCCCGCCTCTCCGGAGAGCCGAGGCCTGCATCTCCCCAAATTGCCTTTTCCAATTCGCCTATCTCCACAAGCATTTCAGTGCTCTTCCCCTCCAAATCGACAACCACACCCTCTAATTCGGCGACTTTCTTGGACGCGGCCGCCGTCTCCGCCTCCTTCGTGCCGAGAAGTTCAAGGACCCGGCCTTTCTCAGCCACCGCCGCGTCGAGGTGAGCCACCGGCTTGCCCATGGTCGCTGCTTCGCGAGTCGCCATCGCCTCGGCGGCCTCAAGTGACTCCTGGGCGGTGGCGAGGTGCGCGCGCAGCACCGCGGCCTCCTCCTCTGTGGCGAGGAGGGGCTTCGTGAGGGCGGCCCGGAGGACATCACGCTCTGCGACTGCGAGCGCAGCGGTGTCGGCGGAGAACTCCTCGATGCGGACCTTGAGTGCGGCCTCCTGCCCCCGCATATCAATAGACTCCCTGACGACCTTGGCGTTGAGGGCCTTAAGCTTCACCATCTCCCCTTCCACTCTAGCGACAGGCGACGGAAGTCATGAAGGCGAGGAGCCAAGGCAGTGTCGGGTGAGGAGAAAATATCCCGACCTCAACAACTATGTTTTTGTTCCCCAGGGATTGGGCCAGGTTCCACTGGGATTTTCCTCTATCCTTTTCATTCCAAACGTTCACTTGGGATGAGAGAGGGAAATCTTCCACAGGCCAATTTCCCCTGGGATTTGGCGGGGATCCCGACCGGGAATGGAGTTCCCAAACAAGCCCGTAGGTGTTTTTTTTTCGTTTACAAGGTAGACGCATATTATACTACGCACGTACACCACCACGTACGCACACACCATACATATGCGAGTGCGCCCCTTAAGCACACGGCTAGAGTTTACGAAGGTTGGATATACATCCGCAACCTCACAATGTTCCCACTGTAATGTACTCATATGTGTATAAATGTGGACACAAGAATTTTAATCTTGATAGATGGAGTTGTACATCCACAACTTCACCACCAAAATTATGTAGGAGCTTTATAAGCAACAGTGTAATTCCTATTAGATTTCTACGTATCTATGTACCCATTCCTGGCTATATACTCCCTCCGGTCACAAAAGAATGTTATTTTGGGTTACGTACAGCAAACTTTCTAAACTTTGAATATTGATATCTTTTATAATTTTTAGATTGAACACATGAAAATGACATGTATATATTTGTTTCAAAAAAATAACTTTTATAAAAGTATAATTTTATTAAGTTTTATAATTCTATTACGATAGAAATCAACAGTTAAAATTATGTTTTGGAGGTCATGTCAATGTTTAAAACTTTTTTTTGTGTGACGGGAGAGAGTAACAATTAGTGTTATATGTCCAATACAACCTGCAGACTTTTTATAACTTGCTCTAGGCCGGGCTCTGCTAGGATCGATCTACGTGGAACATTACTCATTATGACTACGGTAATTGCCGTACACTAGGTTTTTTTTTGGCGATGGCTATTCTATACTATACTAAATTACTCTCTCCGGTCACTGAAGAAAGTCACCCTAAAATATGTGCAATCAAATCGTATATATTTTTACCTAAGATATTATCTAAAGTATATTGTTTGGATATATAAAAATGGTATGAATAAATTTATCATGAAAAATACATTCATAAGATTACATTTTTATAACTGATTTTTAAAACTATGTTGATAAAATTTAGTGATCAAAGTGACGTCTTGTTGACTTAAAAAAAGTAAAAAAATAACCTTTTTTACTGTAGAGAGATAACTAGAATAGAAACATATACACCAGTACACGTAATCTCAGGATTTCCCGCTAGCCAATGGCCATGCTATGGCATTCCGTTGCAATTAATGATATGGTACGTTTCAGATTCACCACATTTCAAACAAAACGATGTGAAAAAAATTGGTTTCTATCATGATTCAAACAAAAAGATAGTGCAAGTTTAGGGGGCTTCGTTCTAGTTTTCATTTAAAACAAAACTAGACGGTATACGATGAGATATTATTTTCTCGCGTTTCTTAAAGAATATACACCATTCAATACAAAATGTACATCATGTACCCTCTGTAGTATTGCTTTGTAATGTTGCTATACATGCAAAAGTAAGAAGTAAAGATATTCAAACTACTCTAATTTTTTAAAAGAGTAAGAAGAATGAATGACCACTACTCTAATTTTTAAATAGTAAAGATATTCAAACTTGTTTTGGACATCCAACAATGCTTTCAAGTACAACCTGGTCATTCCTTTACAATTTCCTCTAAAATTGATAGCTTTATTAATTCAGTCCATAAGACTAACAAAATTACAAGGCAAAAGTGTCAAATAGAGAGGCTTTTCCTTTCGAATGCCTAAACGAGCCCACGACCCCCTTCTTCCTTCTTTCCCGCGGCCGTTTTCAAAAGCCCCCCTTATAAATACCGAAACCAGAAGCTCCTCCACCTTCCACTCCGCAAGTCCCAAGAACTCCATCTCCGCCTCCTCGACCTCCGCTCCAATGGAGCTCCTGGGCGGCGCAGCGCTCGCGTGGCAGCAGTACCGCTCGCTCCTCCGCAAGAACGCGACCCTCACCTGGCGCCACCGGCGGTCGGCGGCGCTGCAGCTGCTCTCGTCCGTCGTCTTCATCTTCCTCATCTTCTGCATCGACCGCGCCATCCGCTCGAGGTTCTCCTACACCACTGCCTACCGCAACGTGCCCGACCCGCAGGCGCTCGTCGCGCCGCCCATCCCGCCCTGCGAGGACAAGTTCTTCGTCAAGGCGCCCTGCTACGATTTCCTCTGGAGCGGCGGGGGCAGCGCCCGCGTCGCGGGGCTCGTCGACGCCATCCGGAACAACAACCCCGGCAGGCCCATCCTCCCCAACAAGGTGAGGGTTTTGATTCCTTTCTTTGATGCCTTTTCCCCCCTTCAATTATCGGTTTGCGTTAAAAAGATAGGGTTTTGTTCGTTTTTTTGAGGAAAAAAAGATTGGGCGGCGTGGGTTTGAGTTTTTCACCGGTTTGGACGACGAAGAGTTGGGTGCTCGCACGTTTGGTGTGAGGATTTTGGGTTTTGGGTGGGGAAGGATGGATTCTTTTGTGTGTGTTTTGTGAAGAGAAATTACGCGATAAGTATTGATAATCGGGTTTATTTTAGCCTCTTGAAAGAGGGAATTTTCAAGCGTTTCACGGAGGTGATTTGATTCCAAGAGCTTGAAGAGTCCGAGAACGAGTTGTTTGCAACCTTAGCACGCCCTTTTCATCGATGTGCTGTTGGGGAGAGGTGGATTTTTGTTATTCTGAAGAATAATTTGATTTGGCTGGATCGATTCTTGTGCGAAGTCACCTTTAGTTTTATTTTCTCAAGCCTTTTACAGCGGATCGGCTGATATAGTCGTTTGATGTTGACAATTTAGAATGTGGTTTGCTTCCACGTGAAATTAGGATGGAAGCAGTGGGTACTCACTTTGGATGTTGGGAATTGCTAGCTTTTCAATGAGAGGATGGAAAAGATGCCTATTTTGTTGGTAATGGGAATTGGAAGCCCTCCGGGTCCCACTTGGAACAGCTAATTTGGATTTAGGCTTGTCGTAAGTGCTTTAGATGTCATTTTCATGCTACTTTGTAGTTTCTTGATCCAGTCTGTGTAACGTCTTTTCTTGGAAATAAAGAGTGGGGGGTGCACCTTGGAATGTTAACTGAGAACATACTTGAGAATTTTTAGGGAGGAGGTACGTGGCTTGCGTAGAATAGACGGTGGTGGTATCAAAGAAATGGTGTAGGATTTTTTTGGAAACCACTATGCAGTTATTTCTTATTGCCAGTAAAAATATTTTAACCTCTGATTAAATGAATGTAAACGTTGAAACTCTTTTGATCAAGAATTCGAACAAAACATATAAAAGTTCCTTCCCAATAGCGCGTGAGGATTTAATTATTTAATTTAGTTGGGAGTCCAGCCGTCAAGTGTCCGTTCTGTAGGCTGAATTAGTTTACTTCATTATCACTTGATATAAGCTCGGATTTTGTGGTAAACTGCAATATATAACATGTGCCCTAGTCAAAGTACATTAGTTTCTTCTCTGTCACATAAACAGCATTGCACGTTCACCCTATAATTGATTATTACTCAACAGGCAACATGTTATCTGATTGTTTCATGGTGAGTTTCTCAGGTCTTAGGCTTTAGGACTCCGGATGAAGTTGATGCTTGGCTTTTTGAAAACCCGATGCGCTGCCCTGGTGCTCTACATTTTCAAGATATAAATGCCACTCAGATAAAGTATGGTATTCAGACAAACTCCACTCCGGTCGCACGGAGAGGAATATATGAAGACCCCACCTTCAAGTTCCAGATACCGCTTCAAGTTGCAGCTGAGAGGGAAATGGCAAGGCTGCTGATTGGAGGTGTTGCTGCTTCCATGCTTTTTTTTTTTCCTGAGGGAACTTGTTGCTGCCACGCTTACTACTTAGTAAAGCTGGTCTCATACACTTTGACAAGAATTCCTTCTATTTAGTGCTTTTTAAAGTTTTTCACCAGATATTTTTCGGTGTTTACTGTATGCTACATAAATAAATGTTTGCTTTTTGATAGTTGTGCTTGGGAAATAACAGTAAATTTTCATGAATGTGACAGATCCAAATTTTAGCTGGACTGTGGGGTTCAAGGAATTCGCTCACCCAGCCACAGAAACCTTCTCTACTATTGCCCAAGCAGGACCAACTTTCTTCCTTGCCATTGCAATGTTTGGATTTGTTTTCCAAATCAGTGCCTTGGTGACAGAGAAAGAACTCAAGCTTCGTCAGGTTCGAGCTTTCCCTGTCCTCTGCCAGCGTTTTAAGATGTACATATCTTGATGCTTGACATGACTCAAATTTTGGTACATATTCACAGGCTATGTCTATCATGGGGCTCTACGAATCGGCATATTGGTTATCTTGGTTTACCTGGGAGGCCTTCCTTACATTACTTTCAGCGCTTTTTACTGTGCTCTTTGGGATGATGTTCCAGTTTGACTTCTTCCTGCACAATAGCTTCGGAATCCTATTCCTCCTATTTTTCCTCTTCCAACTGAACATGGTAAGTTCCACATATTTGGTTTGCTTGTTTTTCTTATGTCCATATGAAGTGTCAGGTTAGATAGAAATCATGCTTGCATGGATGAATTTTCTTTATATATTTCCTGATTCCTATCACGGTTTGCAAAAAATAATGTTTTCCCTTAACATATTATGCTCGTTCATGATGTTTTCTGCAGCTTAGTTTTGCGTTCATGATATCCACATTTGTAACGAAAGCAGCATCAGCTACCACTGTTGGATTTTCAATATTCATTATTGGCTTCTTGACACAGGTAAAGTCTGCTTGATCATCATCTTATGGATCTAGTGTTTCGATTTCTCAGGAAATATGCAAACCCCTTTATTACCTCCCTTTGCAGCTTGTTACAACTTTTGGGTTCCCGTACACGAGTTCATTCCAAAAGTACTACCAGACAATATGGTCCTTCTTTCCTCCTAATGTTTTTGCCCAAGCCCTCAATATTCTAGGTAAGGCAACAGCCACTCCTGAAGACAAAGGTATTAGCTGGAATCAACGTGGAAAGTGCCAATCTTTTGAGACGGACTGCGTCATTACTATTGTACGTTCAAAACTTTGTTCATTAGATAACATGTGTTTTAACGCTTATGCAAATTTCAAGCTCTGAGTGTTCACAAACATCTAACAGGACGACATCTACAAATGGTTTATCTCGACATTTTTCTTGTGGTTTGCACTGGCGATCTACTTCGATAACATAATTCCAAATGTCAGCGGTGTTAGAAAGTCAGTGTTCTACTTTCTGATGCCTTCATACTGGACAGGGAAAGGAGGAGGCAAGATGCAGGGTCAGAGCTTTTTTAAGTGTTCAGTGGTTCTGCACATTGTTTAACTGTAGTTTATTACATTACTCACTAATCTGAACGCTCCATTCCAGAGGGAGGTCTCTTTAGATTTTTTGGTTCGAACCGTCCAGCAGATGATGCTACCCCTACCGACGAGGATGTTCTTGCTGAAGAAAACCTAGTAAAACAGCAAGCTGCAAACAATGAGGTAGATCCTGGTGTTGCAGTTCAAATACGTGGTTTGCGGAAAATGTATCCAGGAAGTTTTAGTATGGGTTGCTGCAGATGCAGAACAACTAAGCCATTTCATTCGGTCAAAGTAAGTTCTTAGATAGCTTGTGGAATATAAGACAAGCAAGCTTTGCTTCTTCTGATTATTAATCACCAAAAAAATTTCTCCAGGGCTTATGGGTGAACCTTGAGAAGGACCAGCTGTTTTGTCTTCTTGGGCCCAATGGAGCTGGTAAAACAACTACAATCAGTTGCCTAACTGGTATCACACCAATTACAGGTGGTGATGGTTAGTATCATTCCTTCAAGCAACATTTTGTAATATTTTTTTCAATACCTATGGACATGCTAATGAACCACTTTGTACCTTTCACAGCATTGATTTATGGTCATTCTGTTCGAAGCACTGCGGGAATGTCAAATATTCGCAGGATGATTGGAGTCTGTCCACAGGTAGGTGATTTAAACATTCTCATATTACCGAAGGATGTGTTGATGCATTTGTATGAGAGATAAATATTTGTGTTTTATTTCTTTGCAGTTTGACATCCTGTGGGACGCATTGACAGCTAAGGAGCACATGGAGTTGTTTGCCAGCATCAAGGGATTGCCTGCAGCAACAATCAAGTCGGTATGTTTCTGAAGTACCTATTGATATGTGCTCCCTAAAACTCTTCATGGTTTTGCATTTTGATCTTTCTTTGGTTGTTCACCCAATGCAGGTAGCAGAGCAATCATTAGCCCAAGTGAAGCTCAGCCAGGCAGCTAATGTTAGAGCAGGTAGCTACAGTGGAGGAATGAAGCGCCGGCTAAGTGTTGCGATTGCTCTAATTGGTGACCCAAAATTGGTCTTTCTTGACGAACCGGTAGAGACATGTCAAATTTACCATTAGTTTGCTTGCTACACATCCCTTGTCACATGTCAATCTAATCATATATCCTACACAGACAACTGGCATGGATCCAATAACAAGGAGGCATGTCTGGGACATCATAGAGGAGGCAAAGAAAGGAAGAGCTATTGTCTTGACCACCCATTCCATGGAGGAAGCTGACATTCTAAGTGACCGGATAGCTATCATGGCAAAGGGGAAATTGCGTTGCATTGGGACTTCAATAAGGCTGAAGTCGAAGTTTGGAACCGGATATATCGCTAATGTGAATTTCTCTGGAAATGTTCACACACAAAGCCCTAACATCAACAGCAACACTGAAGCCCCGGTTAATCCTAAGATAGAAGCTGTCAAACGGTTCTTCAAGGAAGTATGTGTTTCGTCATTAAACTAAGAGTAAATTTCAAAAACCCCATGTATTAAGGTATTGGTAACACAAAACCACAAGTTTTGCAAAAAAAATCACAAAACCATAGGCGTTGAGGCACATGGTTGCATTTAACTCAATTTCATCCATATCCCACTTGTTCGACATGTTGGGCCTACAAAGAAGTCTTGTGCTAGCAGTTGAGGAGGGATGTGAAGGCTATGTGTTCACTCCGTGCCACGACTGCACCTGACGATGTGGCAAGGAGACCCGAGCGTGGGGGCCTTGAGGCGCGAAGCGATGATCTTCCTCGCACAGTTCGTGTGCGCAAGCGGGTCTTCGCAGCACAACCAAGGCTCGGCGGGAGGAAGGCGGGACCACCACAGTTGGGTGGCGATCAACGTCTATTTCTTTGTGGGCCCAACATGTCAGATAGGCGGGATATGGATGAAATTTGGTTAAGTATAACCAAGTGTCTCAGCCCGTGGTTTTGTGTTATTTTTTTGCAAAACCTATGGTTTTATACTACCTATGCCCCAATACTTAGGGTTTTCTGAAATTTACTCTTAAATTAATTACCACATAATTATTCTTTTCTTAATACGTGGAGATGTAAACCACATAAATTTTATTGAAACAGGGGCTTGATGTGGACCCGAAAGAGGAGAGCAGGGCATTCTTAACATTTGTCATCCCCCATCAGAAAGAACCACTTCTGACGGTACTACCTTGACAACCAAAACTGGCATACATCATTTGTTAAATTCATGATATACTAATATATTTTTTAACAAGCAGAGATTCTTTGGTGAACTCCAAGATAGGGAGGGGGAATTTGACATCTCAGACATTCAACTCGGCCTCACAACACTTGAAGAGGTCTTCCTGAACATTGCAAAGCAGGCAGAGCTGGAAAGCTCTACTGCTGAAGGCATCCTGGTGACCCTGAACCTATCATCAGGAGCATCGATTCAGGTTTGTCTTCAGTAATCCCAAGAACCTACTGCACTTGTGAATATAAAAATGGAAACTGTGAGATGCAGATAACTGCCATGCATAATTGCCTGGATACATTGCTTATGTGGATATTCCTGTAGAGCATTGTGATCTTCTCTTTGATTTCACCAACATTGGCAAATTTCTATGACAATGCAGATACCAAAGGGGGCTCGTTTCATCGGTATTCCTGGAACTGAGACAGAGGAGCATCCAAGAGGCTTCATGGTTGAGGTGTACTGGGATCAGGATGACAACGGATCACTCTGCATTTCTGGCCACTCTGACAACATCCCTGTGCCGGCCAATGTTGAGCTGAGGAGGCCCCCTTCGCTGTCTCGTAGGGCCTCAATCGGCCGTGGAGGCCCCGTTGGGTACATCATCGACCCAAACCAGGTCTCAACAACAAGATGAGTCAGGGTGCAGAACTGCAAAATTCAGATCGCTTTTCTTGTAAATTACCATAGGTGTGATGATACATACAGAAATGCTGCTATACACATATCATGTTTGTACTAGAACATTGTGATTTTATGTTTTGTGGCAAACAAGGTTTTAATGATACAAACAATAGGATGACAGGGATATTACGACAATCCATTTTGTTGCTTCAAGATTGTAGGATGTTTGGAGCCTTTGTTTATAATTGATCAACGGTTGATTTCACTATTTTTTTTTATCCTATCTTGCTGTTTTACAGATATGTGTCATCATTTAGAATTGATCAATGGTTGATTTGCTCAATAGTGGACCGAAAAAGTACGTCTACACCGCCATCACACACCACACATCAGTCATCGAGATTCACACCTTTAACTACAACTCTACGTTAATAAAAATTAATTAGCTAGCTAGGTGTAACATCCTAAAAAGCGTTTGAATATAAAAATACAAGATTTTTTTAAAACTTTTTGTATGCTATCTGTTGTGATTCTTGTTGCTGTTGTGTTTGTGAGTTATTTGAGTTGCATTTCTTTTTGCCGATATAAGTGATGAAAGATGAAAACCCTAAATACGGAAACCCTAGAAACATAATGAGCAAAAGCAAAATAAACGTAAAAGTATTACCTTCTAAATATTACATATATGGTAAACCCTAAACACCAACAGCATAAAACTCCAAACCTAATTCTCTAATTGTTCAAAAGCCCAATTAAAATTTGTTAACAAATGTCAGATTTTATCCATTATCACATGAGAGTTTTCTTAGCTAAAATCATGTAGCATCCCAAAAACTCATAAATGCAAAAATATGTTTTTTTTTAAAAAAAAACTTTTTATGTGTTATCTATTGCCATCCTTTTTGCCAGCATTCTTGAGATTTATTTGAGCTGCATGTTCTCTTTTGTCGAAAAAGAAAACCCTAACACACAAACCTTGGAATAAGAATAATGTCCAAGAGCCAATTAGAATTGTTTAACAGATATCATATTAGGATATATCACCTCATAAGAATTTCGTAATGCAGAGTCCCTTTTCATTATCTCAAGCCCCTTTCCTAGTCTTCTCTTTTCCCTTCTGCTGTTCCTCTGTCAACCAGCATGAAGCACCATAGGCCACCTTGGTTGCCACCGAATTCCTTTGGTTGGCCGTGGCAACTTCCTTTCCCCCCAAGCATCGCCATACCGCCCTGATACTTTCCCTAGCTACTATTCCTCCAACAAGGGAGCAGTCGAACCTGGTGCACCCGAGACCGCTCCCTAGTCGTGGTCTTTCGAGCGGACCCGAGTTAGTGTGCCCCTCTCCCCTGCTCGGCATCGACACCTACCGAGTCCGGACGATCCGATGCGACAAGGCATATGCGCTGGCGACTGCCATCGCCCAGCCATTACTCGCCATCACTCAATCGGTCACACCCGCTGCACTGTGCTGCCGACTCTGTCTAGATCGCCAACCACTCCTTGGTACTGCGCAGTGCCGGATACAACACATGCTTTTGGACGACCCTCCACCCTGTGACTATAAGTAGCAGCCCCAAGCCCCCTCGTTGCCGTTCCACGCCACAAGTGCTAGTTTCCCCCACACTCCTCTATTCTCTATTCCTCAAGCGAGCTTGAGCCCCAGGTAAGGCTTGAGCGCTCGTTTCGGCCAAACGCATCCACGTCGTCGCCAGCAGCATTGACGCCCATCAGTGAAGCTCATTCCTTCTTAAATGCGTTAGCTCATATTCCCTGACCTCAGAGGTGGTTCCCCTCATTTGATTCCACTCTGTATTTACAGGAGCTGCCGCCAACCTCGTCCTTCCTCTCCTCCGACTAGAGTAGCCCCAGCAGTCGAATCGACCTCGTTGGCCATCACCACCGCTTGGAGCTTCTCCCGCCGTCACAGACCACCGTCGCCAGACCATCTCCGGCTAGCTCACTTCCTCCGCGTCCTATCGGTACGTTCCTAGTGGCCACTAGATGCTCATTTTCACTTTAGATGCACGAAGGCAGTGCCGGAACGACGAATGCATTGTAGACCCAAGTTGTAGTTGAACCCCCAAGTGGTCGAACCTGATGAGGACATCACTTCCATGCATACACCCAACACTCCTCATAATAGAGCTGCACCTAAGCACTTGCAAGGTCTAATCACCAGAGCTCGTGCACGTTAATTGAACTATCAGGTACCTTCGTTTCTTGGAGTACATTTTGTTTCTAATAAGTATATGATGCTATCTAATGCATGTGATGTTATTTTAATCAGGAACTAAGGAGCTGATCATGAAGGGAAGCATGTGCAATCCAATTTGGCCTCTGGAGATAGCACCGACTTCAAACATGTATAACTTTCGCATACAGAGTCCATTGGATCTGGCCCTTCCTCCATATTCCTTCTGAGCGCGCCGCAATTGCCAAAACAATCTGGTGCTATTTCTGAGCCCAAGTAAAAAGGGTGCTGTGCCACCTCCACTTGGACCCATGGGCCTTGTAACCCTAGGGGGGTTGCGTCCACTTCCCTGGCCTCCACCCCTGGTCATCTCCCCATATAGGACCCATCGCCTCCCTTTGCTAGAACTCGGGTTTCGTTTATGTTTAGTTCGCCTTCGTTGCAACTTGTATCTTTCGCGTGTGTCAACTAGACCACCCGGTCAAGATTCTATCAGATTGCGTTTCACCTTGTTCTTGCGTGCTTCTTTAGTGTATGCAGGGATTGATCTTCGTGATCAGGTCATCCGGGTATTCGTGCATGGTTGATAACAACTTGTCGAGCAGTTCAGCGATTGTGTGGTTTTGGGCCTTGCGAGTTCGTAACTAGGATCGTGAGAGTTGAGTGACTTCTACCGAATTTACCTTCTCATCGAATGATCGGGCTAGAATAGGACCTCCGTGGTTCATCAAGTGGTATAAGAGCTACAGTTGATCGGTGAGAGTTTCTAGTTTTCTAGTAGTAGATTCTTTTTCATACTTAGAGTTCAGAAAATTGCCAAAAAAATAAAAAAATATTGAAATTTGTTTCTTTTAGTTTGCGTTGCTGAATTTTCGTTGCATTGTCGAGTCATTGTGCTGATTTTTGTCTAGATTGGTCTAGTTGGGAGTCCCTTGCAAGTTGTCTAGTTCTGCCACAACAATTTTTTTAGCTACCTCAGTGCTACCGTGACCACTCCTGGCTGCCTCACTCCTGCCACCGTCCCCTACCGCCGTTACCTTCGTTGCCGCAGCACTCATCACCCCCTGCCGTGCCGCTGCCTTTGCTGCCGTGACACCCATCACCCCTGCCACACCATTGCCTACCGATCTTTGCTGCAGCCACCAAAATGCCTGCCGCGGTAATCGATCGACCACAACAACGCCTGCCGCCATTGCTAATCACTACCGCGACACCAACTCGCTCTACCATCGTTCGGTCATCTTGTTGCTGCAACCACCAGCCACCCTATCGCGGCTCCTTGGTGCTGCCACAGCAGCCATCTCGTACCAAAATGTCTGCCACCATATCTTTAACAAGAAGACAAGCCCTAGCTGATTTCAGATTTTGGGCAACAAAGAGAGGTTGTTTTCGTGTTGTCAGAAGGAAACCTAAGATTCATCTGACTTCGGCAACACGATAAAAAATCAGAGTTTAGAGAGAGAGAGGATCTTTTAATTACCTTTATACCCCTATCTTCTACAAAAAGTTTGTGATCTATATACATCCCTAGGCTCGGAAGAGGAATTTGAAGAGATTTGAGTCAGATGCAGATTCGTAAAAAAAAGAGAGCAAAAAAAGAGAAGAAGAAAAACAAAATAAAAAGAAATTCAGAGCTGACTCCTTTCTTGACTTTTTTCCTTATTTAGATTGTCATTGTTCATCCATTGCTTGCTTACTTTGATAGTTCTTGTGCTAGCATTTCCGTTGTTGCTTCTAGTCATTCTAGTGAGTTACTCTAGCTAGGCTTGGTTTAGGCTAGGACCAGCACTTGTGACTAGTATTTTGAACTACTTTTCAACTTTGCATAATGATTTGAACAATTGCTACTCCTTTACTACATACTACATTTCGAGCTCCACTTCCTACTAACTCAGCAAGTACTGTTTCCTCGCAATCGTTGGGCTATTCACAAGCGAGAGTATCACGAACCAACCACCGGTTGTACTACCTCCTTGTTGTATTGGTAAGAGTTTGTAAGAACTTTGTAGGGCGTTGTGAGAGAGTAACTTGTGAAACTCCAGAACCTAGTAGTCCATAGGGACATATAAACTGTGATTTATTCTTTATTTTCTACTAACAATGGTAGGGTCACGTGGATCTACACATGGCGGAAACAACAATGACCACTCTTTGGAGCATGCGGGTGAGGGTTCTCTCACACTTCACACGAGAGAGCTCGTACGACACATTGAGCACTCACTCGGTGAGAGCGTTCGTAATGCCTTAGATAAGATCAACGACAACCTCGCGGCGCTCCACACACACATTGCACTCCTCGAACATCAGCCACTTCCTGAAACCATAGCCTAGGGTGAGCCAAGACTGGAGGATCATCCTGCTCGTCGCACACCACTAGCTGCCCGCTCTTGGGCAGATGAGGTGGAAGAAGACGTGAACAACTACACTGCTGATACATAAACCGATGGATTCAATGTCCACAATGATCGCAACCATCATCGGCTTTGTCACAATCGTCAAGGTATGGGAAGAAATCAACGTGAGGTACGCAACAATAATGATGCATTTGGTAAAATTAAATTCACCATGCCTCCTTTTGTTGGAAAATATGATCTTGATGCTTACCTCACATGGTAGCTTACCATAGAATAAAAAATTATATGCCATGAATTTCCTGAAAATAAAAGAGTTAGGGCTGCTACTAGTGAGTTCACTGTTTGCATCTATTTGGTGGAATGAATTGTGCCGCAATAAACAAAACATACCTAGAGCATGTGATGCTATGAAGAGAGCTAGATTTGTGCCTTCATATTATTATTGTGATTTGCTAAATAAATTACAACGCTTAAGACAAAGTAGTAACACCGTTGAAGATTACTATCAAGAATTGCAAATTAGTTTATTACGTTGTGGTTTAGATGAAACTGAAGATGCTAAAATGACTAAATTTTTAGGAGGGCTTAACCGGGACATTCAGGGCATTCTAGATTATAAGGAGTATAATTGTATCACCCGTTTATCCCATCTTGCTTGTAAAGCTGAACATGAAGTGTAGGGAAGACAGCCTTGCTCCCGAGGCTCTTTTGGAGTTTCTTTCGCAGGTAGGCAGAATCAGGCATAGTCCTCGGGCCGAGCGCCACCCCTACTGTCCTTGCCACTCCTAGCCGTACCTCACCCCCCTTTGGCCGTGGGTGTAATACCCCGGATTTGAATCGGGTAATTAGAAAATAGCCGGGAGGAGAAAAGGCAATTAAATGAGTAGAAATTCCTGAAAAGAGAAGGAGTTTTTTGTAAATCCTCAACAACCTGGGCCTGGACCGCAGCGCAGGAGGGCCCCAAGTGGTGGCCGGCCAAAAAGGGGGGGGGGCTCCCACCCCCCAAACCCTAAACTCCCCACTCTCCCTCCTCCTCCCCACTTTGAGCCGCCGCCTCTCCCCACCTCTCCGTGCTGTGCGCCGCCTCATCAGATTTGGGTATGTTATGTTCATTTTTTGACCTAATCACATTTTATAAAGTTGTCGATCTCGGTTTTAGATTTCTTTGGGCACCGAGATGACCTAATTTGGACCAACGGTTTAGGAGTTATGGTAGTTTTACCGCGACTGACCAGGAGAGCTGACGAGTTGTGGTAGATTGCATTGTATGGTTATTATGAATTTTTTATAGGCCACATTAGAAAAGCCACCCAAAATTAATATTGTAGAGGAGTCAGAAAGCTTTCCAAGCTGATAAAGAACACAATTTTTAGAGTTTGCAATCAAAAGTTATGAAATTTTTACCGTCGCTGTTTTGCTAACTGTCAGATTGCAGAGACAGAAAACTTAGGAAAACTTTACCTGAATATAAGAATTAGTAGGATGCCGAATCAGGAGACTTGTCCAACTAGACTATTGTAGCTGGTTTTGTTATGATTCCAGAGGGACCAAGATCACCCCATTACGAGTTGTGTAGCAAAAGTTATGGTGGTTTTAGAACTCTGTACAGAAAACCCGACGTGAAGCTGATGTTTTTTTAAGTGGCCTGGTAGGGGTATTACTTCACCGATTCAGAAAGGCTCACCAACTAGACTTAGTTGAAGAATTTAATTATCTTTCCAGAAAGTCTAAGAATATCTTATTTGGACCCTTGTACTAATAGATATGGATTTTTGAAGTTGACTGTCCACCGAGGGGACAAATCGACGTTTAGGAGTTTGGGGTCGGGATCGAGTTAGGAGTTTTGCAAGTTCATGGTTGTTGTTATATAGGTTGTTTTGATCCGCTGCTGTGTCTTAGCATGTGTTATAACTGTTATTCAGGTGGTGTACCAGTGTAGGGAGCAGCTCATTCTGTACATCCCTCGTTCTCTCGTGGTTAAGGCAAGTACAGTAGTGGTAAATTGTGTGTGATCATTTGTTTATGTGTACTATGCTATGAGTATATTATGTTAATCATGGATGCTCGAATGTTATGGACAATAATGCCCGTAAATGCTAGAAGTTTGCGTAAGTTTCATGTATGCATGATGATTTAAAGAATTGACCATGTGCATCATGATATCATATTGGAGGCATGGTCACGTGGTGACTAAGCATTAATTGAGGTCCCATCATGAATATGATGGGCTTTTGGGTCCCCATACTTGTGGAGTATGGGCTAAGGTCCCTGTGCTAGAAGGCACAGGCATGGGTGTGCATCGACGGATGCACACTCCGCAATACCGATATATGCAAAAGAGAGAAAGAAAAGTGCATTTGAACAGTTTGCATCGCATAAGCATGAGACATATTTCTTATTGGGTTATGTGGATGGATGTTGTTAATTACAGTTGTGTTGGCTATTGTCTTGCTATTTGTACTTTGCTGAGTCTTGGACTCACTCTTGCTGATGTTGTGTTTTTAGGTACCTCATTTGCGGACGGCATGCATGGGAGGGAGTAGGGTTGCTTTAGTTGCACTCACTACCACATATTCTTGAAAAGATAATTATCATTTAGACTGTACCTTTATAACAAGCAAACTGCTTAAGGATTAACTTTGGCTATACTTGAATGTATTGGTTTATTTGTAATAATGAGAGTGGTAAATTTTAATTATGCTTGCTTATGTTTTAGCAGAGTAGATTATTTATGAATGCTTCGATGAACTTTGGATGTTGAAATAGTGATAATTTTATAAGCATCTATTGGAATCTCCGGTAAACTTAGTTATACAAAGGAGGTTCTGCCGATTTTTTTGTAGTGTCTTAGATTTGTATTTGTGATATTGTTATTTTAGTTGCATCCCAGGCTCATGTTGGGCTGGGGTGTTACAGTGGGCGACCAACAAGCACCACTCCAACTCCCCGAGCCTCTGACGCAAGCAAATCAACTTCGGTTCAGCAAGCTAAGGGTTCTACTTCAGTTGCCTCCACCAGGAGATCGTGAGATATACAATGCCACAGCTGCAAAGGCTTCGGGCACATGATAAGAGATTGCCCAAATCAGCGAGCACTTCTTGTTAGATAAGATGTTGAGTATACCTTAGCTAGTGATATTGATGAAGAACATGCATTGCTGGTAACTGACCCTGCAGTGAGCAATATGAATCTGAACATGACAAAGAACGTTTTGGAGCTGAAGCAAGTGATAAGTTTTTGAGCATAATTGTGAAGCGTGTCCTTAGTGCTAAAATGGAGCATGCTGAATAGAATCAACGCCATAATCTGTTTCAAACAAAATTTATAGTCAATGAGCGTTATTGTCGTGTGATTATTGATAGAGGAAGTTGTAACAATTTGGCTAGCATTGATATGGCTGAGAAGCTTGCCTTGACCACAGAACAACGCCCTCATTTTTACTACATTCAATGGTTTAATTCATGTGGTAAGCTGAATGTAACTCGCATTGTGAGAGTACACTTTTCTATTGGTTCATATCATGATTATGCTGATTGCGATGTCGTACCTATGATGCATGTTCATTACTATTAGGTAGACCATGACAATATGATAACGATATTGTGCACCATGGTAGGACTAATCAATATACTCTTATGTCTAAAGGAAATAGAATTACTTTGCTGCCTATGTCTCCCGAAGCAATTTTAAAAGATGAATTAGGAAGAGCTAATAGAGAAAAAGAGAGTAGTAAAAGTAAAAATTAAATTGTAGCTAAAGAACTTGCACCACATAAGAAGAAGGAACCTAGTGATAAGAAAGGTGAAATTAGATAGAAAGGTTCTGTTTTGTTAGCTACAAAGTCTAATATTAGTAAGGTGGAAGCTGGTAATTTTGTTTGCTATGCTTTAGTGTGCAAGCAACATTGTTTTTATTTGAGGATATACCCCTTCTTTGCCTCCTGCTGTTGCTCACCTTTTGCAGGAGTATGACGATGTATTTCCAAGTGAGATACCACCGGGGCTGCTCTTAATTAGGGGCATTGAACATCAGATTGACTTGATTCCAGGAGGTTCCCTACCCAACCGTGCGTTATACCAAACCAACCCAGAGGAGACTAAGGAGATTGAACGTCAAGGGCAAGACTTGCTTGACAAAGGGTACGTACGGGAGAGCCTTAATCCATGTGCTGTTCCTGTACTTTTGGTCCCAAAGAAAGATGGGTCATGGCGTATGTGTGTTGATTGTAGAGCTATCAATAATATTACCATTAGATATCGTCATCCTATTCCTAGGTTAGATGACATGGTTGATAAATTAAGTGGCTCTACTTTATTTTCTAAAGTTGATTTGCGTAGTGGATATCACCAAATTCGCATGAAATTAGGAGATGAATGGAAAGCAACGTTCAAAACTAAGTTCGGTTTATATGAGTGGTTAGTGATGCCTTTCGGTTTAACTAATGCACCTAGTACTTTCATAAGATTGATGAATGAAGTTTTGCGTACTTTCTTTGGTAAATTTATGGTGGTATATTTTGATGATATATTGATATATAGCAAGTCACTTGATGAGTATCTTGATCATTTACGTGCTGTTTTTCATGCTCTACGTGATGAACATTTATTTGGTAACCTTGAGAAGTGCACCTTTTGCATCAATCGAGTATCGTTTCTTGGCTATGTTGTTACTCCACATGGCATTGAAGTTGATCAAGCCAAGATCGAGGCTATAAAGAGTTGGTCGACTCCTAACACGGTCACACAAGTGTGAAGTTTTCATGGACTGGCTGGGTTTTATCAACACTTTGTCAAGGATTTCAGCACCATTGAATGAGCTTACCAAGAAAGGTGCTCCTTTCCATTGGGGCCTTGCACAAGAACAATCATTCAACCTTTTGAAAGAGAAGCTCACAAACGCGTCACTTCTCCAACTTCCTGATTTCGGTAAGACTTTTGAGCTTGAATGTGATGCTAGTGGATTTGGACTTGGAGGTGTGTTACTAAAAAAGGTAAACCTGTTGCTTATTTTAGTGAAAAATTGAGTGAGCCTAGCTTGAACTATTCTACTTATGGTAAGAAATTATTTGCCCTCGTTCGAACTTTAGAAATATAGCAGCATTATTTGTGGCCTAAATAGTTTATTATACACTCAAATCATGAATCTTTAAAGCACACTCGTAGTCAAAGTAAACTGAATCGTAGACATGCTAAATGAGTCGAGTTTATTGAATTGTTTCCATATGTTATCAAACACAAGAATGGGAAGGAGAATATTATTGCTGATACTTTGTCTAGGCGTTATAACATGTTGTCTCAACTTGATTGTAGAATTTTTGGTTTGGAAACAATTAAAGAACTTTATGCTTAAGATGATACTTTTATAGATGCCATGTTGAATTGTCAAGAGGGGAAGAACCGGAATAAATTTGTATTAAGCAATGGATTGTTTGTTTAGAGCTAACAAACTATGAATTCCAACTAGCTTCGTTCGTCTTTTGTTGCTACAGGAGGTGCATGGCGGAGGATTGATGGGACACTTTTGTGTCAAGAAGACAGAGGATATTCTGGCCGAGCACTTGTATTGGCCCCGAATGAGGTGAGGCGTTGAGCGCTACGTGTCTCACTGCACTATATGCAATAAAGCTAAGTCCTGACTTAATACGTATGGTTTATATATGTCTCTTCCTGTGCCTAGTGTTCATTTGGAGGATATTTCAATGGACTTTGTTTTAGGACTACTTAGAACAAAGAAGGGGAGAGATAGTGTTTTTGTTGTTGTGGACAGATTTTCTAAAATAACATATTTTATACCTTACCATAAGAGCGATGATGCTACAAATGTTGCTGATTTGTTTTTCAGAGAGATCGTTCGACTACATGGAGTTCCCAATACCATTGTTTCAGATTGGGACGCGAAGTTTTTGAGTCACTTTTGGAGCACCCTTTGGGCGAAATTGGGGACCAAGCTGCTGTTTTCTACTACTTGTCACCCCCAAATGGATGGACAAACAAAAGTTGTCAACCGCACATTATTAACTATGTTGAGGGCTGTTTTGAAGAAGAATTTAAAGATGTAGAAAGAATCTCTAACTCATGTAGAGTTTGCTTACAACAGATCGCTGCATTCTACCACAAAGATGAACACTTTTCAGGTAGTATATGGCTTTAATCTTCACGCTCCTATTGATTTGTTGCCTATTCCTACTTCTGAAAAGGTAAATTTAGATGCTAAGAAACATGCTAAATTTGTCTTTAAATTGTATGAAACTACTAAAAAAAACATAGAGCGCATGAATGCTAAGTATAGGGTTGCTGGTAGTCAAGGTAGAAAGTTTAACTTTTGAACCTGGTGATCTCGTATTGTTACATTTGCGCAAAGATAGATTTCCTGAATTGAGAAAGTATAAGTTGATGCCTCGAGCTGATGGTCCTTTCAAGGTGTTAGCTAAGATTAATGATAATGCATATAAGCTTGATCTGCCTGAGTTCAGGGTTAGTCCAACATTTAACATTGCAGATTTGAAGCCATATTTGGGTGAAGCAGATGAGCTTGAGTCGAGGACGACTCAAATGCAAGAAGGGAAGGATGATGAGGATATCACTTCCATGCATACACCTAACACTCCTCATAATAGAGCTACACCTATGCACTTGCAAGGTCCAATCACCAGAGCTCGTGCACATCAATTGAACTATCAGGTAACTTCATTTCTAGGAGTACATTTTATTTCTAATAAGAATATGCTGCTACCTAATACATGTGATGTTCTTTTAATCAGGAACTTAGGAGCTGATCATGAAGGGAAGCATGTGCAATCCAATTCGGCCTCTGGAGACAATACCAACTTCAAACATGCATAACTTTCGCATATGGAGTTCGTTGGAGATCCACGAGTACTTGATTGAAAGCTTATCTCGCCCTATTTCCAACGGATCTAGCCCCACCTCCAAATTCATTCTGATCGCACCGCAATTGCTAAAACAATCTGGTGTTGTTTCTGAGCCCAAGTAAAAAGGGTGCTACGCTACCTCCACTTGGACCCATGTGCCTTGTAACCCTAGGGGCGTGTGTTCCCTTCCCTGGCCTCCACCCCTGGTCATCTCCCCATATAATTACACTAACCAACCACCCTATAGCTCTCCTGGACAGCAGTACGAGAAAAATAATAATTAATTATCTGGAACTCGAAACGACATAAAACCAACGCCAAATGAAACCTAACGCATAGAGCTACGAAACTCTAGTTGACGGGGTTTATCGATTCGGCCAAGACAATTGGCTAACCCGTTGAAAATGTCTGACATACATCTGTCTAGACCACAAAATAGCAGTAAGAAAAATGACATAACTTTCATTCTACAAATCCAATGGAGGTGATATTTATCAATATGGAAAGATTATTAAAAATTATACAATAACCTAGTTGGGTGGAGGTTCTGAATCCCACAATAACAAGGTCAAAATTAAGGAACTAACAGACAGTTCCTTCTCGTTAGACAGACAGAACATTGCACAAATAATAAATCATATCGCATAAACCGTAAGGCAAAATCTCATGATCTCAATGGATATGGAAATATAAAAACCAGGGATACAAAACTCTAGGAGACGAAAATATCAAATTCTGCTTCTAAGACGCCGAAACTGGACGCACAAACTGCTGGATCTAATCTGGAATCTGACAGACAGCATAACGGTTTACCACCAATCGATCAATCTACCACCAAACAGTATCAAACAGCGGGTGAGACTCCTTGTTACCCTTGTAGACCTGAAGAACGATGTTGATGTGCTTCTCGAACACCTCCCTCCCTTCTCCTCTCTTCCCTCTCCAATTGTCGGCCACAAGAACGTGTAGGACCGGAAAGGCGACTAGGGGGGTGAATAGGCGCTTTCACAATTTTCTCGCCTAAGTCGAATTCAACACGAACTTTACTCCTTTAGCTATGAGAGCTAAGAAGATCAGTAAGCACACAGCGGAAGCCTTGTGCTGAACTCGACAAACCCCAACAACCACACGACACAAATGTGGAGACTTAAACACAAAGGGTTGATCTGGCATCGGCGGTCGATCCAAGCTACCACAAAGGTCGGACCGACGTTCAACCAATGATCGACCGGCAACTAATCGGCGGTCGGACGGTGGACAACGATTCGACCAGCGATCAAATGTCTGAATATACGGGCGGTCGGACCGCCGTTACAAGACCGGTCAGACCGGTTCAGTCCAGTACTGAAAAATCCACCCCAAATCCAAAACGAAATTTGATCCAACTTTTGATTCAACCAATGAAACTTGATCAAATTTCGAGCACACCTCCCTAATGATATTGGAGACCTATTTCTAGCGACGATCCTTCAGATCCACTTCGCAGAAACAAACTCTCAAGGATTAGAGAAAGAAGTGCACAAACCCTAGAAATATGAAAAACTTTGATTCAAGACTTGCTTGTGGGGGTTGATGGTCTAGATGATCCTAGGAGTACTCCCACACATCAAAGCAAGAGGAGGCACAAGCAAGCATCACAAGATTGATTGATCTCACAAGATGCTTACAAAGAGGAGATCATGGGACCCACACAAATCTTTTGAAGCAATCGGGTAGCAATCGACGCCTCTCTTGTCCGAATCCCATCGATCCCGAGAGACTCGCACCGATATCCGCACCGCTTTGATCCAACCAAATGCCCGTTCGATCCATCTTGCCCATCTCGCACCATGCTTGAGTCACACGACCTCACCGGTATCCATGATCGTTCGGACCTCGGCTCTCCAAGCGTAGTCCCGATCCACTCACCGCTGACGTCGTTGACTCGCAAGCCACCGCCGCGACAATAGACAAACAAACCGCTTAGGGAACAAGTTCTTCACAACTTGACCCACGTTAGTTCCACAATGCAATATACAACAATAAAGCATTGATAACTAAACATTTAACACAATCAACATGCATCAATGCGAACTTGGCTTACCTCCAAGCCATTGCGGTCGATCATTTCACAGGGCGGTCCGACCGATATCAGCGGTCGGACCGCTCCCACAACGGTCAAAAAGACTTAGCCAAAATCTAGCTTGAAAATCCAAACCTTCCGGAATTTTCAACTCAATAGAACTTTTGACCGGGAGCTCCAAAATGATGAAACCACATCCGCTCCCTCACCGCCTACACAACCTATTTTTGGATTAGCTCCAAAATCCAATTTTAGGTCGACCGTCCGAAAGGTCGTCGGGCGGGACCGAAGGGGGGCGGAGAGGGTGGCCATTGCCAATTGACTCATCATCCCGAGATCGGATATCCACAGCAACGCGACGAACGGCCGTGGAGGGAGCCGGGATCACCGGGGATGACACCACAATGAGAGGACGGCGCCAAGGAGCAGCAAGGGGCCCCGGGGGAAGGGGGGAGAGGGTGGCGGTGTAACACCCTGACTATAAGAAAATCAAGATGTCACCTACAACCACTACTCTTTAGAAGAATAACATCAAAACACATGTCAAGGTTAATCAAGTAGTAAGATTATACTAAACAAGAATTCATCATCGATTAATCAATGGAATGGAAATAAACAATTACGAGAGATAAGGTAGTTATGACCAAACCGGCTTATTACAATTCAACACAAGTCATAATTAACGACAAAAAAGTCCTCAAAATGTTTGGTTTATAGTAGTGAGTGCATCGTGATGAACTACCCTCCACAAAATCATTCTTCCTTGTCATTTACCTAAATAAGACAATAAAGCAAGAATGAGCCAAAGACTCGGGGCCTACAATGTAAAATAATCGGAGGGCGCTACACGCGCTAGGGTTTGGGTTGATGCTCTAATTCGGCCAAAACAGAGGTCTAAGCATCCAATGAAAAACTATAACTGTAGTCTGTCCAGAATTCAGAACAGCCCTAAAGAAAATGCTCTAACTTTTAAACCACTGATCCAAATAAAGTGATCTTTATCAGCCTGGAAACATGGTGAAATTATATTTATAAACCTAGTTGGGTGGCCGACCTGATTCTGACTCTAACTAGATCAAAACCTAGGTGCAACCGACTAAACCCAGAATTTCTGACAGACAGAGCAGTACGTGGTAAAACAGTCATAACTTTTAATCTACTGGGTGAAAATTCGTGATCCAGGTGCCAAAAGAAAGCTAACGAAACCAGGAACAATTCTCTAGAAGACACAGAGGTCCAATTAGGCCTCTAAGATGCCCAAAACTGAGGTACAGCCTACTGGACAGAATCAATCTATTAACAGAATCAAAACGAAACTACAAATCCAATCGGATCCTCAATTCTAATGGAATCAAACAACGAATCGGAGATCTAATTACCCTTGTAGACCAGTAAAACGATGAAGATCCGCTGCACAAGGGTCTTCCTCCCTTCTCCTCTCTTTCTTCTCTTAGGGCGGCCACCGGAGACGACGAGCGCCGTCGACGCCGGCGGGAACGGAGTTGATGGAGAAGAACTTGAGGAGGAGCGACGGGATCACGCCCCTCCCCTGGGCTATGGGCCATCCTCTTGGGCCTCCTGGCCACAAAGCGCCCCTCCGACTTCCCAAAGTTGTTGAAATTTTTATGAAAACCCCCTCTCTCAATAGGAAATTCTATTTCTCTATTTGCCATTTCGTCCCTGTTTTTTTAAAAAAATTCTCCCGATACGATTCCGGAATATTACAATATAGTCAAAAACCTTCAACCAGTTGGTCGAAAACTCCTTTCGACCAGTTAGTTGAACTCCTTCCGGCTAGTAAGTCGAACTCCTTTCGATTAGTTAGTCGAAACTCCTCTAACTAATAGTGGAAACTCCTCCAGCTAGTTAGTCAAAAACCTCCTTCAACTAATAGTCGAAACTCCTTCGACCAGTTGGTCGAAACTCCTTCGATCAGTTAGCTGAAACTTCTTTCGATCGTGTAGTCGAAAACGATGAACAGTATCGAACCCCCTTCCGATCATGTCATCAATGAACAATAATCGAAACGATGAACAATACTTGAACCCCTTCCGACCTTGTTGTCGAGACAGCGAACAGTTCTCAAAACGATGAACAGTACTCGAACCCCTCCAACCATGTAGTCGAGGCAATGAACAGTCTCGAAACGATGAACAATACTTAAACCCCTTCGGACCATGTAATCGAACCGATGAACAGTTCTTGAAACCCTTTTTGACCAGTTAGACGAAACCCCTTCCTACTAGGTAGTCGAAAACGACGAACAGTACTCGAAACAATGATTTGAATTTTGGTTAAATTCCACGTGTGTATACTCTGAAGCTCCCGAGGACCCTTCGGCAGACCAAGAGCAAGAATATAAATACCACGACAAAGGTGAGTCAACACTTTGATCATATTGCACCTAAGTTTTGCAAATTACCTTGCTTTGAAATTATGAAATTGCATGGCTATTTTTATACAACTATATTGATCTAGCTCATAGCTACTACCTTAACGATAATTGTGTATAACTTCCAATCCTTGAATTTGGACACTATCCTTGTCACTCTAGTTAATAAGTTTGTATCTAAGTGTCATGATTAGCTTTGCTTAGATACATTGCCATTTGGGCAGTAAATTACTTGACATCATTAACAACCTTTGAAAATGGTATTGGGCAGTCGAGGCTAGGAGCCTGGATGGTATGTTGGACTAATGGTTATGTTTAAAAACAAATGAAAACCTGAAAAACTAATTCGACTTGGGCAGCTAGAAAGAGTGGCTGGTGCCGGGTGCATGAGAGGATGTTGGTATGTGGATGTACCGTCCAAGTCAGTTAAGGACCGAATTTGGTAATGAACTCTCATGTAAAACAGTACAACCATAAGTCTGTAACATCTAAGACCTGGTTAACTAATTTATGCACTGCCTCGTAATTTCACCACTAGTGGGTGTGTGGAGTGTGCAAAGGGTAAGGAAGTCACCGATTCACATGGCACAATAGGGAGACCTCCCGGGGGAGCGGCCCAAGGAGGTGATACTTAGCGGTGTGAAAGTGTGACGAGGTGGGGCTTTGTAAAGGCTTTGTGATAGTCAACTTAGCCGCACACTTACGGAAGTGTGTTGGGGGCAATATAAGTTGACATATCTCTTGTGGGTAAAGTGTACAAACTCTATAGAGTAAGAAAATTATCTGGATAGCCGTGCTCACGGTCAAGGGCGGTGCTGAGAACTTGCTTGATATAGCTTTCATGTTTATAAAACCTTTGGTGTGTGTGTGTGAAATGAAAAGGGTGGCTCGGGTGCCCTGGAATTGAGAAAGCCTGGTCTGGGTCCAGTGGTAAATACGGGATATCCTGAGCATTGGGAGGATGGAGCCACTCAACGATATAGGAGGCGAGACCTCCACTAGTACTATACAACAAAAACTCAGTTTATAAAACTAGTGTTAGTAAAATGCTAAGTCTCAGGATTTCTTAATACTTACCCTATTTCAACAAATGGCTTTGTGCAAACAAAAAGAGCACCGAACCTCCCCTAAATTAGCCTTGTATCTATAACAATCTGCATTGTGTGTTGGCTTGCGAGTACAGTTGTGTACTCAGGCTCGCTTAATATAATCTTTCAGAGCCACTTGACCAAGACCCATGTAGGACCGTAAAGGCGACTAGAGGGGGGTGAATAGACGCTTTCTTAATTTTTGCCTTAATCAAATTCAACACGAACTTATCTCCAATAGCTATGAAAGCTAAGAAGATCAGTAATTGCACAGAGGAAGCCTTGTGTTGAATCCAATTACCCCCCTTAACCACAAGACTCAACAATAGAGAATTGATCTCAGGTAGACCGGTTTGACCGACGGCTAACTGGCGGTCTGAAGGCTGACGGTCTGAAGTCTGGCGGTCTGACCGTCGTTACTGAATCGGTCGGACCGATTCAGTCCAGAGACACTGCAAACCACCCAAACCAAAATAAAAATTGGTCCAACTTTTGATTCAACCGATGAAACTTGACCAAACTTGGAGCACACCTCCCTAAGGATATCTGGGGACCTATTCCTAGCGATGATCGTCCAGATCCACTTCAAAGAATTGATATCTTTATGTTTTACCAAAGAAGTGTCGAAAACCTAGAGAAATGAAAAACTTGATCCAAAACTTGCTTGTGGAGGATTGATGATCTAGATGATTCTAGGAGTATTCTCACACATCATAGCAAGGTAAAATAGGTCAAGAGACCAAGCAAAAACAACCGGATCAAGGAAGCACCACAATCATCAAAAGAGAGAAGAAAACACATGAGACTTCATCCTTGAACAAACATCCATAGATTGATTGATTCAAGATGTTGCTTGTCAAAGCCACTCCCTCAAGGAGGACAAGAGCTCAATCAAAGAGCACACAAACAATTTTCTCTCTAAACCTTAGCCTCTCCTCTCCTCTCCAAGCCCTAGAACAATTAGGGTTTTGCTAAATGAATGCTTGGGGGCTATTTCCAACTCCCCCTTTCTATTTATAGGAAGGCCTAGGGTTTCTAGTGGGCTCCCATTAAGGTCCAACACAAATGGGACACATACACACATAAATCTGTTGAAGTAATCGCTTGCTACACCATGTGTAGGTTGATCAGCGGCTCTCATCATGTCGGCAAGTCTCTCCCGTCCGAATCCCATCGGAACCTCCAAGGCACTTGCACCGACTCCCGCGCCGCTTGATCCAACCAACTGCAACGAACTGCCCGTTCGAACCATCTTGTCCATTCTGCACCATGCTTGAGTCACACGACCTCACCCGGCATCCATGATCGTTCTGGACCTCAGCTCTCCAAACTTAGTCCCGATCCACCTCACCGTTGACGTCGTTGACCTGCAAGCCACCTGCACAACAATAGACAAAGAAATCGTCTCTGGGAACAAGTTCTTCACAACTTGACCCACATTAGCTCAACAATGCAATATGCAGTAATAAAGCATTAAAACTCATGCATTAATCTCAACGAAAACACAATAATGCCAAAATGGCCGAAGTGTAAGTTGAAGCTGGTCTAACCGCCCTACCCTGCCGGTCAGACCGATTCCAGTGTGCCGGTCTGACCGGCCAAAAAGACTTAGCCATATTTTCAACTTGAAAATCCGAAACTCTCTGGAATTTTCAAATGAATAGAACTTTTGACTGGGAGCTCCAAAAATTATGTGACCACATCCAGGAGATTCCCCTCTCATGCCTACACAACCTATTTTTGGCATATCTCCAAAATCCACCATGAACTGTGGCCGGTCGAACCGGCAATGCCTACCGGTCGGACTGCCATACGGCCGGTCTGACCGGCGGCTTGGCCGGTCTGACCGGCTGAGTCCTGACAGCACTGAAGCGTTTCTGAAAATGCGAGATTTGACAAACCAACAACGCCATTGCCAATTGACTCATCATCCTAAGATCATGCACATATCCCCACGATATCCACAACCCATGTGACTTGTTACCACTCGTCCTCACAGCCAAGCTACCACCGACTGTCCCCATTGTGAACATCAGTGCTGGTGAGTTCCTTGGGCCTTGTAGAAGCTCAAGCGCACACAAATTAGCCAAGGGTGTCACTAGTTTACAGAATTCCATTTTAGCCCTTTGAGCTCTGCTGCTAAACTTCGTCGCGCCGCCGCCACAGGCCACCAGAGCCTCGCCGTAGGTGACAGTATGATCGTAAGGTTCGTGGGGTTCCATTTTTGGAATTAGCCGACACCGCCGTGGATTGGTCAGCCGACGGTGAGCTCGGGATAACCACGCTTGGGTGTGCTCTGTTTGTCCAAATGTGGACATGTCCTGTAGCTGTGTAATTAGACCAAATCTCAGTCGTTTAGGGCACCCTTAAGAGCATTAAAAATACTTAACTAAGGTTAGCAAGTAGATGTTACATGAACATGTTAAATAAAACACAAAACCTTGTGTCCATATATTACGAAGTTAGACACATAAAATGTCAAACGACCGGTAGGCCCTAGGCCGTTGCTATAACACGGGTAATAGACCTTAATTGAAACTAGTTAATAAAGCATGGTATGCCGAGTAGGCCTCACAGCTAACTAGGTTTTATTTAGAACTAGAAGCTAAATTATAAACCTCGTAGTATATAAGATTACTAGTGCTATTAGACAGTCATGTAGATTAGCAGTAGTTATGTCGCGACCTCATACTAGTTAGTCAGAACTGAAGCCGATATGGTAATCACTGAACAAGAAGTAGGTAGATGAAAACACATAAGTCCGTACGTAGCAGTAACCTACTTAGCTATAAGTAGCTGTTAGCAGATGATGTAGCTAAAGATTAACCTAGTACGATCGATTGAGTGTAGTATATGTCAAACCACATAGGTAGTAAAGCTAGGTATGGATCACCTCAAAGATGGAACCCACAATGGTAGACACCACTAAAGTTGTAAGGCTAGAGTATAGCCAATGCTTGGAAGTTTCAGCTAAGGCTCATGGAACTTCCTTGATAAATATGAATTGGTAAGAAAACCATTAAACGAACTATACCCCATGTGTCAGTGAGACTTATGTCTACCTAGAGTGAACCCCGCACTTACGCATAAGTCTCACCCGGTTATCATGGAATTTCCTCCTAAATAGGAAGTAATGTCTAAAAGAATCAATAGAGCAGCTAAGTGTCGCATGAGTAGTGGTGATATGTTCCCAAATGGATGGTAGAAGTTCATCCACCAAACAATACCACCTAGGCTCTAGCTTTCATCCATCGCCATCCGCTCCTCGTGGAAGTGCGATCCGTGACCCAGAGATGGATCAGAGAGTCCCACCTAACTGGGTGATCGCTCCCATTTAGGTAACCAATGAGGAATATTCATATAAATATTCTCTCCTCCCGTTGGAATCCTAGTTCCTTGCACCAGTGGACTTTCCGAGAGCCCGATCCCTCTCGCCCTCACTCTGGATCAAACAGTTGCCTAACCCTAAGTCCAACCATCAACCCAAAGCCACAACACTAGACCAAACGAATATAGTTTGGATCTATGTACCTTGGTCTGAAGTATTTCCTTCATTCCAAATATCCTTGGATATACTTAATTCCATCTGAAGTATTTCCTTCATGAACTTTCTTTGGATATAATTCGTGTGCAGTATCTCATCCATCAACTTCTTTGGTTATGCTTTGTCTGAAGTATTTCCTTCATCAACTTCCTTTAGATATACTTCATCCACAGTATTCCCTTCATAAACTCCAGATGAGTATATTTTGGTCTCATCTAAAGTACTCCCTTCTTCCAAGATACCGGTAGGTATGTTTAGTTATGTTTGAAGTATTTTTCTTCTTCAAACACACTTAGATATGTTTACTTTCATTCAAAGTGTTTCCTTTTGTTTGATTGTACTTGGATTTCATTTGAATGCTTTTAGACGCTTTTGAATTTAATCGTATTCTGCGTTGTTAGACTCTGAAGTCATGAAGGAAAAACAATCTCAACAAGGCCAAGATTAAGGTTGTCAGAATATTGAACATGATGATTATTAGCATACTGAGCGAGATGATTATCAGAACACTAAGCAAGAATAGGATTGAGGTTACCAGAATATTGAGCAAGGCGAGTCAACACTTTGATCATTTTGCACCTACTTTTGAAATGCAATTATATTATTTTAAATTATGAAATTGCATTGCTATGAATTATCCAAATATGTTGGTCTAGCTCGTAGCTACTAACTTAATGATAATTGTGTATATACTTTCAATCCTTGAACTTGAATACTATTCTTTGTCACCCTAGAATTAATGGTTTACGTACTAGTTAATAATTCTGCATCTAAGCGCCATGCTTAGCCTTGATTAGATACATTGTCATGCGGGCATTAAATTGCCCGACATCACTAAAAAATTTGAAAATGGATTTGGGCAGTCGAGGCTAGAGCCTAGCTGGTATGTTGGACTAAAGGTAATTTTAAAAACAAAAGAAAACCTAAAAAATAGATTTCGACTTGGGTGGCTAGAAAGAGTGGTTGGTGCTGGGTGCATGATGGTGGTTTATGTGGATGTACAATCTAAATCAATAAAGGACCGAATTCTTATGATGACTTCTTGTGTAAAAACAGTGCAACCACAAGTCTATAATAGATACGACCAGGCTAACTAATTTGTTTGCCTCATTGCAACATCGCCATTGGTGGGTGTGTAGGTGGGTACGGGTAGGAGCCACTGAAAAACTACACGACGCAAATAGAGACCTCCCGGGGGCATGACCCGAGGAGGTGATGCCTAGCGGTGTGGAGTTGCACTAGGGTGGGGTATTGTAAAAGCCTTTTGATAATCAACTTAGTCGCGCACCTATAGAAATGTGTCGCCGACATTATAAGTTGATTGTCTCTTATGGGTAATGATGAGGACATGGCCCAATGGATACAATCACATTTGCTACGCTTGCTATTCAAATTACAAGAGCTCGTACGTTTCACTTAAATTATCAGGTGAGCTCGTTTTAAGAGTGTATTTATATTATATGAACTGTATGATGCTACCTAATAATGAAAATGTATATTTATGCAGCATCATATCACTTTTTGTCCAAGCTAAGTAAGAGTTCGAGCTGGACACGTTTTGGAATCTAATTCGGCCTCCGGAGACAGCACCAACTTTAAAAGCGCATAACTTTTGCAAACAGAGTCCGATTCGGGTGTTCTTGGGCTTGTTAGAAAGCTTATTCCGAGAAATTTCCAACAGATCTAGATTCATCTCCAAATTCCTTCTGTGGTCTTCGGAATCATCAAAAGAAGTTGCTATATCATCAATTTGGGCATTGCAATCGCAATCGTACCGGAATTGGCCCATACACTAGCCGGCTACCTAATAGTGCCCATACTGTTCATGTGAATAGTAACATAGCCATAAATAGTGCATAAATAGTACCACCTCTATTTTGTTAGCTATGTGCGGCTTCCCCTTCCCTATATAAGGAGGTCGCACCCCTCTAGTCTCCTTGGATTTCATTTGATTTATTTTTTCCATTGTGAAAACTCTCGTTCTTCGCTTGTGTCGACTAGACCAACCGTAAAGGACCTCTGCGGAATCCCACCTTTTGACCTCAATCATATATTTGCAATACATGATATTGCATTTTACCTTGTTCTTACGTGCTTCTTCGGTGTATGCAGGAATTGATCTTCGTGATCAGGTTATCTGGGTATTAATGCACGGTTGATAACGACTTGTCGGACAGTTTAGCGATTGCGTGCTTCTTTGGTGTATGCAGGAATTGATCTTCGCTCGTTAGGAAAGTCAGAAAAACGGTTAGCAAGCTATGTTGAGAGCCTTCTCGCGAGCATTAGAGTATAGAAAGTTAGAATATAGAAAGTGGCCGTCAGATTTCCCAAAGTTCAGTAGGATATCTGGAGCAACCTGAGTAGTCGGTCCCTTGACCATATAGATACCCAGACCAACAGGAGTTAGTCGGCCCCTTGATCGTCAAGATATCCTGACCACCCGAGGTCATTCGGCACCTGTCACTTCTGTGGGTTTCTTCATCCGGTATTATTAGAATCCAACACCCACTATTTGCAATTGCCGTAACCATAGTATATTCCACAGTGCACATCCCACAAACCACACCCTCAGTCAAATCATCATTGGGTGTATCCAACCCAGCACCCCTGGTGAGAGTATAGCACAGCCCCAGCACAACAGAGTTAAGCAAATCAACCGAGTGCAGCACAGCCACCTCCAGAAACTTCCCTCACCCCATTCATTCCCCCTGCAAAGCCAGCCAGCCGAAATATCAAGCACAGCAGCACAGGCCAGCCCCCAAGTTCACCCCCAAGCAGCAGCAAGCAATACATTCCCCTGGAAGCCACTTCTCATTCACAGCCTCACAAGGCAAGCACAAGCAATCACCCATTCACAAAGCCACCACCTCCCATTGCGAAGAGCAAGGCAGGAACTAGAGCTCAAGCAACCACACATCCATTCCATTCCACAGCTAGCAGAAGCAAGAAGCTAGCAGAAGCAAGAACCAAAGGCAAACTCAGCTCTGCACATCCCAGCTTGCAAGCCAACCACAGCAAGGGAGCAAGAGGAAGAAGGAATCCAGGGAGCGAGGAAGAAGAGGAGAGCACCAGCACGGGCCAACACTACCATCCCCTTCTCCCAACCCAAATCCCAGCAGGAGGTAATCTCAGTTACACCTCAGGATGCTCTGCACCTGCTCATCATTCACACATACCACCAGATCTCAGTAGCATCAGTATATAGATCTCAGTTCATCTCATCACAGAGTAGTAGGGGGAGGAGTAGAGTAGGAGATCTGGATGAGGACTTACCCCAGTAGCAACCGAAGCCATCCACCTCCACCTCCAGTAACCTCCATCACCAGATCAATCACCTTGAACATGCATACATGAATAACTAGTTAGCATTAGGATTTCTTCTCATCTGTGGGTGTTAGTAGTTTGGTAGCAGAGTTAAGCATTTAAGAAAGAGGGGGAAAAGCGTGGCGGATCTGAGCCGGTGGCCGGGAGGCCGGGCCTGGCCGGAGTGCACCAGGATGGAGACCGAGCCGGGAGAGGGCCTAGGGCGCAGCAGGGAGGAGCGGTGCGCTTGGGCCGAGAGAGGCAGTCGAGGAGCTGGAGGCGGTGTCGGTCCAGAGCTGAAGTCGGTGGAGCAGGGCATAGCTAGGGAGGAGCCAGGCGGTGGCGGCGGCCAGCAGAGGCGATGCAGGGTGGCGCCGGGCCTTCGGCCGCGTCCGGGTGAAGAGGGAGGCGGCGCAGGCAGTGGAGCCAGAGCCAGGCGAGTCGGGGCAGCGCAGGGGATCCAGAGGCGGCAGCCGACCGGCTGGAGGGCTGGCGGCGGAGAGCGCCGGGGAGAGAGAGAGAGAGGCAAGAGAGAGTGGGGAGGGGGATATGATAGAAAGGAGGCGTGGGGTGGAGTGTCGGCAGGGGTAGATTAGGGGGAGGTAGGTGATTAGGGGGAGGTAGGTGATTAAGTAGTTAGGTAATGTGGTTATTAGAGATTAGGGTTAGGAATTAGGTGTATAATTTTAAGTATAGGAAAAATTTAGGAAAATATGTATAGCTCTTGCTTATTCAATTATTTAGAGTACCGGTATGTGTGCAAGGAGGTGTTGATAGTCTTGTGCACTCGGTAGATTCTTGCAAGCGTAGCAGAGTGTAAGCTCGAGTGGTAGTGCTTGTCCGGTGATAGGACGTGAGCTAGGCAGTCGCGGCTGTAGAGCGAGTTAAACCAGAAAACGATTTCAGTTGAAGAGTGCTAACTGGGCCGGGTTCTGAAAAGTTTTGTTAAATTAAAAATTGGCTAACATTGGAAGTTGCATTAACATTTTATATGCCTACTATCACTCAAACTCAACTAAGTGTTTTTTAAATATATTTTTCGTGCTGCCGCATTGCTACGAGGGCAAACCAGTGCCGACAGGGGAAGCTGATTAGAGATTCGTCGACACCGACCTTTCTACAACTCCAAAGGCAAGCTATTCTCTTGAACATAAATATAGTTTTGTTAAATGTAAACCGTATATTGCTCTATCCCATATGTATTGCATCAAAGCTATTTCTCAAAATTAAATCGGATTAAGATGATGAGAAAAGATAAGAGAACATAGATGATGAATGAGATCAGATGAGATATGATAATTACTAGGTTGGTAAAGGGGGCCCTGGTAGGGGAAACACGATGATGATGATGATAAGGATGATGATGATGAGGTAAGAGGTGGGACCCCTTTACATGTGGTTAAAATATAAGGACCAACAAAATTCTTACTCGGTCAGAAGCCGTAAATTCAGTGCCAACCATTTTCCCATTTCGGCGGGCAGAAAATGCTACCTTGTTATGTAATTAAGTTCTCCACAACAGGTTACATTGAAGTATTGGGCACGGAAGAGAGCCGCCCCAAGGTGGAGTGTTGGGCACGGACGAGAGCCGGCCCAACCAACATTACTGGAACTTGGTATATGATGAGGTCAGTACCGTGACTAAATCAGCACTGATGAAAAGTAATAGGTGGAGACCTAATCACGTAACCTAAAAAACGTTCTGTATTCTGAACTCGAAATCGCATCAAAGGAAATGCGGTGGACCTAGCTCAGAGAGAGTTCAGAGTAGCTATGGGTAAAGTGGTACAAACCTGCGCAGTGCTATGTCAAATCATAAAATCATGCCAGTCTCCTGGATTGGGGTCTACAGGAACCGCTAGGGGTCTATCTTCTCTCCGAGTGACAAGTAGTGTTTTCAGAATTAAAATTTTTCACCTAGTGTTTTAATGAGTTATTTTTTAGAAAAGAGATGATTTAGAAAATGTGATAACAAACAGAGATCAGTCATGCAGTGCATCTTTTACTATTAATGCTTGCTGAGTATGTTTGTACTCAACCTTGTTAGTATTCTCCTTTGTTAGATCCTAGTCCGCCGGGAACTATCCCGAGTGGGACGAAGGACTTGCAGGTACCGATGCAACCGCAGGAGGAGAATGCACCAACTACGAGGACCAGGGCGAGATGAGCGCCTTGTTTGATGCGTGGGACGAATAGGAGGGCGGTACTTCAGAGCATGCTAGAGAAGCGGAGAAGCTCCCTTTTGTATTTGTGTAATATTTGTATTAAGAAATAAAGCCTTGCGTGGCTACTACTGTAATAAAGATGTACAGTTTCTATCTTATTGTTCTGCTGCACAACTCTGATAAAAGACTTGCTATTCGTCGGAGTGGTGTTCTACCGGGCAGACGAATAGTAATCCATATGCCTAAGTGTGATTACCCTAGGGGTAATGACACGGGGCGTCACAGGTGGTATCAGAGCAATAAGATCGGGCCACGCTAATAAAATAGAAACTGCAGCAATAACTTAAGTATGCCTTTCTTGCTTGCTATATTGCACTAAATATTTTATTAATCCTTGCCTTCATATCAATTTCTATTCCAAACCCCCTTTCAAAAGTATTATGTTGAAAAGCTTACCTCTTCTTAAAGTGACATTCCTAGTAACATAGAACCATCTCTAAGTTAGTTCTCCTTCCGAGAGAGTGCGGGGGAACGCGTTATTGTCATAGGATCGGTATGGTTGTCTCATGCGAGTAGATGGTTAGACTCCAGCTCAACCTAGGATAGAAAATATAGGTTGTGGGTGCAGTACCATAAGATTTAGAGACTAGTGGCTGGACTAGAGGCATGGAGTAGAACTCTGGTATGGACCTGCTTTTCCAATTTTGGACAAGTTTGGACCATACTCGTTAGCTTCCTTACCTCTTCATCTATATCACCAAAATGACCCGTCAGCTTCCCAAGTAATCTGTAACCACGTAAAGAAAGTAAAGATTTGGCTGACGGTGTAAAAAGATGCCTTATCTCACTTCTGCACATCAGATTTCCCGGACGAGCGGTTCGTGGCACTCTGATCGTGTAGCTCTGGCGTACCCAGGAGTGAAGTCCTGGGCGTACTCAGGAATGAACCCTGAGCAGTCCCAAATATGTGATTTGGGTGGACTCGAGCCAGATCTCGAGCGTGCTTGGGCACGTGGATCTTTGGTCAGAATATCTCTCAAGATCTGAAAACCACGCTTTGAGAAGTCCTTGATGAATCTGCGGTAGTATCCTGCAAGTCCAAGAAAACTGTGAATGTCGGTGACGCTTTTGGGTTGTCTCCAGTCTAGCACATCTTGCACCTTGCTTGGATCAACAGTGACACTGCCCTTGGATAGGATATGACCCAAGAAACTAACTGCTCATAGCCAGAACTCACATTTGCTGAATTTGGTATAGAGTTGATGTTGCCGAAGCTTCCCCAACACAAGTCGTAAGTGCTGCTCGTGTTCTTCGTCAGACTTGGAGTAGATAAGGATGTCATCGATGAATACAACAACAAACTTATCCAAGTACTCCATGAAAACCGAATTCATGAGGTTCATGAAGTATGCTGGTGCATTAGTCAATCCGAAAGACATGACAATGTACTCGTATAGACCGTAACAAGTGGAGAATGCTGTCTTCAGTATGTCTTCAGTTCTGACTTTGATTTGATGGTAGCCAAATCTCAAGTCAATCTTGGAGAAAACCTGAGCTCCATTCAATTGATCGAACAAATCATCAATCCGCGAAGTGGATACTTGTTCTTGGCAGTGACTTCGTTCAACGGACGGTAGTCAACACACATCCGTAAACTCTTATCTTTCTTCTTGACAAAGATAGCCGGGCATCCCCAAGGTGAGGAGCTCGGCATAATGAATCCCTTATCTTGAAGTTCCTTGAGTTGTGCTTTCAATTCTACCAACTCATTAGGAGGCATCCGATACGGCCGTTTTGAAATTGGCTCGGTACCGGGTGCAAGTTCGATGACGAATTCAACTTCGCGGTCAGGGGGCATGCCTGGGAGTTCTTTGGGAAATACATCTGGATATTCACATACTACTGGCACTTTATCCAATTCAAGTGAGGTACTAGCTTCCAAGGCATAGAGATGAGAATCGCCCACTAAGGGTGCAGAAACGACTTGACTGCCGTCTTCGTTTGTGATTGAAATAGACCGCTGAGCACAATCGATCTTTCCCTGATTTTTAGAAAGCCAATCCATCCCTAAGATCACATCAATACCCACTGAATTTAACACAATTAAATTTGCCAAGAAGTTAATCATTTGAATTTCCACCTTTACGTCTCGGCAGACTTGATCGGTTTCAAGAACCGATCCCGGTGACTGGATCTGATAAGGGGACTGATGTCTATGCATTTCAAATTGATTAAGTGCAGCATATTCCTTTTTAATGAACGAATGAGATGCTCCCGAATCAAATAAAACTGATGCTAGACAAGAATTAACGAGAAGTGTACCTAAAACAACGTCCGAAGCGCCGCTTGCCTCCTCGGCGGTGACATGGTTGACTCGGCCACGTGCAGGGATCTGAGGAGGAGTGGATGATGCCTGAGGAGGTGTTGAAGTTCTTGCCGCAGCAGGAGGTGGTGTAGGAGCTCGATAAGTCGGGGGCATCCCTCGCTGCTTGGCGAGGCACTTATCCGCATAGTGGCCCTAGCGACCACAATGAAAACAAGTGGCGCTGGGCTTGTATGCGCCACTATTTTGGGAGTTCTTACCCCCATTGTACCGCTATGCCACTGGAAAAGAAGGCTGTGGAGATGTCAAGGAAGGCCTCGGTGGCACTGGAGCTTGAGAATGTGATGCATGGGGCGGTCCGATGCGCTGTTGAGGAAAGCTGCCACTAGCTGAAACCTGAGCGGCTCTCTTCCTCTTCTTGGACTCCTCTACTGCCACACTCTTGTGTTCCACCACTATGACCTTGTTCACCATGTGCTGGAAGTTCCGGAAGTCATGTACAGCTAGAGTCAACTTCATCTCCTCAGTCAAGCCGTTCATGAAACGGCTCTGGCGGCGAGCGTCGGTGGAGATGTCGTCAGGGGCCTAACGAGCCAGAGAGTTGAACTCGTGAAGGTACTCAGTGACAGTCTTCTTTCCTCGCTTCAAAGTAAGAAATTGCTGCTGCTTGATCGACATGACCCCATCAGGAATGTGGGCCTCCCTGAAAACTGTGCAAAATTCGTTCCACGAAGGAACGTCTCCGTCGAGGGTCATGGCGGAAATGTTATCACACCATGCACTGGCAGCGTCCTCCAGCTGATAGCTGGCGAAGAGTACCTTCTCAATGCCTGTGCACTGAGCAATAGCTAACTTCTTCTCAATGTTCCTCAGCCAATCTTCGGCCTCCATCGGGTCCTCAGTGCTCGCAAAGGTTGGAGGATTAGTCCGCTGAAAGTCAGCGAGACCTCCATGCTGCCTATGATTTCCCCCTCCTCCTATTGCCGCGGGAGCAAGAGAGGTGTTGCGAGCGATAGCTTCGAGGATCCTTGTTTGGTCCATACAGTTTCTCTCTATTTGTGCCAACACCTCCGCCATGGTGGGAGGTGGTGGAAGTGCTTCTTCGGGTGTGCTACCTCGCTAATCATGTTGATGAGAAGGTTCACCTACTGCAGCAGAACGAGATTCCCGGGATGGAGATCCCTCATCAAGGTGAGCTCTCGAACGATTGTTGGGACCTGTCATCCTGTGGTGACATGGATGGTTAGACAATATAAAAAGTTATTACTTAACTAAGCATGCATAATGATATATATACCAAAGATACACAAGAACTTAACACCAAAAAGGGGGTACAAAAGCACTAAGGCTAGTACAAGATCCATTAAAACGCTTCATAGACTTCAGGTACAATTACATTGATATTAGCCCGTAGGCGAATGGTAACTGCCTGAAATAAAAGTTCTTGCAAATAAACACGAAGGTTCCAACAACTACTAGGCTATTACAAGAATTTTAAAAGATACCTGCATCGCTGAACACATGACAGGACATCGAGCTTATTACCCTAATATCCTAAATGTTGTTCCGGTCAAAGTTTACCGGAAACTCGTCAAGTAGATGACATCCAGGGGATCCTGTATCGTCGGGGTCCCCTAGGTTAGGGAGGCAAAAAGGTGATCCTATGCCGTTAATATGTCCTTCTACTACGGGAAGGCGATACTCCGGTGGCACAGAAAGGTATGGGGAGATCATATTAGCGCCATACAACACATTAGTATGATTAAGCCTCATGTCATGCATGAGCCGTAGGTGCTCCTGAGCTATGATGAGACGACGCCGTGTCTACCACAACTCACGCACGGTGCAACGATGCATCAGGTCCATAACGTGCACCAGTCTCGCAAATTGTCGTACTTGGGGATCCTCCCCGAACTGAATCCTGGCAAACCTGCTCACTTCCCCGACATGCGCTTGTATGGGGATATGGTCGTAGGGCGGCTGAGACTGCTCTGTCAAATCATAACAGAGGCGACTCATGGCCACTCGAGCCACTTCCTGCAGCGCCATGGCCTCGGAAGTGCCACGTGCTTGAAGTCGGTATGGTATGCTTCCTGTAACAAGCCTAGCAATGATGTCCACCACGGCCAGGTGCTCCTCCATTCCTGGCCCTCGGTCTCGTTGATAAATGGAGTACGTCGGCTGGTAGGTGAAATTTGCCCTCCACATCATATCTCTTAGTAACTCTGGGTATCCTCCCACATTTTTAGCTTGAGTCTCCCGAACAAGGTATTGAGGGTTCATCTAAAGGACAAGAAGGGCAAGGTAAGTTAGTTTTGCAAATCAAAACCAGAATAAGGTAAGGAGTGTGAAGGATCACCTAAAAATTAATAACTCCCTTTCGATTTAAACAAGCCTACAAAGATCTCTCGAGATCTAAAGAAAGTAAATGAAGCAAGATTAAATAACAAAAATAAGCCTCGGTCGTTCTTCCGAAATCGAAGCTCAGGCCAAGATGTCTTCCGGCCCTCGATCTTCCAAAGGCTCGCGGTGTTCCACTGTAAAATCGGAAGAGATTATCGTCGCCCAAAAATCCAAACTACTTTTGATTTGTTGATCTTCTCGTCAAGTTTCACAGACATCATCCTAAGCAACATCTTGACCTCATGGAGAAGACTCGCAAACAAAGATTCAACAATCAAGCCAAAATCGGATTTCTTGAAGAAGGGCAAGAAAGACCAAAAACCGAAATAGACTCGATTCTCGATTCTTAGCTCATGAAACTTTGAGGATGTAATAGCAATATCAAAACGACTCTAGATATCAAGTTTCATGCTATTTCATAAGACGAATCAAAAGATATGCCAAAACCCTAGATTTTCAACATGAGTAAAGAGAGGCATAATAAACATGTAATCAAAGACTCGAGTTTCATTGATAGAAGTCAAGAAATCACAGAGGAAACACATAGGAATGATTACAAGTATTTTCACCATTCTCTCAAAACCAACAAACTCTCAAAAAGCAAAACAAACCCTTTTGGTGGAGCTAACCCTAATTTCATCTAACCCTAACACCGGGGTTGAGATCTATTTATAGCTTTTGCTTAATGGGCCTCCAACCCATTAAGCCCGTACACCGAACGGAACCGCCTCCACTTGTGCCGCTTTGCAAATTCAAAAGCCTCCCGTGCGCCTTGCTGTCCTTGACACGCAACCACCTCAAGATTCAGCCGTCTTCGACACATCCCGACCGCCGACCTCACCGCAGCGCCTGTGCCTAGTCCGATCACCTCGTGTCTCGCCACGACTTCGCTCGATGTCCTGCAATCAACACAGACAAAAACACATCACATAGCATTGCAAAAATCATAGCATCAACATTTGTATAATACTCAAACTCATACAAAAACAAAATCACAAATTATCCTTCTACGCACGATTACGTCACAATCGGAAGTTCCGACTTACCACGGTAGTTCCGATTTCCTAACGTCCGCACTTGTCGATTATCGGAAGTTCGCGCTTAACATCTGCGGAACTTCCGATCTTCTAACATCCGCCTTTCGATTTTCAAATCGATTACCATCTCGAGGAACACTCAATGTCGATATTATCGGACACTCCGCTACCTTTGTGCGGAAGTTCCGATTTCCTTCAATGAACTCAAAACCTGTAAATCGGAAGTTCCTATTTCCAACGCGGTAGTTCGATTATCGAACTTCCGCTCCATACAATGGTGGTAGTTCCGATTTCCTGATTCAACACAGAAACAGTCCATACCAAAAAACTCAACTCTCAATCTATTCAACCACGATGTCAAATACTCATCACTCAGAGTGGAGGACCTCTCACATGGTCTCTCAGAGTGATACTAAGATGGATGAGGAATAAAAGATATTCCTAACTTGAACTTTCTGAAGTAATTTTGATAACTTGAAAATATTTTGACCAAGGGACTTGCTAAACTTAACGCCCATGCTATCTCTAACCTACAGTCAGTATGGCTATGATACCAACGCTGTGAGGGCTCCCGGGTTATCTCCTTAAGACCGAGACTAAGCATGGTCTTATGGACATAACTCTGGACCTCAAGTAAATGGATTCCAACTTAACTCCATCTAAGCGAGAGGCTTCACTGCAAACTAGAGCCCCAACGATCATGCGCGCTGCTCCTCTGCGAGCACTACATGATTGTCGGTTCTCCAACAAGCCAAGCACTACACTTAGTGTGTTAAATGGGAAGCCACGAAAAGCGAGCATGAACTCATATTGGCTCCCAAGATCAGCGACCAATATGCTCATACTCTCATACAATGTTGATCACATCCATACAACAATCATACATTAATAGTCCAAAAGACATACAACATAATAGTTAAGGTCTACAACTATTACAAACAGCCGACTGGCCAAATTCAAATAAGAGTATTAAGAAGCAGCGAAAACAAGTAATTAAACCAAAAGACTAGCTGTGGTATGCCCATATCCCATCAACAACCGACTGGGAGTTAAATGATAGCATTACTCGTCAGCGTCGCCAAAATCGGCGCTAACAAGCTCAACAAGCTCATACCCTTCCTCACCTGAAATTGCAGCAATCGGGTTGAGTACAAAGGTACTCGCAAGTCTTACACTGAAGGACCGAAATGGCAACAGAGGGGGGGGGGTGAATGGTGCCTTAAAAATTAAGAACTCCCCTTTACTGTATTTAAACAAACCTACAAAGCCCTCTGGAAATCTCGAGAAGAGTGAAGCAAAATCGAGAACGAAAACAAGCTTCATGCATTACGCCGAAATCGGAAGCTTTGATTCTACCGTGATAGTTCCGCACTCCGTAGTTCGGGTTCAATCGGAAGTTCGATTGTCATGAAGTTCCGATTGTCCTGACCGAAGAACAGTGCATTCGGGTTTTTCCCAAAAATCCAAAATACTAAATCTTGAATGCTCTTCTCAGGTCAATTTTCACAGGACATCATCCTAAACAACATCTTGACCTCATGGAGAAGAATCGCAAACAAAGATTCATTAATCAAAGCAAAATCGGATTTCTTGAAGAAGGGGCAAGAAAGACCAAAAACCACAATAGACAAGATTCTCAGATTCTTAGCTCATGAAACTTTGAGGATATATTAGCAATAGCAATACGACTCTAGTTATCAAGTTTCATGCTATCTCATAAGACGAATCAAGAGTTTTATAAAAAACCCTAGCTATTCAAGAGAAGAACAGAGAGAAGAGAGGAGGCATAAACAAGTAATCAAAACCTCATAGTTTCATTGATAGAATCAAACGATTACAGAGGGAAACACAGAGGAATGATTACACAAGATTTCAGTTCATCCTCTCCAACTCAACAAACTCTCAAAAAGCAAAAAAAAACCTTTTGCTAAAGCTAACCCTAATTTTCTCTCTCAAAGTCTAACCCTAACACCAGGGGTTCACCTCTATTTATAGCCCTTGGCTAATAGGCCTCCAACCCATTAAGCCCGCTACACCCGAACGGAACCGCCTCCACTTGTGCCGCTTTGCGAAAAGACCGTTTCGCCCCTTGCGCACCTTCTAGAAGCCTCCCGTACGCCTTGCTGTCCTTGACTCCCGACCGTTCTGACCTCAACGCCGCCTGCACCTAGTCCGATCACCTCGTGTCTCGCCACGACTTCATCTTGATATCCTGCAGTCAACACAGACAAAAACACATCACATAGCATTGTACAATATCATAGCATCAACATTAGTACAAGACTCAAACTCATACAAACTCAAAATCACAAACTTTCCTTCTCTGCACAGTTCTGGACACAATCGGAAGTTCCGCACTTGCCATTGCGGAAGTTCCGATTTTCGGAACATCCGCACTTGTCAGGATTATCGGAAGTTCCGCGCTTACCATTGCGGAACTTCCGATTTCGGAACGTCCGCACTCCCAGATTTTCAATTCCGATTTTCGTCTCAGAGGAATACTCACGTCAGTATTATCGGACAAACCGCGACCCCAGGTGCGGAAGTTCCGATTACTTCAACTGAACACAATTCCCAGATTAATCGGAAGTTCCTCTTTCCAACGCCGGTAGTTCCGATTATCGGAAGTTCCGCTACATACACAGCGGTAGTTCCGATTATCCTGTTTCAGCACAGAAACAGTACAACAGCAGAAAGACTCAACTCTCAACCTATTCAACAAGTTGTCAAATGCTCATCACTCACAATGGAGGACCTCTCACATGGTCTCTCAATCTCCCCCTTGATGAGTATATTGACAAACACGAAAAAGCATAGAGAAGAGTTTGTGATAGAAGCCAAACATGGTCTATTCTAGAAATCAAGAAGGCTCAAAACCATGTTTGTCAAAGAAGAAGGATTTGAGCTTTAAATGAAAGAGCAAATTTTCTGCAAAGCTCTCCAGAAGACTTTTTCTCTCTAAACCAACTTCTCCCCCTTTTGGCAATAAACACATCAAGAAGTTGAAAAGAGAGGAAATGACTATATGATATTCGTTTTAAGCATTAGGAGCCATGAAGATTATCCAAAATGACTATTAGAGTATTACACCAATCCATAACACATAAGAATGCTATCAAGATCATGACTATTGATGTATAGAATAGCTAAGACAGAAAATCCATAATCTGATTAATGATCCAATTCTTTAGCAAGTCAAAAGAACCAAGATTGTAGTCTAGCAAAGGTATCCAAGGATGATACAAGCCATGTCAAATAATCTAAGTTGAACCAAGAAGACTCATATTGAACAGTTTAGAGTGCTACTAGTTGAAGAAAGACTCATTTTATCCAGTACTTGGTCTTTTTAATGATAAGCAATTTTAGCACAAGTTTCTTTTTCTGGAAACATTAATATGGCTTTATCTTAGTGAAGCAAGTCCTGGACTAGGTGCCATCCACAACTGCCTCCTAAGCTTCAACCAATTTTTCAAATCTTAACCATGTGCTAGATCCCAAGCCTTATGCGACCACTCCAAGCAACAGACTTAAGGAGGTGATCTTAGGTCATCCAAGGCTCCCCCTGAGTTCATGCCTAGTGCAATGGCAAGCCGTCTCATGAGAAAGATTTGGTGAGATCAGTTTTTTCGCACAAAAGAGATCATTTTTGCTTTTGAAGTTTTTAGACCAAAGATTAAAGATAAGTCAAGTTTCTTAACAAACTGACATAGCTTACTCTGAAACTCAATAGGGATTCAAGACTCAACTCAGCCTACTTGACATGGCGAGAATCATAAAAGGATAACTCCAACAGACTAGTCTCAAGAGCTATTATGACAAGATTTTAATTCAAGTTTAGCATTTTTAATCACCTTAGCAAGGCAAAGACTAAACTACACATAAAAAGTCATGATAAATCTAGCAGTTTAGCATAAATCATGGCAAGATGTAAAACAGTGAAAACAGATCATAATGGATAATAAACAAGGCTCCATATGATTATATTACAATGCAGGATGAAAAGTACAAAAACCAGATCCCCTTCAGAATGAAATGCATCTTTTAATTCAGGTTGAGTTATGACAAATTTAAGAACTGGAATAACCAAGAAGAACTCCCCCTGAACCAAAGGAACAAAAACGAGAATCTGATAAGAGAAACAGAAAAGGCAGTCCTTAGAGCATAGAAAAGATATAGATAATACTATCGCTCAGACATGTTCTTATCTACCCCATATGATTCTAGGACTATCAGCTGATCAACTCACACACTAAGGAGCAAACAACATCCTGTCTACCCAAGGGTGGCCCGACCCTTGCTAGAACCTATAAGAAGTGAGTAAGCTCTACTTAGAGAGAGAAGAGACAGCTAATAAGCAGCATCCTAGAAGCACAAGATAAGAATCAGCAGTCAAAGCAACTTGGCAAGAGAACCACTCTAACCTATGCAGGAAGGACTTAGACCCAAAGCACTTAAATGAAATGCAACTAGAAAGGAGTAAGCATAATTAAAATATAATACAGTAGTAAAACATAAGCTCCCCCTCACAACAGTCCGTAAGGACAAACCACCCCAAGCTCTCCCCGCAGAGCTGAAAACCGAGAGCTGTCCAGAGGCTTGGTGAAGATATCAGCCAACTGATGCTCACTCTCCACAAATTGGAGCACAATGTCACCCTTCTCTACATGGTCTCGAAGAAAGTGATATATGATATCAATATGCTTGGTCCGAGAATGTTGCACTGGGTTCTTGGCAATGCAAATTGCAGACGTGTTATCACAAAAGAGTGGAACACAGTCGATTGCTAACCCAAAGTCTTGCAGAGTCGACACCATCCAAAGCACTTGGCTACGACAGAATCGGCCATAACGTACTCGGCCTCTTGATGGGATCGCACAACACCGCATCGCTTCCTTGACGACCGGAGACAAGAGAAGTGCCAATGAATTGGCAAGTGCGGATGTGCTCTTCCTATCTATCCTCTGACCAAATAAGTCGCATCGGAGAAGGCTCTAAGAGATAGACAAGAAGAGGAAGAGTACGGATACCATAGTCAATGGTAGCTCGAAGGTACCGAAGATGCGCTTCACCGCCGACGATGAGATCTGCGAGAGAAGCTCAAACCGAGCATAAAGACACACGAGAAGTGTATGTTTGGTCTCGAGGCTGTGAGGTACAAGAGAGAGCCAATCATGCTCCTGAACTCCTTTTGGTCAACTGGTTCGCCGTCTTCTTTTGGATCAAGAGCAGCTGTAGATGCCATCGGAGTTGATACTGGCTTTCCATCATTCATGTCGAGCGCTTGGAGGTCTCGAGTGTACTTGCCTTGATGAAGAAAAGTACCTTCCCGAGTCTGCTTGATTTGGAAGCCAAGGAAGAAGCTCAACTCGCCCATCATGCTCATCTCAAATTCGAGCTCATAACATCGAAAACCGAGACACGAGTATGTGAGGAGCCGCCAAAGATGATGTCGTCCACATAGATCCGGACGAGCAAAAGATCGGTGCTAAGGCGGCGGATGAACAAGGTCTTGTCTATTTTACCCATTTCAAAACCATGACTCGTGAGATAGGACTTAAGTCTTTCATACCAAGCTCGGGAGCTGCTTGAGTCCATACAAAGCTTTGGAAAGCTTTGTAGACATGGTTAGGGTATTTGGGGTTCTCGAAACTTGGAGGTCATCGACATAGACTTCTTCCTCAATAAGGCCATTGAGGAAGGAACTCTTGACATCCATCTGTATAGCTTGAAACCCTTAGAAGGCGCAAAGGCAAGCGAGATTCTAATGGCTTCAAGTCTAGCTACTGAGGGCAAAGGTCTCTTCGAAATCTAGACCCTCAACTTGGGAGTACCCACGAGCTACCGGCCTAGCCTTGTTTGAATGACTAACCCATCTTCACTTTGCTTGTTCTTGAACACCCATTTGGTCCCAATGATATTGTGACCTTGAGGGGGCTCAACAAGGGACCAGACCTTGTTTCTTTCAAAGTTTTCTAACTCCTCATGCATGGCGTTTATCCAAGACTCGTCAGATAGAGCATGACAAACGTCTTTGGGCTCAAAATAGGCAACAAAGGCGGAATGGAGACAGAAAAGAGACATGCCAGTTTTTGAACGAGTGACTCGCTCAAAAAGGTCTCCAATGATCTGCTCTGAAGGATGGTCCTTTTGAATGTGTCTAGGAGGTCCAGGGTGAGATGAAGAAGTGGCCTCTACCTCATGAGCAGATGAGATAGGAACAGATCCACTAGCTTCAAAAGAAGCAGAAGGTAAGGGCTGATCTCCTCGAGGTGCAGTGGAAGAAGGCACCTCAAGAGGAGGAGGAAGAATTGGATCGGGTAGACAACCCTCATCTCCGTCTTCCTCATCGTCCACAAAGATGGACTCATCGCTCTAGAGAACTCGAGATATCGTGCCTAGTCCTGGATGGCCTCATCGAAGGTCACTTCACAGGTTTCTACTATTTTACTAGACTTGCAGCCCGAACTCTATAGGCACGAGAAGAAGTCGAGTAACCCAGAAAGATCCCATCACAAGATCGTGACTCGAACTTGTCTAGGTTCCCAGACTTCAAAATAAAACACTTGCAACCAAACACACGAAAATGCGAGACGCTGGGTTTTCGCCCATATCTCAACTCATAAGAAGTGCGATGCAAGAGTGCCCGAAGAAAGACTCTGTTAGAAACATGACAAGCAGTAGCAATAGCCTCAGCCCAAAACTTCCTAGGTGTAGAGTACTCATCAAGCATCGTCCTAGCCATCTCGACCAAGGTACGGTTCTTCCTCTCCACAACGCCATTCTGTTGGGGGACGTATGGAGATGAGAACTGGTGCTCTACACCTGTCTCACCACAGAAACTCTCAAAGTAGGATTTCTTGAACTCGGTGCCATTATCACTGCGAATTGCTCGTAATGCACCTAGGAGCTCAACAGAAAGCCTACTAAAAAGACCACGAAAAAGAGTAAACGTCTCATCCTTCGAGGCTAAGAAAAACACCCAAGAGTACCTCGAGAAGTCATCGACCACAACAAGAATATACCACTTCCCTCCTGCCGATCAAGACTTCGAGCCGACCAATCAGTATCCATATGGAGCAGTTGTCACGTGCATCGATCATTGTCACCGTGGATCGAGAGTGAGAAGCGGCAACCATCTTGCCGTCTTGGCATGGAGAGCAAACTAGATCCTTGACCATCTTGAGTTTTGGCAAACCACGAATGAGATCGTGGCCGCTAACTCGTGTCAAATGATCAAAGCCTATATGACCTAGTCTCCTATGCCTGAAGGTCAAATCACGGGATTCAGAAGCAATTAAACACCGAGAGGATCACGGAAGACTCGGAAAAATCAGCACGAAAGATCCTCCCATATCGAAATCCCGCAAACTAGGCTACCCAAGAATCAAGAATTTTGCAATTGTTTTTCTTAAAGCTCACCTCGTAACAGTCATCGGTGGTGAGAGACGAAAGCGATTATACTGCGGCTTACTTACTAAGGCAACATCTTTCAAAATAAAAGAATCATTAATGCTCACGACCTTTAGCGATGACGCCCAAATGAAGCATCTCGAAGGTGATCGTCTCATCACCTCGAGCACGGGCTAGGGAAGAAAACCAACGAGTCTCCCATCATATGACGAGAACACCCGAGTCTACAATCCGGACCTTTCCTTCCCGCCGGCGAACCTGAGTCAAACAGAGAGAAAAGTCTCAGTACTGGGGTAAATCAACAGTGATTTTGGCACCTAATACTGAGTAACACGTCGAACAGATGAAGTAGTCAAGCAAGACTAACCTCTATCTACCCTACGCTCTCTGTCACTCAACAAGTCAGAAGGTGCGTGTGCGGACTGAAGTCATTCTTTGAATCCGACTGCTATGGAAGAGCGAGTCGGAATTCTGGCAACATGCTGATCACGCCGCGATAGCCATCTCGAAAGGGAAACCGAGATCTACCCTCAAAACAACGGAAGTCACGACGGAAGGGAGCATGAGGACAAAAATCAGAAAACTCAGAAAAACCAAGTCCTCGATGCTGCCCTAAATCATCAGTTGTATCAAACCTAGACCTCGTGTTGGTCTTAGGTGCACTCATGGTCTGGGGCTGACCCTGAATGTACCTAACAGACTCAACACGATCTCTACGCGCGATCTTGGCGCGCCTGAAGCAATGATCAACCAAATGTCCATCCTTCTGACAGAAGGTGCAATGATACTTCGCCTTCTGAGGGGCCGAAGCTGCAGGTGGAATCACCTTGCTGTCAGAGATCCTTTGAACAAAACCCGCTGACTTAAAATTGACTTTCTCAGTCCTAGGCTTAGTTTTGATCACACCTGGTGCTATGGTTTTGAGCACGACAGGTGGATGCTTCCTCATATCCTCATGGATATCATATCCTAGACCCTGATTAAATCTGCAAATCTTAGATTTGTCTAGAATGAGATTGAGCTTCTTCTTGCCTCCTACAAACCTCTCGAGAGTGTTCATAAGATACTGACACTCCCGAAAGAGAGAGGTGCAAGAAGAGCAGGGGGAAGAAGGAACAACAGAAGGTAAGGGAGCAGAAGAAGAACCAACAACAGAGGAAAGATTGGCTTGTGCATGCACAACCGACTTTGGGGGACAGTCCTAATCTTCAAGCAGCGATTGGTTCACGTTGCTAGGCGTCTCTACCAAACCCTTAGACTTCTTCCCAGCACACACAATACAAGCAGATGATTGTGTCTCTAGAAGGTCCTTAGTTAGCTTCACACATTTTTCATCCAAAGCAACCAAATCACATTTTAGTTTATTACATTGATTGCATGATGAGCTAACAAGGTCCTTAGAAGCATACTAAGCCAGTTTGTTATTGTGATCAATCATTTCTTGAAACTGCTTGGATACAGATTCTAGTTCAGCAGTTAACTTAGGACAGTTTAAACAAGAAACAATGGGCTCTAGTAGCGCAGCTTGGAATTCAGCAATTTTGTGATCTGCCCGTTTTAGGTTCATCTTGAGATTATTACAATTTTCACAAGTCTCAGGCAGATCGAGTAACATGGTATATAGACCTCTAAACGAGTTGTCCTTAACCTCACATGAGGTGCAAGCGAGAGCCTCAACAAAGAGTAGATGAAGGAGGTGCTACCCTACTCATCTCTAATTCAGCAAGAAGGCTAATGTTCTCCACTTTAATCATGTCTAGTTCAGAGGACACACTATCATGCAAGGTCCTTAGTTTTTCCATATCATCAAGCAAAGCACAGCATGTGTCACAATCATCACGGGAGGGAGCAGATGTAAGTAAGGTAAGCACCCATGATAGTCTAACTACTTCCTTCTCCAACTCAGAACACTTAGCCCTAGACTTAGCATGAAATCTACCTAGCTTAAGAAAAGCATCATTAAGTTGGTCGTAAGTGGGACTAACCTCATCGGAGTCGGAGTATAGCTCGCTGTCGCTTAGTTCGCCCCCGAGGGCCATGAAGCACATGCCGGAGAAGTTGCCGTCGTCCTTGGGATCTTGATCGTCCTTTCCATCATCGTCACTCCACCCCTCCACCTCGCTGGTGTCCAGTTCGTCGAGGGCGGTGAGGACGCGATGGAACAACTTCTTTGCCTTCCCAAAGTTACGGAAACTTCTTCTTGCCTTGGTCAGGTGCTGAGGGCTTCGTGTTGCGGTTCTTGTCGATGTAGTCGTTCTTGCCCGAACCGCCATAGTCACCTTTGCCCTTCCCCAGCTTGGGGCAGTTTGCTCGGATGTGGTTGGGGCCACCACACTCGAAGTAAATCACAGGACCTCCTCTTTTACCATCCCTCCTCCTCTTGTAAGCATGGGAAAACTTTCAAGCTAGGAGGGCTAGCTGTTCATCCTCAAGCTGCTCTAACTGATCATCGCTTATGTCACGAGAGCAGCTAGGAGAACCCGTATCGACTCGTAAGAAGATCCAGAGGTGGGATCAGTGACTAAAGCCATCGACTGTGACTTCGACCTTCGAGAGACAATATCAATCTCGTGAGTCTTGAGACGCGAGTAAAGCGCATCAAGAGTCAGGGTCGAGAGGTCCGTGCTATCCTTGATGGTAGTCACTTTCATCTCCCAAACACGAAGATCAAGTCCAGAAAGCATCTGTCGAGCGTTATCCGAGTCGGGGTATGTAAGACCGACCGCTCGGAGGTTTCTCAAAATCTTATGGAAACGCGAAAAGCACTCGTCAAGAGATTCACCAGCAAACATCTCAAATTTGCTGTATTCTCGCTTGAACTGGTCTTGTCGAACCGTCTTAATCTGGGTGGTGCCCTCATGGTATGCATTGAGGGTCACCCAGATGTCGTAAGCAGAAGACAAATGAGAAATGAGATCAAACTCACTTCTGCTCAAACCCTGAATGATAATGTTCCTTGCCTTAGCATTTGCCTCAACATCGGGCATGTTTCCCACATTGATGTTTTCATCGGCAGGAACAGCAAATCTAACCTTCACCTTTCTCCAGATGGCTGTAACATCCCAAATTTCAGAGCTTTAAAAATCTTTTAAATAGTACTAGTGAGAAAATTCACCATTTGGATTTATTTGAATATTAATTTGAAAAGCTTAATATGGACTTTAAGGACAAATTGATTTAATGAGCTTAATCCCAACATCAACAATTGTCAAAACTATTTTATTTAGATTCTATATGCTTGGTTATATTTTATAGAATTTTCTGGAATTTTTCCAAAGTCATTTGCTATTTTCTAATTGCTATTGGCATTTTCTGGATTTATTTAAAAGAAAAACATATTTTAAATCCTTGAACCCTCGAGTTCGTCTCGCCAAGGGCAACCACAATGCGCCTTTCGTTGCTCTCGGAAGAAGTCGCCGTCGTCGCCGCCATCACCGCACCATTCCGCCGCTCCTCGTGTCGCCGCTGCCCGTTACGGTCATCTCGCAAGAAGCGTCTTCGCCAGTCGCGACCGAGTCCGGCGCACTCTCGCCACCGCCGATCGCCGTCATCCGCCGCATCCGTGGTCGCCGGAGTGTCGCCGTCGTTTTGCTCCGTGGCCGCCGTGTGCGACCACCTCATCCTCGGTCTTGGCGTGTCACTGTCAGATCGATTAGGCGCTTAGCCATGCCACGAGTCATCATTCCATGTGAGAGTTGCAATTATAAACTTGACTAAGTGATTATGGGCATGAATCTGTGTGTCCTATTACTCGTTGATGGCATGTGTTGCACTTAATCAACAGGTGGGAAAAGATTTAGGCGAGGCAAGTGGTGGATTCTGTGAATGGTGGAGTGTGCTTATTAAACTTTGTGATTTGGGTAAAATCGGAAGTCTTGCCTTAGTCAATTAAGGACTTAACTTTGTGCGCCATTGAGCTGGGCCTTCTTGCATTTACCACATGCCTAGTATGGGCCGGGCCTGACTTAGTAAGTTATGGAGTCTTGACATTGACAACTCAGGTTGTATTTAAGCTATGTGATGGGTGGAGGTGTGATATGTCACATCGCGGATTCCAGTTCACGCATCCTCGCCCAATGGTGTGTGTCGTTCCAAGGGTCAGGTGTACAAATTGACTACATGAAAGCACACCAGAGTGTCATTGTTTGAGATGAAGTCTCCGAAAGGTTTTGTTGTGATCAACTCGATCCGTTGGTTTCATCGTGTGGGTAAAGTGTACAACCTCTGCGAGTGTTTAAACCAATCTATTCGAATAGCCGTCCTCGGATATGGACATGCTCGGAATTTCACACGAGGGTAGATTTTCATAAAACAATGGGAAGGGTCACTGTGTGAGATAACTTGTTCAAATGTGTGAAAGAACTTGATTAGACTGTGTGTCCTTTGTGAAATCAATTGTTAACTTATTATTGTCTATTTGTTTTGAATTACGCTTTCAATCTATTATTTGTATTCAATTGCAAATGTTGCATTTACCAAAATAACCACGAAGCCATTCCTTTGGAATAAGCCATCATGTATAAATGCATTCGTGGTATGACTTGCAGTATGGTGTGTACTCACTCTTGCTAAACAAATCAATGAAGTGGAGGAAATCGCTTTGCTTTTGAAGAAGAGTTCTCTGAAGGTTGAGCGTTAGGGTCTTGATCGATCGGTTGCTGTGGTAAATTGATGGGAGCCGGATGTCGCTTATGCGTCAAGGCAATTAAGACCTCATGAAGAGAACTATCCTACCCATGATTTGGAATTAGTTTGCAGTAGTGCATGCTTTGAAGATTTAGCGTCATTATCTCATCGGTAATCGTTGTGAAGTCTACATGATCATAAGAGCACAAAGTACATATTCACTCGATCCGATTTGAACATGAGACAGAAGATGGTTGGAATTAATAAAGGATTATAATCTTGGAATCCATTACCATCTGGTAAGGCCAATGTAGTTGCGGATGCACCTTTGAGTCGTAAGAGCTCTTGCAATGCTCGAAGTAAAAGAGTTGTGTTCGAACTTGGGAGGAATTCGTAAGCTACACTAGAAGTTGTTAGGAAGGATTTGTGGCCAATTTGGAAGTGCAGTCTACTCGGAGAAACAGATTCGTGAAGCTCAACCTAAGGATTACGAGTTTGTTGATCTCAAGAAGAAGATGTCGGAAGGAAAATTTAAAGACTTTACCATAGATGATCGGGATATCTTGTGGATCAATGGGCGTATCGTGTACCGGATATGGATGGATTAAGACAAACCGATTCAAGGAAGCCCATGACTCAAAGTATTCAATTCACCCCGGAAGCACTAAGATGTATCAGGATGTTAAGAATAAGTTTTGGTGGCCAAACTTAAAGCGAGGCGTCGCGAGTTCGTTGCTTTATGCGGCGTGTGTCGAAAAGTAAAGGCGAACATCGAGACCAGCAGGTTTGCTACAACCGTGAAGATACCGAATGGAAGTGGGAAGAGATCGGTATGGATTTTATTACGGATTACCCAAGACTCAATCGGTTATGATTCAATTTGGGTAATAGTGGATCGTTTGACTAAGGTTGCCCATTTCTTGCCAGTCAAAACCACTTACTCGAGACCGCCATGGCGGAATTGTATATGTCAAAAATCGTCGATGCACGGTGTGCCTAAGAAGATAGTGTCGGATCGAGGATCTCAATTCACCTCTCGACAAATGAGAAATGAGATCAAACTCACACCCCTTCGTCCGAGCCGCTGCCGTGACAAGTGGGTCCCACCAAACATCGTTCATCGTCTCCGATCGGGACCGTTCGATTCTTCCGCGCGCCGCTGCCTCGACTTGGATTCTAGCTCAAACCGTGAGCCTCTTCGCCGGATTGCGAATGATAATGTTCCTTGAACAACAAATCTAACCTTCACCTTTCTCGGATGGCATACCCACGAGCACGGATGTATGTTTCCATTCGGCTCTTCGGAAGGGTAATCCAGCCATCAAAGGCGGAAGCTTGGGGAATACTTGTCCGTTGCCATGGCTCAACCGACGGTTAAGATCTATAAGGAAGAGCTAACCGCTCGATACCAATTGAAGGATCGAAATGGCAACATAGGGGGTGAATGGTGCCTTAAAAATTAAGAACTCCCCTTTATTGTATTTAAACAAACCTACAAAGCCCTCTCGAAATCTCCGAAGAGTGAAGCAAAATCGAGAACGAAAACAAGCTTGATGCATTTCGCCGAAATCGGAAGCTCGATTCTACCGGTGGTAGTTCCGCACTCGATAGTTCGGGTTCAGTCTGCGGAAGTTCATGAAGCGGTAGTTCGCCTTGGACAATCGGAAGTTCCATTGTCCCGACCAAGAACAATCTTTCGGGTTTTCCCAAAATCCAAATACTAAATCTTGAATGCTCTTCTCAGGTCAAGTTTCACAAGACATCATCCTAAACAACATCTTGACCTCATGGAGAAGAATCGCAAATAAAGATTCATTAATCAAAGCAAAATCGGATTTCTTGAAGAAGGGGCAAGAAAGACCAAAAACCACAATAGACAAGATTCTCAGATTCTTAGCTCATGAAACTTTGAGGATATATTAGCAATAGCAATACGACTCTAGTTATCAAGTTTCATGCCATCTCATAAGACGAATCAAGAGTTTCATCAAAAACCCTAGCTATTCAAGAGAAGAACAGAGAGAAGAGAGGAGGCATAAACAAGTAATCAAAACCTCAGAGTTTCATTGATAGAATCAAACGATTACAGAGGGAAACACAGAGGAATGATTACACAAGATTTCAGTTCATCCTCTCCAACTCAACAAACTCTCAAAAAGCAAAACAAAACCTTTTGCTAAAGCTAACCCTAATTTTCTCTCTCAAAGTCTAACCCTAACACCAGGGGTTCACCTCTATTTATAGCCCTTGGCTAATAGGCCTCCAACCCATTAAGCCCGCTACACCCGAACGGAACCGCCTCCACTTGTGCCGCTTTGCGAAAAGACTGTTTCGCCCCTTGCGCACCTTCTAGAAGCCTCCCGTACGCCTTGCTGTCCTTGACTCGCAACCACCTCAAGATTCACGCCGTCTTCGACACATCCCGACCGTTCTGACCTCAACCCCGCCTGCGTCTAGTCCGATCACCTCGTGTCTCGCCACGACTTCGTCTTGATATCCTGCAGTCAACACAGACAAAAACACATCACATAGCATTGCACAATATCATAGCATCAACATTAGTACAAGACTCAAACTCATACAAACTCAAAATCACAAACTTTCCTTCTCTGCACAGTTCTGGACACAATCGGAAGTTCCGCACTTACCATTGTAGAAGTTCCGATTTCCAGAACATCCGCACTTGTCAGGATTATCGGAAGTTCCGCGCTTACCATTGCGGAACTTCCGATTATCGGAACGTCCGCACTCCCAGATTTTCAATTCCGATTTTCGTCTCAGAGGAATACTCACGTCAGTATTATCGGACAAACCGCGACCCCAGGTGCGGAAGTTCCGATTACTTCAACCGAACACAATTCCCAGATTAATCGAAGTTCCTCTTTCCAACGCCGGTAGTTCCGATTATCGAAGTTCCGCTACATACGCAGCGGTAGTTCCGATTATCCTGTTTCAGCACAGAAACAGTACAACAGGAGAAAGACTCAACTCTCAACCTATTCAACAAGTTGTCAAATACTCATCACTCACAATGGAGGACCTCTCACATGGTCTCTCATACACAAATTAAAATTAGTTATGCTAGAGGTTGTTCCAAAGGATGGCTCATATTGGCTTAGTTTTGCAAAAGAGACGCAACAATTTACAACCTACACATACTAGTTTTTCAAGTGCCATTTCGAAATCAGATTTGAAGTAGAAGTGAAGCATGTGAATAAGTAGTAAATTGAATAACAAATGAATCATACAAATAACAAAGTGGTTGTCCACTTTGATACAACAAAATACATGAACATCCCATTCATGACGAATACCAAGTTATAACTACAAAATTTTAATTCCCAGACTAACAATAACAACCATGTAACTCAAGTGGTCGTCCATAACCGTGGACACGGCTATTAAAATAGATTTATACCCTACAGGGGTGTACTACTTTACCCACATGACTTGATTAGCCCGTATGCCTTCAGATCTCCGAAAATAGCATACTTCCTAAGGTATGCCGGCCGGGTAAACCAAGACTCAATAGTGCTCACCCGCACAATAAAGAATTGCAATCGGCACCCTACGAAACATATATGCGATGGAACACATATACGTCCTCACACCACCAGTCATCAACTCAACAACACCAACCCATTACTTAACCAATCAGTGCCCATACACCGCGTGTGGAAGCACGAGTTCTACTTGAATCAAAGATGTTACCAAAGTTCGGTCCTTAATTGTCCAAACAAGTCAAAAACTTACCCAATCTCGTGCACAAAGACACCATCACTAACCATCACTTGTCCAGACTGAAAGCTCATTTAAAATGAAAAAATTTAACTCATAAAATAGATACGAAGATCTAAAACAAAAGCATAAAAAGATAGTTGTGTTTATCCCATAATTGTCAGGTTATTCCCGACAATCAGCTACCGGTTCTAGACTTGCATGGCTAAGCAAACCCGAACAATATATTTCAACCATCCTAACTCAAGCATGTGGTACTGGAATAATTCAAGGGTAACCTCAATGAATAGGAGATAACTAATCTACACATCACAAAAATAGCGACATTATCAAAATAGCAAGCAAGCAACTATCATTGCACTAACTTAGCAAAACTAGGATCAAATATGATGCAAAAGAAAGTTCAAATGATGCTTATCTTGCTGGCAGCTTAGCTGCTCTCCTCGATAGCGTATAGGTCAATATCGATAGGCTCGAGATCTATATAAATACAATACCGAATAAACATCGAGAAATGCCTCAAAATTCAAAATACTAAAAAATGCATGATTTTTCTACAGTAGCTAATTCATGATTTTAGATGAATTTAGGTGAAAGAATTATTCCATTTGGACTTAGTATGTGAGAGTTATGAAGGTTTGAATTTTTGATTTCAATATATCATCATTTAAGCAATTTAATTATTTGGCCAAAATTTGTAGAGCAGTAGTGGGACAAAGAATATTAATACAAGGCTAAAACAGTTGAGTTTTCCACATTTGGAGTTTTCATGATTTAGTTATGAATTTCTAAAGTTGTCAGCATTTCCTTTTGTAAAATAATAGTTTTAAAGGATCAATCTCCAATATAATACTCTCTGCTATAGATAAAAAGTTTGAAACCAATTTTATTAAAAATTTCATTAAAAATAAAAATTATTAGTAGTGGTTTCACCCATTTTGGAGTTGAGATGAATTAGTTATGCATTTTAGAAGCTATGCATATTTTACAGTGTGCAAATAATTCATTTTTGGATTTTTCAAGCCGTTTATTGTTTTTCTTACCGGGAGCTACTCTAGCCGCGGTCACTGACTAGCAGGCCTTATGAATAGTATGTTTTCCATTTAAACTCAGATTTTAAATATCGGCTCTGAAATGTGGGACCCGTCCGTCAGTGACATGGTCCGTTGGACTCGGTCCACCGACGCACGTGCTTAGCGCACGGGGTTTAAGGCCTTGGGCCCACATGTCAGTCACTCTATGCTTTGGTTTAACCCGGCCGTTTTCTGTGCACAGGACTCACCTGTAAGTGGCTCAATAGGACGACTAAGACAACGATTAAATGCTAACTCAATCATTAGGCATTAATGACTATCATTTGTCGTAAACGGACAGCTACAGTAGATACCCACGTATGACAACACGGCCGCGCGGTTGCCTGGTGGCTCGCCGGCGCTACGCGCCACGGCGGAGCCGGCCAAGTCCCGCGATAACTTCGCAATACTGCTACGCATCTATGAGGGGTGGCGGCAACACCAGAGGTGGCCTATAACGGCAGCTAGCCGGAGCTTAGCGGCGGCACAACAATGGCCAACGTGCAAACATCTATAAGAGCTCCGCATCGTTTAAGCAATGAATCGACAAAAAACACACCGGATCAAAGTGGGAGACGAAGGGACAGTTCCTCGGCCGAAAACAAGATTTCTTCAAATCAACGAAGTCTTGTCGTGCATTAGCGAAATAAGTTGAGGGGTTTTGATCGGTGGTCTAAAGCATGTAAGGTGACGCGCTAAAGAGAGCATAATACTCACCAAAGATGGTGTTGGCTCAGTGGTTCCACTCGGGTGCGCGCTCTGGACATGGCAGAGAGCTCGAAAATGTATTGAGATCTACAAGCAATTGTGCGAGCCGAGGTTAGCCAAAATGGAAAGGGCATCGACCACAGAAGCGAAAGGAACCATGCGGAGGAAACTTACCCGAGTAGAGCGCTCAAGCCAGCCTCCCTCTCCTCGGTCAACAGAGGATAAGTGAGCTGAGTTGAAGGGGGTAGAGGGGGTATTATCCCCAGGGAGATGACGGAGTGGAGGTGGCGTTAGATGGGGAAGCTCCAGGAGTGGCCAACGGACGCGGTGGATTGATGGCGTCGACAGAGCGCAGATGGAATCACCGGCCGCGTGGCGAGGGACTCCTGCGCGAGCGTTAGCGAGAGGTGGAAGATGGACCTGACGAGTAGGCCCTCTTCGTCAGCGTCTCAACGCGCGCACGAGAGCTCGCGTTAAGTGAGTTCACGCGAACCGTTGGATCTTGATCGAACGGTCAACATTAAGCGTGAGCGTTGGATGGGCGAAGGGTTCATAAAGCCGGGCCATTGATTTCTGATCGGACGGCTCACACGCTGAACACTTAGGTGGTTCGGTCGAGTCGGTTTGCCGGGTCGGACTCGAGCCCAAGGAATAGTGCAGCCGGTTAGGTCTAAGGGTTTGACTGAGAATTAAAATGGTTTCTCCACTTTGACCAAGGTGCTAAAAATAGAAATAAATTTCCTAAAAATGTGAAATAAATCACAGGGGTTCCTGGGAAGGTCTAGTGTCCATAACAATTATTGAACATGATTGTTCATGACATAATGTGTATGATTTAAATTCAAACTTAATGTAGGTCATTAAATTGTGTTTGAATTTTCCTAGGGTTTAAACCCGTGCCAAAAATTTGGAAAAAAATATTTTCATTCATTATACTACTTCTAGTATTTGAATAAATTATTTCTAGAAGGTGAACCAGAGTTTTTGTTCTTGTTTTTCTTTTGGAGCTTATAATTGAGTTGTAGGTTTAACTTTATTTCAGATTTTTCAAGTGCAATAAATAATACAAATGTTTGAAAACAATGATGCATGCTCATGAGATGCATAATAATTCTCTTCATGAATTTGGGGATGTGACACATGTCCAATGATTAAGTAATTGAGTGTAGGTTATGGTTCCAAGTGCGCCAGCCATTCCCACGTGAAACGTCGTCAATGGTAACATAAAAACAACAATAGAGTAAGAGTGAGTCCACTACTCAACAAGAAATATAATAAACAATGAATAATGATTAATCAACCATAACTATTATCATCAACATCAACTATTTACTCCTCTTTCTTCTCATACATAATTATCAATTTCTCTTTTCATTAAATGCAAAATATCTCTACACTACATGTCCATATGCTCATTTCATCGTGTATACTGGTATAGCATGGGTGAACATGTGCAGCAATGTTCACCCTTTCATCAAGCCCGTCCTTAAAGGATCAGGGACCTCTCCACTTCTGTGGAGTCCCTACCAATGAGGTAGATATGTGATCGCTATGATCACCTTCTCTTCGTGCAATGATGCTTATGAATGCATAATTTAACAAAATTCCATCAATAATTCCATTATCTAACATTCATGACTTCATCAACACAATTAATATCATAACCATTCACATTGTTGTTTTTAAACAAGGTAATAGAATAAACAACATAATGGTAAAAAGTAATAAGGAATACATTGATCAACAATGCATCGCTGTCTACTATGTACTTGCCTATTTATCTCCTGGGAGACGAATAGCGAGGCGGTGGTAAAGCATTAGAGGCCACACTCCCTAAATAAAATAATTTAAAATAATATCATCACAGTACCAAAATATTACACTAATAGTCCTCTCATATCTACGCCAAAACGACATAATTAACACAAATCTATCGGACGCACTATCTGCTGTCCTAGAAGTAAAAATGCTCTAATTTGTTCATCTGAACTTCAAATCTAGCAAACCAATACTTTATGGAATCCTCACGAAATTTTTTGCAACTTGCTAGTTATGAATAACTTCTGATTCTACCATTTTCTTGCCCCGTTTTCCCCCCGAAGACTGTTCCAGAATCTACCAGGACAGACCGCTTCATTAATTCTAAAACTTGAAAACATAAGAACGATTCCAGTTCTGGAAACTACTCATAATTTCCCAGCCTATTCAAGTCATCACAAAAATTTATTTCTTTCATTTGCTAGGTGAAAATAGCCCATCTACATGATCTTTGCCAACGGCGTCCTATTTTTGGACAACGACATTCCCGAGACCGTAAATTTTCGTTCTCTACTCCGAATCTAGTGATCTGGACCTTACTGGAAATATAAAGAAATTATCTACATCTTTTATAATTGGACAAAACTCTGAATCCGAGCCTAAATACCTCGAATGACCCCCCTGCAAGGTTCGACATCGAAACTCGACGAACTAGGGTATGCTGAAAACTAATCTTCCCTTGGGCAAAATGATCTACAAAACCTACAAGGACTAATCCAAAGTAATTCTAGGAATTATAAGAGGTTACCATTGAAGAACAAGAAGTGTCACGAAAACCCCGTAAATTTTCCTCTCTTTCTCCCTTCTTTTCTTCTTCTCCTTCCTTCCTTCTCCTTGCTCCTTCCTTCCCTCGGTAGCAGCCACCCAAGGATGGAGGGCAAGGCGGCACACTAGAGCAGGAAATGGCAGGGGCGGCTGTAAGATCGAGGAGGCTGACTAGAGAGGGGGCGAATAGGTAATTTTAAAATTCTTTTGGCTAAAACCAAGTTTATGTGCGGAAGAGTAAATCAAATCAGTTTTACATAATTAAGGCCTAAATCAATTAGCCCCACTAAATGCTCCAACAATCTAAGACTATTGACAATGATAGCAAACATACAAAGATATGTAAGCAATTTAATTCTAGGAATGTAAATTGCACAAAGTAAAACACAAGAGAACAAACCACAATGACACAAGGATATTTTACCGTGGTGTTCCGAGACTTGTCTATCTCCTCTAATCCTCATTGAGGTAAGCGCAAACGAATTGAACCGGCTCCACGAATTAAGCCAAACACATTAATTCCACTAGTGGTAGCTCTTTCCCGCTCCGTGTAGGTGAGCTCCAACCTTCACAACACGCCGGGCCTCTTCACAGTCTTCTTTGAAGAGATCATCGGACATGACACCTCAATGTCGTCTAGATGTCGGCAAACACCAAGAGTAATGAGCCAAGCCCTTTGCTTGAGACCTCTCTCCTTGCTCACAAGGTGCAACACATGCATAATTGAGAGGAGAAGCTCACGCTAGGCCAATAGAATGAAATAAGATGCCAAAGATTATCTCTCAACCTACCAAGGGGATATTTTGTAATACCTCATTTATCCAGTTAGGTTGTATCGTTGTATTTGTCTGGGAATTTTATTCGAAAACGAGATTTTCAACTCTTCGGAAACGGTTCGGTAGAAAGAAAGAGGTCGGAGAGAGTAAAAGAAATTGTTTTCGTCGGAAAATTCCAATCTTCGAGGGTATATGTTATTGCGGACAACCCAGGCCGATTCGCGACCAGGTGGCCCATGAGGCAGCCGGCCATGTATGAAGGCCGGCCAAAAGGCCAAAAGGGGGGGGCTGAATCGAGTGAATCGGGAGAAGGCGGGAAAAATCGTAACGATTAAAGAAGTGAAAATACCTGCGGAGAGAGGGGTTTCACTGCATATTTTCAGCAACCTGGGCCACGGGCCGCGGCCCAGGTGGCCCATTAGTGTGGCCGGCCAAGAAAAGGGGGGGCTCCCCCTAACCCTAGCCAACCCCACCTTCCCACCTCTCCCACTTCCTCCCCTTGTGGCCGCCGCCCCTATGATCTTCCAACCGGCGCCTCCTCCTCTCCCTAGCGCCTCCTCCTCCCCTCGGTGCTGGTCCCCGGTGATCGCCGTCGTCGTCTCCCAAGCGCCGTGCAGTTCCTCCCAACCGGCCTCTCCTCCTCCCCTCGGTTTGGGTGGCCGATCCAAGGGAGAAAGGGAGATGGAGAAAGGGGGATTTTGGTGGGAGCTTGATCATCATCCCTCAGCGAATCTTCAAGGGTAACGAGATGTTTTCCCTGCTGTTTGATGTTGATTAGTTGCGAAACCGATTAGTTTGATTGGATTGATTTGGTGCTGTAGATAATCAGTTTCTGTCCAGATTGTTGCGCGTCCGTTATCGACCTTTTAGAGGCCTATTTGGAGGTTCTCCCCTTCTAGAGAATTGTAGCCACGACTCTTATCTTTCCATAGCCACCGAGATAACGTGATTCCGCCGTACGGTTTAGGAGATATGATTTTTTTAGTGCGCTCTGTTCTGTCTGTCTGACGAGAAGGATCTGTCGGCTTGATCCTAGGTTTTGATCTAGTTAGAGGTATTTCCAGAACCTCCACCCAAATAAGTTATTGTAGACCTTTAAATTATATTTCAAATCTGATAAAGATCACCTCCATTGGATCTGTAGAATGAAAGTTATGATATTTTCTTTGCCACTGTTCTGAATTCTGGGCAGATAACTGCTAGTGTTTTGATCTGTTGTTTAGACCTCTGTATTGGCCGAATCAAAGGATCCCGCCAACTAGAGTTTCGTAGTGTTGTGCGTTATGTTTCATTGGGCACTAGTTTCGTATCGTTTCGAGTTCTAGATAATTAAATATGCTTTTTCTCGTACCGCTGCTCAGAAGGGCTGAAATCTGGCTGAATAGTTTATTTTCAATTAGGGTCTATGCGGTATATTGGATAGTCGGGGTTATTGTAGAACACCGTAGCAGTGTTATATCGTTGTTCTTATTTTGGGAACATGCTTGTGTAGGCGAGGCATCATGTGTGGGAACACCTCCGTTGCCTGCTATCGAGTCACAACGCGAAAGGCAAGTACTGTATGTTAACTGGTGTTGAATTCAAAGGAATGCATAATGATATGTTGTTTACATGAATGTTCTTGTGCTTTATTCATGATGTTGATATACTGCAAGTAACTTGTATAATAAGATTGATGCATTATGTGATGTGTGAATGAATGATTATATTTGTTCGTATTTGTAGATGAATGCCATGTGTATCTTTTCATTTATGAGTACTATTCAATATTTCCATGGAATCACATCATGACATGCATAATTATCTTTGTAAGACCCATCAATTCCAGTATGGGCACTTGAAAATCCCATCAATTCCAGAATGGGTACGTGAGTCCACCATTCCAATGTGGGCCACGTTGGACGATTGTATGAAACGTTCTTCATACGATTACTTTAAGTGAACACCGACGGGTGTTTCACTCGCTATACCGGTATATGCTGCAATATGTCCAATTCCTTCAATGCATCATTCCACTTCATCCATTCATAAATTCGTTTCCAGTAAATGTTCAAATTATGATTGTGATATATTGCTTATGGTATGTTTGATTGTTACATACAGTTGCTTGCTGAGTCTTTGGCTCATTCTTGCTTTATTGTCTTATTTAGGAAAATGACAAGGAAGAATGATCTTGTGGAGGGTAGTTCATCACTATGCACTCACTACCATAAATCGAACATTTTGAGGACTTTTACTGTCGTTAATTATGACTTGTGTTGAATTGTAATAAGCCATCTTGGCCTTATTAACCATATCTTTCTGAATTGTTTATTCCCATTCCGTTGATTAAGCTTGATGATGAATACTTGTTTCCGTATAATCTTAATACTTGCTTCACCTTATCATGCGCTTTGATGTTATTATTTTTAAAGAGTAGTGGTTGTAGGTGACATCTTGACTTCCTTATAGTCAGGGTGTTACAGTTGGTATCAGAGCGGGCTTGGTCCGTGGTAATAATATTAAAATGACACCTTGTACCTGATAGGTGGGGTTTGGGAAATCCATTGTTTCGCATTTCTAGTGATGTTGTTCATTATGTTGTATGGTATAGAATTGCTTCTGTACTATCTTTCTTGTTATTAATCTATGACGTGATGCGATATCCTATATATCTATGAATTATTCTATGATTGTCATGAGATGATCCTATATATTCTTAATTGATTGCATTAGTTATGTGTATCGGTAGCGGACGTCGAGCAGCTGAGTTCGTGGTTGTCGCCCGGGTTTTGCTGTGCTACACCACCGCTCGTCTTGTAATAGTAGAGAAGTTCTTACCTGTTCCATAGTTACGTGTTGAGCTGAGCTCATTGATGAAGTTGTTGTCCTTCTCAAGTTTGTATCTGGTTTTCTGGTTGTAGTTTCTGATAGTTCGTGAATTTCTTTTGAATGGAGGTTATAATGAAGTGGGCAATCTCTAGTAGATTTCGATCGTTCTTTGAAATAATTATTGTTCTTTCTACTATTGTGATATTTCGCTCACGTGGCGTAGTTAAATTGCAAGATTTACCTTTTCACGGAAGTTCTGCTTTACCCTGTTGGAAAATTCAACCGTGTGTTCGCTTGAGGTTTCGGGCATTGGCGATTTCTTTTGCAAGTTCGTTATCAAGTGCACAATGATCTTGCATATTTCTTTTTGGGATGCTTTAGACAGTGGTTCTCTTCCTTGATTTCTGATTTTGACCAATTCTTGTCTTGATGAATTTCTCTTAGGTTCATGATTCATGGTAGTTGATGAGATCCAATAGGTCTTTAATGGTTCTCTGAAAATATTATTGTTTTTCAGTTGTTGAATTTCTTTTATTTTAAATGATCTTCGACAGTTGGTAATATTGATATTTCCATGTTTGTTCCTTCTTTCACATTGGAAAGTAGCGACTCGTTTACTCATTTGATAGTTTGTATAATGAGAGTTTTATGTTGCAAGTTCGTTAACATGAGGAAGCATTGGCTCCATGTATTTCTTTTGGATCATTCTGCGTCTTGAGGTTTAACGCATCTCTTTTCTGAGGATTAGTGTTAAAACCCTTTTTGGGGTGCCTTGTGGTGATTAAGTCGGAGATGGTAATCAAACAAATTGGTTGGCTACGGGTTCCTATTGGTCCCTAGATGTTTTTCAAAAACAATTATTGTCTTTCTGATTGTTGAGCTCTCTTTGCTACTTGTAAACGATATTATTGACAAGATCATTCTTTTGGTAAGGGTCCTATCTCACTTGTTGATTAAGGGGACCTGGTTAACCGTTTGGTATTTTGGGGAACGGGAATTAGCTTTTACAAAGTTTGTCGAAGAAAGTCTTGACTCTACTCGTTTCTTTTGGAGTAGTTGGAATGTTGGAGTTTAGAACCTCTCTTAAAAAAAATTGTTGAAACCCTTTTCTAATGTTATGGTGGAGATGTGTGAGAGGTTTGTTTCAGCTTTGTGGTTTTTGTACTAAGTTTCCTTTCTAGAATAAGTTGTTATTACAATTCCATTTGATGCTGAAAAATTTCTATAACACGATTTGCCATGTTCCTTTAGAAGGTTTATTGACATGATCAGTAATGTGATGGCAATGTTGATTCCTTTATAAAGAAAGAAAGTTGTCCGCCTTTCGTAATATTTCTAAAATGATCAAATTTCCAGCTTTGTGTTCATGCTCTTTTGGGGAATTCAAGTTCTTTGTGGTAAATATCGTTTGTCGAGTGAAGCGATATGTTGAAAAATTATAATAGTTCTTCCATGATGCGGGTGTTTTGATCTTGAATACCCGTTTGTTCCTAACGGTTAAGGTCGGATATTCTATTTTTGTGAGGCCTATGTTTTCAACTGTGGACTTCCCATATGTTTTCTGAGTTCGTTGCCTAATTGGTTTTCCCCTGAGTTCTGTGTTCCTTGCGAGTGGTAAGTGATTTTTCCGTTGATGAAGATCGTTTCTATTTGCCTCTTCTTTCGAGAAGGAATCAACCCATTCATTCCACGTGGGTCTTCGAAATGTTTTCTAAGTGTTGTTATGGGCTTGATGTTAATACCCTGTGGTAAATTGATCGCCTTTGGTGACATCGTTCAAATAAGAATATTTCAAGTTTAGCTTTCACGGTACCTTGGAGCTCGTGAATTAACTGGTAACTGAAATTATTTTGGGTAACTTGAGGAATTGGATTAACCTATTGATTCTTAAAGATTTCGTGTGATTTAGTCCGAAAGGCTCCTTGGTTTGAGTTCGCAAAGTGAGGTTGCAATAAAAGAATATTTTCGTTGATCTCTTCGAGACGAAGTTAATCCGTTTGCTTTAGTGAAATCTGTAAAGGGAAATGTTTGAGTTTTGTGGTGAGAACATTTGGATCTCGTGTTTCCCAAGTAGATGAACTGTTTCGAGCAAGTTGGCCTGTTGAAGGATCTTATCGATTCTTAATTTAAATCTTGTGGTTATTTGAAGCGTCCCTAAATTTGTTGCTCTTTCCGCTCAAGAGATGGCGAATTTCAAACGTAATATCTTTCTTTCGTGTCGGCTGTTATTTGCTATTCTCTTTTGAGGGATGTGTGCCTCCATTTATGAACTCAGCTTTCGTTTTCCAAGATCACCTTTATCAGAATATTTCTTTTGGTTTCCTGCTCGCCGGGATGAGCAACGTCTTTCTGTGTGAATAAACTTATCTTTGTTAGCCTCTTCCTTTTGAGAAAGGATCACAGTTTTGGGTTGCAAAGTGTTTGCAAAGGGTAAGTTTGGCAACTGTTTGGTGGTAGATGAGTAATCGTAGCGGTGATATTTTGCTACCAAGTTATTGGAGGAGTAGTAGATTGTAGAATGGTTTTGATCTGTATCTCTTGGGGGAAAAATTAATTCACATGGAATGTTTGGTTTCGAAGTAAATCTGAAAAGTGTTACGACTGAGTAGAACCTATGGTATGGTGAAACTTCAGAACATCAGTTCATGATTGAATGGTCGGTGATTATCGAAGGTATGGAAACCTTGATTACTTCTATAGAGCAACGCAATTGGATAATGATGCGAGATTAGGTGAGAAATTTCTAAGTATGCAAATGAGTGAGTATGTTAGAATTGGGGAAAATTTTGGAGAGTCAATCCGTTGATTTCCCTATATGTTATAATTGAAATTTGTGGTAGAGATCTTGGAGGTTAAATTTGGGTTTGCATTGTTATGCTAGACCATTGGTTACACGATGATTGTGCGTAGAGGAAGTGGGATAATAGAGTTTCCTGAGCAATGAATGGTCATTGATAGAACTCTTCTGATGTAATACATGTCCGTGCGTGCTAAGGATCTTGAATTGTTATTATTGGAAATTGAAGGTAATGTGATTGCGTGGTGCCTACTATTGTGGTGTTATGGATGCCTTTAATCAAATCGATTTTGTATTGCCTAGAGTATCCGGTAGATTTCATAGAGTCTGTACACAATGGTGTGGATGATGTATTTCAATTTGAGTATAATTTGAGGATGTTTAACTAAGAAGTTTTAGCTCATGTGGTAGTCAGTGAATTCGAATTTCAAGGTTCGAGAGAAATTTTATTCCTAGAAGAGAGAAACTGTGGAAAGGTATGTTCATCGGATAATGAAGTGTTTTCTTGATTCTCGTTTGAGTTTTGTGTCGTTGACTTGTATTTTCCGCAATTTGAGTTGGCGCTGTGTTGGCGTGTTGATTCTTTCCAAATTCAGACAAACTGCAAGTATTTGGTTTGAGCGTTCGAGTGATTTCTCCTTTGGTTGTCGTGGTGTTCATTTGTAAACTGCTTATTTGGAGAATGGATTTGTTTTCGAGATGATTGTCAAATTTAGAATCTAACCTTTTGGTGGAGAGTTAGCATTGCGTGGATGCGATGAGGACTCTATATTCCAGTTGGATTATCTTCGTTTCAGAAGGTTGCAGAAATTGGGAAGTTAGCATATCGCGTTGACCGTCTCGGATCCTTATGCGAAGTACGCTTTGTCTAGTGTGCTCGAGTGTTAGTCGAGTAACTGAGCAATTCCAAGCTTGGGTTATCCTTGTTTCAATCCAGTCGCTTGTTCTTTCTAGTAGATCGATGCGTAGATTCGAGGTCGAATCCTGTTAAGGGGGGTAGAATGTAACATTCCGGAACTGAATCGAGTGAATCGGGAGAAGGCGGGAAAAATCGTAACGATTAAAGAAGTGAAAATACCTGCGGAGAGAGGGGTTTCACTGCATATTTTCAGCAACCTGGGCCACGGGCCGCGGCCAGTGGCCCATTAGTGTGGCCGGCCAAGAAAGGGGGCTCCCTAACCCTAGCCACCCCACCTTCCCACCTCTCCCACTTCCTCCCCTTGTGGCCGCCGCCCCTATGATCTTCCAACCGCGCCTCCTCCTCTCCTAGCGCCTCCTCCTCCCCTCGGTGCTGGTCCCGGTGATCGCCGTCGTCGTCTCCCAAGCGCCGTGCGGTTCCTCCCAACCGGCCTCTCCTCCTCCTCGGTTTGGGTGGCGATCCAAGGAGAAAGGGAGATGGAGAAAGGGGGATTTTGGTGGGAGCTTGATCATCATCCCTCAGCGAATCTTCAAGGGTAACGAGATGTTTTCCCTGCTGTTTGATGTTGATTAGTTGCGAAACCGATTAGTTTGATTGGATTGATTTGGTGCTGTAGATAATCAGTTTCTGTCCAGATTGTTGCGCGTCCGTTATCGACCTTTTAGAGGCCGATTTTGAGGTTCTCCCCTTCTAGAGAATTGTAGCCACGACTCTTATCTTTCCATAGCCACCGAGATCACGTGATTCCGCCGTACGGTTTAGGAGATATGATTTTTTTAGTGTGCTCTATTCTGTCTGTCTGACGAGAAGGATCTGTCGGCTTGATCCTAGGTTTTGATCTAGTTAGAGGTATTTCCAGAACCTCCACCCAAATAAGTTATTGTAGCCCTTTAAATTATATTTCAAAGCTGATAAAGATCACCTCCATTGGATCTGTAGAATGAAAGTTATGATATTTTCTTTGCCACTGTTCTGAATTCTGGGCAGATAACTGCTAGTGTTTTCATCTGTTGTTTAGACCTCTGTATTGGCCGAATCAAAGGATCCCGCCAACTAGAGTTTCGTAGTGTTGTGCGTTATGTTTCATTGGGCACTAGTTTCGTATCGTTTCGAGTTCTATATAATTAAATATGCTTTTTCTCGTACCGCTGCTCAGAAGGGCTGAAATCTGGCTGAATAGTTTATTTTCAATTAGGGTCTATGCGGTATATTGGATAGTCAGGGGTTATTGTAGAACACCGGTAGCAGTGTTATATCGTTGTTCTTATTTTGGGAACATGCTTGTGTAGGCGGCGAGGCATCATGTGTGGGAACACCTCCGTTGCCTGCTATCGAGTCACAACGCGAAAGGCAAGTCTTGTATGTTAGCGGTGTTGAATTCAAAGGAATGCATAATGATATGTTGTTTACATGAATGTTCTTGTGCTTTATTCATGATGTTGATATACTGCAAGTAACTTGTATAATAAGATTGATGCATTATGTGATGTGTGAATGAATGATTATATTTGTTCGTATTTGTAGATGAATGCCATGTGTATCTTTTCATTTATGAGTACTATTCAATATTTCCATGGAATCACATCATGACATGCATAATTATCTTTGTAAGACCCATCAATTCCAGTATGGGCACTTGAAAATCCCATCAATTCCAGAATGGGTACGTGAGTCCACCATTCCAATGTGGGCCACGTTACGTGAGTCCACCATTCCAATGTGGGCCACGTTGGACGATTGTATGAAACGTTCTTCATACGATTACTTTAAGTGAACACCGACGGTGTTTCACTCGCTATACCGGTATATCTTTGCAATATGTCCAATTCCTTCAATGCATCATTCCACTTCATCCATTCATAAATTCGTTTCCAGTAAATGTTCAAATTATGATTGTGATATATTGCTTATGGTATGTTTGATTGTTACATACAGTTGCTTGCTGAGTCTTTGGCTCATTCTTGCTTTATTGTCTTATTTAGGAAAATGACAAGGAAGAATGATCTTGTGGAGGGTAGTTCATCACTATGCACTCACTACCATAAATCGAACATTTTGAGGACTTTTACTGTCGTTAATTATGACTTGTGTTGAATTGTAATAAGCCATCTTGGCCTTATTAACCATATCTTTCTGAATTGTTTATTTCCATTCCGTTGATTAAGCTTGATGATGAATACTTGTTTCCATATAATCTTAATACTTGCTTCACCTTATCATGCACTTTGATGTTATTATTTTTAAAGAGTAGTGGTTGTAGGTGACATCTTGACTTCCTTATAGTCAGGGTGTTACAGTATACCTCATTTATCCAGTTAGGTTGTATCGTTGTATTTGTCTGGGAATTTTATTCGAAAACGAGATTTTCAACTCTTCGGAAACGGTTCGGTAGAAAGAAAGAGGTCGGAGAGAGTAAAAGAAATTGTTTTCGTCGGAAAATTCCAATCTTGAGGGGTATATGTTATTGCCGGACAACCTGGCCGCAGATTCATGACCAGTGGCCCATGAGGCCGCCGGCCCATGTGGGGCGGCCAAAAGGCCAAAAGGGGGGGGCACCACTTCCCCCCCCCCAAACCCTAGTGCCTCCTCCTCCCTCCCCAAGCCGCCACCTTCTTCCCCTCTCTCCCCACGGCGCAGCACCTCCTCCTAGGCGCCTCCTCCTCCGGTGGTGGCCGCCATTGGTATTCCCCTGGAGCTGCACCCCCGATCCTCCACGTCTTCCCCTTCGGTTCTTCCATCGCAGGGCTTCCGCGAGGTCGCTGTTTTGGAGCCGGCCATTGAAGGAGAGGGGAAGCCTTAGGGAAGTTGATCCTCGTCGTTCTTCGGGTCTACAAGGGTAACGAGAGACCCCATCGCTGTTTGATTGCGTTAGAGTTGTCGATTCAATGTTTTTGGTAGTATCGCGTAATCTCTGTCAGTAGATCGGTTCTGTACAGAATGTTGCAACTCGGTTTTGGATGTCTTAGAGGCAGAATTGGATGTCTTCGCCTTCTAGAGTTTTGTTCCTTATTTCATTAGCTTTCTTTTGGCACCTGGATCACGAATTTTCACCCAGTAGATTAAAAGTTATGACTGTTTTACTACGTGCTGGTCTGTCTGCCAGAAATGTTGGGTATAGTCGGTTGCACCTAGGTTTTGATCTAGTTAGAGTCAGAATCAGGTCGGCCACCCAACTAGGTTTATGAAGATAATTTCACCATATTTCCAGGCTGATAAAAATCACTTTATTTGGATCAGTGGTTTAGATGTTAGAGCCTGTTCTTTAGGGCTGTTCTGAATTCGGGGCAGACTACAGTTAAAGTTTTTCATTGGATGGTTAGACCTCTGTATTGGCCGAATTAGAGTTTACCATCAACTAGAGTTTTGTAGCCAGTTAAGTTAAGAAAATTTGAGCACTGGTTTCAGGTCTTTTGGACTTACGGTTTTTTATTGGTGAATTTTCTAGTAAAACTGCCAGATTCGGGATAATTGAAATGTTTGGGTAAATTGATCAAATTGAACTTTTATATGGTTAGTTTGGCTAGAGATTGAGGGAGGACACGTGTAGCATTGCCATATTCATTTGCCCTCATTTCGATTATTTTATATTGTAGGCGGTGAAGCGGTGAGTGGAGGGGTATCTCAATTACCTCCCAACCCGTTGCAGCGCGGCAGGCAAGTAATTTGTATTCTATGATTGATGCCATGTATGATGTGTGATTGAATGATTACATTTGTTCGTATTTGTAGATGAATACCATGTATTCTTTTCAATTATGAGTACTATTCAATATTGACATGGGATCACATCATGACATGCATACATTACTTTTGTAAGACCCATCAATTCCAGTATGGACACTTGAAATCCCATCAATTCCAGGATGGGTACGTGAGTCCACCATTCCAATGTGGGCCACGTTACGTGAGTCCACCATTCCAATGTGGGCCACGTTGGACGGTCGTATGAAACGTTCTTCATACGATTACTTTAAGTGAACACCGACGGGTGATTCACTCGCTATACTGCATATATCTTTTAATATGTCCATTTCCTTCAATGCACCATTCCACTTCATTCATTCATAAATTCGTTTCCAGTAAATGTTCCAAATATGATTGTGATATATTGTTCATAGTATGTTTGATTGTTACATACAGTTGCTTGCTGAGTCTTTGGCTCATTCTTGCTTTATTGTCTTATTTAGGTAAATAACAAGGAAGATTGATCTTGTGGAGGGTAGTTCATCACGATGCACTCACTACCTTTTATCAAACAATTTGAGGACTTTTACTGTCATTAAGTACGACTTGCGTGCATTGTAATAAGCCATCATGGCCTTGTTTACTATATCTTTCTGAATTGTTTACTTCCATTTCGTTGATTAAAACTTGTTGATGAATACTTATTTCCGTATAATCTTAATACTTGCTTCACCCTATCATGCGTTTTGATGTTATTCAATTGAAGAGTAGTGGTTGTAGGTGACATCTTGACTTCCTTATAGTCAGGGTGTTACATATTTATAGCCCCCACCACAAAAACTAGCCGTTAAGAGCAGAAATAAGCAAAACTCAGCAAATGCGGTAATACCGTTGTAGAAATATAGTATTATCGCCCCAATGTTTAACGGTCAGAAAGGGTGCATTAAATGCTCAAAAACTAGCCGTTAAATATTTTAGTGTAATACCGCAGTACAAATCCGGTATTACCGTTCTGTGGTCATACCGCATCTAAGGGCGGTATTACCGCAACCAATTTTTAGCATAGGCGACACCTGGTAAAAAGATTATAACTTTTGACTCCGATGTCAGAATTGAGTGATCTTGGGGTCTATGAAAAGCTTATTTAGAGGGCTACACAGCCCATCTATTTGCATTATCTCAAACACATTAGATCAATGCAAAAAGAACAAAAACTTCCAAAGAGTCACTACCATGGTCTAAGTCCAAGGAAATAACAACAAGTAATTTTAGATCATGCCAAAGGAAGATGCATGAGTCCCAATAATTGGCAAAATACATTTCCAAACTTAGATCATGCTACAAGGAGTAGGTACATGACTTCAACTACTTGTAAAAAGTATTTGCAAAGTATAGTCACATGCTACAAGGATTAAATGCATGCACATCAACTATTTGCAAAATACATTCGCAAATAATAGCATCATGCCACGGAGAACTAGAGCAAGCGGGATTGAGCTATCAACACATGATGAGTCTCAAGCTACAAGACAAAATCCCTCTTAATAGTATGACAAACCTATACTAGCAATCCGGTCTTTCAACTAAACACCAAAACCGGTAAAAGATTAGGAACACATCCTTATCCCTAGCTAGTTATACATTTAACTTGAACATCCTAGCTAGTTATACATTCAACTAAACACCAAAACTGGTAAAAGACTAGTATTGGCGGTGTTTTGATGCAAGAGGGTAGACCGGTTGCTTATTTTAGCGAGAAACTCAAAGGTGCACAATTAAATTATCCAGTCTATGATAAGGAGTTGTATGCTTTAGTTCGAGTTTTTGAAGTTTGGCAACATTATTTATGGCCTAAGGAAATCATTATACATTCTGATCATGAGGCATTAAAATATTTGCAAGGCCAAGCTAAGCTGAACAGTCGACATGCTAAGTGGGTAGAATTTATCGAGTCGTTTCCTTATATTATGAAATATAAGAAGGGAAAGGAAAAGGGGGTTGCTGATGCTCTTTCTAGGAAAAGTGTGCTTTCAAATCGCTTAGATGTGCAAGTTCCTGGTTTAGAGAGTTTGCGTGATTTATATGCTAATGACCACGATTTCGCTTCAGCTTATGCGCTTTGCAGAGATGGGAAAAGGTGGGACAAATTTCACATTCATGATGTATTTTTATTTCGTGCTAACAAACTATGTGTTCCAGAATCATCCGTGCATTTGTTATTATTGCAGGAATCTCATGTCGATGGATTGATAGGACATTTTGGACGTGAAAAGACGCTGTCTATGTTGAGCAATATCTTTTATTGGCCTAAGATGAGGCGTGTTGTGGACAGGTATGTACAACGGTGCATAACTTGTCACAAGGCGAAATCGAAGTTGCATCCACATGGTTTGTATACTGCTCTTCCACTTCCTAATGCACCATGGGAAGATATTAGTATGGATTTTACTTTAGGACTGCCTAGGATTAAGAGGGGGATACACATGGTTTGTATTCTGTTTTTGTCGTTGTGGATCGATTTTTGAAGATGGCACACTTTATTCTGTGCCACAAGAGCGACGATGCGTCACACGTTGCTAATTTATTTTTAAGGGAGATAGTGCGGTTGCATGGCGTGCCCAGGACCATTGTCTCGGATCGCGACGTCAAATTCATGAGTTATTTCTAGAAGACACTTTGGGGGAAGCTAGGGACAAGGTTGTTATTCAGCACAACTTGTCATTCCCAAACTGATGGTCAAACAGAGGTGGTGAACCGCACACTTTCGATGCTGCTAAGGACCATGATCAAGAAAAATATCAAGGAGTGGGAGGAACATTTGCCACATATGGAGTTCGCCTGCAACAGAGCCGTCCACTCTACTACACAGATGTGCCCATCTGAGGTGGTGTATAGTTTCAAGCCTACTACGCCACTTGATTTGCTACGGCTTCCAAGTCAATCACGAACACATATGGAGGTGTAAAAGAGGGCTGAATATGTGAAGAAATTACACATCAAGGTGAAAGAAGAAATTGAGCGTAAGACGAAGTACTATGCTGACAAGGCGAACAAGAAAAGAATGAAGATGATTTTTCAGCCAGGCGATTTAGTTTGGTTATACTACCGCAAGGATCGCTTTCCAGATCGACGCAAATCGAAGTGCTGCCATGAGGAGATGGACCTTTCAAAGTGCTTGAGCGGATTAACGATAATGCGTACAAAATCGAGCTTCCGGGAGATGACTGTGGTGTGAGCTCGACATTCAACGTTGCTGATTTATCGCCATTCTTCGGTGCTGATGATCTAGCGTCGAGGACGACGCCTTTTCAAAAGGGGGAGGATGATGAGGGCATCCCTACAACACCTTCTTCTCCTCCACCTAATGCTTACGATATACGTCTCGAGTTGCTGACAGGACCAATAACAAGAGCACGTGCCAAGAAACTACAATCTCAGGTGAACTTGCTCCTTAATGAATATGTCATTGATTTTAATGAGAATTTTATACTACCTAAAAATAATGTTTTACTTGTGCTCAGGTTTGAAGAGTCAGCGATGGACGGAGATTAAGTATGTGCGGCTGTCATCCAAGGAAGCACAAGTCCACGACATGAACAGCGATCAGTCGATGAATAGGGCTATGCTACAGTACCTGTGCTACAAGTACCCTTGGGAACAGTAACCGATCCATGAACAGTGCGCGCGCACTTGAATAGTACCACATGAAAAATTTAGTGCTGAATAGTCTTAACCCGAGACTCTATATTGAGGGGTAGACCCCCATTGTAAAGCAGACCACGTTTATGCATAAGAATAGAACACAAGTTATTGCTTGTTCTTTCATAACAGAGTTCATGCGAGGACTTTTGAGAGAGAATTAGGCGATCAATAGTTTGTTCTTCTTTTTAAGGTCAAGTTTGCTTTTCTACTGGGAATTGAGGGTTGGCGATCTCCGCTCGTGGTCTAGCGGCGATCAACCAGGTGCGTGTTGTCGAATATCTATAGAGCTGCAAGTCCGTGCACTGGCGCGTGGTGTACAGCTGAGCGTTATTCGTTATCAAGCACTATTTATCCACGGTTCTACTCGAGAAGATCGGGTCACCCCGCATCATCGTGGTATCAGATTCCAGGCCACTCGGTAGAATCTCTTTTTCCCCATATTTTAGTAGATTATTATTTTTGTCCTATACACCGACAAAGCCCACAAAAAAAATCATCTTTTGCTGTAGTTTAATTCAGTACTTTTAGTACGTTTTGTTAGGTCTTAATCCACTCGTTCATAGTGTGTAGTTGTTGGTCGTGTCCCGTTCGCGTCTTTTTTTGTTTTACCTTCCATAAATTTTTGTGTTCGTACTTGATTCCTGCTTTGTGCAACTAAATATTACTTATATCTAGTAGATTGCACGTTGTTTTATTCATGAACCATTCGATCCATTCACGAACCTGTCGTACCTATTGAGACTAGTTTGTTGTTGTGCTCAAGGGACTGCTCTTAGTATTTTGAGACGCCCATTTTTCGCGTCTGGTACTGTTCGCATAACTTGCTGTTAGTAGTTGGCCGTGAAAGGAAAAAAAGGGTTGATTGATTAGCGCTGGCCGTGAGTGAAAAAAAAAGAAGAGAGCAAAAAAAAAGAGAAACAGGGAACAAAAAAAAAAGAAGGCAAACTTTTCGGCTATAGTTTTAATCCTTTTATTGGAACCAGTTTATATACTTGTATCGGCTACTGTTCGCGTACCATAATTTTAAGCAATCTTGTGCCCTCATATACAACTTTTGAGCACTAGCTAGCGTCTCTCCTTGAACTGTTGCAATATGAGCGTTCGCCTCCATACAGAATTGTTCTTTGTATCGCTCATTCCTTTGATTGCAATAGTCCTATTATCATTGTGCGTGTGTTGCTGTCTACTCTTCACTTATATTTATCGATCTGCAATTAGGCATTGTGCGTCTCATTTGGATTGCTACCTAGCTCAACAATCTTTAAATTCTGAATTTGTTAGGTTGTTTCCTCACCTAGCTCCACCAAAAACATCCGTGTCATGTATTGACTATCGTTCTTGATATTCACTCGCACAATCTTGGTTGGTCGTTTGCTGCTACGAGCGTAAGTTTTGTTGCTCTTAATTTACTTCGGAACTGTACAACTTGCTTTGTTTCAGAACAGTAGTTGAGAGATTCCCACTTATTTTCCACATATATTGTCACTTGGTATTTTTGCTTCTGTAAACATGTTAGGAAGCGAGCAGGACAAGGATCTGGACGGCAACCTTACTGATCTGGTCACCAAGATGCACTACCATACACTTCGTGCCACGCTCTGGGAAGAGTTCTGGGCTGAGGTTGACCAGGTGCGCGGCTACCTTGGGCGTGTCCAAACCAACTTCGGCGGCTTGAGGACAGATTTTCAGAAGCTATCCGTGACTGTCGATGACAACCATAAGGTATTGCTCGACGCTATTGCCAAGCTCACCTCTTCAATGCAGCTGGGTACACGTGGCGAGGCGGGGAGTTTACACCTCCCGTATGAGCCGCACGACGAGACGGATGCGGAGGCTGCCGCTAGACAACAACGCGAGGATGATCCACGCCTACGATAACTCGACGAACAGGTGCGTGTTTGTGAGGTGGCACAACAACGTCATGCTATTGCCGAAGTCATGGCGCGTCCCTCTACACAAGGGCGCGGCCGTGGCAACGGTACCGGAGGAGGCGGCGCCCAGCCGGGTGCCAATGATGGCATCCACGATGGCGCCTATGGAGGCACGCATGTCGGCGCCTATGAGGGTGCCTACTATGGCGCCCATGGAGGAGGTCGTGGCAACCGCCACGCTGACGATGACCGCGATGAGTCCGTGTTCAATGACTATTTGCAGCGCCGTCCACATAATCAGTATGCACACAATCGTCGGCGCGATGTGGACGCTGAGGACTTGGTTGCAAAACCCAAGTTCACAATGCCATCCTTTGAGGGTACAACAGAGGTAGAAGTTTATCTTGCATGGGAGCTAAAAGTTGATAAGCTGTTCCGCATGAACCGCTATTCTGATCAGCGCAAGTTGGATCTTGCCGTTGTTGCTTTGGACGGATATGCTGCTACTTGGTGGGAGCGTTGTGTGCAAAAATGTATGGAGCGACACGAGCCCCGTGTTGTTACATGGGACGAGCTGAAGCAACAGATGCGCGCTTTGTACTTACACATTACAAGCGCTCGCTGCATGAGAAGATGATTGGGTTGCGGCAAGGGTTGAAATCAGTTGAAGAGTATTATAAAGAGATGGAGCAGATTATCATACATACTAATGTGCGTGACAATGTGGAACAAGCGATGGCTCTTTTTCTTGCTGGCATGAATTATGCTATTCGGTGGATCGTTAATCAACATCAATACAACAACATGGTTGAGTTGATGCATCGGGCATGTGAGGCTGAGAAACAGGTCATTGAAGATGCCAAGTATGCGGCACATCAACGTTATTCAGCGAGCACAGCACCTCCGTACAACACAGGACAGCCAGCGAGCTGCTCCATCGAGGCAATTCGCGATCGCGATTCGGCCTGAGAGGAAGACAGATAGCACGCCCCACCGGCGCCAGCTGCTAGTGCGGCATCCTCGATGGGTTCTACAGGCCATTCACGTGATCTGACATGCTACAAGTGCAAGGGAGTTGGTCATTTTCAGAAAGATTGCCCAAATAATAAAGTTATGATATTTACTGATGATGGGTATATTCAGCTAGTGATGAGGAGGATACTACTCCGTTTGCTGATTTTGCAGATGATCCTACAGAGGATGCATGATTGGACTGTAGACCGAGGTCACCAGATGGACATCATATGCTAGTGTGCACACCTCGTGTACTTAGCGTGTCACAAAGCCAGTTTTCCGCACAGCGATGCAATTTATTTCAATCATGGGCGATAGTTGGTGGTAAAGTGTGCAAAGTTATAGTTGATGGATGAAGTTGTCATAATCTTGCCAGCAAGGAGATGCGCACAAAATTGGGCTTAAAATATTTACCGCATCATCATCCTTGTCATGTGCAGTGGTTGAGCGATGTTGGTGAGGTGAAAGTCAGTCATATGGTGCAGATGCACTTCAAGATTGGCAAATATGAGGATACCATTGTGTGCGATGTGGTACCCATGTCAGTTTGTCACTTGCTGTTGGGGCGCCCATGGCAATTTGATCGCCATGTTTATCATGATGGGCATACAAACTGCTACAAGTTTAAGTGGAGCGGCAAAGATGTGATTTTGTACCCACTTACACCGACAGAGATAGTCAATGCTGATAAGAAGAAAGTTGAGGTGAAAATTGAGAGTACACCAAATAGCTAGATTCCACCTTCGGTGAGGGAGAGCCACAAGCCAAAATTGAGCGGTAAAAAGAAAAGTGAGGGAGAGAATGTTTAATAATGTTAGCCACCAAATCAGAGATGAGAGCTCTTGTGAGAATCCCAATATGGTGCACTTTGTACTCCTGTACAAAGATGTTTTGCTTTCTACTAACGACTTAACGTCTCTTCCTAGTAGTGTCTCTCATGTTTTGCAGGAATTCAGCGACGTTTTTTCGGAGGAGGTGCCCGCTGGTTTTCCACCAATCCGCGGGATATGCATCAAATTGATTTTATTCCGGAAGCGACGCTACCGAACCGACCACCATACCACACCAACCCCGAGGAAACAAAGGAAATTCAGAACCAAGTACAAGAGCTTATCGACAAAGGGTATGTACGCGAAAGCTTAAGCCCTTGTGTTGTTCCTGTTATTTTAGTTCCTAAGAAAGATGGTACTTGGCGCATTTGCATAGATTGTAGAGAGATTAATAATATCATTATTCGATATCGTCATCCTATACCTCGCTTAGATGATATGTTAGACGAATTGAGTGATGTTGTTATTTTCTCTAAAATTGATCTGCGTAGTGGGTATCATCAAATTAGGATGAAAGAAGGGGGTGCGTGGAAAACTACTTTTAAAACAAAATTTGGTTTGTATGAGTGGTTAGTCATGCCATTTGGGTTAACTAATGCACCTAGTACATTCATGAGATTGATGAATCATATTTTGAGGCATTTAATTGGGAAATTTGTGGTCGTGTATTTTGATGATATCTTGATTTGCAGTCATAATGAATCTGATCATATTGATCACATTAGACAAGTGCTACAGGTTTTACGCGATGCTAGGTTGTTTGGGAACTTAGCGAAGTGCACTTTTTGCAAAGATCGTGTAACATTTTTGGGCTATGTGGTTTCGGCACAGGGAGTAGAGGTAGATGAGTCTAAAATTGAAGCAATTAAAAATTAGCCTACTCCTATGAATGTTAGTCAAATTAGGAGCTTTCATGGACTCGTTGGGTTTTATCGGCGTTTCGTTAAGGATTTTAGCACCATCGCTGCCCCACTGAATGAAGTAACAACAAAAGGTGTTGAGTTTACATGGGGGGTGACACAACAAGCTGCATTTGATAAATTGAAAAAGTGTTTAACTGAGGCACCATTACTTGTTTTTCCCAATTTCACTGAGAATTTTGAAATTGAATGTGATGCTAGTGGAGTTGGTATTGTCGGTGTTTTGATGCAAGAGGGTAGACCGGTTGCTTATTTAGCGAGAAACTCAAAGGTGCACAATTGAATTATCCAGTCTATGATAAGGAGTTGTATGCTTTAGTGCGAGATTTTGAAGTCTGGCAACATTATTTATGGCCTAAAGAATTCATTATACATTCTGATCATGAGGCATTAAAATATTTGCAAGGCCAAGCTAAGCTGAACCGTCGACATGCTAAGTAGGTAGAATTTATCGAGTCGTTTCCTTACATTGTGAAATATAAGAAGGGAAAGGAAAATATGGTTGTTGATGCTCTTTCTAAGAAAAGTCTGCTTTTAAATCGCTTAGATGTGCAAGTTCTTGGTTTAGAGAGTTTACGTGATTTATATGCTAATGACCATGATTTCGCTTCACCTTATGCGCTTTGCAGAGATGGGAAAGGCTGGGACAAATTTCACATTCATGATGGATTTTTATTTCGTGCTAACAAACTATGTGTTCCAGAATCGTCCGTGCGTTTGTTATTATTGCAGGAATCTCATGCTGGTGGATTGATGGGAGATTTTGGATGTGAAAAGACGCTGTCTATGCTGAGCGATCACTTTTATTGGCCTAAGATGAGGTGTGATGTGGACAGGTATGTACAACGGTGCATGACTTGTCGCAAGGCGAAATCGATGTTGCATCCACATGGTTTGTATACTCCTCTTCCAGTTCCTAATGCACCATGGGAAGATATTAGTATGGATTTTGTTTTAGGACTGCCTAGGACTAAGAGGGGGGAGATATTCTGTTTTTGTCGTTGTGGATCGATTTTCAAAGATGTCACACTTTATTCCGTGCCACAAGAGAAACGATGTGTCGCACGTTGCTGATTTTTTTCAGGGAGATAGTGCGGTTGCATGGCGTACCCAGGACCATTGTTTCGGATTGAGACGTCAAATTCATGAGTTATTTTTGGAAGACACTTTGGGGGAAGCTAGGGACAAGGTTGTTATTCAGCACAACTTGTCATCCCCAAACTGATGGTCAAACAGAGGTGATGAACCACACACTTTCGATGCTGCTAAGGACCATGATCAAGAAAAATATCAAGGAGTAGGAGGGCTATTTGCCACATGTGGAGTTCGCCTACAACAGAGCCATCCACTCTACTACACATATGTGCCCATCTGAGGTGGTGTATGGTTTCAAGCCTACTACGCCACTTGATTTGCTACCGCTTTCAAGTCAATCACGAACACATATGGAGACGTCAAAGAGGGCTGAATATGCGAAAGAAGAAATTGAGTGTAAGGCGAAATACTATACTAACATGGCGAACAAGAAAAGAAAGAACATGATTTTTCAGCTAGGCGATTTAGTTTGGTTACACTACCGCAAGAATCGCTTTCCAGATCGACACAAATTGAAGTTGCTGCCACGAGGAGATGGACCTTTCAAAGTGCTTGAGTGGATTAACGATAATGCGTACACAATCAAGCTTCCGGGAGATGACTATGGCATCAGCTCGATATTCAACGTTGTTGATTTATCGCCATTCTTCGGTGCTGATGATCTAGCGTCGAGGACGACACCTTTTCAAGAGGGGGAGGATGATGAGGGCATCCCTACAACACCTTCTTCTCCTCGACCTAATGCTCATGATATACGCCTCAAGTTGCTGACATGACCAATAACAAGAGCATGTGCCAAGAAACTACAATATCAGGTGAACTTGCTCCTTAATGAATATGTCATTGATTTTAATGAGAATTTTATACTACCTAAAAACAATGTTTTACTTGTGCTTAGGTTTGAAGAGTCAGCGATGGACGGAGATTAAGGATATGCAGCTGTCATCCAAGGAAGGACAAGTCCACGGCATGAACAGCAATCGGCTGATGAATAGTGATGCGCTCTGATAAGACCCCCTAAGCATGCTGGCCCATGAACAACATCGCGCTTGAATAGTATCACATGGAAAATTTAGTGCTGAATAGTCTTAACCCGAGACTATATATTGAGGGGTAGACCCCATTGTAAAGCAGACCACAGTTATACATAAGAATAGAACACAAGTTATTGCTTGTTCTTTCATAACAGAGTTCATGCGAGGACTTATGAGAGAGAATTGGGCGATTAATTATTTGTTCTGCTTTTTAAAGTCAAGTTTGCTTTTCCGCTGGGAATTGAGGGCTTGGCGATCTCCGCTCGTGGTCTAGCGGCGATAAACTAGGTGCGTGTTGTCGAATATCCATGGAGCTGCAAGTCCGTGCACTGGCGCATGGTGTACAGCTGAGCGTTATTCATCATCAAGCGCTATTTATCCACGGTTCTACTCGAGAACATCGGGCCACCCCGTATCAACCGACCTGCGGTAATACCGCTTATCACTTGCGGTCATATCGATTTCCACTAAAATTCTTCCAGAAGCATTCTAAATGCAATGCATAACTCTTAGTTGATCAAAATGGCACATATGAAAACCTCACGATATTAGTCATGATCCCTTTATTGTCTTTGTATTGCCATTTCCATGTTGTCATCCGTAATCCGGGACTAAGCTTTTAAAATATTTTAGCACACACATTTGTCTCACAACACAATTATAAATAATTGAATATAAAGTAATGTGAGTATATATGAACTACATAAGTTTTATATACTCAAAGGATATGTTTCAAAGTAGAGATCCCTAATACATTTGGATAAAACAATATGAATCAATACTAATGAAACCACAAAACATAGAGTGAACTCCCCCTAAATGTGTGTATACACGAATATGTAATAAAAATATATGCACATATTCAAATTAAACTTTTAGTGGAGTTCAACCTATATTTTTGATCCGAGGAATGCAACAAGATATAAGAATATGATGTTGAATGCATACCTCTATGATTTTCACATTTTTCATCCAAATGAGGCTAAATAATATCATAGTCAATAAACATATTAGTCTTATATATAGATTTATCATTAATCACAAAACTAAATTAATGAAGCTTGAACTTACAGCGGCACACCACAAGGCAGGGAGGCAAGGGGTGCGGCAAGGGGGTGACAGCTAGGGTTGGGGCTGCCGCCCCTTGGTTCTTTTATGGCGGTAGCCCACCTTGAGCCAAGATGTCGTGGGCCAAGAGCCCATGGACTAGGTTTTTCCATTTTTTTGTGAAAAACCCCATTTAATTCCTTTAATTCCCTCACTACATTTAATCCTCCTAATGCAATTCGGGATATTACAACATAAGTCGTTAGTGGCAAGGGCAACCGGTGCAAGGCAGCATCAACATCCTTCTCGCCCCCCTCCCCTCCCTCGAGATGCAACAATTGTGGGAGAGATGTGACGACATCGTTTACCCCCTCATGACAGTTGTTGCGCGCATGGAAAAAATTCTCGGTGAAATTTTGCCGGTTACCGCTGGTAACCGGTAGAAATTAAAACCGGTGGTGAAAAATCAGTTTTGATAAAATTTGTTCAAAAAAAATTCAAATTTGCATGAATTTTTTTTGAAAAAATAAAATTCAAAAAATACAAAAAATGAAAATTCCGTCCGAAATTGGCTGAAATTTTTGATTTTTGCTAGTAACCGGCCTTATCGGTCCCCTCCAGTAAAAAAATCCCGCCGAGAAAGATTTCACTAGTTGCGCGTTGAACCTACGAAGGCACAACTTTGACCGAACGCGTGGAGAGGACCACCACTAGATGGTGACAACCTTATTCCTTGGCAAAGCCACCAAAGATGCAACCAAGGGCAATGAAGCTTGAAGAGAAGTTGTGGATGGTGATGGTGGTAGCGTGACCAACGTCGATGATGACGATGAGGAAGGTGATGGCAGCGCTGCCATTGTAATGGCAAGTGTCGCTCCTCCTGCTCCTCAATCTTGGCCAAGGTCGCAACCGACGGCAATGGCGACTTGACTAGTGGTGGTGGAACAAAAATCACAGCAACATGATGCGCCATCTTCTCCTCCTCCATCTTGATCCAATCTGCCTACATGTTTAACAATAAGGCCTTGATGTTGGCACAAAGCTCACTATGGGATAACTTGTCAATGTGGGCATTCATGGCCTTGATCGCATCGCCTTAATCCAATCGTCAACAAAAGCCATGGTGAGTGGCTCTGATACCAAATGTTGTGGGCGTTTGTTGAGTATGGGTCTAGGGACCGAGGGTAGGACACTCGTCCTGATCATCTAACTGTTGGCAAGACTCTTCCCCATGTGCTCTTCCCTGACATGGTAGAGAGACCCTATGGCCTGATAAGCCGGGAGGCAAGTGATGACCCTCCAGGCTCACGAGATTCTCTATGATGAACAAGGAGACTATGATCTTCTAGCCAACCGGTTAGAGACTAAACTTTGTTTGTTTCTTCTTTAATGATAATGGATACAATGTTATCCCTTTCATAGAGATTGATAAACTTGACCCCAAGAAATCTGTCCTTATATTAAGGAAACTTATTCCTAATAATAGGAAAGTTATCCCTGTTGGAATTAATACAGGCTTGGCCCAATTTTAACTCTAATTAATTCCTGGAAAATCTCAAAGGCCCATGTGCACGTGCTAAAACTGTTTAGTCCCACATGGAGTATTGATGGGGAGTTACACCACTTTATAAGGTGGATCGTGGTAACCCCCTTGTGGAATTGGAGAGAGCCAACACATGCGCGTGCTCGCTCGTTCGCCGAGCCGAGCCATGCTGTGCCGTGCCGAGCCGAGCCGAGCTGAGCCAAGCCGTGCGGTGCGGTGCGTGTGCGTGTGCGAGTGCGTGCTGTGTGCGCGTAAGCAGGCGCGTCGGGTGCGCGCGTGTTTTTCTTTATCTATTCGGAAATCGAAACGCACCGACTCGCATTAATGGCATTAACAAACGGACTGGCAGTAACGGTTCAGTTACTAGTGGCTGCTGTTAGCACTGGTTGATGGCGACCGTTTCCTGTCTCTTTGTTTTTTGTGGACCATTAAAAGAACAGTGAACTGTTCGTGAGACCTTTCCTCTCCAATTCACTCCACGCGACTAAGACAGACTTCCCCACCGTTTTGTTGCTTCCTCTGGCGATCTCTATCCCGACGAGGCTCGTGTACGGTCGAACCGGGAGAGCAGGCCTCCGGAACACCGTCCTTGAAGGCTTACACGAGCGAGGACGAATAAGGTTTTTGGGGAGCGTTCGCGCAACTGCTCGCTGCTTCGTCATCATCCGATCCTGTGCTTCATCTACATCAACTGCACGACTACGTCCACTACGCCATGGCGAACGACAATCTCGCCAACACTTCTGCTGCTGCTCCTTCTACTGGTTCTGGGTATATCAATCTAATCATTGTACTTTGTTTAGCTTTACTTTATGTTATTGTTTTGAACATTGAGATAGAAATGCTAGTTTCTGTTCTGTTAGAAATTGGTATGACTATGGTGTTCATGTTTATCTGTCTTATGCAAAAGGCTAGAATATTGTTCATGATTCATCTAGTATATTTCTGGATTAAAGTAATTGAAAAAATGCTTATACCTTCAACAATCCAAAAACCTTATTCTAGGCATTTTTCATCAACTGGCTTTGCTGCTGCGCTTAAATCCTCTGAATTCGATGGCGTGAATTATAAGAGGTGGCGCACAAAGATGGTGCTTTGGTTAACTGCCATGAACGTTTTCCATGTGGCAAATGGCAAGTCTGAAGGAACCCTTACTCCTGAACAAGAGCAAGCGTTCGAGGCTGCTGATAACCTTTTCAAAGGTGCCGTGGTTAGCGTTCTTGGTGAGAAGTTGATCGATGCATACATGGTGATCAAAACAGGGAAAGAGATGTGGGATGCACTCGAGGCCAAGTTTGGGGTCTCGGATGCAGGCAGTGAACTGTATCTAATGGAGCAATATCATGATTACAGAATGGTTGATGGCCGTTTTGTAGTTGAACAAGCTCATGAGATACAATCCATGGCCACAGAACTTGAGCACTTCAAGTGTGTGTTACCGGACAAGTTTGTTGCAGGGGGCATTATTGCCAAGCTTCCTCCTTCTTGGAGGAATTTTGCTACTACTCTGAAACACAAGAGACAAGAGTTTTCTGTTGAAAATCTCATTGGGTCTCTTGATGTTGAAGAGAAGGCGAGAGCAAAAAATACACACACTAGAGGTAATGAGGGACATTCTAGTGCCAATGTGGTGCAGAAAAAGAATGGCCAAGCTCAGAAGTTCAAAGGCAAGAACAAGACCGTACAAACAACTAGCTTCAAGAAGAAGAAGAAGAATACAAAGGATGGCCTTTGCTTTGTGTGTGGCGAATCTGGTCATCGGGCCAAGGATTGCAGCCAACACAAAGGTGGGAAGAATCAGCAAGGGCAGAATTCCAAGTCTGCTAATATTGTTGTTGGTACCACTGAGACGGGAACATCAGGGTATGGTAATTTACCTACTATTCTTTCCGTATGTCAAACTACCGATTGGTGGATAGAAACTGGTGCTAACATACATGTGTGTGCTGATATTTCTTTTTTTTCTTCTTACCGTGTCACTGGGATTCAAATTGTTCTAATGGGGCGGGGTCACATGCTACTGTTCATGGTGTTGGTACGGTCGATCTGGAGTTTACTTCGGGGAAGATTGTGCAACTCAAGAACGTGCATCATGTGCCATCCATAAATAAGAATCTCATCAGCGGATCTCTTCTGTGTAGAGATGTGTAACATCCCAATTTTCAGAGCTTTAAAAATCTTTTAAACAATGGTATTAAGAAAATTCACCATTTGGATTTATTTGAATTTTAATTTAAAAAGCTTAATATGGACTTTAAGGATAAACCGATTTAATGAGCTTAATCCCAACATTAACAATTGCCAAAATTATTTTATTTAGATTCCATATGCTTGGTTATATTTTACAGAATTTTCTAGAATTTTTCCAAGATCATTTGCTATTTTCCATTGCTTATTTGAATTTCTGCTATTTTCTAAAAACGAAAAACTAATTTAAATCTCCAAGCGATCGTTGGGCGAATCTCTCGGCCCAACATCGCTCATCCGCCCATCTCTCGTGGCCGTCCGATCGGGATCGGGCGGCGATCTCGCTCACGCTGCCTCGCCTCCCCTCGCTCATCGCCCGGTGGACCCCACCGCCGTCCTCGCCGCCTTCTTCTCGCGGCGGACGCTGCGCGCAACCGCCATTGGCGGTCAACGCCGAGCTCCACGCGCGGGCGCCTCCAACCTCCCCGTTCCCTCCGCGTGTGCGCGCACGACTCGCGCCCACCGCCGCCACGAACCCCACCCCTTCTCTCCTTCTTCTCCGCGGTTATGCGCCTGGCCGCAACCGCCCACGACCTCCACGCCACCACGCCGCCGGACCTCCGGGCCCTATAAAGGAGAGCCCCGGGCGCCCCTCGCGTCACCCATCCCGAAGCCGCCACCCACTCCCTCTCTCTCACCCTGTGCTCGCCGGAATCGCGAATTCCCCGCCGCCGACACCGAGGGCTTGGAGCTTCGATTGCGCCGCCTCCGTCGTCCTCGCGTCGTCGCCACCGCCACCGTTGGATTCCCCGTGACGCCGCGAAGCTGGTGCTCACCTCGCCTTCGCCGGAGGAGCCCTCTAACGCCGTCGCCGTCGAGCCCGTACCACCTCCTCCGCCAAAGTCTCGCCGCCGGCCGCCTCGCTCGTCCTTGAGCACCAGTGAGCACACCCTCGAGACCCCCGTGTTCCCCTCTACCTCCCTGTACCACTCATCGCCGTTAACTCGCCGCCGTTCGCCGGGACCCTCGGGTCCGTCTTGCGCCGCCATCGCCGCCGTCCATGTCACTGCCACCTCGGCACCGTGCGCGCGTGTCATCCTGGTGGCGCCAGCGTCCAGCCACGCAGCAGCGCGAGCGCCACCTCGCCCCAATCCTGGTCGGTGGCTCGGTGGACTTAGTCCACCGTGGTGGAATCAGCGACATGTGGGTCCCACATGTCGATTATTTCTTTAATTATTTAAATTCGGAAAATCCTTCGCGACGTCATGCTTGCGCAATAATCCGATTTTTCTATTGAAAAATAATTCGGAATTCCAAAGAAATCCTATTTTAGGGTTTTCTTTTGATTCAAACTTTGAAACCTTATAACTTTTGCATCCTAACTCCAAATCCATCCATTCAAATTTCTAAATTTGTATAAAATCAAGATCTATTTATTGGAGATTTTTAATTATTTTTATCAGAGTTATTTACTTATGTTATTTATTTTTCTTGTTGTTTGCTTCACATTGGGTAGACTTGACGATACTACGGAAGGTTTGAGGAAGAAGGAGCTTTCCAAGACCAAGACCAGCACTTGAACCTATTCCAAGGCAAGCTATACCCTTGACCATTTTGCTTCCAGCTTTATAAAAGTATTTTAATTCAAATTCTCGTGCATCTTAATTTTAAGTATTTATTTAAAAGCTTTTGGGTGCAGTAGTTAATCCTACATTGTTATGCCATCCTTGTTAATTGCTATGTCCTGATTCCTTGTCACCTTAGTTGGTATTTAGTTGGTAAATATGGTAGCACCAACGTGGGTTGGTTAGATGCGTATTAGATTGCTTAGCCATGCCACGAATCACTTGTCATGTATACTGTTGTTATAAATTGACTAAGTGAATATGAGACTGTGTGAACAAACTGTGTGTACTATGTGTCTTTGTGGCATATGTTGCACTTAAATCAACCAGGGTGGTAAAAGGATTTGGGTGAGGCAAGGGGTGGATCTTGTGTGAAAGGGTGGATGTGTGGATCGTGTGAATAATATTAATCTGTGTGTCTATGTGGTTTGGTTAGCTGGAAGTCTTGCCTTGGTCAATTAAGGACCTCACCATGTGCGTCATTGAACTGAGCTTCCTGTACGACCACATGCCTGTTTTAAGACGGGCCTAGCATAGTAAGATAAGGTATCTGAATTGCTTTGTTATACTTAGTGTTAGCTACACTAAGTGTATCTTGTGGGTAAAGTGTACAAACCTCTGCAGAGTGTAACTTAATCTATTCGAATAGCCGCGTCCGCGGTCATGGACAGTGCTCGGGGATTTCACACTCGGGGTAGATGTTTTCATAAAACTGTGTGGGAAGGGAGCTATGTGATTAAATCATCTAACTATGTGAATAAACTGTCAGGCTGTGTGTGTCTTTGTGAAATAACTTGTTAAGATTATTATTGTCTATTGGTTTTACCTATTTTCAATCTATTAATTGTATTAAATTGCAAAGGTTGCATTTATGCAAAAGAGCCACAAAATGCCTTCCCTTGTAAAAAGTCAGCATATATACATTTTGCATCTCTGTGGTGTGGCTTATAGTGCGGTGTGTACTCACGCTTGTTTTGACGAATCAAGCGGAGGAGGAGTCTTCACCAAAGATTCGAGGACGAGTACATCGAAGGTGCTTAATCGTGAGGTCTTGATCGATCGGTTGCTGTGGTGAATCGATGGGGTGCCACTACCTTTTTAGTTTCCGCTGTCGTTTATTTTCTCTGTTAGCCCTGCGTGGCTCAGTAGTTGTAACTCGACCTTAAGGTCAAAACCCTTATTTATTAATCAAAGTTATTCGTTTATGTTACTATTCGCTTGTATGGATCGATTTCCATCTTTGTTAACACTTGTGTGCACTAAGCGTGATCTGGGCTAGTGCATTAAACACGAGGGTCTGAACCGTAATTTTGGGTCCCGACAAAGTGGTATCGAGCCATCTTGACTATAGGTCTAGACCTTAGTTAGATTGGCTGTTCAGTGTTCAAATTATTTTCTAAAAGAAAATTAACTTGCAAGACTAAATGAATTGCTTAACTCCTCTTATATCTCTCTTGACTCATCTATTGCTATAACTTCTTTACTCTCCCCGCTGTTTTAACGTGGTTCTTACCTCCTGTCTGTCTTGACAGATGCCTTACCTTCAGACCTTCGGAGATAGCAACGAGGACTTGCCGCAGAGTCCGTGGAAGCTATTGCGAACACTTGAGGCTTCGACTGCCCGATGTACCATGGCAGTGAGTACATGGTCAACGGACGGGATCGTGGTATAGTCTGCCGCCTGACAATCTACGCCAGGAGGAACACTAGAGGCAGCCAGCCTTTGTACATCTCAGTCAGGAGGATCACCTTCACACAAGGAATCCAGAGTCGTCCACGGTCGCCATGCTCGAGTCCGCCACATTTACGTTGAGCCGCCACACACCGTTTTCCGCTATCATCCCGAGCGCCGGGGAGATGTTCGCGCGCTTCCGTCTACAAGCGGAGAAGGCCATGCCACGATGGTGCATCTTGCACGTTCACACCGCCAGAGGATTCACGGAGATGGCCGCCACCGAGCCGAGGTGCGCCTATCGTGCCCGGGAGGAAGCCGAGAAAGGATCGCCGTCCTAGAGCAAGCTCTCTACGGTCGGCATGAGCTCGAAGATGATCAAAAGGAAGATCGGAAGAGCCGTAAGAAGCGAGGAAGACCGGAGGAGATTCTAGAGGATCGATGAGAGGTGCCAAATGAGGAGCCACCGACTGCACTCAAAGACGCATGCTCTGCCGCACGATCCCCGGGCATCGAAATCGATTCGCGAGGATGCCACTCACTTGAGTCTACACCAGCGAGGCGTCACCGTGGCTTTGAGGCTTTCTCGAGTAGTTTGTCTAAGTCCGCTTAGTCGCTTAGCGATTTCCTTTCGAGTCGCCCTTTAGGCGGTAGCTTGTGTGCTTAGGTTCGCTTCATTTTCTGTGTGCAAGTATGAGTGCAAAGGCCCTTAGGCATTTGTTGCGACCATGCTATTAAATTATTAATGAAGATTATTTCATTCAAGTTTCTTGAGTGTGTTGGTTGGGTTTAATCTATCCCTATCTAGTTCTTAACTCACCTTGTGCTCTCTACCTTATCTAACCCATGGAACCTCACCAGATGGTTCGGACTCGCCATACTGCGCAAGTGGGCCGAGCCCAAGGATCGAAGGCAATGAGCAAACCACTACGGAGCAGTACCACCCCAAGCACCTCCTATTGACTTACGTAACTTTGGAGCCTTCATGGCGGCCAGACGCAGATGATGTACACCATGATGAACGGATGCGAGCCATGAACAACAACAACAACAACCACAACCATCATCGGGGAGGAGCCCGGTTGCTCATAGTCATCGTGGACCATCAAATTGGTGAATTCATGAGGACCCGTCCGCCAACTTTCTCCTGACATGTCTCGCCAAGATGAAGGCGATGATTGGCTTCGCGTGATTGAGAGGAAGTCGTTGATCACCCAATGCGGCGATCATGAGAAGGTTTTGTATGCCACCCATCGGATGGAGGGCATAGGCTGGAGTGGTGGGAAAACTTGCGCGCCGCATGGAGCACCGAGATATCACACAGGAAGAGTTCTCATGACTTTTCGCGATATCATGTACCTGAAGGCATTATGGATCCGAAGAAGGACGAGTTCCGCGCTCTCAAGCAAGGGGGTATGTCAGTGACTGACTACCTGAACAAGTTTTCTCAGCTAGCTCGCTATGCTCCAGAAGACGTCGCTCGGCGAGTCTCGCGGTCGATTCTTGAAGGGTGCGAACTCGGGACTACAAGTCAATCGCTTGCCCACACCTTCCTGCATTTCGGGAGTTGATTAACAAGGCGTTGGTTATGGAGGACAAACGCAAGGAGCTGGAGGATTACCGCAAGCGTAGGATGATTCAGCAGGGAAGCCACCAGCCACAACAGCAGAGGGCAAGGATAGTGCCACAGCAGTTTAATCGTTTCCCGCCACAGAGTTCTTTCAGAACACCTGCACCGCCTTCAGCACCTCGTCCTTTTGTTCAGCATTCTCGTAACCCTACACCAGTCAACCCCACCCCAGGAAACAACAATCGTCAGAATGAACCAAGAGTGTGTTACCATTGCCGTCAGCCAGGGCATTTCGCTAATCAGTGTCCTCAAAAGGGAACTATCACTCCAGTTCGCTTCAACCTTGGAGCAACACCTGCCAAGACCCCAGTGCAGAACAACCAAGGAGTTTCTCAGGGGACCAGTCAACCAGGAGGAACGCCTCAGTCAGTGGTCAGAGGTCGTGTTAATCACGTCACTTTGGAAGGAGCCCAGGAAGCACCAGAAGTTGTACTGGGTAAGTTCCTAGTAAATTCGATACACTGCCTGCTTACTTTTGATTACGAGCTTCGCATTCGTTTGTTTCTGGAGTTTTTGCAACCAAGAATAAATTGGAAGTTATGCACCTTAAGCGTACTCTGTCGGTCCAGTCACCTGGAGCAGAGCCAAGTTGTAATATTGGTTGTTTAGGGGCTAAGTTACTCATAGCGGGGGTTGAGTTTTAACCTAACTTGGTTATTCTAGACACCCAAACCATAGATGTCATCCTTGGCATGGATTGGTTAACCAAGCACAAGGCCGTGCTAGATTGTGGCCGAAGAGCCGTTACAATCGAGGATACCAAAGGAAACAAAGTGGAGTTCCTATCTACCTCAGTACGTAATGGACATCTGCTAGTCAATAGCCTGAAGACCGTCGCGTTGGAAGATGTACCAGTCGTCAAAGAGTATCCAGATGTGTTTCCAGAAGAGTTACCAGGAATGCCACCGGATCGTGACATCGAGTTTGTCATTGATCTAGTGCCAGGGACAGCACCACTCTCGAAGAGACCTTATCGGATGCCAGCCGATGAGCTAGTAGAAATGAAGAAGCAAGTAGAAGAACTTTTGGAGAAAGGTTTTGTGAGGCCTAGTTAAATCGCCATGGGGAGCGCCATTTTGTTCGTCAAAAGAAGGATGGAAGCATGAGAATGTGCATCGACTACGGTCTCTCAATGAAGTCACTATTAAGAATAAGTATCCATTACCCGAATAGATGATCCGTTTGATCAAATGAAAGGAGCCGAGTGTTCTCGAAGATCGACCTGCGATCAGGTTACCATCAGTTGAAGATCTGTCCCAAGGATATACCTAAGACCGCTTTCTCAACGCGGTACGGACATTATGAGTTCCTAGTCATGTCCTTTGGTCTGACCAATGCCCCTGCCTATTTCATGAACATGATGAATAAGGTATTCATGGAGTATCTGGACAAGTTTGTAGTTGTATTCATCGATGATATTTTGGTCTACTCAAAGTCAGAGGAACAACATGCCGAACATTTGAGATTAATTCTAGAGAAGCTCAGAGAACATCAGTTGTATGCTAAGTTTAGCAAGTGTGATTTACGGAAAAGGAAGTGGATTTTCTTGGTCATGTGATGGCAATGCAGAAGTAGCCGTGGACCCCATAAAGTTAAAGTAGTACTACAATGGGAACGACCCAAGACCGCACTCAGTTCGCGAGCTTGGGATTGGCGGGATACTATCGTCGTTTCATTGAAGGATTCTCATCAATTGCTAAACCTCTTACGCAATTGTTGAAGAAAGAGAAAAAGTTTACCTGGACTCCAGGCTTGTGAAGAAAGTTTTCAAGAATTGAAGAAATGTTTGACTTCAGATTTCAAGATCGATTTTGCGGATATTCGCAAGGATTTCGATATCTATTGCGATGCTTCGCGTCAAGGATTAGGATGTGTCCTGATGCAAGAAGGAAGAGCTGTCGCTTATGCGTCAAGGCAGTTAAGGCCGCATGAAGAGAACTATCCCACCCATGATATGGAGTTAGCTGCAGTAGTGCATGCCTTGAAGATTTGGCGTCATTACCTCATCCAGAATCATTGCGAGGTATATCTGATCATAAGAGCTTGAAATATATTTTCACTCAATCGGATCTGAATATGAGGCGAGAAGATGGCTAGAATTGATAAAGGATTATAACCTTGGAATCCATTACCATCTGGTAAAGCCAATGTCGTTGCGAGGCTTTGAGCCGTAAGAGCCACCGTAATGCCTTGGAAGTGAAAGAGCTTTGTTCGAACTTCAAGAGGAATTCCGTGTGAAGCTAAAGTAGTATCTAAAGGATTCGTGGCAAATCGGAAGTGCAATCTACTTTGGAGAAGCAGATTCGCAAGCTCACCAGAAGGACTCGAGTTCTCAGACATCAAGGAGAAGATGATGAAGGAAGTTCAAGGACTTCACGGTGGATGATCAAGACATCTTGTGGATCAATGGGCGTATCTGCGTCCCGGATATTGATGGATTGAGACAACTAATTTTGAAGGAGGCCCATGACTCAAAATATTCGATTCACCTGGTAGTACTAAGATGTACGGGATGTTAAGAACAAGTTTTGGTGGCCAAATCAAGCGAGAAGTCGCGAGTTCGTTGCCTTGTGCGACGTGTGTCAAAAGTTAAAGCGAGCATCGAGGCCAGCAGTGCATTGCAACCTTTGAAGATTCGAGAATGGAAGTGGGAAGAAATCGGAATGGATTTCATTCTTGGGTTACCCAAGACTCAATCGAGTTCACGATTCGATTTGGGTAATAGTGGATCGTCGACTAAAGTTGCCCATTTCTTACCATCAAAACCACTTACTCGGAGATCGTCTGCGGCTGTACATGTCGAAGATCGTCATTTTGCATGGTGTGCCTAAGAAGATTGTGTCGGATCGAGGATCTCGCCACACCTCCGATTTTGGCGAGTTTACATGAAGCCTTAGGGACTCACACAATTTCAAGATCTGCGTATCACCCCAGACGGATGGACAGATGAAAGGGTTAATCGATATTGGAGGATATCTTTGAGAGCACATGCGTTAGCAAATGCTATTCGTTGGGATAAGAGTTTACCATATGCGAAATTCTCGTACAACAACGAGCATCAAGCCGTCTACAAATGTCACCATTTGAAGCCTTGTATGGTCGTGCTGTAGAACCCGTTGAATCTGGTCGAAACCACTGAACGTCTGATCTTTGGTCGGATATTATTCAAGAAGCGTAAGAGCAAGTGTCAATGATCGAGAGAGATTAAAGATAGCTCGATCGGCGGAAGAGTTATCTTGACAACCGTCGTCGTGATCTCGATTTTGAATCGAAAGATTTTGTGTATCTTGAGTTCGCCCCTCGAGGTGTGAAAAGGTTCCACGCCAAAGGGAAGCTTGCCCCTCGGTATGTTGGTCCGTTCAAGATTTTGGAGCGTCGTGGAGAAGTGGCTTATCGATTAGAGCCGCCACAATCGCTAGCGAGAGTACGATGTCTTTCCGTCTCTCACCAAGAAGTGTCTTCGTGTGCGGAAGAACAAGCACCGTTGGATTCGATTGAACTAAAAGAAGACCTCACCTACAAAGAGCAAACGGTCAGATTATGGATGTCGCAGAGCGCCACACCGTAAGCAAGACCGTTCGTTTACGCAAAGTCCATGGAGTAACCACTCGGAAGGAGAAGCAGCGTGGGAGCGTGAAGAAGAGTTGAAAGCCGAGTTCCTAGCCTTTTCTCTAGCTAGCTTTGAATCTCGGGTCGAGATTCCATTAAGGGGGAAGGTTTGTAACATCCCAATTTTGAGCTTTAAAAATCTTTTAAACAATGGTATTAAGAAAATTCACCATTTGGATTTATTTGAATTTTAATTTAAAAAGCTTAATATGGACTTTAAGGATAAACCGATTTAATGAGCTTAATCCCAACATTAACAATTGCCAAAATTATTTTATTTAGATTCCATATGCTTGGTTATATTTCTGAAATTTTCTAGAATTTTTCCAAGATCATTTGCTATTTTCCATTGCTTATTTGAATTTACGCTATTTTCTAAAACGAAAAACTAATTTAAATCTCCAAGCAGTCGTTGGGCGAATCTCTCGGCCCAACATCGCTCATCAACCCATCTCTCCGTGGCCGTCCGATCGGGATCGGACGGCGATCTCGCTCACGCGGCGCCCCTCGCCTCCCAGTCTCGCCGCCGGTGGACCCCACCGCCGTCCTCGCCGCCTTCTTCTCGCGCGCGGACCTGCTGCGCAGAACCGCCATTGGCGGTCAACGCCGAACTCACGCTACGGCGCCTCAACCTCCCGTTCCTCCGCGTGTGCGCGCACGACTCGCGCCCACCGCCGCCACGAACCCCACCCCTTCTCTCCTTCTTCTCCGCGGTTATGCGCACGAAGCCGCAACCGCCGCCCACGACCTCCACGCCGCCACGCCGCTTCGGACCTCCCCGGGCCCTATAAAGGAGAGCCCCGGGCGCCCCTCGCGTCACCCATCCCGAAGCCGCCACCCACTCCCTCTCTCTCGCCCTGTGCTCGCCGGAATCGCGAATTCCCCGCCGCCGACACCGAGGGCTTGGAGCTTCGATTGCGCCGCCTCCGTCGTCCTCGCGTCGTCGCCACCGCCACCGTTGGATTCCCCGTGACGCCGCGAAGCTGGTGCTCACCTCGCCTTCGCCGGAGGAGCCCTCTAACGCCGTCGCCGTCGAGCCCGTACCACCTCCTCCGCCAAGGTCTCGCCACGGCCCTTCGCTCGATCCTTGAGCACCGGTGAGCACACCTCGAGACCCCGTGTTCCCCTCTACCTCCCTGTACCACTCATCGCCGTTAACTCGCCGCCGTTCGCCGGGACCCTCGGGTCCAGTGCGCCGCCGCCCTCGCCGCCGTCCATGTCACCTGCCACCTCGGCACCGTGCGCGCGCGTGTCATCCACGGTGGCGCGCGGCGTCGGCGCCACGCGCGAGAGTCGCCACCTCGGCCCAATCCACGGTCGGTGGCTCGGTGGACTTAGTCCACGTGGAGTCGAGTCAGCGACATGTGGGTCCCACATGTCGATTATTTCTTTAATTATTTAAATTCGGAAAATCCTTCATGATGTCATGCTTGCGCAATAATCCGATTTTCTATTGAAAAATAATTCGAATTCGATAAATCCTATTTTAGGGTTTTCTTTTGATTCAAACTTTGAAACCTTATAACTTTTGCATCCTAACTCCAAATCCATCCATTCAAATTTCTAAATTTGTATAAAATCAAGATCTATTTATTGGAGATTTTTAATTATTTTTATCAGAGTTATTTACTTATGTTATTTATTTTTCTTGTTGTTTGCTTAGTTCGGGTAGACTTGACGATACTTCGGAAGGTTTGAGGAAGAAGGAGCTTTCAAGACCAAGACCAGCACTTGAACCTATTCCAAGGCAAGCTATACCCTTGACCATTTTGCTTCCCAGTTTTATAAAAGTATTTTAATTCAAATTCTGGATCTTAATTTTAAATATTTATTTAAAAGCTTTTGGGTGCCAGTAGTTAATCCTACATTGTTATGCCATCCTTGTTAATTGCTATGTCCTGATTCCTTGTCACCTTAGTTGGTATTTAGTTGGTAAATATGGTAGCACCAGCGTGGGTTGGTTAGATGCGTATTAGATTGCTTAGCCATGCCACGAATCACTTGTCATGTATCTTTGTTGTTATAAATTGACTAAGTGAATATGAGACTGTGTGAACAAACTGTGTGTACTATGTGTCTTTGTGGCATATGTTGCACTTAAATCAACGAGGTGGTAAAAGGATTTGGGTGAGGCAAGGGTGAATCTTGTGTGAAAGGGTGGGTATGTGGGTGTGTGAATAATATTAATCGTGTGTCTATGTGGTTTGGTTAGTGGAAGTCTTGCCTTGGTCAATTAAGGACCTCACCATGTGCGTCATTGAACTGAGCTTCTGTGCGACCACATGCTGTTTTAAGACAGGCCTAGCATAGTAAGATAAGGTATCTGGTTGCTTTGTTATACTTAGTGTTAGCTACACTAAGTGTATCTTGTGGGTAAAGTGTACAAACCTCTGCAGAGTGTAACTTAATCTATTCGAATAGCGCGTCATGGCCATGGACAATGCTCGGGGATTTCACACTCGGGTAGATGTTTTCATAAAGCGTGTGGGAAGGCGGCTATGTGATTAAATCATCTAACTATGTGAATAAACTGTCAGTGTGTGTGTCTTTGTGAAATAACTTGTTAAGATTATTATTGTCTATTGGTTTTACTGCTTTCAATCTATTAATTGTATTAAATTGCAAAGGTTGCATTTATGCAAAAGAGCCACAAAATGCCTTCCCTTGTAAAAAGTCGAGATATATACATTTTGCATCTACGTGGTGTGGCTTGCGAGTGCGGTGTGTACTCACGCTTGTTTTGACGAATCAAGCGGAGGAGGAGTCTTCACCAACATTCGAGGACGAGTACATCGAAGGTGCTTAATCGTGAGGTCTTGATCGATCGGTTGCTGTGGTGAATCGATGGGGTGCCACTACCTTTTAGTTTCATTGTCGTTTATTTTCTCTGTTAGCCTGCGTGGCTCGATGGTTGTAACTCGACCTTAAGGTCAAAACCCTTATTTATTAATCAAAGTTATTCGTTTATGTTACTATTCGCTTGTATGGATCGATTTCCATCTTTGTTAACACTGTGTGCACTAGCGTGATCCTGGGCTAGTGCATTAAACACAGAGGGTCCTGAACCGTAATTTTGGGTCCCGACAAGATGGCCTTAGACTGGTGTTTGAATCCAATAAATTTGTTGTGTCCAAGTGTGGACAATTTGTTGGTAAATGCTATGTGTGCGGAGGCTTGTTCCGCCTATCTCTTTCAGATTTGTGTAATAGTGTTGTGAACCATGTTTGAAGTGGTAATGAGACTACTATTTGGCATTCATGACTTTGTCACATAAATTTTGGTTGCATGACGCGTTTAGCCAGTTTAGAGTTAATCCAGAAATTTACCCTTGCCAAAGGTTCTAAGTGTCAAGTTTGTGTACAATCAAAGCAGTCTCGTAAGCCTCATAAGGCCGCAGAGGTAAGAAACTTGGCACCGTTAGAACTCATACATTCAGATCTGTGTGAGATGAATGGTGTGTTGACAAAAGGTGGTAATAGATATTTCATGACTTTGATTGATGACTCCACTAGGTTCTGCTATGTGTATCTTTTAAAAACTAAAGGTGAAGCACTTCACTACTTTAAAATCTATAAGGCAGAAGCTGAGAACCAACTTGAAAGAAAAAACAAAAGGGTTAGGTCTGATCGTGGCGGCGAGTAATTTTCTAATGAGTTCAATTTATTCTGTGAGGAACATGGTATAATCCATGAGAGGACGCCTCCCTATTTACCCCAGTCAAATGGGATTGCTGAAAGAAAGAACCGCACTCTAACTGAGTTGGTTAACGCCATGTTAGACACAGCGGGTCTTTCCAAAGCATGGTGGGGGGAGGCTATATTTACTTCATGTCATGTCCTGAACAGGGTTCCCACAAAGAATAAAGAGATAACCCCATATGAACAATGGGAGAAGAAAAGACTATCACTTTCATACTTGCGTACTTGGGGTTGTTTGGCGAAAGTCAATATGCCAATTCCCAAAAAGCGTAAGCTTGGACCAAAAAAACCGTTGATTGTGTCTTTCTAGGCTATGCTCACCATAGTGTTGGATATAGATTTCTAGTGGTGAAATCTGGAGTACCTGATGTGCATATCGGTACAATTTTGGAGTCCAAAGATACTACATTCTTTGAGGATATTTTTCCGATAAAAGATATGCCTAGTTCATCCAGTCAGGAGCCTGATACAACTCCTGAACCTGCCATTCCAATGGAATATTTTGAGCAAACCCCTGAGCAGATTCCTGAGGAGGAAGACAATGAAACTCTGAGGAAGAGTAAAAGACAAAGGACTGTAAAGTTTTTTTGGTCCTGATTTCATTGTGTACCTTGTGGATGATACTCCAAGTACCATTTCTGAGGCATATGCTTCTTCAGATGCAGAATACTAGAAGGAAGCAGTCCGTAGTGAAATGGATTCCATTATTTCTAATGGAACTTGGGAGATCACTGAGCGTCCTTATGGTTGTAAACCTGTAGGATGTAAGTGGGTGTTCAAAAATAGCTTAGACCTGATGGTACTATCGAGAAGTACAAGGCACGGCTTGTGGCCAAGGGTTATCCCCAAAAGGAAGGCAAAGATTTCTTCGATACTTATTCACCTGTGGCTAGATTGACCACTATTCGAGTACTACTATCTCTGGCTGCCTCACACGGTCTTCTCGTTCATCAGATGGACGTTAAGACGGCTTTCCTAAATGGAGAGTTGGATGAGGAAATTTACATGGAATAGCCAGATGGATTTGTAGTAAATAGTCAAGAAGGAAAGGTGTGTAAGTTGTTGAAATCTTTGTATGGTCTTAAACAAGCACCTAAGCAGTGGCATGAAAAGTTCGACAAAATTTTAACATCTACATGCTTTATTGTGAATGAAGCTGACAGATGTGTGTATTATCGCCATGTTGGGGGCGAAGGAGTCATTGTATGTCTATATATTGATGACATACTGATCTTTGGGACCAACCTTAATGTGATTAAGGAGGTCAAGGATTTCTTGTGTCAAAACTTTGAGATGAAAGATCTGGGAGTAGCTGATGTTATCTTGAACATCAAGCTATTGAGAGATGATGATGGTGGGATTACATTGTTGCAAACCCACTATGTGGAAAAGATTCTGAGTCGTTTTGGTTATAGCGACTGCAAATCCTCTCCAACACCTTATGATCCTAGCATGTTGCTTAGGAAGAATCGGAGAATAGCCAGAGACCAATTGAGATATTCTCAGATAATTGGTTCACTCATGTGTTTAGCTAGCTGCACCAGGCTTGACATATCGTTTGCTGTGAGCAAACTAAGCTGTTTTATTTCCAATCCAGGAGATGATCATTGGTATGCTCTTGAGAGGGTAATGCGCTATCTAAAGGGTACAATGAGCTATGACATTCACTATACCGGGTATCCTAGGGTACTGGAGGGTTATAGTGACTCAAACTGGATATCTGATGCTGATGAGATTAAGGTCACAAGTGGATATGTCTTCACACTTGGAGGTGGCACTGTTTCATGGAAGTCTTGCAAGCAGACCATCTTAACGAGGTCAACAATGGAAACAGAACTCACAACATTATATACTGCCACTGTTGAAGCCGAATGGCTTTGAGAACTCTTGATGGATTTACCGGTGGTTGAAAAACCGGTACCGACTATTCTGATGAACTGTGACAATCAGACTGTGATTGTCAAGGTGAACAGTTCTAAGGATAATATGAAGACATCAAGACATGTGAAGAGAAGACTGAAGTCTGTTAGGAAAATGAGAAACTCTGAAGTAATAGCTTTGAATTATATCCAAACAGTTAAGAATCTGACAGGTCCCTTCACAAAGGGTTTATCACGGAATGTGATAGACAATGTATCGAGAGAGATGGGTTTGAGACCCACGTGAGTTATACCATAGTGGTAACCCATCCTATGTGATCGGACATCCCGTGAAATAGGATTGGCGAAACAAGCTATTGGTTAACTGGGAGGAGAGTACTTTTATAGACCCACTCCATTGCAGATGCAATTCTCTCCTAAATCTGTATGGCAGGATGATTTTTATCTTAATGTGTTCTGTGGCTTGTTTAAGCAAAGATCTTTGTCCTCTGAGCGATCTTGAAAGAACACACCTATATGAGCCCGACTGCTAGTCACAGTCTATGAGATAGGGTAATCTCTAGGAAGCTCATGAATAGGCCAGGAGTATGACTTATATGCTTCAACCCGCGGGGATGCCTTGTAGCTGTAACACCCCAAGACCCATATTACCCTGTGTTGGACCGAAAAGTCGACTAGAGGGGGGGTGAATAGGAGCACACTCACTTTTTCAACCAAGATTAGATTCAACACAAATTTCACTCCAATAGCTATAGAAGCTATGAAGATCGATATACCAGTACAGCGGAAGACTAGGATTGAATCCAATCAAAACCCCGAAGCAAAACAACCAAAATCAACCAAAACTTAATTTCCTAAGTGTAGGGCGGTCTAACCTCTACTCAGGGGCGGTCTGACCTCTGTGTAGGGGCGGTCTGACCTCCAGCCTGATGAACAGTGAAATCAGCCCGAAAAACGAAGTTGCAAATAGGTCTAACTTTTGATCTACAACTCCAAACTTCATGAAACTTGGAACACACCTTCTCTAGGATGTCAGGAACCTATTCCAATCGAAGATCATGGAGATCCATGGAAAAGTTACGACCTTTTTCGGTTTGAGAGATGGATGGTTCAAAACCGAGTCAAAACGAAAACTAGATCCAAAAACTTGCTCGTGGGTGATTGATGATCAAGATGATCTTAGATGTGTTCCCACATATCACAGCAAGCTAGATCATGTAAAGAAATCAATCAAAAACATGCGAATCAAAGAAAGACTCAAAATCACCAAATAGAGAGCAGAAGGGCAAAGAGACACATCTTTGATCAAAGCTTTCTTTGGATTGATTTGATAGGGTTTGGGTTTACAGCCACTCCATCAATGGAGGACAAAGCTCAATCCAAGAGCACAAAATACAATCAAAACACTCTAGAACCCTAACCTCCACTAATCCTCTCCCTAAGCCAAAACTAGGGTTTCAACAATGATAAAGGGTTGAAGGGGTGCAGCCACCTCCCTCCTCTATTTATAGTGGAGACTTAGACCTTCTAGAAGATTAACTCAAATGGGCTCCCGTTAAGGCCCAACACAAACGGGTCACACACGAACGCAATTTAAAGCGCCGTCTTCAATACCTCTTGGCCTAAACCGCTTCTCTTTGCGTCGTCTTGCGCCGCGGGTAGGCAAAAGGTCACCTGGGTGGTATTTGGTAATATTACCAAAATACCCCTTCTCGGTCCTTCTCCGAAGACCAAGTCCATCTGCGCGAAGCACTTCGCATGCTCCGCCACGTGTAGGTTGATCAATGGCTCTCTCCATGTCGGCAAGTCTCTCCCATCCGGCTCCCACCGAAACCACCATGGCACTTGCACCGACTCCCGCGCCGCTTGATCAAACCAGTCGCACCGAACTGTCCGTTCGGTCATCCTTGTCCATTCTGCACCATACTTGATTTCATTGACCTCACTCGGCATCGTCGATCGTTCTGGACCTCAGCTCTCCAAGCCTCGTCCCGATCATCCTCGCCGTTGACCGTCGTTGACCACCAAGCAACCTGCACAACAATAGACAAGCAAATCGAATCCGGGAACAAGTTCTTCACAACTTGACCCACGTTAGTCAAAACATGCATCATGCAACACCTATGCACTGAAACCCATGACTTTGACCTAACCAACGAACAACGCCGCCACGAAGACCGACGTTCAAGTGACAACCGGTCGGACCGCCCCTCAGGGCCGGTCTGACCGCCGGCCTTGCCGGTCGGACCGCCAGCCATAGGCCGGTCCGACCGCCCGAAAGGACTTAGCCAATTTTCAACCCCTGAAAATCCGAAACATACTGGAAACTTTAAACCAATAGAACTTTTGACTGAAGACTCCAAAAATTATGGGACCAAGAGCAATGGGATCCCCTCACTTGCCTACACCCTCTATTTTTGGCCCAGCCTGTTTTGACCATTTTTGGTCACGGCCGGTCTGACCGCCGCACATGGCCGGTCCGACCGATTTGGGACCGGTCGAACCGCCATGCTATGGCCGGTCGGACCGCCCCTGTACAGAATGCCTGAACAGTTCTGAAACTTTGTCGAAAACCCGTGAAACGACAAACCGTTAACGCCATTGCCAATTGTCACATCATCCTAAGATCTGGAGCATATCCCCATGATATCCACAATCTCCCCCTTGATGAACACATTGGCAATAATCCAGAAAATATAATTTAGAGGTTTGAAAAGTAAAATACTTTCGTTTTCGCACAAAGGCACAACTTGGTCCATAAGCAAGAGAAAGCAATGGAGATGACCAAGCTGGCATCAGAATAGCATAGGCATGTGAGATAAGGCAAAAGAAAGCGTAAAAACTTTGATTTCCATAAAAAGTTCAAAAATCTCACTTAAGGTCCATATGAAAGAACAATTGTTCAATTGACCTTTGATCATTGTGAGGAGTAATAAATGTAATTCAAGTTCAGAATAGTCAATAAGATAATAAGAATGCAATTCAAAAACTCCCCCTCACTATGATCCTCGGATTTCAGAAAATTTCAAATTCTCCAACTTTCTCCCCTTTGTATAAATTTCTCCCCAACATTGAAATATCTTCTCCCCCTTTGACAATGGAGTCATCAAGGAATCACGCCTTCCTCTCATCCGAGAGATAACAATTGCAGAATGAAGAAAGAAGCAAAAAGAAGAAGTATGCATGAAGTGCAATGGAGTGGCTTCATTTTTGTATTTTTCAATTTTTGATTACAAGAAGCTTTGGAGATTACCCAAAAGAGCTAGCCAGCATTTCTAATATTGCACAAACAACATATCAAGCCTGACAGTGCTAGCAAGATCATGGTACGACATATATATCAAAGCTAAGCACAAAGGCTCAAAAGTAAAACAATAGATTTGATCAATTTAAGCAAAGCTTCAAATCCAGCAAGTTCATCAACAGGGATCCTAAAATGAAATTGGCCATGTCAAAATGTCAAAGTGAGATCAAAAATCTAACAAAGACCACATTAAGAGTCAATCAGGTCCTGTATTGAATCATTTTGCTCAGTATTTCTCAAAAGCCCATTTGTCAACAGTTTTCACATATGCATTGAATATTGAAGTTGACTAATGATCTAACTTAGTGACAAGATCCTGGACTAGGAGCCATCCACAAACTCATCCTAAGCTTCACTGAGTTGATTAAAGGTATATCTTAGTAAAGAAGATCCTGAACTAGGAGCCATCCACAAACTCTTTCTAAGCTTCTACCAGGGCGACAAATCTTGAGGTTCATGTCATTTCTGACAAGCAGTCCCCATGAGATCGTCTGGTTCATCAAACTATCTCCAAGTTCATGTCATTTGACAAGCAATCTCGTAAGAGTAGTTTGGCACATTTTAAGCATAAGACAATCTTGATTTTTCATTTTTTACAAGAGCAGTTTTAGATTTTCAAGAACACAAAAGCTCAAGTAATGGTCAATTTTAGATCCAAGAGCTCACAAAGCAATTCTGACAGGGCCAATGTCACAATGAGATGCAATAAAAAGCCTAAAAACCTAAAAAGTTCAAAAAGATCAATAAGTTCAGAAAAAGAACAATAAAAGATCAAAAGAACAAGGTAAGATCAGAAAATATCGAACTCCCCCTCAAACCAACCCATAGGGATAAATTACCCCTAACTCGCTTCTCAAGGTGGCAAACCTAGTTGGGTCTAAAGGTTTGGTGAGGATATCAGCCAATTGAGCCTCGGACTCCACGAAGTGCAGCACAATATCACCCTTCTCGACATGGTCTTTAAGGAAGTGATAGCGAATGTCTATGTGCTTGGTCCTAGAGTGTTGCACAGGGTTCTTAGCAATGTTAATAGCAGAAGTGTTATCACAGAAAAGAGGAACACTAGCAAAATTTAACCCGTAGTCCTTAAGAGTGGATACCATCCACAAAATCGACTACAAAGAACTAGCGGCTGACTACATATTCACCTCGTGAGAGATTGTGCAACAGGACCGCTTCCTAGAAGACCAAGAAACAAGAGAAGTGCCTAGGAAGTGACAAGTGCCCGAGGTACTTTTCCTATCAAGCCGACGACCCATAAAATCGTAATCGAAAACCCCGAATGGATAAAGAAGAAGAACAGGAGTACCAAATGCCATACTGGAGGGTAGAGTGTAAATACCTGAATATGCGCTTAACTGCTTGGCGATGGGAAGTTCTCGGAGACGCCTGAAACCTCGCGCAGAGGCAGACTGTGAAGTGGATGTCCGGTCTTGATGCCGTCAGTACGAGAGGAGCCGATCATCTTTGCGGTACTCGCGTTGATCCACGGCTTCTCCTTCCTCATCCGGATCCAGCGATCGAAGTCGCCATGGGAGTGGCGATCGGCTTGCGATCACCCATGTCGAGCGTTTGGCGGATCCTTCGTATTCGCCGTCGATGGATGAAGATCCCTTCCTTACATTGCTTGATTTGAAGCCCCGAAAGTAATTGAGCTCTCCCATCATGCTCATCTCAAATTCCCGGACATAGTCTCGTAAAAGCGGAAACAAGAGCATGAGAAGAACCACCAAAGATAATATCATCAACGTAAATATGAGCAAGTAGGAAGTCATTGCCACGCCTAAGAATGAACAAGGTCTTGTCTACCTTACCCATCTCAAAATCATTCTTAAGCAAGAAGGTCTTAAGTCTATCATACCAGGCTCTAGGGGCTTGTTTAAGACCATACAAGGCTTTGGATATCTTGAAGACATGATGTGGGTTTTGGGATTCTCAAAGCACAGGGTTGCCTAACATAAACCTCCTCCTCTATGAAACCATTCGAGAAAGGCACTCTTAACATCCATCGATATAATCTAAAGCCCTTAGAGGCGAAAATGCAAGAAGAATGCGAATAGCTTCTAGTCTAGCAACAGGAGCAAAGGTCTCATCAAAATCTAACCCCTCAACTTGGCTAAAACCCTGAGCTACCAACCTAACCTTGTTTCTAATCACAGAACCAACGTCATTTTGTTTGTTTTTGAAGACCCAGCGGGTTCCTATAACATTATGACCACTAGGAGGTTCTACTAGGTTCCAAACCTTATTCCTCTCAAAATTCTCTAACTCCTCATGCATGGCATTGACCCAACTCGAATCGGATAAAGCATGTGATATATCGCAGGTTCAAAAGAAGCTACAAAAGCAGAATGAGAATAGAGGTTTGGATCATGATACCTGGAGCGAGTGACTCGTTCATGGATATTACCTATCATCTGATCCGGCGGATGCTGCTTTTGAATGTGAAGTGGCGCACCCGGAGAGGAAAGTACCTCTTCGACCTCCGCAGGTACTGCTGATGATGAAGATGCAGCAGGTGCCTCAACTGAAGGCGAAGTAGTCACGGCAGGTTCTTGTGCAGGGATAAGAATGTCAACAAAGCAGCAGTGGAAGAGTATCATCGAGTCCATCATCATCTTCTTCTACAAATATACTCTCTGTCACTGTGTCACACGAAATATCGATCTAGCTCGGTGGCTAGTCTCATCAAAAGTGACATTGCATGTCTCTGAACGAGTTAGTTTCACATTAAAACCCGAAAACCCTTGAATGTGCAGGATAATCCAAAAATAAACCATCAAAAGTTCTTGACTCAAATTTATCTAGGTTTCCTGTCTTGAGAATAAAACACTTGGATCCAAAGACTCGAAAGTGCGAGACAGAGGGTTTTCTACATAAACGAAGCTCATAAGGAGTCTTGCCCAAAGATGGTCTCAAAAAGACACAATTTGCAATATGGCAAGCAGTAGAAATAGCTTCGGCCCAAAACCTCCTCGGAGTGCTATACTCATCTAGCATCGTCCTAGCCATCTCGACTAGGGTCATGTTCTTCCTTTCCACAACGCCATTTTGTTGAGGGACGTGTGGGGAGGAGAACTGATGCTCAATTCCACGCTCAGCACAAAAGGAAGCAAAAGATGCATTCTTGAACTCCGTGCCATTGTCACTGCGGATCGCTCTCAAGGCACTCGGAATTTCAGAAGCCAAACGAAGAACAAGATCATGATAATGATCAAAAGCTTCATCCTTCGAAGCAAGAAAGAACACCCAAGAGTATCTAGAAAAATCATCGACTATGACAAGAATGTACCATTTTCTACCAACTGACCGAACCCTAGCGGGACCAACAGTATCCATATGAAGTAATTGTCCCGGTCCGTCAGTCATGACCATAGTCACTGATGGGTGTGAGGCGGCAACTTGCTTGCCATGCCTACAGGGCGCACATACTGCATCCTTGACGGCTTTGAGTTTAGGCAAACCTCTCATGAGCTCAAGGTTGCTAACTCGCGTCAGATGATCAAAACCAATGTGCCCCAAACGACGGTGCCAAAGCCAGAACTCAGAAGAAGAAGATGAAATTAAGCACTTGAGAGAACCAGCAAGAGATTGGAAAATCACTCCAAAGATCCTAGCAACTCTAGTAATCCCAAAAACAAGCTCACCAGCTGAATCAAGCACCCGACAAGCATTTTTCTTAAATCTAGTCCCATAGCCATCATCAAGAAGTTGAGAGACAGAAAAAAAATTAAACCTTAGCTTGTCCACAAGGGCGACGTCCTTGAGGATGAAATTGTCGTTCACCCTGATCGATCCCGTTCCTTCAATCCGCCCTTGCCTATCATCTCCAAAGGTGATGAATTCATCACCGTCGATCGCGTGAAGGAGGTGAACCATCTTGAGTCTCTGGTCATGTGGCGTGAGCAGTGAGTCGACGAACCACGTGTCCTTCCTCTTTCCCGGTAATCCACGAAAATCAAGGCCGGAAGAACGATGTGTCTCAATCATCGGAGTTAGTTAAACAAGACTTGGGAACCCGATCTTGAGACACATGTCTGCAGAGTAGTATGCAAGGCGAAGTGCTATCCTTGATTAAGTTTGAAGTTCTGTTATGAGCAATGGTTACTTTAACATAAGAGTTATCATGTCTAGGAACATGATGATGAGCATGTGACACAAATCCTAAACCAGGTTTCTTCTTTTCTACATTACCATGTCTCGTAAAAGCTCTAGGTTGATTGAGTGAAATTCTAGCAAAAATTTTCTTATCATTTTCAACCTCATGTGAGAACTCAACCAAATGCTCATTCTTCTTGCAATAGGTGCAATGGTACTTGATACCACCGGGAGAAGCACCCTTTGACTTAACAGAGGTTTGGGCAAAACCATGATTTAAAAATAGTTTTTGCAGGTTGGGTTTTAAATTCAACTAACCCATTTTCCAAGACTTGAGTTACTTTGGGCTTAGAATTATCTTGGACAGAGTTGTATCCTAATCCTTGCTTCTTATAAGGAGTCTTAGATTTGTCCAGAATCATGTTTAATTGTTTCTTACCTTTAGAAAATTTTTCTAAGGTATCCTTAAGATAAGCATTTTCTTTTTCAAGATTAACACATGACTCACAAGTTTTGCCTTTAATAGCTCTAGCATATTTTTCCTTATATAAAGCAATTTCAAGTTTAAGAGCAGGACATGAAGCACATGTAGAAGACTCAATACTGTCCTTAAGCTTGGCATATTTAGCTCTAACTGCTTCTAAGATATCTTTAACTTCATGTTCGCGTTCAATGGTCGGAGTCGGCCATGAAGCAAACGCCGGTGAAGTCCTTGGCCTTCCCCTTCTTCTTGTCTTGAGGGATCTCCTCCTCCTTGTCATCCTCGCTCCCGGAGTCCACATCGCTTAAGGATTGTTCCCCAAAAGCGGCAAGAACCCGGTGAGCTGCCTTTGTCAGCTTGGCAGCATCAAATATTGATTTGTTCCATTGAGGCTTCTTCCAAACTGGCTTTCCTTCCTTGTGGTTGCTCTTTCCTTTCAATTTGGGGCAGTTTGCCCGGATGTGATTAAGCTCACCACACTCATAGCAAGTCACGGGACCTCCTCTCTTTTGTTTCTCATATTGTTATAGGCCCGTGTGGCTTTTCTCGACTATGAGGGCTAACTCGGCCTCGGAAGACTCTCAAACTCCTCTTCATGGATTGCGAGATAAACCAAACAGCGAAAATCCGTAAGAAGACTCGAAGACCCATCGAAGCTCTCTTGGCGGTCCGCTACCAAGGCCATGTTTTCCTTCTTGGGATGATCAATCCTCTTGATCTCATGAGTCTTGAGCTTGCTATAGAGCAGCTCAAAGTCGATCGAGAGAGATTGACGTTCTCCTCAATGGCGGTAGCCTTTATCTCCCACTCCTTGATGTTGATTGCAGCCAAGAGGTGGGTGGCATTTTCAGACTGAGAATATTCAATTCCAACAGCCTTCATCTGATTAATCACTTTGTTAAAGTGACTGAAAATGTCATCAATGCTCTCTCGGGGCGCATCTCGAATTTGTTATATTCACGCTTATAGGTATGCTCGCGTACTTTCTTGATTTGGGACGAACCCTCATGGTAGGTTTGAGGTGTTCCAAATCTCGTGCGCAGTCTCAAGATTGCAAATTCGATCATACTCCTGTCTACCAAGCCCACCATACAAGAGATTCTTTGCCTTATTGTTGTTAGCCAAGAGGGCTGTTGAAGCCGGCGTAACAACTTCAGGAAGAACGAGCGGGGCTCGAACAACCTCCCATATAGCTTGTCCTTCGCTCTCAAGGAAGACTCGCATGCGATTCTTCCAATAGGCATAGTCGTGCCCATCGAAGATATGCGGCTTGGTGGAGTACTTATCCATCGCCAAGTTCAGTGACCGGTTAAGATCAAGATTGAACTAACCGGGCTCTGATACCACTTGTTGGACCGAAAAGGCGACTAGTGGGGGGGTGAATAGGAGCACGCTCACTTTTTCAATCAAGATTAGATTCAACATAAATTTCACTCCAATAGCTATAGAAGCTATGAAGATCGATATACCAGTACAGCGGAAGACTAGGATTGAATCAAATCAAAACCCCGAAGCAAAACAACCAAAATCAACCGAAACTTAATTTCCTAAGTGTAGGGCGGTCTGACCGGTCCATGGGCGGTCTGACCTCTGTGTAGGGGCGGTCTGACCTCCAGCCTGATGAACAGTGAAATCAGCCCGAAAAACGAAGTTGTAAATAGGTCTAACTTTTGATCTACAACTCCAAACTTCATAAAACTTGGAACACACCTTCTCTAGGATGTCAGGAACCTATTCCAATCGAAGATCATGGAGATCCATGGAAAAGTTATGACCTTTTTCGGTTTGAGAGATGGATGGTTCAAAAACGAGTCAAAACGAAAACTAGATCCAAAAACTTGCTCGTGGGTGATTGATGATCAAGATGATCTTAGATGTGTTCTCACATATCACAGCAAGCTAGATCATGTAAAGAAATCAATCAAAAACATGCGAATCAAAGAAAGACTCAAAATCACCAAATAGAGAGAAGAAGGGCAAAGAGACACATCTTTGATCAAAGCTTTCTTTGGATTGATTTGATAGGGTTTGGGTTTACAGCCACTCCATCAATGGAGGACAAAGCTCAATCCAAGAGCACAAAATCAAATCAAAACACTCTAGAACCCTAACCTCCACTAATCCTCTCCCTAAGCCAAAACTAGGGTTTCAACAATGATAAAGGGTTGAAGGGGTGCAGCCACCTCCCTCCTCTATTTATAGTGGAGACTTAGACCTTCTAGAAGATTAACTCAAATGGGCTCCCGTTAAGGCCCAACACAAACGGGTCACACACGCACGCAATTTAAAGCGTCGTCTTCAATACCTCTTGACCTAAACCACTTCTCTTTGCGTCGTCTTGCGCCGCGGGTAGGAAAAAGGTCACCTGGGTGGTATTTGGTAAGATTACCAAAATACCCCTTCTCGGTCCTTCTCCGAAGACCGAGTCCATCTGCGCGAAGCACTTCGCATGCTCATACGTGTAGGTTGATCAATGGCTCTCTCCATGTCGGCAAGTCTCTCCCATCCGGCTCCCACCGAAACCACCATGGCACTTGCACCGACTCCCGCGCCGCTTGATCAAACCAGTCGCACCGAACTGTCCGTTCGGTCATCCTTGTCCATTCTGCACCATACTTGATTTCATTGACCTCACCCGGCATCGTCGATCGTTCTGGACCTCAGCTCTCCAAGCCTCGTCCCGATCATCCTCGCCGTTGACCGTCGTTGACCACCAAGCAACCTGCACAACAATAGACAAGCAAATCGAATCCGGGAACAAGTTCTTCACAACTTGACCCACGTTAGTCAAAACATGCATCATGCAACACCTATGCACTGAAACCCATGACTTTGACCTAACCAACGAACAACGCCGCCACGAAGACCGACGTTCAAGTGACAACCGGTCAGACCGCCCCTCAGGGCAGGTCGATCGCCCGCTTTGCCTGGGTTGGACCGCCAGCCATAGGCCGGTCCGACCGCCCGAAAGGACTTAGCCAATTTTTAACCCCTGAAAATCCGAAACCTACTGGAAACTTTAAACCAATAGAACTTTTGACTGAATACTCCAAAAATTATGGGACCAAGAGCAATGGGATCCCCTCACTTGCCTACACCCTCTATTTTTGGCCCAGCCTATTTTGACCATTTTTGGTCACGGCCGGTCTGACCGCCGCACATAGCCGGTCCGACCGATTTGGGACCGGTCGGACCGCCATGCTATGGCCGGTCGGACCGCCCCTGTACAGAATGCCTGAACAGTTCTGAAACTTTGTCGAAAACCCGTGAAACGACAAACCGTTAACGCCATTGCCAATTGTCACATCATCCTAAGATCTGGAGCATATCCCCATGATATCCACACCCTGGGATGCTACTGAACTATTCTACCACTAGCCAATTTGCAAGACAAATTAAACTGGCAACATTTAATTAACATGATAATATAAGCGAAAGCATAAACTACTAGAAAATAACAGAATCAGGAGAACAATGCATTATTCAAAATCAACTTAAACATAATAACCAAAGGAACGGTTCCAAATTAACATTGAAGCAATCTTCCATAAGACAGCTAAGCAAAACTAGAATTCTTATGACTTTATTTCAGCATTAAGACAAAATCCATGTGCATCATTGTGGTGCTGCTCTACCCTTCCCAATGCATACTCAAAGTCCACCTGTGGGGAGGGGAAAACAAGGGTGAGATATAAATCTCAGCAAGCAAACAGTTTAACAAGTTATTTCAACTACAAACAAATAATTATCATCATTAATTTCATACATACACAACCACAAGTCGTTTCCACAATTAAAAAGCCACCACAAACTACCATAAATCAAACCTCATCAGTTTTTGGTTTTTAAATGGCATATGAATGCAGTCATTTAAATTTCCATTATATGCGTATGAATGCTTCATTCTATGCTCCACATCACTCTTGCCAGGGCAGGAATTGCAATGTATCGTATTACGGCAATATATGACACTTCCGCGGGCGAAGAGGTGCATCGTATTACGACAATAAACAATGTTGTACCGGTACGGTCGCGGCTAAGTGCGGCGACATCCACATATGCAAATGACATGATATGACATGAATGATATGATATTCCATTAATCACATTAATTCACCCACAAGGAGCATTAACATACTCTCAACATATCCACATCCACCACATGTTATTTTCATGTTCGCATTATAACCTTAAGCAAGAATTACACAAGTCTACTATCATATTAACAACATACAATAAATAAATTCTTGCTATCATCTCCCCAATTAACAATATCTTGTAATCATGGCATAATGTATCAAATTACGATAATAATGTAAAATGCAAGTAGAAGGAATAACAAGTTAAACGGTAGCAACCACCACTACGATCACTTGCCTCGAACCAACGAATCGAAGCAAAAACAATCAAGAACGCTTAAGGTCGAGACCACCTGTCCAAAAGGCATCTCTCAGCACCAAGCCACAGCAAACAAGCACAACAAAAATAATTGTAAGCGTCGCTAAACCCTGAACCCGTACAAACCCTCTCCGCTCAGCAAAATAGCAAGAACCCTTCTGCAGCAGTGTTGCTTCACAATTTCGTATCTTTTAAACTAATGGACCAAATACAGCAAGTGATATATTTCTGGAATCATGACTTAAAAACCTACGATTTTCGTGTAGAACTTCTATTTTTATTCGGATCATAACTAGTTGTATTTTAGTGCCCTAAACAGAGCAAACTTTCTGATCTGGCAGACTGGACAGCGACACTAAATCGTGTCCCCACGACAGTACAGAGGTCCAAAAATTCTGAAAAGTTTACAACAACTAGAACTCTGAATTATCCACAACTTTCTCAATTACGGCCCTAACCATAAAATTCATCTACTATTTTTAAAACCCGAATTACAGTCGGACTGTATCAATCTGCCCGCCTGACGGACAGCGGTATTTCCGACTCCGTATCTCCCAGATACCACGGTAGAAAAAACTGAAAAAAAATAAAACAGATGCATCTGGAAATCCTCTACAACTTTACTTTTGGGAAGACCCACAGGAAAAATCATTTTCTAGATCAAAACCATGGAAACAGACGCGCTACGCGAATCGATCTACTAACAGACAGCAGGTAAACCTTAATCGGGCAATTAATCTAAACTCTCTCATCAAAATCCGTCCCAAGAACCCTAATTACTCCTAAGATCAGAGGGTTTGGAATGAGAGAAAATTACCTAGCTGAAGAAATTCCCCAATTCCTCCTCCTCTTCTTCTTCTCCTTCCCCTTCTTCTTCTTTGCCTTCTCCTTCTTCTCCTTCTCCAAGGGCAGCAATGGGGAAGCTCCTTGGCAGCAGCAGGGGGGAAAGGGGAGGCGCCCAAGAGGAGGTGGAGGGAGGGTAGCGGCTGTAGGGAGGAGGGGGAAAAGGGCTAGGGTTAAAGGAGAGGGGGGGTGCGGCTTGGGGGGGGTGGGTGGCGCACCCCCTTGGGCCCTTGGCCCAAGGGTGGTTGGCCCATCTCCCTGGCAGCCCAACGCTGAATTTAAATATACTTTATATTATATTTTATTTATTTTATATTGCTCTTCAATTAATATTTTTCCCTTCCCGCGATTTACCGATAAACCGGCGACTCCGTGATTGTTTTTTTTAAGACTTACACCGAAGCGACAAACAGGGTATTACAGCAGCCTAGTATCAGTTAAGGACTTAAGTGAAACCTATTCACACAAAACTGTCAATTCAAGGCTTAGTCTATTGTGCAGTTGTGGATAAGTGTAGCTTCTGTTCTAGGTGGATGTTCAACCTTAACCGGTCTCCATCAAAACACTGGTATATTAAAATAATACTGTGGATCAAGGCATTTGACATGTGCCTTTGGGATCTGGTGGGGGATTGTTGGAATTAATACAGGCTTGGCCCAATTTTAACTCTAATTAATTCCTGGAAAATCTCAAAGGCTCATGTGCACGTGCTAAAACTGTTTAGTCCCACATAGAGTATTGATGGGGAGTTACACAACTTTATAAGGTGGATCGTGGTAACCCCCTTGTGGAATTGGAGATAGCCAACACACGTGCGCGCTCGCTCGCCGAGCCGAGCCGATCCGAGTGCGGTGCGTGTGCGAGTGCGAGTGTGAGTGCGAACGTGTGCGCGTGCGTCTTGCGGCGCGTCGGGTGCGCGCGCGTTTTTCTTTATCTATTCGGAAATCGAAACGCACCGACTCGCAGTAATGGCATTAACAAATGGACTGGCAGTAACGGTTCAGTTACTAGTGGCTGCTGTTAGCACTGGTTGATGTCGACCGTTTCCTGTCTCTTTGTTTTTTGTGGACCATTAAAAGAACAGTGAACTGTTCGTGAGACCTTTCCTCTCCAATTCACTCCACGCGACTAAGACAGACTTCCCCACCGTTTTGTTGCTTCCTCTGGCGATTTCTATCCCGGCGAGGCTCGTGTCTGGCCGAACCAGAGAGCGAGCCTCCTAACCACGTCCCCTGAAGGCTTACACGAGCGAGGACGAATAAGGTTTTTGGGGAGCGTTCGCGCGACTGGTCGCTGCTTCGTCATCATCCGATCCTCTGCTTCATCTACATCAACTGCACGACTACGTCCACTACGCCATGGCGAACGACAATCTCGCCAACACTTCTGCTGCTGCTGCTCCTTCTACTGGTTCTGGGTATATCAATCTAATCATTGTACTTTGTTTAGCTTTACTTTATGTTATTGTTTTAAACACTGAGATAGAAATGCTAGTTTCTGTTCTGTTAGAAATTGGTATGACTATGTGTTCATGTTTATCTGTCTTATGCAAAAGGCTAAATATTGTTCATGATTCATCTAGTATATTTCTGGATTAAAGTAATTCAAAAAATGCTTATACCTTCAACAATCCCTAATACATGTAATAAACCAAAAAGGAAACAAACCCAAATATTAAAAAAAAACTAATTATTCTAATCCTAAGCCGCAATATTGTTGCCGTGTGCATTGCTGTTGCCATGCACCACGTCCTAGCTATGGCTTGTCACGCCATAACACAGCCAGATTTAATCCATTAATCATTGTACAAGTAACAGATTTATATTCGATCATCGATCTTATTGTTTATACAGTTAATATCATATAGGTACCCAAGTGAACAAATAATACTTTAAAATAGTTTGAGTTTCTAGTTTGCCTCCGAATTCTTTTATTATTTAATTTTTTTAAATTTTTTTTTTAAAGATAACTTCTTCCTAACTTTATTTTCAGTTCTAACCCTTTTGGTCACGTCATGACATGTGATGTAACTAAACTGTACTGTCACGCCACTCCTCTTGGCGTGATAGGACTTGGCCCAAAATCGAACGCGTCCAAAAGGGTCGGTGGCGTGACATCACAGTTTGGTCATACCACGGGTCATAACATGCAAGTACAGTTTGATCACGCCACGGGTTGTAGCGTGACCAAAGGAATCATAATTGGAAATAAAGTTACGAAGAAGTTATCTTTAAAATAATTTTTCAAAAAAAAACTAAAAAATAAAAAAGGCTCCTTGCCTTCATCAATACATTGTACTCCAATAATACGTACTCCAATAATACTGACCACTGACAGAAAATACTAGTTCAATTGAATGGAATCTTGAACATGTTTTTACAAACAAAGCTTGTATCATTCTCATGTCCTGCAGTGAACAGAAGAAGCTGCTATATCAGCTATCTTAATGTTTTGCTATCTGAAGTTATTATCAACCACTACAAGAAACTGCCACATCAGCCAATTTAACCTGAAAATAAATACATGAATGATTCATATATGCATGTCATAGTTTCAGAAGTAACAGCTAGTTACAAGTTATAACATGTTTAATACAACAGGACTTTGGGGAGGGGATTAAATTTAGATCCCTAATTGTAGTGACAATCCATTTCTTTACTGCATGTTTCATGCTTGCTGTTCTTGGAAGCGAACAACATTAATTAGGACTCATGAGCTGGGCTATCTGAATGCATATCCATGGATGAATCATTCGATGCTGCACAATTCGACTCATGGTTTCCTGTACAAAGAATGCCATCTGCAAAGTATCCAGTGCCACCATCTTGCTGTAGATGGTATGGTTGCAGGCTTCGTCGGACAGGGCTGGATAGTGCATTGGAAAATACCATTGAGTTCTTGGAGTGCAATCCTGGGTTTGTTGGTGCGAATAAGCTGGGTGATGGTTGCTGGTTGCTTGTGTTGGGGATGTGCATTGAAGCTTGAAGATTCTGGACTGTGTATTGTGATCTTGGTGAAGCCAATGCATCCTGACTTCCGTGCTCAATCTCGTGCTACACATGAGAACAGCTCACAAACATAAGTAGATGCATAAGGATATGTTCTATTTGATCTGATAAAATGTTTCTTGTATTGGTATGGCTTAGCTGAGCAAATATTCAGTAAATGGGGCCACAAATATGCAAGTATGCAACATACTTGGGTGGTAAGTGGTAACTATCAGGCACAGAATGGAGGAACCTCAGCATCAACCATAATTGTAGCAATCAGAGTATAAAGTCTGAAAAGAGAAACGTGGACCTGGATGTGGGAAGCTATGTCAGAAACTGTAAGCCTCAAACCATTTTCATGCTGTCGCAAAATCCATTGGTAGAGCTTTTCCTGCATTAATCAAAATGACTGCACAATATTACCACAAAGAATGAGCATATAACTATCAATCTAAAAATAAGCACTGAAAAGAATGTAAAACTTAAATATAAGCTATTAAGAAGTACATAGTAACACTGATTGTTGTCCCAATGTATGTATGTATGACGTGCTACCAGGTTTAAACAGCTAAATAACCTGTATATTCATAACCAGTAAACAAATCATGCTAAACCATACTACCACAACAGGGGACCAGATGGCACAACCAATAAAAGAATAGGTCATGTGTCAACATCACTTCAGCTTTCTACAATAAGTTAGGCATTCAAAGAGTGAAACAGAGATATTTCCAAAAAGCATGTCCCTGCAAGCTGCAGTTTGATATGTCATCAAAGTACTGACAGCGAGAGCTCATTATACAATAGAACTGACTGTATGTATGTTCTCCCATGACCCACTGTAGCCTGTATAAGTCACCTGGGAATCGAAAGTTCATCTTTGTTCTTACTTCCTAATTGGCATTTGTTTAATAGGCCAATGGTAACTACAACCTCTTTAAGTACTTCACAGCTTTTAGGAGAAGATTGAGCCACATCCACAAACATATATGATCTCATATGATGTACTATGTTCCATCTAATACAGGTCCACTATTTTCATTACAAGTTGCTCAAGACACCATTTGTCAAAGCGTACTAGACTACTTATGTAATTAAATTAAGAACAATGCCGATTAAGTATATAAAAATACCATAGATTTTAACAATGTAGCAATGTAACATATCTATCACTGAGCAATATTATTAGCTAAACTTCAACCCCAATAGTTCAGGTTTCAATGCTGTAAGCTGGACGATAAGACATGCCTTCCAGGACTATAAGAAGCATCCTGCACCTAGCGGTACGAATTTTCTAACAGCGACGACTGAACAAGCAAACATAAACTTTTTGACAATGATGAATCGTTAGCACTAATGTAGAAGAATCTGAAAGCAATTTCGTATCGGAAGACTCAAATTCTAAACATCTAACATTGTTATTACTCAAAAGATGAGGACCAAAATTCACCAGGAACTGAAATGTCCGAAATTGAGACAGATACTAGTCATCAAACCAGAGAGGCATTTTGTTCGGTTATTAGAAAGAAGTAACGAATTGCAACTTCAGATGGTGCCGCATGTAAATGTCAGAATCAAGCAATCTGAGCAGAAATCCCTTCAAGAAACAATGGTTGGTACTGACTACGAGCAACTACAAATCCAAGCATGAACAGCAGTGAGCAATCAGATTACCACTTACTGAGCCTATCAAAACGCCAAACTATCTAGAGAAGCACACACAGTAAGTACTACATGATTCAACCAACAGTTGAGGACCAACTTTTGCAGCTAGCTTCATACATACAAACCTCATTAAAAAAAAGACTGGACTCCTTGAAACCCATATGTTCCCCAAAACAGAACCAAACTCCTCACATAACACGTCCAATGAGCAAGCATCAAACTCCAACTAATAGCAGAGCAAGAGGATTTACAATAACTGATGCGGGGCCGTACCATGGCGTGGCGCTCGCCGGCGTGGAAGGAGAGCCTCTGGTGGCCCCCGGCGAGCGCGTAGAGCTGCGACAGCGAGTTGGCGGCGCCGCGGAAGGCGCCGTAGAGCGCCCGGTCCGCCTCCTCCTCCAGCGCCCGCGCCGCGTCCGCCGTCCGCTTCCTCCCGGCCATCGCCCTCCCTCACCGCTCTCCAACCCCACCTCCCAGCGCTCCCAGCCCTGCCGATGGGATCGAATCCGATCGGATTCGAGCTCGAAACCCTAGGATTCGGGATGGACGCGGGGAATCCACGCGAGGAAGACGACGGCGAGGACAGGGAGCGTGGAGACTATGATGCAGGAGTATTAGCCGTGTCCCCCGCGTGTGTGTGGCGCTAGCTGTTGTGTTGTGTCACTGGCGTGTGGGGCCCCACGGGGAGTGCAGCTGTTTGGATAGATGGGAGGTTGGTGTGCGCGCGCGCGGCGGCGGGGGAGCACCGAGCACACGTGGGAGTGGACACTGTAGGGAAACTGATATGTGGGTCCATTTGTCTATTTGAACCCACATGGCAGTGAGAGTAAGAATGAAACAGAAGAAAAACTACATAGAAAAGATACTAGGGTGAAACCCGGTCGGATATAAGCACATATTGCTCATTCCATATTCTAACTCATATTTTATATGAATACAAATTCGAAGTATTAGGGATACGGACACGGACAGATACATGTCATATTCGAATCGGAACGAATAAGATAGTCAGATAGTATGCAGTTGTGTATACACATGAAGGAATATACGTTGAACTATACCACGGTAGCTTTAGCTTTTCAGCACGAGTACATCTAGGTCTCACAAGAATACACAATTGATAAAATGACAAAGTATGCTTCAATGTAAGTTCATATATAGATTTGACACGATCACAATGACATAAGGTCTAATAGCCTCAATTTTCAAATTTCAGCTTAAAATAAATTTTTTTTAAATCCATTATTGAATTTATAGAAGCTTTTCCCCGAAAATTTTGAATTTATAGAAGATTTTCCTATTTCCCCAGACAAAAGCATTATTAATAAAACCTTTTAAAAAGTTTGAAAATATTTAATTGGTTCCAAATATTGTAAACTACATATGTGAATTTTTTGAAATTTTTAGTGCCTTTTGCTATTTTTCAAAACCAAAAACTTGCATCGAGAGGCTGAGCTAGGATTTTGCTAAGGGGGGGACATGACTTTGCTACTACAATCCTATCAGAATATAGACCCTTTGAAGTATCAATAAAAAATAAAGGTTTTCTTAAAAAGAAGCTCTATTATATCACATGATAATTGGAGCTCAGACTATCATAATAATATAGCAACCAAATACATACGGTGATCATTGTCGTGGAGTTTGATGCGCTCTTACGCTTTCATAGAATCACCCCCAGTTTGGCACGTATTTACACTTCGTCGAGCCAACCAATGGTGTGACGGAAACTTGAAGCGTTTGATAAAAATAAAATCTGGATGATAGATTACATCCAACATTAATTTTTGTCGTTAGGTACTCCTTCAATTCACAAAACAAACCGTTTTGGAACGCATGCATCAAACTTTAGAAATTTTGGCTATCGATATCTTTCTTAAATATTTAGATTAGATACAAGAAAATCATGTGTATATTTGTCTCAGAGGTACTTTTATAATATTATAATTTTATTGGGTTTTACAAATATATTACAATAGTAATTAGTAGTTAAAGTTGAATTTTAGGGCATTATCGTTGTCCAAAATGATTTATTTTTGTGAACTGGAGGAGTAGATGCTTGGAATTTGTTAGGGGTGTAGTTGGAAAGTTCAACTTTGCGACCTTTCATGGGTTAGACAATTTAAGGGTTCCTAATACTGGCAAATGAAATCTTGTTGAGTGAGAATTTTCTAAGCTTATGTCTAAATTAGAGTTTGATCGGCCATGGGAAGCGGTCTGACTAGCGGTTGAGGCTTTTGCAAAATAGGTACCAAACGCTTGTGTGGGAATGTTTGGTGGTAAGTTCGCACCAGGTGCTAATGAAAACCGAGACTGGACGTGAAACTAGTAGAGTTTTACCGAAAGGTCAAGAGAGGGGTTTTCGATCGCAATCGGTCCGACCGCCATTGGTTGGCGGTCGATCGGTGCCTCGTTATCGGTTTAGCGGCCGGTTTGACCGCCTTTGGTTTCTTGATCGACCCACCGAGGGCTAGTGGTTTGACCGGCTAGGGAAAGTTCATGCACAATGAGTGTGCCGAATTTGTGGGTTTGGCCAAAGTAATGGGCTTCAGTGCATATATATTGTATGATACATGTTTTGGCTAACGTGGATCAAGTTGCGAAGAACTTGTGCCTGGATTCGATTTCTTGTTCTATTGTTGTGCATGGACGCTTTACTCAACTACTGTCAACGACGAGTATGATCGAGACTAGACTAGGAGAGTTGAGATTCAGAACGATTGAGGATGCGAGGTGAAGTGGTTCGACTCAAGAAAGACGTAAGATGGACAAGAACGACCGAACGAAAAGTTCAGTGCAATGGGTTGCATCAAGTGGCTTGGGGTCGATGCAAGTGCCAAGGTGGCCTGGTAGGAGCTGAATGGGAAGAATTGCCGGCATGTGGAAAGCCATTATTGAACCAACGCGTGGAGAAACATGGGATTGCTTCACGATGATTGGACTCGATCATAGAGAAGGATCGAGAAGGGGTAGCATCGACTACGATACGGACTCAACGGGAGTATCCTACTCGCACTCGTTCTCATAAACGACTCGGACTTAAACTCTTACCTAATCTTGTACAAGATTACAATCCCAACAGTGAGTATCTCTGACCCATCATGGCTTTGGCATGTCAACTTTCAGGCACTTAGAATGATGAAAGAGAAGGGCATGGTGCAAGGATTGCCGAGGATTGTACATCCCACACAACTCTGCGAAGGTTGTCTAGTTCCCAAATCCCAAGCAATCAAGAGCACCATTCCTGGCCATGCCGCGTTCGAGGTACGACCGATTGTTGCAACTAGTGGTTCATGGTGATTTGTGTGGTCCTATAACCCGACAAACACTTGCCAAGAACATGTGTTTTCTCCTTGTTGATGAGTATAGGAGCGATGCGTTCAGCGCATTCAAGAAATACAAGGCTCGGGTGGAGAACCTAAGTGGGCACAAGATGAAGACGTTGAGGATGGGCGGCGGTGGTGAGGTTCTCGTCCCAAAGAATTCACAACACTCTATGGTGAAGAAGGCATCCAATGACACCCCATGGTGCCACAACAAACGACGCGTTGCGAGCACGAAACCGTACCATGGTTGCAATGGCGAAGCCCATCAAAAGTATGCGATGCTCGTGAAATGTGGGAAGAAGCGGTGAGGCGCACGCGGTGTACATCCCAAAGCACTTCAGGTGTCCGTGCACGACACATGTAAAGGTGCCATGCGCGCCAACTAAGAAGTCGGACGACCGCACCATCCCATGGTGCAACTCGGCGTGGTGGCGGCGGAAGCAAGGCACATCGCCTCTACAATCCACGAGATGGTACGATTCATGCTAGTAGGGATGTGATTTTTGAAGAGGATTGGCAATAAACGGGTTTGGTGTGCAAGCGAAGTTGCAAATCGACAAGCTGCAGGACATTCACGCTTGGGAGGAGATCCTCGTCTTGAGAACGATGTCTCGCCATGCCGCCGCAGACCATCAAGAGGCGGTCGAATCTCTGGTATGCAGCGCATGGCGGTGGTGCGACCACCACGGTGTCAGCAGGTGCGGTAAGCGCTGAACAAATGCACCGAAGAGCCGACGCCCTTCCGAGAAGCGGTGAAAGAGGAGTGGCAAGAAGCAATGAAGAGTGAACTTGATGCCACCGAGAGAAACAAGGCTCGAGGAGCCGACGGTTCCGCCTTGCTCGCCACAAACCCATCGGTCACCAAAACATTTCGCAAAGATTGGCAAGCACATCAAGTAAAATTAGTTTTATCCCTGTGTCATATGAGCTCAGTGTATGTGTATACAAGTGAGTACAATGTTGAATCATTATTTTCACAAAGTAATTCCTGCATTAAGAGTACTCACTTAACATGCGTGAACTACTGTACAAACCAGTAGACATCTATTTCACTTAACATCCTGAGCCATGCACAAACCAACGCTTTCCGCGCCTCGCACCTAGAATAAACTCGTCCTTCCTTGTATGACCACCTGGGCTTGAGCACCTACTCCCACGACCACCTAAGCTGCGTCATTATCTAAGCCTCTCGCTCCTCTCTCTTGGACCAAATCTGCACATTTCCCCGCGTACATCTTAGCTGAGGCTACACCGCCACTCCCTTCTGTGGAGGCGTTGATCCCTTCAACCACTGCATGCTCGTGGATACCTTCGAGCGCCGTTTTGGTGCCTGGGCCTCCAACTGAGTCATCACCAATCCTCTGACCAACCTGGTCATCAAAGTCAACTTCCAGTTGCCAGATCTCCTATGCCGATGTCTTGTCGATGGATCCCACCTCCTATGCTTACATGCCTGTCATCCGGACCTCCCGAGCACTGCTTTCTGCGCCTTCCGAGTCGCTGCTCAGACCTTCCAAGCTTCTGGCCCCTACGAGCACTGCTGCACGCCTCCAGCAGCTGCCACTACTATAAAACATACTATACTAGACGTCCCATCACAGACGGTTGGAACCATCTGTGATACATAACTATCACAGATGGATCGTAAATAGAACCATCTGTGATAATTCATAGACAATTCTTAAGAAGAACCGCCTGTCATAATCGAGACATCATAGACGGTTCTTCTTAAGAACCGTCTGTGAATTATCACAGACAGTTCTATTTACGAACCGTCTATGATTATAATCATATCACAGACGGTTTGTAGATAAAATTGTCTATGATACTTTTGTTTTGTTGGGCGGGAAAACAAAAATTTGGACTTAATGGGCGGGCTGCCGAAACTCGCTTTATATTAACAGAGTCTCCTCACACCTCCATCTCCTCGTCTACATCTCTCCTCTAACCGAGTGTCGTCGTCTCGCCCTGACCTTGCGCTCCGGCCTTCGCCGAGCTCGTCGCCCGCAGCCTCCACCTCGTCCCAGCCTCGTCGTCGCCGGTCTCCCACGACCTCGTAGCCCCCGGCCTCCTCCACTTCGTCGCCCCGTCCTCCCCCAAGCTCGTCACCCACGGCCTCCTCCACCTCACCCCGGCCTCATCGTCGCCAGCCTCCCACGACCTCGTCGCCCCGGCCTCCCACGACCTCACTCTCTCTCTACTCCCCCTTTTTGCTCTGTGATGTGGATTACTAAGAGCTAGTGTTAGTGCTCTGTGAATGCATTGAGTTGATGCTACTGTGATGTGGGTGATGCTGTGGCTATTGTGGAAAGCTCTCTATGCATGTATAGTTCATGCTGAGTTATTTGGTTCCAGCAAAAATATAGATAGCAGATTGCGCACTGTCTAGTAAAACCACCATAACTTTTTCATACGAACTCGGATTGTGACGTTCTTTGGCTCATTGGAAAACTAATAAAAAGTTCAATCTAAAAATCATAAACCCATATCAAATTTATTCGCGAGGCTCAGGAGGCTCCAGACGAAGTGAACCCCCCCCCCAAAAAAAGGTCGTTTAGGGCCTCAAAACAGCCTCTAAAGTTTTAGCACCCATTTTCATTTTTTTCGTCTGTGATAGCTTTTTTCACATACAGTTCTTGTTTAGAACCATCTATGATATATTTTTCATAGACGGTTAAAAAATCGTCTGTGATGACCTCATATCATTATGGACATATAAACTTAGACTGTTCAAAAATCATCTGTGATGACGGTTTCGAACCGTCTGTTATGACCCTTTGTGTAGTAGTGTACTACGTGTGTGCGGCCACCCTCAGCAGCGCCCTGCTCGATACCTAAGTTCCACTCTGGCTCCTTCAGACTGTCCTTCACACAAACCGGTTTACAACTTTTCAGAGAGATTTTGTACAACCAATTTGGGGATCTTGTCACTTTCATCAACATATCTTTGTTCTTGTCATAGACACGCAAGAACTCATCCTTCAGCTCCACCCTGCACCCCCGTTCCGCCAACTGCCCGAGACTGAGTATGTTGTTACACAGACTTGGTATAAAATAAATTTAAGTCAGTATCCTTTGATCGCTGTTCTTGCATCGCAACAGCATTGTTCCTTTGCCTCGTATCTGCACTAAGGAGCCGTCGCCAAACTTGACTTTCCCCGAAATATTCTCGTCGAGCTTATGGAATATGGAGTGATCTCCCGTCATGTGATTGCTCGCTCCATTGTCCAAGTACCACATATCAGTATGATCATGGCTGCCTGTCTCTGTGCGTAGTTTAGAAACTATGTTCTCCTCGTTCAACATCACCATGACCGGTGATGAGGACATCGACCCTAAGGATACAACCACTGCTTCAACCTGCTGCACTGCATCCTCTACTTCCTTTACTTCACCAACATCTTCTCCAATTGGACTTTCGGCTAATGCAATACCATATTACCCAATTAGATCGAGCTATGTCTACATGCCATGGTGCTACGTCTACATACCATGGTACTATGTGTACATGCCATGGTGCTACTACATGTGCCAAGCAGGAGTTCAAGCTGGATACATTTTGGTCAGATCAGTTCGGAATCAGCCCGACAAAGACCAACTTAAAACAGATATAACTTTTGCAAACGGAGTCCGATTCGGGTGTTCTTGGGCTTGTTGGAAAGCTAACGACGATATCTTTCCAACGGATCCAGCCTCACCTCCAAATTCATTCTGTAGACTTCGGAATCATCAAAAGAAGGTGCTATATCACTAATTTGGGCCGATTTGGGCCTTGTAATCGTACCAGAATTGGCCCATATGCCGCCGGCCCACCTGGGGGTGTGATTACTGTTCATGTGAACAGTAATTCGTGCCTTTAGTCCCACCCCTCTATTTCTTTTAGATTTGTGGCTCCTCATCCCCTATTTAAGGAGGACGCACCCCCTCTAGTTTCCTTGGATTTTGTTTAGTTAAAAGTTAGCCTTGTTGCAACTTCGTGTATTAGCTTGTGTCGACTAGACCAACCATAATACCGCTTTTTGAAATCCCAATTTTAATATTTCAATCTTTATTTGTAATTTCAGATTGCTTTATCTTGTTTTTGCGTGCTTCTTCGGTGTATGCAGGAATCGACCTTCGTGGTCAGGTCAACCGGGTATTCGTGCATGGTTGATAACGACTTATCGATCAGTTCAGCGATTGCGTGGTTTCAAGCCTTGCGTGTTCATAGCCAGGATCGTCAGAGTTGAGCGACGCCTACCGGACTTATCGTTCTCATCGAAAGATCGGGCCAACAAAATCAAACCTTAGGGTTCATCAAGTGGTATCAGAGCTACAGTTCTTCGGTGAGAGTTTCCTGTTTTCTAGTAGTAGATTCGTTTTTCATACCTAGAGTCCAGAAAATTGCCAAAAGAAAAAAAATTCGCATCTATCATCCATACCAAGCCCTTTGAGCCTTTGCAATTTTTTTTCTTTTCAGTTTGCTTGTTGAATATTTAGTTACATTGTCGTGTCTAGTTGCTGATCTTTAGTTCTAGTTATTGTCTAGTTCGTCATTATCTAGATTGCTTCTCGTGTTTTTCCTTTGCGTCGCTTAATCGTTCTTTTAGGGTTCTTAGTTTTTGCATCTAAAACAGAAAATTCGTGGGTTAGAACTCCTCTAATCTGCACTAAAAAAAAGAGAGAACACTTTGCTGTATTCGTGACTTGTGGAAAACCCTAGAGCCGGCAAAAAAAAATAGGAGAAAGAGGCCGCCACACAAAACAAAAGGCGTGGTAGAAAAAAAAAAGAAAAAGAAAAAAAAAGCAAGCTTACACCAAAATCAGTGAAAACTGGTGGAGCCCTTCTACATATAGCCACAAACTTGTACAAAAAATTTCAGCAAGATTAGCCCACGGAATCAAAAGATATAGCAATTTAAAGATTGAAACCGAGTCGGTTTCAAATCCGAAATACGATTCCGTTTCCGAGAGACCTTCAGTAAAACGGGCATAACTTTTGCATATGGTGTCCGATTTGGACGTTCTTGGACTCGTTGGAAAGCTAACAACGAGTCGCATACTTTCCACTTAATGCACTAGCCTCCCTCCAGAGAACCCAAAATCGGTCATTTTCGGCTCCGAATTCGCGTCACAAGTTTTTTGTTTCGGTTTTTGCCGTTTCTTTTAGGCTTTCCATCAGAATTTGGGGTCTGTCTCAACTTTAAAGTTGTAGATCTCATCGAAACCTTTCAAACGAGTATATATAAGCCATATAAAATTTTGTTTTTTCATCTTTTGAGACTAACTATTGTTTTCTGCTTAAACTAAAGGGCTGTTTACGCTGCACGTTATTCTGTTTTTGTGCTCTACATCGTGTGAACCATCTTGTGCCCTACAAAGAAGTTTGAGTAGTTGGTTAGCGTCTCTCCCAGCACTTGTTGTGAGGTTTTCCATTTCTTACATCAAGTCACATTTATCTTTGCGCGTGCGTACATACACATCTCTTAGTGGGGCTTTGATTAGCTAAACTTTGATTAGACTAGGATCGACTTGTGACTAGTACTTTGAACTGCTTCAATTTTGCATCTTGAATTGAATAATTGCTATTCCTTTGCTACATACTAGCCTTCCGAGCTCCACTTCCTACTAACTCAAGAAGTGCCGCCTCGCAATCGTTAATGATCGCAAGTGAGAGTATCACGAACCACCCACCGGTTGTACCACTTCCTTCTTTGCATTGGTAAGAACTTGTAAGAACTAGGTATAAGCTTGAGTGTGAGTGACTTGATTGAGCCTCCGAACCTTGTAGTTGATAGGGACATATACACGTGATTTGTTCTTTACTTTGATACTAACAATGGCGGGTTCATCGTCACAAGGGGAGCATAGCAGCACAACAATGAGGAAGATGCACCGCTCGGTCCTCGCACAAAAGAAATCATGCGCGCTTTTCTCGCATCTTTGGATCAACATTCGTATGCGTATGGAGTTGATTCTAGATCACACCATCGACGAACTTGCTGCGTTGGCTACGTGTGGAGCGACTAGAGAGCTCCACCTTCATTGCCGCCCGGCCGGCATCGGCATTGCACGATCGCGCGTAACCCATCCGTTGCTCGCTCATGGGCCGATGAGGTAGAAGATGAAGCGAACCCATATGTTGTCGATACGGGTCCGATGGTGATTTCAATCCCATTAATGATCGTGATCACCGACAACAACGCTTCAATCGACAAGGTATGCGAAGAGAGCCACCGCGTGAGGTACGTGACCATAATGATTCACTTGGTAAAATTAAATTCACTATACCTCCTTTTCTTTGGTAAATATGATCCGATGCTTATCTCACATGGGAGTTAGTTGTGGACCAAAAATTTGCATGCCATGAATTTCCTGACAATAAAAAGGTTAGGGCTGCTACTAGTGAGTTCACAGATTTTGCATATATTTGGTGGAGTGAATATGGTCGTACTCATCAGGACATACCTAGAACATGGAATGCTTTGAAAAGAGCAATGAGACGTAGGTTTGTACCTTTATATTATTCACGTGATTTGCTTAATAAATTACAACGCTTAAGACAGGGTAGTAGTTCTGTAGAAGACTATTATCAAGAATTGCAAACTGGTTTGTTGCGTTGTGGTTTAGAAGAAACTGAGGATGCTAAGATGGCTAGATTTTTGGGAGGGTTAAACCGTGAAATTCAGGACATTTTAGACTATAAAGAATATGATTCTATCAACCGTTTATTCCATATTGCTTGCAAAGCTGAGAGAGAAGTGCAGGGTCGACAATCTCGCTCCAGGGGCAATATTGGAGGAACTTTTGCAGTCGGCCAAGGCGAAGAACATCACATGGCATCCTCCTCCACTTCGACCGTGCACCCCTGCTGCTTCAACTCCTATACATATCCTCGATGCAAGCAAACCAAGAAAAGTACAAGCCCTTAAAAAGTGCTTCTTCCGCTTGTTTCTACTGTATGCGATCTAGAGATGTGCAATGTCACCGTTGCAAAGGATTTGGGCACTTGATGCGCGATTGCCCAAGTCAGGGAGCTTTGCTTATCAAGGACAATGGTGAGTACACTTCAGCTAGCGATATTGAGGAAGAACATGTGTTGGTTGCAACTAACAATGCTTTGGTGATGAAACCGAGGAAGAACATATAAACCATGAGGCGCCGACATGTACCAAAGCCTAGTTGTTCAAATGTGCTAAGTGCTCAAATGGAACTTCTTGAACAAAATCAACGCCACATTTTGTTTCAATCCAAGTTCGTCATCAAGGAACGCTCATGTAGAGTCATCATTGATGGCGGAGTTGCAACAACCTTGCTAGCATAGACATGGTCGAGAAGCTTGGCTTGACCACAACACAACACCCTCATCCTTACTACATCCAATGGCTGAATTCTTGTGGTAAGTTGAAGGTAACTAAGCTTGTGCGCGTACACTTTTCTATTGGATCATATCATGATTATGTTGATTGTGATGTCGTACCTATGCAAGCATGCTCATTATTATTAGGTAGACCTTGGCAATATGATAGATATACTGAACATCATGGTAGATCTAATCATTATACTTTCACATATAAAGAAAAGAAAATCACTCGCTTCCAATGTCTCCTCGCCGCTATATTAAAGGATGAATTAGAAAGAACTGCGAGAACAAGTAAGGAGAAGACACAAGTTGATCAAAAGATTATAGCTCTAAGTGAAATTAAATTGAAAGCTCATGTTATGTTAGCTACAAAAATAGATTCCATTGATATGGAAAAACATGAATCTAAATGTCATACTATGATTTGTAAAGAAACTCCGTGTCCATTAGAAGAAGTGCATGTTTCTTTGCCTCATCTGTTGCTACTAACCTTTGCAGAGAGTGATGACTTCGAGAAAACAAATGAGTCGAGGACGACTCAAATTCAAGAAAGGGAGGATGATGAGGACATCGACCCTAAGGATACAACCATCGCTTCAACTTCTTTGACCGCATCCTCTACTTCCTTTACTTCACCAACATCTTCTCCAATTGGACTTTCGGCTAATGCAATGCCATATTACCCAATTAGATCGAGCTACGTCTACATGCCATGGTGCTACGTCTACATACTATGGTACTATGTGTACATGCCATGGTGCTACTACATGTGCCAAGCAGGAGTTCAAGCTGGATACATTTTGGTCAGATCAGTTCGGAATCAGCCTGACAGCACCAACTTAAAACAGATATAACTTTTGCAAACGAAGTCCGATTCGGGTGTTCTTGGGCTTGTTGGAAAGCTAACGACGATATCTTTCCAACGGATCCAGCCTCACCTCCAAATTCATTCTGTAGACTTTGGAATCGTCAAAAGAAGGTGCTATATCACTAATTTGGGCCGATTTGGGCCTTGTAATCGTACCGGAATTGGCCCATATGCCGCCGGCCCACCTGGGGGCGTGATTACTGTTCATGTGAACAGTAATTCATGCCTTTAGTCCCACCCCTCTATTTATTTTAGATTTGTGGCTCCTCATCCCCTATTTAAGGAGGACGCACCCCCTCTAGTTTCCTTGGATTTTGTTTAGTTAAAAGTTAGCCTTGTTGCAACTTCGTGTATTGGCTTGTGTCGACTAGACCAACCATAATACCGCTTTTCGAAATCCTAATTTTAATATTTCAATCTTTATTTGCAATTTCAGATTGCTTTATCTTGTTCTTGCGTGCTTCTTCGATGTATGCAGGAATCGACCTTCGTGGTCAGGTCAACCGGGTATTCGTGCATGGTTGATAACGACTTGTCGATCAGTTCAGCGATTGCGTGGTTTCGAGCCTTGCGTGTTCATAGCCAGGATCGTCAGAGTTGAGCGACGCCTACCGGACTTATCGTTCTCATCGAAAGATCGGGCCAACAAAATCAAACCTTAGGGTTCATCAACCGGTGCCTCTTTGACACATAAGGAGAGAAGCAGGGCAGGCTCATTATCGTCTTCACTAGCTCAGGTGAGGTTTACCTATTCGTTCTTCTTCTTATTTGGACAATCCAAAGCGTGGTACCCATACTCATCACAATTGAAGCATTTTATGTGGTTGCGGCACTCCGATGTGTAGTGACCGTATTTTTCACATTCAAAGCGCTTGATATGTGACTTGTCACGGGGTCTGTCACCACCATTTTGCCTTGCCAAGTCTCCATGTCCTCCTCTTCTAAAATCACGGCCTCCAGCACCGCGACCACGTCCACACTTGTTTTCAGAGCCCCATGCATCTCCTTGAACCCAAGTGAGTTCCTTTGACTGTTTGTTTCCTTCCTTTGTATTACTTTTCACAAGTAATGCTTGATTTTTCCTTGCCTTGCACCCTCTCAGGAGCCCATCATGTGCTTTAAGAGACCCAGTTACCTCTTCTAGCTTCATGCTCTCAAGATTACTTGAATACAAAAGATTTGTGACCACCGCACGCACTCTCGGGTAGTACTTGTAAGTATTTCTCACCACCTCAATTTCCTCCGATTATCGCCAGGGATCGTGAGCTCGTTGACCATCTGCACAATTTTCCTACGAACTCATCTACCGATTGAGTTTCACCCATATGCAGCACCTCATACTCCCCTCAGAGAGTTTGTAGCCGTACTTTCTCCACTCGATCCACTCCCTCGTGCATAGTACGAAGAGCAATCCAGGCTTCCCGAGCAGTATCCTTCCCAACGAGTTCATTCATTATTGAGTCATGTATAGTAGCATAGATCAGCGCCAATGCCTCTCAAGTCGACCTCCACAACCTTTCCTTTTAGATCGATCTTTCCCTTTTGATCGACCGGATCGGCTACTGCGTCCCAGATCCTTTGGGCACGCATATTGACCTGCATCTTCATAGCCCAAGCGGGGTAGTTTTCTGAAGTGAGAACCGGGTACGAAAGCGTTGTTATCGATAAAGATCCGCTGGACGCCATCTTCTCCTTCCTTCTCTGGAGTCGAAGACTTGATTTTCAAACACCCGCTCTGATACCACGTGTAGTTGAACCACCTTTGACCAGGAGGTCGAAACCCTCCGACCAGTTGAACCCACGACCAGGTAGCAGTGGATTACGACCAGGTAGTAGTCGATTACGACCAGGTAGTCGAAAACTTCCTTTCGACTATGTGTAGTTGAAACCTTCTACAACCACGTGTAGTCGAGACCTTCTACGACCAGGTGTAGTCGTAAACGATGAGTAGTACTCGCAATGAACAGTAGTTGATATGAACAGTGGTCGATATGAACAGTACTCGAAACCAAAACCGACGATGAATAGATGATTGGTTACGGGAGCAACTGCTCATCTTTTGGCTTTTGTATTGTTTTTCTCAACTCACGACCTCAACTCAACTCATGATTACTCAACTCACAATTCCTTGATGCCTTCTCTCGACTTCCGACTTCCTACCACGGCTGCTATCTCCCCTGCTTATATACTGTTACATGCATCGACTACGATACGAACTCAATGGGAGTATCCTACTCGCACTCGTTCTCGTAAACGACTCGGACTTAAACTCTTACCTAATCTTGTACAAGATTACAATCCCAACAGTGAGTATCTCTGACCCATCATGGCTTTGGCATGTCAACTTTCAGGCACTTAGAATGATGAAAGAGAAGGGCATGGTGCAAGGATTGCCGAGGATTGTACATCCCACACAACTCGCGAAGGTTGTCTAGTTCCCAAATCCCAAGCAATCAAGAGCACCATTCCTGCCATGCTGCGTTCAGGGCCGACCGATTGTTGCAGCTAGCTGGTTCATGGTGATTTGTGTGGTCCTATAACCCGACAAACACTTGCCAGTAACATGTGTTTTCTCCTTGTTGATGAGTATAGGAGCGATGCGTTCAGCGCATTCAAGAAATACAAGGCTCGGGCGGAGAACCTAAGTGGGCACAAGATGAAGACGTTGAGGATGGGCGGCGGTGGTGAGGTTCTGTCCCAGCAATTCACAACACTCTATGGTGAAGAAGGCATCCAGCGACACCCCATGGTGCCACAACAGAACGACGTTGCAGAGCACAGAAACCGTACCATGGTTGCAATGGCGAGAAGCCTACTGAAAAGTATGCAGATGCCTGGTGAAATGTGGGAAGAAGCAGTGAGGCTGGCACGCGGTGTACATCCTGAAGCACTTCAGGGTGTCTGGGTGCACGACACATGTAAAGGTGCCATGCGCGCCAACTAAGAAGCTGGACGACCGCAGCCATCCCATGGTGCAACTCGGCGTGGTGGCAGGCAGGAAGCAAGGCACATCGCCTCTACAATCCACGAGATGGTACGATTCATGCTAGTAGGGATGTGATTTTTGAAGAGGATCGGCAATAAAACGGGATTGGTGTGCAAATGAAGCTGCAAATCAGCAAACTGCAGGGACATTCACAGTTGGGGAGGAGATCCCTGTGCCGGAGAACGATGTCTCGCCCATGCCGCGCGCAGACCACAGAAGCGGCAGTCGAATCTCCTGGTATGCCGCGCATGGCAGCTGGTGCGGCCACCGCCGGTGTGCAGCAGGGTGTATGCTTAAGTAGCATTGGGTCAGCCATCGGGTCAGCCAAAACAATTCGCAGCATTGGCAAGCACATCGAAGTAAAATTAGTTTTATCCTTGTGTCATATGAGCTCAGTGTATGTGTATACAGGTGAGTGCAATGTTGAATCATTATTTTCACAAAGTATTTCCTGCATTTAGAGTACTCACTTAACATGCGTGAACTACTGTACAAACTCCAGTAGACATCTATTTCACTATACCGATGTGTTTCAGCACCTGCTTTTCAGTTGAATATAAGTCAAACATTTGAATTAGTCCCCTGGTTGATTTATGTCTACCCAACTTCCTTGACTGCATCTATGTAATAAGTCGATAATATTATCACCATATCAGATATTTTATACTCAATGGAATGGATGTTTTTTTAAATCGTCACGAGAATAGCGGCATACTCCAAGAGAATCTCAAAACACATGGTAATAAACTGCAGCCAATGTTGTATGCTTAAGTAGCTAATATTGAACAAACTGCTGCCAAACACCTATAGGTGTGCAATCTTCAGGAGGCAAATAACATGAATAACAGAGTTCATGATCACACTGATGAAAGTACAAGAGTGAGTAAGATCACATCAGTGATGCATATGAACTATATGACATTATTATTTTCCATTATTGCAAAAAAAATTGTGGAACTTACTTTCCCCAGCTACTTCTCACCTCCTTGTAATAACTTCCTTCTCTCTTTATATATTGCAACGCTTGTTCCTTGTAATAAATTGTCCCACACATGATTAGCACCCAAATGCTGAGAACAGTGAAGCATGCACAGCAAAGTTCATGTTCAGATCGATGGAAATAAGATCGTATCAGTGTTGCAAAATAAATCTGCGGACAGTATTGTTTTCCCATACTACTTGTTCGTTAAAATCACGTCGAAACTCCCGTCTTACGGGCATCAATTGCATCCAATCTGATATAATAAGCAAATATATATAAAAACCACAAACGTTACTTATTACGGGATAGTAACTAGTAAGAATGAAGCAACCAGCGACTTGGTTAATTTCATGACAGTGTCAAACAATCATCACAACAAAATTACATGAAAAAAAGGATATGGCATGTTCGTTTTAAGCATTACAAAACATTTCATAGTTTCCAGTCAGGTCAATTCAATAATCCATGCATACAGCAATTGTTGGCACTTTCACATACGGAGGGAAAATCTATGGCAAGGGAGAGGAAGTGGTGCTAAACAGCAGAGAATGTAGAACTAGACACTTGGAGAGAACTATTTAAGAAGTTTTCTCCATAAGCTGGATCGGTGCCAAGATGTTCTGTTTACTTGTCTCCACAATGCAACCATTCATCACCATCTCTTCCAGCATGAAGTGAACCTTCTCCAGATGGAACATGATATCAAGCTCACACTGGCCGAAAAAGGGGGGAAAGAGGCCAGTAGCATCAGCTCTAGTCATGTGAGTATCTTTACAATGCTGAGAAACAAAAGACTTGGGATTATGCAAGCTTACCACATTGCCAAAGTGGCGGTCCATGGTTTCCACCAAAAGATGTATGAATTCAAGGATAGCTAACTCATTCTGCCAAACGAGATGCAATTGAGATATTGTCAGTTCAATAAGCTGGAGCAATTGCCTCAAAATTGTTTGCACAGTTCAAGGAAAGCATGAAAGGCCATCTAATGATGGTTGAAAACTTGAAGTTAAATTAAAATGCAATCTACACGTAAGAAAATTTACAAATCATGTAGCACCTCACTTGCAAGTCGCAAACAAAACTAGTTGGAGGAAGATTTTTCTTAATCAGGAATATAAATTGTTTCAAATGGTAATACCAGAAGAAATAGAGCGTATGATCGCCAATTGCAATCAAATTCATTCATAAATCAGGCACTTAACAACTAGAGAAAAAGCAGCAGACTCAAGATAGATAGATACTCAGATACTGATATACATAGGCAGAGTTTTCAGTATAACCATTTCGTTTGAGAAATTTGTAGTGAACCATTCAGTCCACACTCCACACATACAAAATTCATCCCCACAGAATAGTACCATCAAAGGAAAATGCAGTAACAATACCATGAAATACCCAACAAAGATTAACCCTTTCAGATCTCTATACCAATGTGCAAGATTCGCCACTATCAAACCCTACCTGTGCACACTTCGATTCAACAACAAAGATACCAGAACGAAAGCTAAGCCTGCAGCATCAAAGCTGATAATACTGCAACTACTTACTTTTATTTGCATTAGCAAAGATTGCTTGAGTCACTAGAAACTACTCTGAATTCTCAATACAGGATGGAACAACAGGAGCAAATAATAGTAGAATCACCAAATGCGGGTTTGTAAAAGCATAGCAACACCATCAAAGGATAATCAATAGTAATACCACAAAATTATCAAATAAAGATCATATCTTTGGGACCTTTGTACCGTTTATCTCTACTGCTTAAAAGGACTTGGTGGCGGTACGTTCGTTCTCTCCCCTTCCCTTGCACCTTCCCTAGTTCCCCTGGTACAATCTTGGCGCCAATGTGTGGGCCTGGTACAATCTTGGCGCCAATGTGTGGGCCTCACCTCGTCCCACCTCCTCTCAAAAAACCGCACCAAGAAAGAACGTGCGCTTCTCCCGGAAACCATTGTGGCCTCACCCCTCTGGCGAGAGGCCTACTTCCCATTCTCCATCTCGTTTGCGCCGCCCCCCGCACGCTGCATCCTTCTCAATCCCCCTGGCTTCCAAGTTCCAACTAGTATCACACTCTCGCAGTCTCACACTCGCAGATTCGCCGTTGCAACCCTGTATCACCTCTCCCCTTCGTCGTCACATGAGTCTGGAAGGCGAGGGAAGTGGCGACGGCGTCTCCCATAGGCAAAGTGCCGAGCCCACTTCTTTCAACCAGATTTGGCAGCAGCAGCTGCTGGAATCCAATCGGATCCAACTGGTAGTGGTGCAGTGACAGTGAGGCGCCAGCGGAGGTGGCCGGCGCACACAGCGTCGTTGAGTGGTTTGACCATGCCGCTACCTCGACGCCCCGTCAAACTCAAGCTCTTGTCTCCTTGAGAACTCCGACCAGCGGAGAGTTGGAAAGGATCTCCCTGGAGGTTTATCTGCAGCTCGCCGAAGTCATGGCCCCCCTGACTTGAGCACATCTGCATTGACGACGGCTGCATGGACAGACTCCTCGCGAGGCACAAGTACGTTCACAGGTGTGCTGTGTATCCCAATTAATTAACAAGATTAAGTGAGTGTTCTCTCTCCACTACCTGCCCCCTGATAATTTTTTAAAAAAATTCTGTGGCTTCCAGTGAATTATCATTGTTGGTTTCCAATTTGAGAATTATTCTGCAGGAGTGTTCTCTAATCATAGATTTGTTTGACGACTAAAAGACGAAAAATTGAGCTTAAGTCAAATCACAGAATCATTGGTATTGCTTATAGTTATATGTCAGTTGCAAGTGGTTGATTAGTGACAGATGAAGTGATCTTTTCTAGCTGTCAGGCATGGTGCCTTCGGAGTGATTGATAGCTTACAACTTAGAGGATGATTCAAAGTAAACAACTGAGATTATAGACTTCTGTCTCTGTGGGTCAAGTGGTTGATAACACTGGTTGCAGTCCGGTTAACTTTTCTTCTTGATGTTCTTTTTTATATGCATGTTTCATTTACGATCAGGTCATGTCGGATGCTCGAATTAAATCAGTTGAATATTTCGATTGAAGTTTCAGGTATGTGTTTTTCTACTAATTCTAAACAGGTATGTGTTTTTCTACTAATTCTAAGTATGTACTACTGACTCTACTATTTCAATATATCCAATTTTGATTTGATCGCTTCTGCATTCAGGAATCAGCAAGAAAAATGATATCTGATGTTCTCGTGCAATGGTGGGCTTAACCAGACGTACGCAGCTGTAAGTACTGTGTGTGAAACTGTAAATACAGCCATTACAAAATTTATATTTTCTGAGTCCCTGCCGTCGTTAAAATACTAAAACTGAAGCTGGAAAGTTCCCTTGTTCATTTTTTTTGTGAATCAGATTTGTGATATGGTGATAATTGAAAGGTACTTAAATGTCACTCTTATTGTGCTAGAGATGGATAAGACTTCATTTTAGGCTGCTCCTAGGTGAGCCTTTCATTATGTGTTTACTGCATAATTCAGTTATAAATTGCCCTGCTTTTAATCTCCATATCGTGGTGCTTTGTTACAGTGAGAGACAAAGTACGGATGCTAAAAGACCTCCATAATAAGTACAGATGCTAAAAGATCTCCATAATAACTGCCTCTACTATTTCTTCGCTCCATGCGGCATGCCCGATGGTATGATAGACTGACAGTGATATCTCTTATTACTATAATCAGGTTTGGTTACACATCTCTTTTTAGTGATGTATCATCATGATTCGTAAACTGGAAATCATATGTGGAACGAGGGTAAGATTGTAAGTGATTATTTGAAAGAGAACATATTCTACCATTGGTAAAGAAGTAAAATGTGCATCTTCTAAACAGAAGTGATGCTTGACTTGTGAATATTTGCCTGCCTATGGAAATTCAGAAACTTAGGTGATGTGGACCATGACGGAGCTTGGCAGGGTGTGGCAGCGGAGCCGGAGCATGGCGCAGGCTGAACACGATGGCGGAGACGCGATACGGGCTAGGACGGGGTTCGGTCTGGCACAACGTCCAAGCTGAGGGCGTGACGCAGGCCGATCAAGATGAAAGAGGTGTGACGTACAAGCGAAGTACGGTGGCGAAAAAATGTTAGGATGAAATGCAAAATGCCGAGGTATTTTTATTTTTTAGAGCATGTAATATTTTTTTAAAATCCGTAGCAACGCACCGGCACATGACTAGTAGTCCACAAATGCACACTATCCATCCCTATTAAACTCTATTCTGTGCACAATACGCTTGGGTGAACAAAAGGTAGATGACAAGAGCTAAACCCACAGGATCACAGCAAATATCCCAATAAACTGATTTCATTTATGCTTTGCAAGGACAGCTTAATCTGATAGATGATTAGAGCTGAACTCAAAGCACCACAGGTGATGTTCCAATGAATCGATTGCATCTAGACTTGCTAGGATTGCCTAATTGGCGCGACACAGATATAAATTCAAGAAGACGGGAGGGAGAGACAGGAGCAGGCCGAACCGCACCTCATCGTTGTCGACGCCGACGAGGAAGAAGAGGGAGGCGTAGCGCCTGTACACGACCTTGTAGTTCCGGTGCTCCACGAAAGAACACTGCGTTCGCAAACGGCGCCATCAGATCAACATGAGCAGCAATGGTCAAGCAATAGCTCGTCCTGATCCAGATCCAAGCAACCCTCACTTCTTGAATCGGGCCCAAGATTTGGGACAAGACTAGGGGAGGGTTTTTGGATCCAAGAAAGGAGGGAAGGAGGGAACGAACTGATAAAGGGGTTGAATTGGCAGGCGGGAGGATCGGACGAGGCGAGTAGTACCTGCTGGTCTGTGCGGGCGAGGCACTTGCGGACGATCTCGCCCTCGAGGGCGCGGCGCTCGTCGAGGGAGAGGTGCTCGTAGTACTGCGCCAGCCGCGTCTGCCCCTGCTTGTTCACGAACAGCACGAACCGGATCCCCATCTCCCCTACTTCCTCCTCGCGCACTCTCCCTTCCTCTCGTCTCTTCGAAGGCTTCTTCTTCTACCTCTGGACTCTGATTTTCTTCTATGTTCTGCTGTCTTTGCCCAAACGGCCCAAGTCGGAGGAAACTACTGTTCGTTTCCAATTCTAATATTCTATTGAGGAATTTTTTCAGATAAGGACTTCGTAATCCATTATATTCGCTTGAGGAAAATAAGGAATACTTTATTTTTTCTCTTTTGACGAGAGGTGTATACTTGATTCTCTGAAGGGATTGTTTGCATCTTGGGCTAGAGTTGGTTGAAAAAAGAAGAAGAAAATTACACCATAGGATCTCTGAACTTGAGAGGTTGTACCATTTAGCTTCTTAAATTTGTATTTTTATTTTCTCAGATCCTTGAACTTGCGAGTTTATGCTACTTAGCTCTTTGAACTTGCGTTCAAATAAAATTCGTCAGATACGATGCAGGCGACTTCGTCCCCTTCGAGTCTGGTGGACTCGTCGTCGCCTCGTTTCGGCTGTGTTCATCCTCCCCGCCACCTCACACCAACAAAAATAGATTTTTCGGACCCAGAAATGCACCATGCTCGTGTCTTCGTTGGAACTCTACTTTCGCAGCTTGTCGCCACCCTCACCCTTGCCTCCTATGAGTTTACCATCAAAAAGAGATAAGTACATTTCCAGTGCTAGAACAGGGGTGCAATACTTCTCTCTCATGATGATTCGTCAGTTCAGCCTTTTCTGTTGGCAAACAACCAAATGGACTTTTCTTGCAAGGTGAGTAGCTTCTGCTCTGGCACTGAGAACATACTTCTCTCTCTCATGGCCGACTTAGAAGAGCCCAGGGCAAGGGCAACGACAAGCTGCGACGGTGGAGCTCCAATAAGACGCGAGCACAAGTCGCCTCGGGTTCAAGAACTGCTTTTGTCGGTATGAGATGATGGGGATGATGAACATGACCAGAACGGGGCGACGACGAGTCCACAAGACTCGGTAGGGGCGAAATCGCCGACACCGCATCTGATAAACTTCACTTTAATACAAGTTCATGGAACTAAGTGACACTACCACGCAAGTTTAGGGGCTAAGAAAGTAAAATATAAGTGAGCTAAGTGACATAACCTTGCAAGTTCAAGGGGCTTAGAAAGTAAAATACAAGTTCAATGAGCTAAGTGGCGCAACAACGCAACTTCAAGAGCATGAGAAAGTAAAATACAATTTCAGAGACCTAAATGGCATAACCTCACAGGTTCAGAGACCTACGATGCAATTTTCTCAAAAAAAATGTAGAGCTTGGCCATCTCAAATGTTGTTTGCTTAGGATAGGATAAAACAAAAACAAAAAAGATATTATAGTTTTTTTTTTGCAAAAAATCAAAATAATGAGTTTTGCGGGAAAAAAAAAACTACCCCCAACTATTATTCACAACACCAAAGTAACAGTAGTATAATAACTAAAAACCATTTTTAGTCAAACGACATCATCACCAAATGCTAGCTGAGTATAATACAAAACTTTAAAATCCATAATATTAAAATTTTACAAATAAAATTTATTTTCGCAAAATCTATCGACAAAAGCCTGCAATCCAAATAATTGCTAAAGGTTTTTTATTCATAGTTTTTTTAGAGATTTTTTTATTCTTATTTGAGGGGCTTATTACACTAATACCACTAATTACCAAAAAAGATCACAACATTTACTCAATTTAACAATTTGTTTGGGTAAATAATTGAAGTGTTTGAAACCGGTAATAATTACTAATAAATCCAAACTGGACATGTTTGATAGATAAGAAGAGAGTAAAGTGAAGAAGAAAAAAAATCAATGAACCTTAAAATTCCAATTTTGTGAGGATTCTCTTAGGATTTCTTTGTCTTCTTCTACCTTTACGGGAAGGGACGAGGCTCGTCCAGGATAAGGCCCAGGCCAGAGTTTGGGCCTAGGTCAGACTTGGGCTTAGCCTAACAGAGGATTTCACTAAACAAGAGAGAGATGTTGTGATAAAGCTTTTGCCTAAAAAAGTGCTAGCACATCATAGCTTCTGACTTCTATGCTCTTTGCCAGGACTTCTCCCATGGTTTAATCGACATCAGGAGTCTGAATTGGTCCTTCATCACCTTAGTACCAAAGAAATTAACTTCAGAAACTGTGAATGACTTTCGGGCCATATCTCTGGTAACATTCTCGTTTTTGATTTTTGAATAGTAACTACTATTCGGTTTTCGATTTTCATTCGTATTTTCAATTTAGCTTTTAATCCCAAATTCTTCAGGCTTTTAGCTAAGCTCGGGTTTGCGTTTCAAACCTCATCGCAAATCTCGAATTCAAAATTCAAATTCGAAATCGTGTTTTCAGATTTTGGATTCCCCGCCCCCCTCATTTTTCTCTTGGGCTTGCCACCTCCCTTCCTCCGGGCCCGGCCTGCCTCCTCCCCCCCCGCCTCTTCTTTCCCCCTCTCTCTCTTTTCGCGCGGAGAAGGCGAGGCGACACGCACCCACTGTTCACGTGGACTGAGCACTATTCATGGGCCATGTATCAGCACGAGGCTTTTTTCGGTTTTCTGTTTTTGTTTTTAATTAAAAATCCAATAGAAAAGCTTTAAAATTTTCATATCTTATTCGTTATAACTCCAAAAATTATGAAGTTTGTTCCTAAAATTTTCTAAATTCAAGATCTTACTAATAGCACTAGTTTTGTTTAATTTAGAGTTCATTTGTTATGGGTTTTGTATTTATTTGCTATCTTTATTAGTGTGCATTTTTCCATTACATTCGTTCGATTAGGGTTCGAAGACGCGGGAGATCTCCACTTCGATCAAGCTCAAGAATACCAAGACCCTCCTGCCTTTAACCAAGGTGAGTTGACACTTTGATCATTTTGAGCCTACATTTTATGCAAATTATATTCATTTAAATTGTCAAAATTGCATGCTTTAATTCTGTAATCAAATGTATGTTAAAGCTTAAGGTAGTTAAGTACACATTTGATGATTAATTAATTATTATTCATCCTTTGATAATTGAATTCATTATTCCATATCACCCTAGTAGATATGTGGTAAATGCTAGCATAGGTTGTACTTAAGCGACATGCTAGTCTTGCTTAATTACGAGGACAATAAATGTCTTATTCATCATCTTTTTATCATGAAAGTGGTTTTGGGCAATCATTGTGGGTAAATGACTGGCGTGTTGTGATAATTGGTTTTTCATCCCCAAAACCCTAAACAACTTGCTATTACCACATCTGGGCGGATGGAAAGAGTGGTGGGTGCCGTCGTGCACGAGAGTGGTTGGTAGGTGGTATGAACCGTCCGAATGGATTAAGGACTTAATCTTATCATGACCTCCAGTGTAAAATAAGTACAACTATAAGTCTGTAAAGTACAACTTGACTTAGTAAATTTATTAAACTACGAATGTTATCTTGTTGGAGGGATAGCGGGATCGTGCAAGCCTTGGACATGGTCCAGCTGAATGGGATACTAGTGCATGGTGAAGTTATCAGTCACGCTAGGCGTTGCGGGTAATCCAGCTGCGCTAGTTGCTGAGGTGAACATTCCGCACAACTTATGGGCAAGGCCCATATGGGTGAGATGATGGAATGGGTAAAATAATTTGAAAAGTTACTGTGATGGTCGTTCAACCACATTACTAAGGAATCATGTGGGGCGACGAGTATGATTATCTCTTGTGGGTACAGTGTACAACCTCTACAGATTCTAAACTGTTTAAACAGCCGTGCCTACGGTCAAAGGCGGACATGTGAACTTAACTTGAGTTAGTTCTATTTCAAAAATCTTTGTGGGTGGTATGAAAACCAGGTCGGCTCATCTAGCCTAAGGTTTGGTTTTTCCCTGGATCGTCGTATCTAGTGTTGTTAAGGTATGGGGATAGCCCCAATCAAATAAGGCATTTGTAGAGTTTCCGATAGAGGGAACCTCTACTATTTATCTAATATTGCAATTACTCTCTTTAATAAAATACAATTTTTTTTAAAATGCTAAGTCATAGGAATTTGTAATTATAATAATTAAAAATATTGCTTTAGCAAATAAAAGAACCCGATCCCTCCTTGTTAAGCCATGCATATATATTATTGCATCTTGTGTGTTGGCTTGCGACCACGGAAGTTGTGCTCATCCTCGCTCTCCCCCAAACCCTAAAGATAATGTGGATCAAGGGGACTACGCGTACTATGAAGACCCAGAAGTCGACGATCAAGGAAACGACGAAGAGTAGTTTAGTCTATAGTCTAGATCTCGTCTCAGTCTAGTGGATCATTCGGTACTTGCGTACAATAGATATTATCTCCAACCCCCTTGGGTAATATCCGTCGTACACAGGTTACCCCAGTCGCTTGCCTGTGGAGAAAAGAGCTCTACCCCTTTTGCTTCCGCTGTAACTTACGTTGCCTTTATGTAATGTATTCAATTTGGTTTGTTCGGCCCTTTTGTAGAACTTGCCCCAACGTGGTCTATGTTACTCTGAAGATTGCAATATATTGAATGGTTTAGTTTACGCCTTATATAAAATGATTCAATAATGTGCCTATGAATGCTATCTACTGATCCAGGAAATAGCACAATGATTTCATAAAAAATTTGGATTTGTAAAATCCGGGTCCGACATCTCTACTGAATTCTATACTTAAGCTTTTGACCAAATTGATTGCAAACAGGCTCCAAGGAGTGATACTACAGCTGGTCCACCAGAACCAGTATGAGTATATCCATCAATGTCAGCAAAGTAGCAGAGTCAGGGGCGGAGCTGACGCTGGGCCAGACTTGGTCGACCCAGCTAGTTTTGGTCCGAAGTCTGAATTCCCTGTTTTTTCAAAGACTTTCAGCTGCCATTTTAATACTGGGTCTTGGACCATTGCCCCGGAGGCTTGAGGTCTAGCTCCACCCTGGATAGAGTAATTCTAAGTTGGATTTTGGTAGAGCGTTTGACACAATTGAGCATTCTGCAATTATCAGTGATGAGGCACAAATGTTTTAATATAAAAAAAATGGATTGATTGGATAGCTGCAAGTTTAACCTCAGTATTCTCTTCAGTTCTGTTGAATGGTGTCCCTGGAAACATTTTCCAGTGTAAAAGAGGAGTTAGACAAGGTGATCCACTGTCTCCCTTCCTATTTGTCATGGCAGCTGACCTCCTTCAAACAATTGTTAACAGGGCAGCGCAGAGAGGGTTATTACAATTACGAATTCCATCTTGTGAACGAGCTAATTATCGAGTGATACAATATGCAGACGACACTCTGATTACAGCGCCAGCATGTGCAAAACAACTTTTTTGTCTCAATGAATTATTGCATACCTTCTCCTTATCCATTGGGCTAAAAGTTAATAATCATAGATCGTAAATTCTCCCAACCAATGTCACCGAAGAAAAAAATTGTACACTTGGCAAAAAGCTTCGGTTGTACAGTGCGATCAATGCCTTCGCCTTATTCAGGGCTTCCTCTTGGCACCACAAGGCTACAGTTCAGGACTTTTCTCCACTGGTTGACAGAATTGAGCGTCGACTTTCAAGTAATTCAACTTTTCTCTTTTATGGTCAATTCGGTGCTATCCCTGCTACCTACATATTACATGCGTTCACTGAAATTGCCAAAAGCAGTAATTCATCACATTGACAGGGCAAGAAAACATTGCCTATGGTGGAGATTTAAATATCAGATGCAAATCACTTGCAGCGTGGGATAGAAGGGAGGTTTGGGCATGATTGACTTCCATACTCACCATGAAACATATGATGAGAAGGTTTGGGCTCTTCTCATGAAACATCTTCCCCAGGTTTTATAATAAGCATGACATACCATGGGTTCAATTAATTTGGAACAAGTACTATGCTACCGAAGTCCCACACATGGCAAGGGATTGTGGATCCTTTTGGTGGAGGGATATAATGAAAACATATAAATTCTTTCAGAGGCATTGCCATTCGCCACCTGGGCGAGGGGGATAGTTTGCTCTTTTGTAAAGATATTTGGAATGGGAACATTTTGTGCCACAAATATCCCAGACTATTTTCTTTGGCTAAACACCAAGATATAGCTGTGGCTGAATTTCTCCATGGGAATGACCCTCATGATCAATTTCATTTACCCCTAACGGTGGAAGCTTTTGACGGGTGTTTTGCATCACAGAGATACTTGCTGGAGGTTCATATTCGGGAAGATAAAAATGAGTTGAACTTATATTTGGGGCTCAGAAACATATACCTCAAGTAAATTTTATCATCATCGTTGTAGAGGCAGCCCCACCGGCTCCAACAACTCGGTGAAGACCGCAGGTTAGATCCTGCGACCCGCGAGCACAAAAGTCCCCCTAGGGGGGGGGGGCACCAGACACCCCTCTGGAGAGGCTCCGGGGAAGACCCAGAACCTCCCCGAAGGGTCTCCAGGGTACCGTGAGGCTGGAAGCAACGGGTCCTCTGGGGCCACCTCGGGGGAGTCGGAGGGGGCCCGCGGCTGACTCCACCTCGGCAGTACTAGGCACCCCTTCGGGATGCTCCGACTGAAGCCCGGAGGCCACCAGAGTACCACAAGACAAGGAGCTACGATTCGTCTGGGCCACCTAGGGAGAAGCGAAGGATACCCGGGGCCTCCTCGGCCCAGGGCATCCTATACCTCGTAAGGTGCCTCAAATGCCGGTGGACCAGGTTCACCAACTGGGTAGACCAAGCCCAGGAGGGTCCACCATGGGCGTAAGGCTACACGCAGGGGGAGCCCCTGTAGCCCCTACACGTATATGACCTTTTTGGGGGTAGGATAATAATGTCAAGTACCCTATTAAGGAAGTTATAAATAGAAACCTTCCCCATGTAACAAAATGAATCCAATTTTTTTGGAGCAACTAATACACATAACTTTTCCTAGCAACTGGTCTATTCTCTTGAGAGCTCTCTGGTCACTCTGAGGACACTAGGGGTCCCCTCCTCTTACTGTCTAGCCTTCTTTTGCTACAACAGTTGGCGCCGTTCATGGGAACCAGCAGGAAAGTCACGAAGCACAGCTCCGAAGTACTAGTATGACCCCTCGAAAAGTTTTGCCTAAAGTCTCAATGGCCGAGGCCGCCGCGCCCAACACCCCGAGGGCCAAGAGAAGTAGGACCTCTGGGGCGACGGCGGCCATCGCCCCAGCCACGGAGGAAGAGACGAACAATTCCACACACGGGAACATTATCGGGGGTGACAACCAGCACACCGAGGTGTCCCCTTGGAAACCTCCCGGCAGGCCCGCAGCACGGGCCAGCAGGCATAACGCAGGGGCCGTACGAAGCCCTCTAGTGGGATCTGGCGGACCTCCGTCGGGAGATGCTCGATCTCTAGCAACCACAGGGAGGGAGACGTCCCTCAGGCACCAACAACAGTTTTTCTGGCTCAAATACTTCCGGGGGGACCCCAAATCCCCCTTAAGCGCCAGGCTGGAGACAATCCATTGGCCCCAGGGCTTTAAAATGCCAGAGGTCAGGCCCTTCGAGGGGTGCACAGACCCCTCTGAGTTCTTTCATGTATACGAAACGACCATAGAGGCAGCCAGGTGGGAGGACACAACAAAAGCAAAAAGCATCACTCGGGCACTCAAGGGCGTGGCGCTGACGTGGTTCTTTACCATCCTACCCCGCTCTATGTACGCGTGGGAGCAGTTGCGAGACCTTGTGCAGAACAACTTCCAGGGAAATTACATGGAGCCAAAGCATGCGGGCACCTGTGTAACATCCCAATGTTCTGTTACTGAAAATAAAATTAATAAAATTATTATTTTATTGGATTTTCTAAAATTTAAAAGAGTTTTATTGCTTTTCTTGAATTTTAAAGTTTTTAAAAGTCAAAAGGAAATTAATTGAGCTTTTTGGGTTATTATTGTATTTAAAGTTGAAAAGAAAAATTTAATCAATTTATGGAATTTTCTAAAATTTTAAAAACTTTCACCTAATTATTTTAAAAAGCCAAAATAAACTATTTACAAAAATTAATTACCAATTATGAGTTGAAAATATTTTGTTTAAGTCTGAAGGACCGAAATGGCAACAGAGGGGGGGTGAATGGTGCCTTAAAAATTAAGAACTCCCCTTTACTGTATTTAAAACAAATCTACAAAGCCCTCTGGATCTCTTAAGAAGAGAGAAGCAAAATCAGAGAATGAAAACAAACTTCAGACTGTTCTGTCAGAAATCGGAAGCTCCGATTCTACCCGGTGGTAGTTCCGCACTCCGTGAGTTCCGGATCGATCATGGAAGTTCCGCTTATGATAATTCACGCGTGTGACAATCTAAGTTCCGATTGTCCCGACCAAGAACAGCAGGCGCTCGGGTTTTTCCCAAAATCCAAATACTAAATCTTGAATGCTCTTCTCAGGTCAAGTTTCACAGGACATCATCCTAAACAACATCTTGACCTCATGGAGAAGAATCACAAACAAAGATTCAATAATCAAGCCAAAAACGGATTTCTTGAAGAAGGGGCAAGAAAGACCAAAAACCAAAATAGACAAGATTATCAGATTCTTAGTTAATGAAACTTTGAGAATACATTAGCAATATCAAAACGACTCTAGATATCAAGTTTCATGCTAATTCACAAGACGAATCAAAAGATACACCAAAACCCTAAATATTCAACATGAACAGGAAGGGAATAAGAAAGGCATAAACAAGTAATCAAAACCTCAGAGTTTCATTGATAGAAGTCAAGAGATTACAGAGGAAACACAGAGGAATGATTACAAAGATTTTCAGTTCATCCTCTCCAAACCAACAAACTCTCAAAAAGCAAAACACACCCTTTTGCTAAAGCTAACCCTAATTTTCTCTCTCAAAGTCTAACCCTAACACTAGGGGTTCAGCTCTATTTATAGCCTTTGGCTAATGGGCCTCCAATCCATTAAGCCCGCTACACCCGAACGGAACCGCCTCCACTTGTGCCGCTTTGCGAAAAGACCGCGTTCGCCCCTTGCGCACTTCCTCGAAGCCTCTCAGACGCCTTTGCAGCCTTGACTCGCAACCACCTCAAGATTCACGCCGCCTTCGACACATTCCAACCGTTCGACCTCAACGCCGCTGCGCCTAGTCCGATCACCTCGTGTCGCCACGACTTCGCCTTGATGTCCCGCAGTCAACACGCACAAAAACACATCACATAGCATTGCACAATATCATAGCATCAACATTTGTATAAGACTCAAACTCATACAAAATCAAAATCACAAATTATCCTTCTCGCGCACAGATTCGGACACAATCGGAAGTTCCGCGACTTACCACGCGGAAGTTCCGATTTCGAACGTCCGCATTTCGTCGATTATCGGAAGTTCGCGCTACCATTGCAGAACTTCCGATTATCTAACGTCCGCACTCCAGATTTTCAATTCCGATTTTCGTCTCAGAGGAACACTCAACGTCAGTATTATCGGACACTCCGCTACCCCAGGTGCGGAAGTTCCGATTACTTCAACCGAACCCAATTCCCAGATTAATCGGAAGTTCCTATTTCCAACGCCAGAGTTCGATTATTGGAACTTCCGCCCATACACAAATGTAGTTCCGATTATCCTGTTTCAAAGACAAAGCACCCAAACCGAAAAACTCAACTCTCAACCTATTCACCACGCTGTCAAATACTCATCACTCACAATGGAGGACCTCTCACATGGTCTCTCAAAGTCCAAAATGACTCATGGAATTTCTGCGAATTTTTCCATGATTTTTTGATTTATTTACTATTTTCTAAAGCCTAAATAAATAAACTGAATTATTTTAATCGCTAATCTTTTGAAAACCAGGCAACAGTGGTTGGACCGAATCATTCCACGGCACATGGCCTTTTCTTCTACAGCTGCGCCGTCGACCAGCCCTTTCTTCCCTCTCTCTCTCTCCCGCCCAACCCTACCTGTCATCACCGACCACGCCTTCATCTTCCTCTCGCAGAAACATAGCGTCGCCTGTTCTGGTCGTTTAAACCGTATTGATTCTTCCGTTTCCACTCGAGATCATGCCTAATTATTACTGCAATCACCTTACACTCACTGCCACACTCAATCGGCCATTTCTTCAACTTTACTCGCTTTATTCATCGCCACCGCGTCGACCGAAAACGCTCGCGCATGTCCCTGACATTCCAGCTACGCCCTTGCCCTATAAAAAGGGGCACAACCTTTGCATTTCTCCCCTCACTCCATTCCCCGCAACCACGACCATGGTGTCCATTTCTATCCGTCGGAATCGAAGCCGAAGCTCCTTCGCCGCCAGCCCTAGCGCCGTCGATTGCGCCAATGCCCCTTGATCTCTGGTGTCGCCGTCCACACCGGGAGTTTCGCCACATCGTGTTCTACCTCAGATGTACTTCTTCTTCGTCGGAGGACCATTGGAGCATCGTCACCACCGAAACTCGTAACCCGCCACCGCCAAACCTTCTCGCCGTCGGCCACTCTATTGTGCTTTACCGCCGTAAGGTATCGCATAAGGTTCAACATCGTCTCTCTTCCTTTTGTGCACCTTCACGTAGCTCACCGTGGCGTGTAGCGCCGACGAGCTTGTGGTCAAGCGCCGCCGCTACTGCCCTAGATAGTCGTAGCCTTTCGTCTAGTCGTAGCTTCCTTCAACTAGGTAGTCGTAGCCATTCGTCGATTAGATAGTCGTAACTCCTTTCGATTAGGTAGTAGTAGCTTCCTTCGACTAGATAGCCGTAGCCTTCCGTCGACTAGATAGTCGTAGCATTCCTTCGACTAGGTAGTCGTAAACTTTCTTCGACCAGTGTTGTCAAAATCTTTCCTTCAACCAGTGTAGTCGTAATCTTCTTCGACCAGTACTCGGAAGTGAATAGATAAACACTACTCGGAAGTGAACAGTACTTGAAGATGAACAGTACTCAAAAGATGCACCACACTCAAAAGTTGACATTACTCGGAGTGAACAGTACTAGGAAGTGAACAGTATTCGGAATTCTATAATTTCTTATTATATCCAAACTTCTGGATGTTCGTGCTCCTTTATACGAACTCCAAATTCATCGATTCTTGTTCCTAAATTCATATAAATTAAATAGCTATCTTCCAGAACTAAAATTATCTAATTTGGAGTTTATTTGTAATTGTATTTGAATTTATTTGTATTGGTTTATTCTTGTTGTATGTTCGCATATAGATTTCGACGACTCTAAAGAATTTGAGGTAGTTGAAGAAGAAGAATTTGAGCAAGGCAAGTTACATCTTTGATCATGTTTGATCCCATTATTTAAAATTATTTAAATTCTATTTAAAATTATGATTGCATGCTTATTTATACGCAAGATAATTTAAATCCTATTTTAAATTTATAGTTATTCCTAATACATTTGTACATCCAATTTTGACATTGAATCAGACATACCTTGACACCTTAGATAAAATCTGGTTTATGCAATAGTATGGACTAGAACATTTTGGGAAAAATTATGCTTAGTCATGCTTAGACCCAAAATTATTCAATTTGGGATTTTTCAGCCAAAATCAAATGTTGTTTAAATCATATTCATAGCATTAGTGTGCCATGTAAGTTTATAAATGATTTTGAAAATTAAATTAAAATTAAAAACTGCGTTGGACTTGGGTGAAATGGAATGTTAGTGGGTGCAGATTTATACACAGGCTCAACTTGGGAATGATTGTGGCCTAGCGGTTATTTTGGAAGTCATCTAAGTCAGTTAAGGATTGGTTTTCGAGCCGCGTCTTATTAAGCTCCACCGTACTACCACATGTCCTGTGTTGGCAAGACTAGGCTAAGTAATTTGTAATACCTTATTGTTGTTTATGCCATGTTGATGTGTGGGTGTCGGTTACATAGTAGTCCCACTTGGCGCAAGAGGGGGCTTCCGACGAGTGGTTAACCCAATAGAGGTAAAACCTTAGCGGGCATAATAACCTTGGGGTAGAGCATTGTAAAGGCTTAGTGATAATTGCTTAGTCACATGCCTACGAAAGCGTGTATTGGCCGATAAGTTAAGAAAAATATCTCTTATGGGTAAAGTTGTACATCCTCTGCAGAGTGTAAAACTATTCGAATAGCCATGTCCACGATCATGGACATGCTGAGCAAAGCCACTTAAAGTTAGACTTTGGTTTTGATTTCAAAATGATTTATAAAACAATTTATGTCATGGATTGGTGTCCATGAGAAAAATTGTGGGTTGAAGCCCGGGGTTGGTGTCCGTATCTAAGTTAGTGTTAGGTTGGTGCCTACACTAGCTTTATTAATTCAGTTAAAACTCAGTTTTAGATATTGTAAAACTTGAGATTTTGAACTTAGTATTGTATTTGAAATGTCAAATATTGCTTTTGCACAAATAACCCTATAAGCCTTCTATTAAAAATATCCTTGAATGCATTAGTTCTATTATGGGTGTAACTTGCGAGCATAGTTGTTTTTTCTCACCCTTGCTTAATGTAAAAAAAACTCCAGAGGAGAAGGACTTCGCTACCAGTGTAGATCTCGACGACTAGGACGCTAACCCCCCCAGTCGATTGCATGTGGTAGATCAGCTGGACTCTACTACGTCTTCTTTTTCTTCAGTTGTGTTCTTTATTGTTGGCTTGTAAGCCTCTTTTGTAATAAACTCTTATATTTATTAATAAAGTTGGGCGATTTATGGATGTTACTATATTTGTGTACTGTGTGAACTAGCTATTGATCATGGGACTAGTTCAGAAATACACGGAGGATTTGGGGGGTGTTAGTCCCGGGTCCGATAGAGAATGGTATCAGAGCCATATCAACTGTAGGTCGTGACCTAGTTAGAATGGCCGTTGTTGAAAAACTTCAAAACTTATTTTATATAACAAGAAAAATAATTTGTTATCTCCTCATCTTGGGTCATCTATCTTTAGTTTCTTCGTAGTAATACTTTCTTACATAAATTTCCTTCACCATTTTATAATGTTAAATGGACCCCCTTTCCCCCTGTAAAATTCTATAGATGGTCAACACGTTTCTTACCACTATGTTCAAGACCAGAAGACATGAAGCTGTAAAGAGAACATCGTCATACAAGAACCATCGAAGACTGTGAACCGAAGATCGTGATGTCAGACTAGCCATATAGCCTAAGTCTGCTGAGACTCATTCTGTGTATTGAGTCGCTTCACCATCTTAACAGTATCGATCGAATAGAACGTTGTATAAAGCTATTAAAGTTTTTGAGTGTGTTGTTTCATTTGGGAGTGTTATTTTGCTATATCCCCTTAGTTCTTATTCTTTGTCTCTTTCCTAACCTTTGTCTCCTTCCCTAATCACTCTGGAGTAACCAGCAGATGGTGAATACTCATCGCTCTGGAAATGGAACCAACGCCAACAATGATGCCCCTAGAAATGAAAGTGCTCCAATTCCACCACCAGCAACCAATGGATCAGAATGGCAACAGATGATGGCCAATCAGAACCATCTGATCGAACTACTTGCCTAGTCTATCAACAACAATCAAGCCCGACAAGTTTCAGCTATCAAAGCTCCAACTTTGCCTCTGTAATCCAGACTCTCAGAGTTCATGAGAACACACCCTCCTACCTTATCCAGTAGCACAAAACCTATGGACACCGATGATTGGCTCCGTACTTGTCGGTGTATTAGAACCGATCTTACGTAAAGATTATTTGATTCGGGGGGTCTCCTAAGGATGAGATCACGCAGAGTGGATTGACACGGGATGTTTAGACAGGTTCAGGCCTTCTCCGGAGAGAATAATAACCCTAATCCTGTATGTATGGTATTCTTGATGATCCAGTAAAGGACTAAGACTATTACAGAGAATAGTGCTTGTGTTTCTACTTGACTAGCTCTTGTTTGCTGTCGTTTGCCTCTCTCCCTATCTCTCTGATTGATGCCCTTATATAGTCGAGAAGAAGTAGCCGTTTTGTCTCAAGGAGATGCGCCTAATTAATGTAGTAACGGCGATGATGGCAGAAATTACCGCGCTTGACTTCTTCACGCTGTCCGCAATTATCTTCCGTAGATAATGGGGTATTTACACACCATTAATACGCGGAATAATAGTGCGTAGACCGCTCGATTCCTAATCAATTGGACCTACTCGTCTCAGTAGGTTTGATTATAAGGTGGTCGTAGTTTTCCGGTCGTAGAAGGACTTGCGATCGTAGCAAATGTAGAAGAACTTACGACTATGTAGTGGTCGAGATGGACTTACGACTATGTAGTGGTCGAGAAGGACTTACGACCATGATGTAGTCGTGAAAAACTTACGACTATGGGGGTGATTGTAGAAGAACTTACAATCAATGGTTAGGCCTCTCCTTATAGAAATAAGGGGTACTTCTGGGGACTATGTGACATCATATTTACCCATAATAAGAATTATAGATAAAAGATAAAATGAGGATTATTAGATCCTCGCCATCTAGCCCCCACCTTCAAGTGAAAGTAACTTACTTGGTGAAGGTTTCAGAATGGTCTTACGACCATGAAAATGTCGAGAACAATAGTCGAAGGAAGAACTCTTCGATATTTGAGTGCTACTTTGACCAGAATTTGCTTGGTCAAGAAGGTTGCTTACAATTATCAAAAGTCATAAGAACCCCTACAACCGTAGTAGTCGTAGTAGGGTGATCGGAGAAAAACCCTTCCGATTGATACTTCCTTTGACCGTAAAGACTTAGTCAGAAAGTAATTTTACTTGGAGGTGATAAAACAAACATAACTTTCCGAATGCACTGTCTGGGAATTGCAAACGATCTCTACAGATCGTTGATGAGACGGTTCTCGGTGATCGCAATCGTGAAGATTGCTTACTACTAAAAGTCAGAAACCCCACGACCGTCTCGGTGGTCGTAGTAGGGAATCGGAGAAAAGCCCTTCCGATTGATACTTCCTTCACCGTAAATACTTGGTCAAGAATGTAATTTCGCTTGGGGTGACAATACGCACCTAATTTTTCTCGAACGGACCATCCGGGGAATTGCAACCGCCTCTCGCACTTGTCCGATGAAGCGTTCCCGGCGGTACAACCAACTCCTACTGCACTCCATAGACGCAGACGGTTTCTTCGATAAGGGCATGACCCTATGGATACAACCACAATTGCTATGCTTGCTATTCCAATTACAAGAGTCCGTCCAATTACTCTGAACGTGTTCACAACTTACTTATCGTGAATCTAGGACTATGACCATTCAAGAAGGTCTACAACCAGCTCCGCGGTTTACGACCACTTCATAAAGGCCTACGATCAGTTCAAGAAGGTCTACGATCAGCTCAAGAAGGCCTACGACAGCTTCAAGAAGGTCTACGACCACTTCAAGAAGGCCTACGACCACTTCAAGAAGGTCTACGACCACTTCAAGAAGGACTACGACCGATGACTCGCTGGGAGCAATCTACGACCAAAGATAGCATGGACTCTCAAGACCACCCTAGGACCACCCCCACGACTGTGAATACGCAACACAAGGTGTCACACACCGCTTTGGAAACTAATAAGACTTTGTAAACGTGACGAGATCGAGTCCAGTTGTGTACGCCTTATCCCACTACCAAGACAACCCTAGGTTGACCTCCCCACGCCCCCCTATATATATACAAGAGCCGCCATAGTTTAGAGGCGGTTTTTCTTAGATTATTTCGCCAATTGCGCTTCACCGATTATCGGTTTGAGGAACCCCACTTGTAAACTTCATCCATATCCGCAATAGAATCTGATTGCATCTACCTTGTTCTTGTGAGTTGCTTCGATTGCTTGCAGTGAACCATAACCTTCGTGGTAAGGTCGATCGCGCAAGCGTGGTCGATAACGACAGCGCGTGGTGTAGCGAATTGCGAGGTGACGATCCGCTGGTCTGAAGCCTCAAAGCGCCAACGCCCTCACGATTTAACCAAATCGAACCTATCGGAAGATCGGCCGCCGTGACTCATCAAGTGGTATCGAGCTAAGGTTGCCCGTTAGGTAATTTCGCTTATCCCTTTTTGTGAGTTTTGTTCCATCACCTAGAGTCCGTAAAAATTGCCCTACAAAAGTTTTAGATCGTAATTATTCCATCGTCCAAACCACCTTGTGCCTTCGCAATTGTGTTTTCGGGCCGTTGTTGAATTCGAGTCCATCGTCGGGTGTCTTTGTTGTCGGGTCTAGTCGTCAGAATCTAGTTTCTAGCGCCGAGTCTTTGCCGTGTCGATCACCTAGACACCCCAATACGACCACCTACTCGAATTCGGCTTCTCCACCCTGGTCGGATTCGATCACCGAGACACCATCCCCCATACGACCACCTACTCGGATTCGGCTTCTCCACCTGGTCGGAAATGAACACCTGGTCGGATTCGACCAACCACTCGTGTCCGACAACCCTATTTATTATCTTGTTGCTCTTGACACCCCACCACCGGTCGAAAAACAATCGATCGGTCGGATCTTTTAATTACCTTTTACCCTCGCTCTCCGAAAAAGTTTGTGACCCATATATATCCATAGACCTAAAAGGGTTTTGAAGAGTTTTGAGTCAAGGTCACATTCGCAAAAAAAAAAAAAAGGGAAACCCTAGGTTGGGTTTTAGCAGTCAAAAAAAAAAGAAAAGAAAAGAAAAGAAAGAAAGCAAAAAGTGCAAAAAAAAAAGAAGAAGAAAAGAAGAAGGAGTTGCTCGTGATTTTGGATCCGATTGTGTTGTATCTACCCTATCCGTCCGTTTGCTTGAGCTAGTTCTAGGAACGCGTTTGGACCAAAGAATCGTGACGAGCATCGTGGACTTTATTCAGCTTTGCTAATCTGATTTCATTATTGCTATTCCTTGCTACTAAACATTGCCTATCCGAGCTCCACATACTTTCGCCCTCGATTGATCCTCGCATTCGCCTCGCCGTGGTCGTACATCCCACCTTCTCCGATCGTATTCACCCTGTAGAATTGGTAAGAAACTCATAAGAGCTTGGTAAGACGCTTGAGTGTGTGATTCCATCCCCACCACCTAGTAGTGATAGGAATAACACTTTTGTGTTGTCTTTTGTCTACTACTAACCATGTCAGGTGAAGGATTGGATGCGCAAGAGTGTGTTTTGAGGGAAGAGCTCATTACGCTCTTGGATGTACAACGCATCGACAGGAAGCTTCAAGCTACCACGATCACATTACAACGCTCAATCAACGATAGTATTGCGGCGCTCACTACACGCCTCGAAAGAATGGTGAACCGACCACCAAACGTTGGTCGTGTGGAACCTCAAGGTGCAGCCCATGACCATGAGTTTGATAATGATAATGAGATACACGACCACGACACCTATGATGCACGACAACGGAACCGGCCGAACTTCAACCGTCAAGGTATGAGAGGTAACAACTTTCAGCAACATAATGCCCATGATGATCCATATGCTAAAGTCAAGTTCACTATACCATCTTTTGCGGGTGCTTATGATGCTAAAATATATCTAGATTGGGAGATGACGGTAGAACAGAAATTTAATACTCACTTAGTTCCTGAAGTGCATAGAGTTAGGCAAGCCACAAGTAAATTTAAAGATTTTGCTATCTTCTGGTGGGATCAAGTAGTTAATTCTGGTTCAACACCTGATACATGGGATAGATTGAAGGTAGCTATGCGTGCTAGATTTGTTCCTCCTGCCTTTAAACGTGAAATATGTAAGAAATTACAGCGTTTAAATCAAGGTAGTAGAACTGTAAGGGAATACTATCATGAATTGAAAGCTCATTTGTATGCTAGGGTTAGAGGAATATGTCAAGCTACCGAAAATAGATTCTTAAGTGGACTTAATCATGAAATTCAGGACATTCTTGTTCATAAAGAATATAATTCTCTCTCTCAGTTATTTATACTTGCTTCTAAGGTTGAATGTCAGATTGAGGAGAAATTAAGAGTACTTGATGATAGAAAACATGAGAACAAGCCTGTGTTTGTGTCTTTTTCTGTGACTAACAACTTGCAGGAAGTTGGGAACCATGCCAGAGAGGAGAATGAGCTGATTGAACCATCGACTCCATTGGTTGAGAAGGAAGATGAGGATATGGATGCACCTATATCATTTGAGGAGAGCCAAAAAGGTAAGGATCATGGTACTATCATCACAGAAGGTGAGTATGTTTGTAAAGAACTACAATTGCCCGCTATTCATGCTATTTTAGAGCAAAAATTAGTGGAAAACAATTCTGATATGCCCATATTCCACGTAGAGAATTCAAACTGTATTGATTTTTGTGCACCATGTGGTAAACTTGTTGATTTACCTGTTGACTTGAGTGCACCATGTGATAACATAATTAAATTGCCTACTATGTTGAGTGATTCATGTGATGAGTCCATCACATATCGTGATATTGTAGAATTGGTTAGACATAAAGAAGTTTTGACTAGAATTTACCCTGCTGATTCTTTATGTTACATTATGTTGGAGCCACCTATGAAATTGTCACATGCTATGGAGAAAGTTTCTGAAATTGCAAGTACAATCTCCTTGTCTAGTGCATATACCCTCGATATAAGATTAACTGATTGAGATTATGATGTAAACAATCAATTTGTTGTATATCGAATATGCATAACTAGTGATCACATAGATGAATTGAAGCTTACTGTTTTGAACCACAATTCTTGTGTGCCAGATATTGTTTATTATGAGAAGAAAATAAACTTTAGTGATCATCCAATGGCTATGTGTTCATCTCTTATTGCACCATCTAGTATTGACAATCTGCATAATGATGTTGAAGTATGGAAAAACTTTCAAATCTTTTCACCCTTACTAGATGAATTTGCTAACGCTCAATTGAAATATGTTTATATGGATGAACTTTGTATAAACCCGAAGGTTGTAGATTTGCTCAGATATACTACCACTGCAAGTTTACAACTTCAGATATTTGAATTGTATAAATGCTTCACTTACATTTGCAAAACTAGTTGCAATAATTGTTGTGTGAGAAATTTTGTTTTGCTCATTAATATATATGATTATTCTTGGCCTAATAATACAATGAGCTTTTATGAATACTTCTATTTTAAAACATTAATTGTGCAACAACGAAGAACCGTTAAAACGGATGATATATACATATACCATGCATACACCTTGTTTTCTTTGTTATCCTATTTTCAGCTTATCAAAAGCCGAGGACGGCTTTGTTTTCAAGAAGGGGAGGATGATAAGGGCATGACCCCTATGGATACAACCACAATTGCTATGCTTGCTATTCCAATTACAAGAGTCTGTCCAATTACTCGGGAACGTGTTCGTCAACTTACTTATCAGGAATCTAGGACTATGACCAATTCAAGAAGGTCTACAACCAGCTCCGCACGGTTTACGACCACTTCATAAAGGCCTACGACCAGTTCAAGAAGGTCTACGACCAGTTCAAGAAGGCCTACGACCAGTTCAAGAAGGTCTACGACCACTTCAAGAAGGCCTACGACCACTTCAAGAAGGTATACGACCACTTCAAGAAGGACTACGACCAGATGACTCGTTGGGAGCAATCTACGACCAAAGATAGCATGGACTCCTCAAGACCACCCTAGGACCAGTCCTACGACCAGGAATACGCAACACAAGGTGCTGCGTCACCGTTTTGGAAACTAATAAGACTTTGTAAACGTGACGAGATCAGAGTCCAGGTTGTGTACGCCTTATCCCACGGCCGCACAACCCTAGGTTGACCTCCTCACGTCCCCCCCTATATATATACAAGAGTCGCCATAGTTTAGAGGCGGTTTTTCTTAGATTATTTCGCCAATTGCGCTTTGCGATTATCGGTTTGAGGAACCCCACTTGTAAACTTCATCCATATCCGCAATAGAATTCGGATTGCATCTACCTTGTTCTTGTGAGTTGCTTCGATTGCTTGCGTGAACCATAACCTTCGTGGTAAGGTCGATCGCGTGCAAGCGTGGTCGATAACGACAGCGCAAGGGTGTAGCGAATTACGAGGTGACGATCCGCTGGTCTAAGCCTCAAAGCGCCAACGCCCTCACGACGAACCAAATCGAACCTATCTAAGATCGGGCCGCCGTGACTCATCGCTCCGGCGGCGGAGATCGTAAGGTTATAAAACTTACCAGAGGTAGACTTGGGTTTTACTTTTCCCCAAATCACTCCGTTTCTTCGAGCTCTTGCTTTCTCCGTCCTCGACTAGGTTTCATCTTCTCGCCGCTAACCCAATCAAAAACTTCTTGCTTCGAGCGAAATGGCCAAGAGAGTTTCGAATGGGAGGAATCGAGATGGATGCGCTAAGATCAAGATCTTGGTCGATGCCGGAAGATCCTGCAGAAGGCTCTCGTGAAGTGGATTCCTGCCATCGGCAAAGATCGCCATCGGGGAAAATGGGCAAATCCCGCCTTCCAAGCGACAGAGTGCGGCCTTCGACACCGCCCACCCCTTTCTTACAGTGAGTACTCGAACACTTTGGGGTGGAACCGTGAACTTAGGTCCCAATTCCATTACCATGTTGAGTGTGTTCGTATCTCATGCGAGGCATACCGGGATTCCGCGGATCTCGAGCTGTTCCAATATTATTATGGATGGCTCGACAAACCGAATCGCCGAAGTCGTGGTCTCAAGCTCCACGACTCAAGTCGAAGGAGTACATTCAGAGCTTTACCCGTCTTCGTGGGTGGAAGGTCACCTTTGAAGACACCTTTCTTTTGGGTGGAAGGTCGCTGAAAAGAAATCTTCATGGGACTCAACCCCAAGATATCAAATGGATTAGCCCTTATATTCAAGCTATTAAGGACTTGAAGGAAGAAGGGTGACCGGATGGCATGTGGTGAAGGATTTCATCACACGCCTAATCGATCCTCTTCAAGAAACGAGCATCTCCTATGTGGAGGTACTCGGGAGAGGAGACCCCACCGAGACTACGAGGAGGGTAAGCAATTGTCGACTTAGCTCTCCGCTTGGTCTTTCTCAACCTTGTCTAATATTTTTATCTGCTTACGATCTTTCACAGCCGAGGTTGACTCTGAGTCGACTCATTTGTGAGAAGTCTCCGCCACTCCGAGGGGCTCCTCAAGTCATCGCGCTTTGTCCGCAGATGAAAAGATGGAGCGCCTAAAGGTAATCAAATATCCGATTCTTTCTTTAGGACTTTATAGTCGAGAAGATACTTACGACTAATGGTGATCGAGAATATCTTACGATCAATAAAAAGTCGAGAAAAACTTACGACTTAGTACTAGTCGAGAAAAACTTACGACTAATTAGTGATTCTTCTTTTTCGCTTTGCTTTACGTAAAGTAGGCATGGAAAATCGCCAGACGACGAAGAAGTCGCTCGATGACTATTGGCGCTGGGTTGTCGAAAGACAAAGGCTCGGCCCTCCTCAAGAGACGCCGACTTGTAAAATCACGACAAGGGGGAGCAGCTCGAGCTCCGTCTTTCGACCGCACTTCTACAAGGCCTCGCAGCACTGTAGTTGTATCCGGCCGAGGTCGCAGCCTGGCCGGCCGAGGAGGTTGAAGCAATGAACCTCTTAAGCGCTACCGCAAGGCTAAGGTACCCTTCTATTATGACACTAATCTTTCGCAATGGTGCCACTCCTAGTTTTATTAAGCAACCGGAAAGGGAGAACCGAAAGATTTTATGTCTTTATGAAGGAGGATGCGCATCAAGACAACTCGCAATGAGGGCGTTCTCGCTCGAATGGTCGAGACCGATCTCGCCCATCCAGAGGATCGTGAATCGAGCCCGGTCCTCGTTTCCAACTCTACGACTGCACGTGGTCGTAGCCGAGCTAATTGTTGAACCTCACCGACGTGGTCGTGGAGAAGAAGAGGTCCTCCGCTGGGAGGATTGCTCCAAAATTCCCGGTTAAGACCAGTGCAGAGGTATGTGAAATGTACTAAAGTGTAAGAACGACATTTACCTTTTTCTTTTCACAACTCGATTTGCTTTTCTTTATTTCACCGACTCCTTCAAATTTCCCGGAATGCTTCCACGAGAAGTCCATTGCCATCCCTTCGCATCGGGAGGTAGCAATGGAGGTGGTCAAGCATCACCCTTGGCCCAGTGGCCGATGAAGTCGAGACTCCCAGAGTGACTCCCACATCTCGCCAAGTCGTGAATTCACGACCCTTGAAGTAGCGGCCACATCGTTGAGGTGGCCGCCACGATCACGAGGTCGAGAAACAACAGAGGCAATGTGGAAGCCTCTCGTCAAGGTGGTGACCACCCGCGCACCGCCTGGGAAGGAAATCGAGGAGGCGCTCTTCCCTACCCCAAGAGAAATCACAGTAACCGTAAGGAGAAAATTTCAACTTCGTGGTGACTTCTTTGGGACCGCCTGTCGCAGGTCTTCTCACATAGATCTCGTGACTAAGTCCCCATCCCAAAGATATTCCCAACACGGAGAATACCTTTGATAACGAGCGCCTCGAGAAGGTGTGGTGGGACAAGGTCGCGAGGATAGATAAGTCGCAGAACCCTGACCTTGTATATTCAATGTTTGCTAGACGACTATGAATGTAAGTATCTTCAAAATACTTATACATGTGGCTTTCCTTCACTTCTCACGTTTCTCTTGCGTAAAGCTCGAGCAAATTGTCGTTGTCGGTGAGTATCATCGACAACTTTTAGAGCTAAGACAGAGAAAGAACTACTCGCATGCAGGCGCAGAGGTGGTAAGTCACTTATCATCCATAGTTGTTTTCAACTTAAATTCTCGTGATAATGTCTTACGAGAATAGTCATGGAAGAAACTCATGACAAAGGATTAGTCGTAAGAAAAACTTACGACTACTTACGACCGTATAGTGGTCATAGAAAGACTTACAACCATTCGTAGTCGCAGTAAAAACTTACGACTAGGTCGCTGGTTGTAGAAGTACTCACAACCATTCTACCGATTTTTATCTCCGCTCTCGCCCTTTGTAGGTTAAATGTTGATTCAAAGACCTTAGCCGATTCGCCGACTATGAAAAAGAGGAGTCGAGGAGGCTAAGGAATGAAGTATTAACCTCTCCTGATAGACTTCGAGAGGTTGTCTCTGATCTAAGAAATTGCAGGAAAAATAAACAAAGAAGTGTCAACTTAAGACTGTTTTTGAGTTTTAACCTTTACCTAACTCTCATTTCTTCTTCAGATAAAGAAAATGAGATGAGGAAACTCCGGACTGAAGTTGGAGACAAATCTTTGGTCATTCAGGAGTTTTCCCATATTACCAAGGATAAGGATCAAGAACTTGAGGTTCTGAGAACTCAAGTAACAGGTAAGTAACTCTTTACCTGTTGTCCTTTTTGAGTGTTTTCCCTTTTTTAATGTCAATTCCTTATTCAGAAATTGCTTCCCAATTGAGAATCTTTGAGGCTGAAATCCAAGCAAAGACCTTGATCTGCAATGAGTCCGTCCGTATTGCTAAGATGAATGCAGAGGACATCAGAGCATGGGAGCAAAAGCATGCTGAAACTGTTGCTTTCCATCGCGAAGAGGTCAAGAAATTGGATTCTCAATTAGTAGGTAAGAAATGCTTTTACCTACAATTATCTTTGTGTTATCTTCCTCTAGAAGTATATTTTTGTTTGACCTAGTATTATTCTTTTCGTAACAAGTGGTCGAAACAAGAAGCTTCATGAGGCTTCGACTTGTGCCCAACAGAGATGGAGTTGATGAAGACTAGTCTTCAAGGCAACATCACTCTCCGAACAATGTGCTTAGTGAGCTACATTCGAGGGAAAACTCCTCGAGAAGATACTATAACCGCCACACAAGTACTATTGGGGAACAAGTCGGAAAATTGCAAGAAATGGTGACCACTCAAGGCTAATCAAGTCAATCAATAAGGAGGCAATAAGCCGCTGAAGTTACGCTTACGAAACTTAAGGCTCAAGATCCCCGCTTAATGTTAAACCAATCGCCGATTTCGATCGTCCCAATCGAGGCAAGTCGTCTGATTGTGGAAATGCAAATATTGGCAAAAGGTGGCGGAGGAAATGCAGCTAGGCTCTCCCCCTTCAGAGTAATCTTGTAACTACCTTGTAAGGCAGACAAATTTGTTGATGAGTAATATATGATCCGCCTCATTTCCTGAAAATCATCTTGTCGAGTAGTTAGTAACTCAAAAGATAATAAACGAATGAAAGACTAAGAATTGAAGTCAAATTAATAACTTTATCCTAGCCCCCGACTATTTGTTTAGATTGTTTAGACAATCTAAATAAATAGTGTTTGAAACGGGGTTTCTGAAAACAAAGAGAGGTTTATTTAACTTATAGCTTTTGTTACGGTTGTCAAGCACTGGTCGAAAGAGTAGAAACGACTCGACACTAGGAAGTTCCTTCTAGTGGGCAGGACCACGTGCAGAGAGGAAAGGCTTCGACTAGGTGATGTTTTCATCTCCGACTAGTTTAATCGAACCAAGAACAGCAACTTGAGTCTAAACAAACGTCTTAGAGGACTTTAGTAATTTGTTCGTCCTTTTTTGGTGGACATCGATAAGTCTTTTCCAGTAGCAAAAGTAGGAGACTGAGCGATACTAGGAAGTTTCCTTCTAGTGGGCAGGACCACATGCAGAGAGAAAAGACTTCGACTAGGTGTGTCTCTTCCTTCGACCAGTTAAAACAAAGCGAATTCACCAAAGGTGGTCGAATAAATGTAAAAAAGTGCACTCTACTTAGAGTATTTTTTGAATTTTACTGAAAAAAATAAACTAAGATCGAGGGAGTTGGCTTTGAGAACATTTCGACTAAATAGAACCCGGGCTCTTTATACTGGCAGCAAAAATGAGTAACGAGTCAATGCTTGGAAATTCCTTCTAGTGGGCGTAACCACATGCAGAGAGGAGAAGTTTCACCCAGATGACGCTTTCTCGCTTTTCAAAGGTAAAGAAAACTGGTGTTTTCATATCATAGTCGAAAGATTAAAAAAGCACTACTCAAAATAAGGCAAAAAGAGGTAGAAAGAACTCGACTTTTATTGCTCGAGAAATTGGTCACACATAGAATTTATGAATCGGTCGATGTTCCAAGAGTTTGAGAGAACTCGTCCATCTTCCATTGCTAGTCGACCGACTCGCCGAAGTTACTTCGACCATCGTGTAAGGACCTTCCCATTTAGGGAAAGTTTATTCCGTTAGACTTGGATTGGCAGAGCCTCAATACTAAGTCACCTACAAAGAAGGTCATGAGGTTGACCTTACGATCATAGTATCTGCGCAGGCTTGCCGGTAGACCGCCGAACGGATTAAGGCTAGGTTTCTCCTCTCTTGAGTAGGTTAATGTCATCTCGCCAAGTTGTTCCCGGTCCGAGTTGTTGAAGGTTTCAATTCGTGTCGATCGCATTTTAGTTCCGAGGAAGCATGGCTTCGCCCAACACTAGAAAATGGTGTTTCTCCCGTTGCTCGATCGGTGGTTGTACGAATCGCCCATAATATGGAAGATAATTCTTGTACCCAAGCCCCGAGCGCTAACAAGTCGATCAAGACTCGAGTTTTAATTCTCGCATTATTTGGCCGCTTGCACGCTCGACCGCCCCATTACTTTGGGGATGTGCAATGTAAGCATAGCATAACTTGGTACTCCAACTCGCCGCAAAATTCTCAAATTTTGCACTTGCGAATTGTTTACCATTGTCTCGTAATTATTCGACTTGGTACTCCAAATCGACTAATTACGCTTCTCATCATGAACCTTTTTGTCGCTCGCTGTTATCCCAGCATAAAGTTCACTTCGATCCATTTTGTGAACGTGTCAATAGCCACAAAAGGAATTCAAACCTCCCGGAGCTTTGGGAAACGGTCCTAGGATATCAAGCCCCAGTGCGCAAAAGGCCAAGAGAGAGTATTGTTTGTAATGCTTGAGCTGGTTGGTGTATCCGTCACCATGGAATTGGCATCGACACACTTTTAACCACCTCCTTAGCATCGTGACAGTATCAGAGGCCAAGAAAACCTTGTCGAAAGGCTTTACCAACCAATGTTCAGAGGAAGCATGCGTCCCACAGATGCCACTGTATATCGTGAAGGAGTGTCATTCCTTCGTTTTATGGAATGCATCGCATGAGTATCCCTTGGGTTCCTCGCTTATAGAGGACTCCTTCAACCAAAGTATACATTTTGGCTTTTGGGATAATCGATCCGCCTCAAGATCATCTTCGCACGGAACCCTTGCAAAGATACTCGAGATGGGAGTCATCCGTATCCTCGTAATCTAATGAGGCCATCTCAAGAGGAGGTGTCTCTGGTTCTTCGACTGTGAGACGGTTTTGGAGTTGCTCCAAGAAAACTCCTTTGGTACTATGGATCGGAAGAAGCCATCCGAGCAAGTTGGTCTCATGAGGAAATTATCCTTTCGAGGGATAAATTGTACCTCAAACCTAAAAATGTTTTTCTAGCTTACGTATTCGATAAGTACCGAGCCATTGTTGAGTTAGAGCACCGTACTCTTTCCCAATTTGATTCACGACTAGTTGAGAGTCTCCTCTCACGAGTAGTCGATTTAATCGAGAGTGCTTTCGCACTCGTATGCCGCCTAGCAAACCTTCAGATTCGCCACATTGTTAGTGGCCCAAAGTTTAATTGTATGGCATACTTTAAGGTTTCTCCTAGAGAGATACCAGACCACCCTCACCCCCAAGCCACTTAAAGTAAGTGACCCGTCAAAGTACATCATCCACCGGTCGTGGAATCAGATCGGGATCCCGAATGTTCAGATTTGTCCATTCGCGACAAAGTCCGCCAAGATCCGGGATTTTATGGTCGTCGACACGAAATGGAGGTCGAACTCCCAAGTTCGATCGACCATTTTGCCATGCGTCCCATTGCTTCCTTATTATGGAGGATTGCTCCCAAAGGAAACTCGGACGCAACATGACTATTTTGTGCGCTGAAAATAATGCCGCAGCTTCTCAAGACATGAGGAGGGCATATAGAAGTTTTGAACTCGAGGGTAACGCCCCTTAGGCCCGTAAAACTTCACGACGAGTAAACCGGTCGTTGTACGCTTTCACGCTCTACGACCAAGATCGCGCTTGTCGCTGTGGCGTGGCGGCTAGGTAAATTAAGAGCGCCTCTTCCGCTTTGGAGAAACCGTAACAGAGCACTCGAAGATACCTCTTGACATCCTCAAAGGCAATGTTTGCCTCGCTCGACCACTCAAAACCTTCATGTCTCCCGAGAAGTTTAAAGAAAGGTAGTCCTTTTCTCCTAGTCGTGCGATGAAACGACTTAAAGCCGCCATGCACCCAAAGGAGTTTCGATTTCCTTTTTGTGTTTGGAGGTCGATCCGAGGATGGCTTTTATTTTTTCAGATTTGCTTCGATTCCTCGCTCGATACTAGGAATCCAAGCAATTTTCCCAAGAAATTCCAAACACACACTTCTCTGGATTAAGTTTTAAATGGCGCTTTCGAGGTTGTCGAATGTTTCTTGTAGGTCGCTGATATGATTAAGTCTCTTAATGCTTTTACGACTAGGTCATCAACATAGGCTTCCAAATTCGGCCTAATTGAGATGAAAAGTCGATTGCATTAAGCGTTGAAAAGAAGCACCGCATTCTTTAGACCAAATGGCATTTTGATATAACAAAAGGTACCAAATGGAGTAATGAATGCGGTCTTTTCTTCATCGCTTAGACACATATTGATCCGTGATATCCGAATATGCATCTAAAAACTTAATATTTCACAACCCGCAGAGAATCAACCAAATTGATCAATACGAGGTAAAGGGAAATCATCTTTTGGACAAGCTTTATTAAGATCAAGAAAGTCTACGCACATACGCCATTTGCCGCTTGACTTTTTGACCATTACAGGTTAGCCAACCACTGGGTGATTGACTTCTTATAAAGCCCGCTTTAAGTAGCTTATCCAATTCGATTTAATAGCATCTCGCCGATCAGGGCAAATCTCCGTAATTTTTGTTTTACGGTACTTTATCGGCCGTAAAGCTAGCCCGTGCTCGATCACCTCCCCAGGGACTCCGGCATGTCGGATGCTTGCCACGCCAAGACATCTCGTTAGCTCTGAGGAAGGTAATGAGGGCGCCTTCCTATTTGGGATCGGAAGTCTCCCAATGCGAGCAGCCTTCGAGGGTTTCTCTGCGCCCGAGGAACCTCTTTGACTTGGTCGCTCGCTTTGGTGCAGCTTTTTAGGCTTCGACTTGCTAGTCGGTCGACTTTCATCTCGAGTTGGTATTTGACCAACCATCTCGAGGATCGACGGCCGCAGACTATACGCCATCTTTTGTCACATTGAATTGTGATCACCCTTTGGGACTCGCATCTTAAGACATTGATACCCATAATGAGTAGCCATTAAGAATTTTGCCAAAGTTGGTCGTCCGAGTATGGCGTTATATGCCGATCGAAATCGACCACATCAAAAGAGACTTTCTCTCGTCTCGAAATTACTTGGCGAGCCAAATGTTAAAGGAAGAGAAACTTGGCCAATGGGTTTGGTCAAGACCCCTGACGATTCCATGAAAGGAATATCGCACCGCCTTACCTTTGTCCCGGTACTTGCATCTCGCCCAGGCTTTAGTAAATAATATGTTTAAAGAATCGCCACCATCAACTAACACTGATTGACCCGACAGCTTGTTGATGGTGGGTTCGACCACAATCGAAATCGACTGATCGACTCATAGTGATCGGGCAATGTCCTTCTCAAAAGAGATGGTAACTTCCACCACTTGGTAATTTATTGACAAGAGGAGTATGTATGGAATTTACCTCTCGTCCGCAGCTTTAAGTTGTCGCTTGAGTCGATGCCGATGATCCTCCATAGATATGCTCAACGGTATGGTGCGGATCTTGGAATGGCATCTCCTCATCATCCGACGACTTCTCGCCACTCGTATGTCCCACCGCCGAGAGTAGGGAGCGGTGCTTGCCGTTGTAGTAGTCCTCGAGCTTTCTTTGGAAAACTTCAGCGATTCTGAAGGTCATGTCCTTCCTTTTATGAAAAGGACACCACCTTAGTTTGTCGCTCCTACGATCGTATGCGCTTACCTTTGCCTTGATCGTGGTTCGACTTGGTGGTTTGGGGCTCTCTATCTTTCACACCAAGACCTCCTTGAAACCACTAGTTTGTGGCTTTTGATTTTTATTTTCTTCTTGGACTTTTTGCTTTTTGTCCTTACTAACCTCACCGCTCTCAAGAGCATGTGTTTCTCGATCGATAGTGTTATTCCACTCGATCGCCTCGTAGCGCTTGCATATCGATCGGCCATCTCAAGAGCTCGGCAACGGTGTTGGGAGGATTCAAAGCAATATCCTCTGTTATTCTTCTACTACGGACTCCTTGCTTAAAAGCCCCGATCACAGAGGAGTCGAAATTTCCTAATTGAGTTACGAACCCGACTAAAGCGCTTGATGAATTGACGCAAAGTCTCGTTGTTGTTCTGCTTGATCCGGCAAGTCGCCTTCCTTTCCGTATGGTTGTATGTGCCTTGGAAATTTGCCTCGTAGAAGATCACGAGGTGTTGCTAAGAGTAGATCGACTCGAGTGGTTGGTTTAATAACCACGATCGAGCGGATCCTTCGAGCACGCTTGGAAGGTAATTTGCCATTACGTGCTCTCCTCCTCCTCTTCGCTTTCGGACAATTTGTATATATATCTGAAGAAACTCGATGGGATTTTGAGATCCATCAAATTTCTCCATGTTCACCGGTCGAAAATGAGGTGGCCAAATAATCGCTCAAGGTCGGCGAAATGCCCAAGATCCCAGAATCACTTCTTGACGCCTTCTTTGTAGGAAAGAAGGGTTAATGTCGCCAGTGATCGATACGACGATACCCTACAACAGTGACTGCTCTGTTGTAGGTCTCGCCTCTTGAGGGGAATACTCCTCGTAATCCACCGCCAGAATTTCTTTGCCGGGTAGTGATTGATTACCTCCTGAGGGCTACTTGATCATCACCGATCGACAGTATTTCTCCAATAGGAGATCGATGTGACTTATGGCCATGTCGATTCCTACGCAGAAAATATTCGATTGATCGGTAGTCGAGGAAGTCGCATTGCTACGACTCACCGAATGTTGTTGACGAGGTACTTCCAGCCTTGTCATCACGTTCAAGCCTTTGCGCAATCTCCTCAAAGAAAAGATCATATCTGGCGCTCGAGCAAGCTCTTGATTGGGATTCTCAAGCAAGTCGTTGATGTCCCGGAGTTCTTGTACCTCCCGTGGATCGATATTGAATGCGCCTGTAGGTTCTTCGGGCTGCAATTTTCTTTCTTGATGACCTCAAAATCCTCCCCGTCGATCTTTGAGGCCTTCTCGGTGGAGTCGAGAATGTCGAGGATTTCTCTCGCTCATCGAGTGTTGGTTCTCTCTGTCGCACGGTGGTTCCTTGCCATTACTACGAGGAGGCGCAGGTCGTGATCTTCGGGAGGGTTCTCATTTCGACCTCCATGAGGTTGACTCGATTTGAGGAAGGACGAAGACCTCCGCTGATGATTCTCACTTGCGCTTGAGGCCTCCCGCTTGAGGAGTGCTCGAGAGACACCATCTCGCGACTTGGAGTAATCCTCCGTAGGGGAACTCCGGTTATAATCGCCTCCGTCCGCAAATGAGATCTGCGGAGAGACTGGTCGATTTGTAGGAAAAGCATGCTTGATCCCACTCTCCGAGTTACCCCGAGAGATAGGATCACAAGATGCCGGTGGAGTCTCGAATGGTGGCTTCCAGACTTGTCTCACCAGTCGGACCGCCTAAGGGAACTTGGACACTTAGAGGAAAAACTCTCATTGTGTCGTGAGTCCTCCCGGTGCGGTTACTCGTCGGATTGACCCTTGTCCTTGGAGGAATTGGCTCCTCTGTTGGACATATCGCTGTGGGGATAAGGATCCTCCTCAACTCCATTGATGGGATGGTTTCGAGAATAATCTCCGAGGGAACATCACCATCGGCGATGCATCACTCGGCTCGTAGTCGAAACCGGCATCCATATCGACGTCACAGACCGCCAAGTCGAACCAGTTCTCCTCGCTCCATCCTCCCGCCATGCTTGCATGAGATTGGAAAAAGAGAGTATGTTGACAAGAGATTACCGAAGATCCCCACTGACGGCGCCAACCGCTTGTATTAGAACCGATCTTACGTAAAGATTATTTGATTCGGGGTCTCCTAAGGATGAGATCACGCAGAGTGGATTGACACGGATGTTTAGACAGTTCGTGCCTTCTCCGAGAGAATAATAACCCTAATCTCGTATGTATGGTATTCTTGATGATCCAAAGAAGGACTAAGACTATTACAGAGAATAGTGCTTGTGTTTCTACTTGACTAGCTCTTGTTTGTCGTCGCTTGCCTCTCTCCCTATCTCTCCGATTGATGCCCTTATATAGTCGAGAAGAAGTAGCCGCTTTGTCTCATGGAGATGCGCCTAATTAATGTAGTAACGGCGCATGATGGCGTAATTACCGCGCCTTGACTTCTTCACGCCTGTCCGCAATTATCTTCCGAGATAATGGGGTATTTACACACCATTAATACGCGGAATAATAGTGCGTAGACCGCTCGGATTCCCTAATCAATTGGACCTACTCGTGCATAGGTTTGATTATAAGGTGGTCGTAGTTTTCCGGTCGAGAAGGACTTGCGATCGTAGCAATGTAGAAGAACTTACGACTATGTAGTGGTCGTAGATGGACTTACGACTATGTAGTGGTCGTAGAAGGACTTACGACCATGATGTAGTCGTAGAAAAACTTACGACTATGGGGGTGATTGTAGAAAAACTTACAATCAATGGTTAGGCCTCTCCCTTATAGAAATAAGGGGTACTTCTGGGGACTATGTGACATCATATTTACCCATAATAAGAATTATAGATAAAAGATAAAATGAGGATTATTAGATCCTCGTCAGTACTATTGGAAAGAAACTGGACATCTCGCAGTGTAGTGATCGAGAGAGAGTTCTGTTTGCCGAGAGTTCTGTTTGCCTCTCACCAACTGAATGAACTTGCTTCTGAATGGTGGGACAACTTCAGCGTCTCGCATGCCAATGCTCAAGCAATCACTTGGAATGAGTTTGTGCAAGCTTTTCACCTATCCCATATTCTTTCAGGCATGATCACCTTGAAGAAAAAGGAATTTCGTAAGTTACACCAAGGAAGCTACACAGTGAATGAATATCTGCATAAATTTAATCAACTGGCACGCTACGCACCAGAAGATGTTGTAATAGATGAAGCCAAGCAAGAGAGATTCCTTGTAGGGCTCAACGATGATTTGTCCATACAGATGATAGCTCAAGACTACGCTGATTTCCAATAGTTAGTCAACAAGGCAATTTGTCAAGAAGGCAAGCACTAGGAAATAGAAAACCGTAAAATAAGAATGGCTACAAAGAAATTCAACCCTGGGAGTTTACCCAAAGCTAGAAGAACTTCATCACTTCAAGTCAGATTCTAGTCAACAACTTCAACCGAAGCACCAGCAAAGAACAATTTAGTAAACCTTAAGTCCTCCAACACATCTAAGGATGGCCAGTCACATAAGGACTCATCCTATGCTGCATGCATCACATGCTTAAACTGCCACGAGGGTGGACATTTTGCCAGTAAATATCCAAAGAAGCAACAGACAGCAAATCCAGCCGTCGACGATAGTTCTAGTTGAAGACCTTGTATTCCCAACTTTCTTTCTAGCCTTTCTGAATCTCAAGGATGAGATTCCTTTTAAGGAGGGTAGTTTGTAACATCCCAAAGTTCCGTTAATAAAAATAAAATTAATAAAATTATTATTTTATCGGACTTTCTATAATTTAAAAGAGTTTTATTATTTTTCTTAAATTTTTGAGTTTTTAAAAGTCAAAAAGAAAATTAATTGAGCTTTCTGGGTTTTTATTGCATTTAAAGTTGAAAAGAAAATTGTAATTAATTTCTGGAATTTTTTGAAATTTTAAAAACTTCCCCCTGATTATTTTAAAAAGCCAAAATAAACTATTTGCAAAAATTAATTACCAATTATGAGTTGGAAATATTTTATTCAAGTCCAAAATGACTTAGAGACTTTTTGTGAATTTTGCATGATTTTTAGACTTTATTTACAATTTTCTAAATCCTAAATATATTAACTAAATTATTTTAATCGCTAATCTTTTGAAAATCCGGCAAAAGTGGTCAGGCTGAATCATTCCCCATCCCACAACCTTTTCATCCGCAACCGCACCGTCGACCAGCCCTTTCCTCTCTCTCTCTCCCGCCCAACCCCACCTGTCATCACCGACCACGCATTCATCTTCCTCTCGCTGAAACAGAGTGCCGCCTGTTCTGGTCGTTTATACCGCATTAATTCTTCCATTTCCACTCGAGATCGTGCCTAATTATTACGTAATCACCTTCCACTCACTGCCATAGTCAATCGGCAATTTCTTCATCTTTACTCGCTTTATTCTTCACCGTCGCGTCGACCAAAATTGCTCACTCACGTCCCTAACGTTCCAGCTGCGCCTTTGCCCTATGAAAAGGGGGCACGACCTTCATATTTCTCCCCTCACTCCAATCCCCGCAACCATGACCACACTGCTCGTTTCTATCCGTCAAAATAGAAGTCGAAGCTCATTCGACGCCAGCCCTAGCGCCGTCGATTGTGCTGTCGTCCATTGATCTGTCGGGACCCAAATATGCAGATCTGGACCCTCTGTGTATTCTGCACTAGTCTAGGATCACGCTAGTGCACACAGTGTCAACATCGATGAAATATCACATCCATACAACGAATATAAGAATAAACGAGTACTTTGAATAACAAATAACTGTTGAGACCTTACGGTCGAGTTTTACATTTATTAAGCCATGCAAGGCTGACAATAAAGAAATAAATCGCAGCTGAAACGAATAAACTCCAAAGGGCTCCCATCAATTTACCATAGGCAACCGATCGATCAAGACCCTAACGATCAACCTTCAGAGAACTCTTCTTCAAAAGCAAAGTGACGAACGCTCCACTTCGCTGATTTGTTTAGCAAGAGTGAGTACACACCGTACTCGCAAGTCATACCACATAATGCAATTTATAGATGATGGCTTATTCCAAAGGAATGACTTCTGTGGTTATTTTGCGGAAATGCAACATTTGCAATTGAATACAAATAATAGATTGAAAGCATAATTCAAAACAAATAGACAATAATAAGTTAACAATTTATTTCACAAAGGACACATAGTCTAATCAAGTTATTCACACAGCTGCACAAGTTATCTCACACAGCTGACCCTTCCCATTTGTTTTTATGAAAATCTACCCCTCGTGTGAAATTCCCGAGAAAGTCCATAACCGAGGACGCGGCTATTCGAATAGATTGATATAACACTCTGCAGAGGTTGTACAGTTTACCCACATGATACAATCAGTGTAGCTAGCACTGACCATAACAAAACCTTTAAGAGATTTCATCTCAAACAATGACACTCCCGATGTGCTTTCCTCGTCATCAATTTGTACACACACTCTTGGAACGACACACACCGCTGGACGTGGATGCAATGAACCGTCCCGCGATGTGACATATCACACCTCCAACCCATCACACGCTTTAAATACAACCTCGAGTTGCCAATGTCAAGACTCCATAACTTACTAAGTCGTGCCCAACCCATACTAGGCATGTGGTCGATAAGAAGGCCCAGCCTCAATGGCGCACAAAGTTAAGTCCTTAATTGACCAAGGCAAGACTTTCAGTTTTTCCCAAATTACAAAGTTTATAGCACACAGTTCCACCATTCACACAGATCCACCACTTGCCTCAGTCTAAATCTTTTCCCACCTTGTTGATTAAGTGCAACACATGCCATCAACGAGTAACAAAGACACAAAGACACACAATTTCATCACACAGCCCATAATCACTTAGTCAAGTTTATAATTGCACTCTCACATGAAATGATGACTCGTGGCATGGCTAAGCAGTCTAATCGTACCTAACCAACCCACATTGGTGCTACGATAATACCAACTAATAATTAACCAACCTAGGGTGACAAGAGATCATGCCATACAATAGACAAGGTGGCATAACAATTTGGATTAATAACTATCCCAAAAGCATTTAAATAAATACTTGAAATAGAATGCAATACATTGAAACAAAGTATTTTGAAAACTGGGTTCAACATGATCAAAGGTATAACTTGCCTTGGAATAGATCTAGGTATTGGTCTTGGTCTTGAGGTGCTCCTTCTTCTACAAAATTCCCCGAAGTATGGACGTCTACTCGCAAACGAGACAAAAGAAACAAAAACAAATAAATAATAGAGGCCAAACAACTCCAAAAATTCAAATAAAATTCACCATTAAATAGATCTTAATTTTATATGAATTTACAAATTTGAATGGGCTCAATCGAGTTCTGATGCAAAAGATATGGGCTTTGAAGTTTGAAAATCAAATAAAACCCTAATTTGGATTTTATTGAATTTCCAATTATTTTTATAAAGGAAAATCGGATTATTGCGCAATGCTTGCGCCACCGAGAATTTCCTAAAAGAAATAGATTTAAAGAAATCGACATGTGGGCCCCACATGTCGGCCTCGGTTCACGGTGACCGAGTGCACCAACCGAGGAGATCTGGCGCGGTGGACCGAGCCACGCGACGCGCGTGGCCGGCGCCGACCGCACCACGCGGCCGCCACACCAAGACCGGCCGACATCGGCGCCGAGTCAAGCGATAACGACGGCGGCGCTGGGCTGACCCGATGGTCACCGTGACGGCGGCGACTTGCCGGCAGTGGAGGGTACCAGATTGTTCTCCGTGCTATTGCGCACTCAGGGGTGCCCTTACCGGTAGCTGGCAACGACGGTGGCGACCAGCGGCGAGGAAGGAGCGGCGGTGAAGGCTCGGGTTTTGTCGGGAGGGTGCTCCGGCGATGCTCCGGCGACGAGGAGGTGCGCCTGAGGTAGCCTAGGACTTGCTCATCACGGTGGTGTAGTCGGCGAGGCAAGGGCGGCGACGACGGCGGCGCAATTCACCGGAGAAGAAGCTCGGCCGAAAACCCTAAAACTTGAAATGCGGCGGCTCTAGAGCGATCGGGGCGACGAGGGTGGCGGCTTTCGGTTGCGGAGGTCCGGGCGGTGCTAAGGGGGTATTTATAAATGGGGTTTGAAACGGCCGCGATTTGTATTTCCGAGATTCGGGGAGATTTAAACCGATTCGGGGTTTGATTCGGTTTGGAACGGATAAGAAATCAACCGAGGTACGATTTGGTGGGGTCGGCACGAAGAATCAGCAACTGAATCGATTTTGTCGGACGAACCTCGAAGCTCCAACAATGGCGGGCGAAGCGCGGCGCGAGGAAGAAGAAGGCTCCGCGGAGACGACGACTCGGTGGCGGTCCCACTTGGCAGCGAGAGCGAGGCGCGAAGTGCGCGCCGCGGTGATGGAAATCCAACTACCGAAGCGAGCGCAGGCGAGCGAGCGAGCGAGATCAGCGGACGAAGCCACGCGGCGAACATCCAACGGAGGAAGGCGGGGTTGAGCGCGTGCGTCCGATCGGAAACAAGGGCATGCGTCAAGCATCCAACGGACGAGAGCGCGACCGGGGCGAGATGGGTCATGGCGCACATCGAATAGTGTTGGGCTTCTACCAAAGATCGCTCCAAGAATTTTCTTTTAAATAAATCCAGAAAATACAATTAGCCAATAGAAAATAGCAAATGACTTTGGAAAAATTCCAGAAAAATCTATAAAATATATCCAAGCATATAGAATCTAAATAAAATAGTTTTGATAATTGTTGATGTTGGGATTAAGCACATTTAAATCAGTTTGTCCTTAAAGTCCATATTAAGCTTTTTAATTTAATATTCAAATAAATCCAAATGGTGAATTTCTCTCTACCACTATTTAAAAGATTTTTAAAGCTCTGAAAATTAGGATGTTACAAACCTCCCCCCCATAAACAAATCTCGACCCCGAGATTCCGGTTAGCTAGAGAAAAGGCTAGGGAACTCGGCTTTCAACTCTTCTTCACGTTCCCACGTTGCTTCTCCTTCTGAGTGGTTACTCCATTGGACTTTGCAGAAACGAACGGTCTTGCTTCTGGTGCGGTGCTCTGCAACATCCAAAATACTGACAGGCTGCTCTTTGTACGTGAGATCTTCCTTCATTTCGATTGACTCCAACGGGGTCTGCTCTTCTGGCACACAAAGACACTTCTTCAGCTGAGAGACATGAAAGACATCATGCACTCCTGCTAACGACTGCGGTAGCTCCAATTGGTACACAACTTCTCGTCGGCGTTCCAAAATCTTGAATGGACCCACATACCTTGGAGCAAGCTTCCCTTTGGTGTGGAATCTCTTAACACCTCTAAGCGGAGTAACTCGAAGATACACAAAATCCTCTGGTTCAAAGTTGAGGTCACGACGACGATTATCAGCATAACTCTTCTGCCTGGACTGGGCTATCTTTAGTCTTTCTCTGATCATTGCAACTTGTTCTTCGGCTTCCTGAATAATATCTGGTCTGAACACTACACGTTCAGCTGTCTCTGACCAATTTAATGGAGTTCTACAGGCACGACCGTACAAAGCTTCAAATGGTGACATCTGCAAACTGGCTTGATAACTGTTGTTGTACGAGAATTCTGCATACGGCAAACTCTTATCCCAACTGGTAGTATTTGCTAAGGCACAGGCTCTCAACATATCTTCTAATATCCGTTGACTCTTTCACCGCCCATCCGTGCGTGGGTGATAAGCGATCAAATTCAGATGAGTTCCTGTGGCTTCATGTAGACTCGCGTAAACGAGAGGTGAACTGAGATCCTCGATCTGACACTATCTTCTTAGGCACACCATGCAGACTGACGATTTTTGACACATACAATTCCGCAAGGCGATCTCCGGAGTAAGTGGTTTTGACTGGCAAGAAATGGGCAACCTTAGTCAAACGATCTACTATTACCCAAATCGAATCATAACCTGATTGAGTCTTGGGTAAACCGGTAATAAAATCTATACCGATCTCTTCCCACTTCCATTCTGGTATCTTCAGCGGTTGTAGCAAACCTGCTAATCTCGATGCTCGCTTAACTTTCGACACACGCCGCATAAGGCAACGAACTCGCGACGCCTCGCTTTAAGTTTGGCCACCAAAACTTATTCTTAACATCCTGATACATCTTAGTACTTCCAGGGTGAATCGAATACTTTGAGTCATGGGCTTCCTTCAGAATCAGCTGTCTTAATCCATCAATATCAGGTACACAGATACGTCCATTGATCCATAGTATATCCTGATCATCCATGGTGAAGTCTTTAAATTTTCCTTCTGCCATCTTCTTCTTGAGGTCTGCAAACTCGTAATCCTTGGGTTGAGCTTCACGAATCTGCTTCTCGAGTAGGTCGCACTTCCAAACCGCCACAAATCCTTCAGAACAACTTCTAGCCGTAGCTTCGAATTCCTCCCGATGTTCGAACACAACTCATATTTCTAGAGCATTGCAAGAGCTCTTAAGACTCAAGCATCCGCAACTACATTGGCCTTACCAGATGGTAATGAATTCCAAGATTATAATCCTTTATTAATTCCACCATCTTCTCTGCCTCATGTTCAAATCGATGAGTGAATATGTACTTCAGGCTCTTATGATCTGTGTAGACTTCACAGCGATTACCGATGAGATAATGACGCCAAATCTTCAAAGGATGCACTACGGCAGCTAATTCCAAATCATGAGTGGGATAATTCTCTTCGTGAGGCCTTAATTGCCTTGACGCATAAGCGACAGCTCTTCCTTCTTGCATAAGAACACATCCTAATCCTTGACGCGAAGCATCACAATAGATATCAAAATCCTTACTGATATCCGGCAAAACTAGCACTGGGGATGAAGTCAAACGTTTCTTCAATTCTTGAAAACTTTCTTCACAAGCTGGGTTCCAAATGAACTTCTTCTCTTTCTTCAGCAACTGCGTAAGAGGCTTAGCAATCGTTGAGAATCCTTCAATGAAACGACGATAGTATCCTGCCATTCCCAAGAAACTACGAATTTGAGTAACCGTCTTGGGCTGCTCCCAATTCATTACAGCTTCAACCTTTCCGGGGTCAACTGCTACTCCTTCTGCTGTCATCACATGACCGAGAAAATCAACTTTCTTCTTTCAAAAGTCACACTTGCTGAACTTGGCATACAACTGATGTTCTCTGAGCTTCTCTAGGATTAGTCTCAAATGTTCTGCATGCTCTTCTTCTGACTTTGAGTATACCAAAATATCATCAATGAATACTACTACGAACTTATCCAAATATTCCATGAATACTTTGTTCATCATGTTCATGAAATAGGCAGGGGCATTAGTCAGACCAAACGACATGACTAGAAACTCATAATGTCCATAGCGGGTTGAGAAAGCGGTCTTTGGTACATCCTTAGGACAAATCTTCAACTGATGGTAATCTGATCGTAGATCGATCTTGGAAAATACTCCGGCTCCTTTCATCTGGTCGAACAAATCATCAATTCTGGGCAAAGGGTATTTGTTCTTGATGGTCACTTCATTGAGAGAACGATAATCAATGCACATCCTCATACTTCCATCTTTCTTCTTGACGAACAAAACTGGCGCTCCCCATGGCGACGAACTAGGTCTAACAAAACCTTTCTCCAGTAGTTCTTCTATCTGCTTCTTCATTTCCACAAGTTCAACGACTGGCATCCGATAGGGTCTCTTGGAAATTGGTGCTGTTCCTGGCACTAGATCGATGACAAACTCAATGTCACGGTCCGGTGGCATTCCTCGTAATTCTTCCAGAAATACGTCCGGGTAATCCCTGACTACAGGTACATCTTCCAAAGAGACTGTCTTCAGACTGTTGACTACCAAATGTCCATCACGTACTGAGGTGGCTAGAAATTCCACTTTCTTTCCTGTTGTATCCTCTATTGTTATGGCTCTTCGGCCACAATCTAGCACTGCTTTGTGTTTGGATAACCAATCCATACCAAGGATGACATCTATGGTTTGAGTGTCTAGAACTATTAGGTTGGCTAGAAACTCAACTCCAGCTATGAGTAGCCTAGCTCCTAAACATCCAACTTTAGAGCTTAGCTCTGCTCCAGGCGACTGGACTAACAGAGTATGCTTAAGATGCATAACTTCCAATTTGTTCTTAGTTGCAAAAATTCCAGAAACAAACGAATGCAAAGCTCCAGAATCAAACAGAACTGATGCAGGTACTGAATTTACTAGAAACTTACCCAGTACAACATCGGGTGCTTCTTGGGCTCCTTCCAGAGTGACGTGGTTGACATGACCTCGACCATCGATTGGGCGCTCCTCCGGATTGACCGTAGCTTGAGAAGTTCCTCGATGGTTGCCTTGTATCGCGTCTTGGCCGTGTGTTCCCAAGGTTGAAACGCATCGATTGATAGTCCCATTCTGCGAACATCGGTTGGCGAAATGCCCTGGCTGACGACAGGTAAAGCAAACTCTGGGTATACTCTGTGGGTTGCTGACTGGATTGGGGTTGACTGGTGCGGGGTTGCGGAAGTTCTGAGCAACTGGACGAGGTGCTGATGTTGGTGCAGTTGGTCTGGCAGAATTCTATGGTGGAAAACGGCTAAACTGCGGTGGAATCATTCTTACATTCAGCTGGGGTTGGTGACTTCGTTGCTGAGCCATTCTGCGCTTACGGTGATCTTCCAATTCCTTGCGCTTATCCTCAAGAATCAAAGCCTTGTTGATCAATTCTTGGAAATCAGGAAAGGTGTGGGCGATCAAGTTGACTTGAAGTCCAGTGTTTAATCCTTTCAGAAAACGACTCTGACGAGCCTTGTCGGTGGCGACATCTTCTGCGGCATATCGAGCAAGTTGAGAGAATTTGTTAAGGTAGTCGGTCACTGACATTCCTCCTTGCTTGAGAGCACGGAATTCATCCTTCTTCAGATCCATGATTCCTTCTCGCACATGATATCGGGCGCGGCATTGTGAACTCTTCCCAAGTAATGTCTTGCGGCGCTCCATGCGCCGCACAAAGTTTTCCCACCATTCGGCAAAGAATGCCTTCCATCTGGTGAGTGGCGTACAACACTTTCTCATGATCGCTGCATTGAGTGATCAGCAGCTTCCTCTCAATGACACGAAGCCAATCATCAGCCTCTACTGGTGAGACATGTCCCGAGAAAGTTGGTGGACGGGTTCTCATAAACTCGGCCAACTTGGATGATCCATTGTGACCATGAGCAACTGGGGCTCCATTGTGATGTCGATTGTTGTGGTTCGTTATTCATAGCTTGCATCCGTTCATCATGGTGTACATCACCGGTCCGAGCCATGAATGCTCCAAAATTCTGCAGATCAATTGAAGGTACTTGTGGTGGAACTGCTTCTGCAGGGGTTTGCTCCTGTCCTTCTGACATTGGAGTATCGGAACCACTTGGAGCAGCTTGACGAGTCTGAACCATCTGGTGAATCTCCAGGGGTTAGATAAGGTAGCAAGCACAAGATGAGTTGTAGAACTAAGAGGGGTAGGTAAAACCCAACAACATGTTTTAAGAAAGCTTAACTGAAACTCTTATATTGATTAAGATAATAGTATGGCTTGCAACAAATGCCTAAGGGCCTCTGCAGCTCATACTTGCACACAAAAATAAGGATGAACCTAAGCACACAAACTACCACCTAAAGGGCGACTCAAGACTTAATACTGGCTAAGCCTAAAACAACTCGAACAGACTACTCTATTAAATAGCCTCCGTAGCCTTGACGGTGCTCCCTTTCTTGAGACTCGAAGTGAGCCGCATCCTCGCAAACCGATCTTGATGTCCGGGTTGGTGCAACAGAGCAGTGTCTCTGTGCAGTCTTCTTGGTTCCTCCGGCTCACGCCTCTCTTCTCTTCCGGTTCACCAGTTCATCGCCTTCTTCGGGTCTTCCTCTTCGTCTTCTTCGTGATCGTGCTGCCCATAAAGAGTTTCTTCCAGTATGGCGATCCTTTCTTCGGCTCTCTGAAGAGTCTCGTAGGCACACTCCAGCTCTGTAGCAGCTAACTCCAACGATTCCTCTTGAGCGGCGGTGAAATGGGCAAGATGCACAACGGTGGCGTTGCCTTCTCCTCCGTAGACGGAAACGCGTGCAAAGCAAGATCCACGCCGGAAGTGCGGGATGGTAATGTAAAACGTGTCACGAAGCTCTCGAGAGTAGATGTTGCAGATCCTCAGGATGGCAAGGCGCGAAGACTCCTGGATTGCTTCAATCCAAACACTCCTTCGAGCTGAGATGTTCAGTGGTTTGCTTGCCTTGGTGTTCTTCCTGGCGTGAGCGGTCAAATGGCGATCACTCCACGATCTCGGCTGCTCACGATCCAAGCATTGCCACGATACAATGGACGGTCAAACCTCCAAGTACTTGTAATGACTTTCAAACCTCGTGGCAAGTCCTCCTTGCGCTCTCCATAACTCAAGACGAGGCATCCACAAGATGGACAAGGAGATAAAAACAACTTTAAAACAGCGGGGAGAGAAAGAATTTCAGCAATAGTTGAGCCAAGAGAGACATGAGATGAGTTAAAGAATTCAATTAATCTTGCAAGTTAATATTTGCTTTTAGAAAATAGTTTGGACTCACTAAGAACGGCCAATCTAGTTAAGGTCAAGACCTACAGTCAGTATGGCTCTGATAGCACCTCTGTCGGGACCCAAATATGCAGATCTGAACCCTCTGTGTATTATGCACTAGTCCAGTATCACGCTAGTGCACACAGTGTCAACATCGATGAAATATCACATCCATACAACGAATATAAGAATAAACGAGTACTTTGAATAACAAATAACTGTTGAGACCTTACGGTCGAGTTTTACATTTATTAAGCCATGCAAGGTCGATAATAAAGAAATAAATCGCAATGAAATGAAATAAACTCCAGTGGCTCCCATCAATTTACCACAGGCAACTGACTGGGATCAAGACCCTAACGATCAACCTTCGTAGAACTCTTCTTCAAAAGCAGGCGACGACTTCTCCACTTCTGTTGATTTGTTTAGCAAGAGTGAGTACACACCGTACTCGCAAGTCATACCACAGAATGCAATTTATATATGATGGCTTATTCCAAAGGAATGACTTCTGTGGTTATTTTGCGGAAATGCAACATTTGCAATTGAATACAAATAATAGATTGAAAGCATAATTCAAAAAAATAGACAATAATAAGTTAACAATTTATTTCACAAAGGACACACAGTCTAATCAAGTTATTCACACAGCTGCACAAGTTATCTCACACAGCTGACCCTTCCCATTTGTTTTTATGAAAATCTACCCCTCGTGTGAAATTCCCGAGCATGTCCATAACCGAGGACGCGGCTATTCGAATAGATTGATATAACACTCTGCAGAGGTTGTACACTTTACCCACACGATATAATCAGTGTAGCTAGCACTGACCATAACAAAACCTTTCAGAGATTTCATCTCAAACAATGACACTCCCGATGTGCTTTCCTGCCGTCCAATTTGTACACACAGCCCTTGAAACAACACACACCGTTGGGCGGGATGCAATGAATGGCCCCGCGATGTGACATATCACACCTCCAGCCCATCACACAGTTTAAATACAACCTGAGTTGCCAATGTCAAGACTCCATAACTTACTAAGTCAGGCCCAGCCCATACTAGGCATGTGGTCGTACAGTAAAACCCAGTTCAATGGCGCACAAAGTTAAGTCCTTAATTGACCAAGGCAAGACTTCCAGTTTTTCCTAAATCATAAAGTTTATAGCACACAGTTCCACCATTCACACAGATCCACCACTTTCCTCAGTCTAAATCTTTTCCCACCCTGTTGATTAATTACAACACATGCCATCAACGAGTAACAGCACACAGCACACACAATTTCATCACACAGTTCCATAATCACTTAGTCAAGTTTATAATTGCACTCTCACATGAAATGTTGACTCGTGGCATGGCTAAACATTCTAATCGTATCTAACCAACCCACGTTGGTGCTACGATAATACCTACTAATAATTAACCAACCTAGGGTGACAAGAGATCATAGCATACAATAGACAAGGTGGCATAACAATTTGGATTAATAACTATCCCAAAAGCATTTAAATAAATACTTGAAATTGAATGCAATACATTGAAACAAAGTATTTTGAAAACTGGGTTCAACATGAACAAAGGTATAACTTGCCTTGTGTAACATCCCAAAGTTCTGTTACCAAAATATAAATAAATTAATTTATTATTGGATTTTCTGGTTGCCGAATAATTTTCTCGATTTTCTGTAGCCTAAAATGAGTTTTCCCTGTTAAAAGGAAAAAGAAAAATAAATTATTTCATTTCTTGGTTTTAAGGTCAAAAAGAAAGTTTATTGAGATTTATTGGATTTTCTGGAATTTTGTTGGATTTAAATTGAAAAAAATAAAATTTTAATTATTTTCTGGTATTTAGAAAGGTTTTCCTATTTTCTAGAAAATAAAATCAAAAATAAAAGCCAACTTTAAGTTGGAATTATTTTTATTAAGTTCAAAATAATTTTAAGAATTTTTATAAATTTTTCTATAATTTTTGAACTCTATTTACTATATACTAAAAGTGTATTTAATTTGTGGCTTAAAGGAATTTCGAATTTTAAAATAAAAAAATCAAAAATCAGATTTGGGTTCCCGAAGGTCACCCATCCTTTTCTTGCTCCATGCATGTGCTCATTCCCTCTCCCGTAGCTACCAAGTGGGCTTTTTCATTTGCTTGATTAGTAAAGCCCTCTCCCCTCTTTTATTCCTTCTTGAACTTCATCTTCTTCCTCCCAACCGAGCCTTCTCTTCTCTGTTCTTTTTCTTCCCGAAAGCAAATCAATGGAGCACCACCACCACCGGCTTGCACCACCACTGCCGACCGCACCTCCGGCCGCCGCCCGTCACCCCGCCGCCCCCACCCCCAGCGCCGGCCGCCGGCCACCACCACCGCCGTCGCCGCCGCACCACCGAAGCTCAAATCTGCCATTAATGGCCGCCTTCACCATTTCTTCCGTTTCTCCTCACTCAATGCACCAAATTCAATGCCGTCTGTGCCCACACGTCCGTAGTAACGTTACCTACATCACTACACCATCAATTGGCCGTTTCTTCCTCCCATTTAAGAGCAGTTTTCATTTTTCTTTGTCTCATTATTTCACCCGAAACCGAAGCTTTTACTTTCGCATTTTGAAGCCAATCCGGCCACCACCTCCCCTATATAAAGTGCCCTCCAGGAGCTCCTCTACACCCTCAACACACCCCCAAAACCTCTCCTCCCCTCTCCCCTTGGTTTGGCCACAGTTGCAATTTGAAGATCACCGGCAGTTCTTCGTTCTTCCTCTCGTGCGTCGCCTCCGGTGGAGCTCCGCCACCTTCTCCACCACCGTCGGCACCGCGACGTCGTCCTCTACGCATCCATGCCTTCGCTTCGTCGAAAGGTCGCCGGAGCTCCTGACCCTCCCATGGCCGACGGCTCCCGGCGCCGCCGCCGCCGTCGCCGGCCACCCCGGACCGCGCCGCCTCCACCTTCGGCTTCGTCGCAAGGTGAGCAACCCATTTTTGTAGTTTGCCGGTCGCCTTTCCCTTCCCTCTCCTTGGCGCCATGGCCATTCTTCCTCTCTGCTGTTTCGGTTCCTGGGAGAAGAAGTACAGTAGCCATTTTCTAGTCATGCTACTGTAGCTTTTCTTTTTGTTGTGATTTTACTTCCAAAAATTATTGCTCTCTAATGCAAACTCCGAATCCGATAATTCTTTCACGTAAAATCATCTAAATTCATCCTTTATTTTTCAGTATTTATTTTGTAATTTTGAGTTTTTATTATATATTAGCTGTTTTTCTAATTGCGCGTTGTCACAAACTTGGCCAGCCATGCAACCGAATCGCTACCATTGGGTAGAGTACCTCACCGGGATTCCATATTCGTTGTTTGCCGCCCAACTCTCCATTCCTATCGCCTGCACGGCCAATTCTTTCACAATATTTACTATTCACGTGAGTTGCATGTAAATGAATAGTGCCATGCAAAATACTATTCACCCTCCCTTCCGGAATTTCGTTCTCCCTCATACGAACTCCGATTCCATCGATTCAAATTCCTATATTCATATAAAGTCGATATCTTACTTCCAGTATTTATTTCTTAATTTTTGGATTTTATTTGGATTTTATTTGAATGCTATTTGAATTTGGATCGTTTTACAGATAGATTTCGACTACTCGGACAACTGCATTTCGACGCCGTTTGAGAACAACACATAACCAAGCAAGGCAAGTTATACCTTTGATCATATTTGATCCCAATATTTCAAATTATTTAAATTATGTTTTAAATTATTATTGCATGCTATTTCTATTCAAGTAATTTAAATAATTGCTTTTAAATTATAGTTATTCCCATTGCCATTGTATAGCCAACTTTGCTATTGAATGAAACATACCTTGACACATTAGATAAAAATCGGTTTATGCGATTATGAACCGTAACATTTTGGGAAAAATTATGCTTAGACATGCTTAGACCAAAAGCGCTCATTCCGGAATTTGGCCCAAATGATCAACTATTGTTTAAAACCCTATGGCATTGGTTTGTCATGGAAGATTTTGCAAATGACTTTGAAAAGCAAAAGGAAAAGTTGGTTTGTACTTGGGCGGAATGGATGCTTGGTGGTGCAGGTTTATGCACCGCTCAATCTGGGTAGGATTGAGGCCCAGTGGTTATTTTGAAAGTCGCCCAAGTCGCTTAAGGACCGGTCTTGAGCCGCATCTTGCAAAGCTCCACCGCACTACCACAAGTCCGAATGGGACAAAGCTAATGAATAATTTGCAACGCTCCATTGTTAGTTGTGCCATTTTGGTGTGTGGGTGTCGGTTAGACAAGATTCCCACTTGGTGCAAGAGGGGTTTCGTGGTGGTTAACCCAATGGAAGTGAAACCTTAGCGGCGCAAGAGGGGCTTCTAGCGGATGGTTAATCCAAAGGAAGTGAAACCTTAGCGGCATGACTACTTTGGAATGACGATTGTAAAGGTCTCGTGATAATCACTTAGTCGCACACCTACGGAGTGTGTCGACGGACATTAAAAGTTGATTATCTCTTGTGGGTAAAGTTGTACCACCTCTGCAGAGTGTAAAACTATTCGAATAGCCGTGTCCACGGTCATGGACATGCTGAGCAAAGCCACTCAAAGTTAGACTATGATTTTGTTTTAAAAATGATTTTTGCAAATGATTTGAGGATGGTTAATCCTTGTGGAAAAATTGGGCGGTTAGCCATGTGATAGGAGGGTATCCATCACCATGTTTCATATGGAGGTTATCCTACTATAAAACTTGAGAATTTATTAAAATGAATTCTAGTTATAGAATAACTGCTTTGGAACTTAGTACAAATATTTAAAGAAAATATTGCTTTATGCAAATTCAACCAATAAGCCTTCCTTTGATATATCCATGCATGCATTAACTCATATCGGTGTAACTTGCGAGCACAGTAGTTGTGCTCACCCTTGCTTCATGCAAATAAATTTCAGAGGAGAAGAACTTGGATCTCGACGACTAGGCCGCTACCCTTATCGATTGCTCGTGGCGCATCAACCGACTCCACTACTTCTTCGTCTTCCGCTGTGTTTGTTTAATGTTGGCTTGTAAGCCTTTCTTGTAATCAACTCTGATATTTATTAATAAAGTTGTGCGATTTATGGATGTTACCATATCTGTTTACTGTGTGAACTAGCTACTGATCATGGGACTAGTTCAGAAATGCACAGAGGATTCTGGGGTGTTACTCCCGGGTCCGACAGAAATGGTATCAGAGCCATGTCGACTGTAGGTCGTGACCTAGTTAGAATGGACGTTAGTTGAAAACTTCAAAACTTATTTTATATAACAAGAAAAATAATATGTTCTCTCCTCATCTTGGTCATCTCTCTATCTTTAGTTCCTTCATGGTATTATTTCTTACCTAATTCTCTCTTCACCGTTTTATAATGTTAAATGGATCCTCTTTCCATTGAAAAGCTTCTATAGATGGTCAACACGTTCTTACCATTACGTACAAGACCGCAAGACCTGGAACAATCAAGAAAACATCGTAAGGTCGTCAATTTATTCAAAGACAACATGCAAGATTTACCGAAGATTGCGATGTCAGCCTAACCATATAGTCTAAGTTTACCAAGACTCATTCTGTGTATTGAGTCATTTCCCCAGCTTATGAGTATCGATCGAGTAGAACGTTGTATTGTTTCGTAACTTGTATCGTATGTTTTCTTTTGGTACGTCGTACATAGATCTTTTGATCTTGTGTACAACGTTTGCTTCAAATGGGTAGACTTCTCTCATAGCTTTCTTTCTCATCATTTGCTATTCGCTCTTCCCTAACAATCCATTGGAGTTCTAACCTATCGATGCTCTTGGAACTTAAAAGACGAGTCGATACTTCAAAACATCGAACAACTCAAGACCATAACCAATTTGAAGACACACTCTCTGTCTCAATTTCTTTATCATATGTCCATCTTCCTTCTTTCTAGCTTCTCCGAATCTCGGGGACGAGATTCCTTTTAAGGGGGGTAGTTTGTAACATCCCAAAGTTCTGTTACCAAAATATAAATAAATTAATTTATTATTGGATTTTCTGGTTGCCGAATAATTTTCTCGATTTTCTGTAGCCTAAAATGAGTTTTCCCTGTTAAAAGGAAAAAGAAAAATAAATTATTTCATTTCTTGGTTTTAAGGTCAAAAAGAAAGTTTATTGAGATTTATTGGATTTTCTGGAATTTTGTTGGATTTAAATTGAAAAAAATAAAATTTTAATTATTTTCTGGTATTTAGAAAGGTTTTCCTATTTTCTAGAAAATAAAATCAAAAATAAAAGCCAACTTTAAGTTGGAATTATTTTTATTAAGTTCAAAATAATTTTAAGAATTTTTATAAATTTTTCTATAATTTTTGAACTCTATTTACTATATACTAAAAGTGTATTTAATTTGTGGCTTAAAGGAATTTCGAATTTTAAAATAAAAAAATCAAAATCAGATTTGGGTTCCTGAAGGTCACCCATCCTTTTCTTGCTCCATGCATGTGCTCATTCCTCTCCTGTAGCTACCAAGTGGGCTTTTTCATTTGCTTGATTAGTAAAGCCCTCTCCCTCTTTATTCCTTCTTGAACTTCATCTTCTTCCTCCCAACCGAGCCTTCTCTTCTGTTCTTTTTCTTCCCGAAAGCAAATCAATGGAGCACCACCACCACCGGCTTGCACCACCACTGCCGACCGCACCTCCGGCCGCCGCCCGTCACCCCGCCGCCCCCACCCCAGCGCCGGCCGCCGGCCACCACCACCGCCGTCGCCGCCGCACCACCGAAGCTCAAATCTGCCATTAATGGCCGCCTTCACCATTTCTTCCGTTTCTCCTCACTCAATGCACCAAATTCAATGCCGTCTGTGCCCACACGTCCGTAGTAACGTTACCTACATCACTACACCATCAATTGGCCGTTTCTTCCTCCCATTTAAGAGCAGTTTTCATTTTTCTTTGTCTCATTATTTCACCCGAAACCGAAGCTTTTACTTTCGCATTTTGAAGCCAATCCGGCCACCACCTCCCCTATATAAAGTGCCCTCCAGGAGCTCCTCTACACCCTCAACACACCCCCAAAACCTCTCCTCCCCTCTCCCCTTGGTTTGGCCACAGTTGCAATTTGAAGATCACCGGCAGTTCTTCGTTCTTCCTCTCGTGCGTCGCCTCCGGTGGAGCTCCGCCACCTTCTCCACCACCGTCGGCACCGCGACGTCGTCCTCTACGCATCCATGCCTTCGCTTCGTCGAAAGGTCGCCGGAGCTCCCGACCCCTCCCATGGCCGACGGCTCCCGGCGCCGCCGCCGCCGTCGCCGGCCACCCCGGACCGCGCCGCCTCCACCTTCGGCTTCGTCGCAAGGTGAGCAACCCATTTTTGTAGTTTGTCGGTCGCCTTTCCCTTCCCTCTCCTTGGCGCCATGGCCATTCTTCCTCTCTGCTGTTTCGGTTCCTGGGAGAAGAAGTACAGTAGCCATTTTCTAGTCATGCTACTGTAGCTTTTCTTTTTGTTGTGATTTTGCTTCCAAAAATTATTGCTCTCTAATGCAAACTCCGAATCCGATAATTCTTTCACGTAAAATCATCTAAATTCATCCTTTATTTTTCAGTATTTATTTTGTAATTTTGAGTTTTTATTATATATTAGCTGTTTTTCTAATTGCGCGTTGCTGTCACATAATTAGTCGCCACGGCGAATGCTACCATTGGGTAGAGTACCTCACCGGGATTCCATATTCGTTGTTTGCCGCCCAACTCTCCATTCCTATCGCCTGCACGGCCAATTCTTTCACAATATTTACTATTCACGTGAGTTGCATGTAAATGAATAGTGCCATGCAAAATACTATTCACCCTCCCTTCCGGAATTTCGTTCTCCCTCATACGAACTCCGATTCCATCGATTCAAATTCCTATATTCATATAAAGTCGATATCTTACTTCCAGTATTTATTTCTTAATTTTTGGATTTTATTTGGATTTTATTTGAATGCTATTTGAATTTGGATCGTTTACGCGTATAGATTTCGACTACTCGGACAACTGCATTTCGACGCCGTTTGAGAACAACACATAACCAAGCAAGGCAAGTTATACCTTTGATCATATTTGATCCCAATATTTCAAATTATTTAAATTATGTTTTAAATTATTATTGCATGCTATTTCTATTCAAGTAATTTAAATACCTGTTTTTAAATTATAGTTATTCCCATTGCCATTGTATAGCCAACTTTGCTATTGAATGAAACATACCTTGACACATTAGATAAAAATCTGGTTTATGCAGTACTATGAACCAGAACATTTTGGGAAAAATTATGCTTAGACATGCTTAGACCAAAAACGTTCAGTTCCGGGAATTTGGCCCAAATGATCAACTATTGTTTAAAACCCTATGGCATTGGTTTGTCATGGAAGATTTTGCAAATGACTTTGAAAAGCAAAAAGGAAAAGTTGGTTTGTACTTGGGCGGAATGGATGCTTGGTGGGTGCAGGTTTATGCACCTGCTCAACTGGTAGGATTGAGGCCCGTGGTTATTTTGAAAGTCGCCCAAGTCGCTTAAGGACCGGTCTTGAGCCGCATCTTGCAAAGCTCCACCGTACTACCACAAGTCCGAATGGGACAAAGCTAATAATAATTTGCAACGCTCCATTGTTAGTTGTGCCATTTTGGTGTGTGGGTGTCGGTTAGACAAGATTCCCACTTGGTGCAAGAGGGGTTTCCATGGTGGTTAACCCAATGGAAGTGAAACCTTAGCGGCGCAAGAGGGGCTTCTAGCGGATGGTTAATCCAAAGGAAGTGAAACCTTAGCGGGCATGACTACTTTGGAATGACGATTGTAAAGGTCTCGTGATAATCACTTAGTCGCACACCTACTAAGTGTGTCGACGGACATTAAAAGTTGATTATCTCTTGTGGGTAAAGTTGTACCACCTCTGCAGAGTGTAAAACTATTCGAATAGCCGTGTCCACGGTCATGGACATGCTGAGCAAAGCCACTCAAAGTTAGACTTTGATTTTGTTTTAAAAATGATTTTTGCAAATGATTTGAGGATGGTTAATCCTTGTGGAAAAATTGGGCGGTTAGCCATGTGATAGGAGGGTATCCATCACCATGTTTCATATGGAGGTTATCCTACTATAAAACTTGAGAATTTATTAAAATGAATTCTAGTTATAGAATAACTGCTTTGGAACTTAGTACAAATATTTAAAGAAAATATTGCTTTATGCAAATTCAACCAATAAGCCTTCCTTTGATATATCCATGCATGCATTAACTCATTCTTCGGTGTAACTTGCGAGCACGGTAGTTGTGCTCACCCTTGCTTCATGCAAATAAATTTCGAGGAGAAGAACTTGGATCTCGACGACTAGGTCGCTACCCGACCGATTGCACAGGCGAATCAACCGACTCCACTACTTCTTCGCCTTCCATGTGTTTGTTTAATGTTGGCTTGTAAGCCTTTCTTGTAATCAACTCTGATATTTATTAATAAAGTTGTGCGATTTATGGATGTTACCATATCTGTTTACTGTGTGAACTAGCTACTGATCATGGGACTAGTTCAGAAATGCACAGAGGATTCTGGGGTGTTACTCCCGGGTCCGACACCTTGGAATAGATCTAGGTCTTGGTCTTGGCCTTGAGGTGCTCCTTCTTCTGCAAAATTCCCTGAAGTATCGACGTCTACTCGCAAACGAGATAAAAGAAACAAAAATAAATAAGTAACAGAGGCAAAACAACTCCAAAAATTCAAATAAAATTCACCATTAAATAGATCTTAATTATATATGAATGTACAAATTTTAATGGGCTCAATCGGAGTTCGGATGCAAAAGATATGGGCTTTGGAAGTTTGAAAATCAAATAAAACCCCAATTTGGATTTTATTGAATTTCCCGAATTATTTTTATAAAGGAAAATCGGATTATTGTGCAATGCTTGCGTCAGCCGAGAATTTTCGAAAAAAGAAATAGATTTAAAAAGAAATCTGACATGTGGACCCCACATGTCAGTCTCGGGGTTCACGGTGGACCGAGTGCACCGAACCGATGGAGATCTGGCGCGGTGGACCGAGCCACGCATGCGCAGGTCTTTGGCCGATCTCGTGCCACGCGGCCGCCACACCAAAGACTGGCCGACACCGCGCTGCGAGTTGGCGATAACGGCGGCGCGGGCGCTGGACCATGGTCACCGTCGAACGGCGCGACTTCGCCAGCGATGGAGGGTACCAGATTGTTCTCCGTGCTATTGCGACTCGGGGTGCCCTTACCGTGGCCGGGCAACGACGGTGGCGGCCATGGCGGCGAGCGGCGGTGAAGGCTCGGGTTTTGTCGGGAGGGTGCTCCGGCGATGCTCCGGCGACGAGGAGGTGCGCTTGAGGTAGCCTGGAACTTGCTGATCACGGTGGTGTAGTCGGCGAGGCAAGGGCGGCGGCGACGGCAAGGCAATTCACCGGAGAAGAAGCTCGGTAAAAACCCTAAAACTTGAAATGCGGCGGCTCTAGAGCGATCGGGGCGACGAGGGTGGCGGCTTTGGGTTGCGGAGGTCCGGGCGGTGCTAAGGGGGTATTTATAGGCCCGGAGACGCCGAGATTTGGAAACCCCCAAATCGGGTCCGAAACGGCCACGATTTTAATTTCCGAGATTCGGGAGATTGAAACCGATTCGGGTTTGATTCGGTTTGAACGGATAAGAAATCAACCGAGGTATGATTTGGTGGGTCGGCGCAAGAATCAAAGAATCGAATCGATTTTGTCGGACGAACCTCGAAGCTCCAGCAATGGCGGGCGAAGCGCGGCGCGAGGAAGAAGAAGGCTCTGCGGAGACGACGACTCGGTGGCGGTCCCACCTGGCAGCGAGAGCGAGGGCGAGCGGTTGCAGCGCCGTGCGATGGAAATCCAACGGCTGGAAGCGAGCGCGGCGGCGAAGCGAAGCGAGATCACGACGGCCACGCGCGAACATCCAACGGAGGAAGGCGAGGTTGAGCGCGTGCGTCCGATCGGAAACGAGGGCACGCGTCAAGCATCCGACGGACGAGAGCGCGGCCGGGGTGAGATGGGCTGGCGCGCTACTGGAATAGTGTTGGGCTTCGGGCCAGCACTGTTCCAAGGATTTTCTTTTGATTTTTCTTTTAAATAAATCCAGAAAATACAATTAGCCAATAGAAAATAGCAAATGACTTTGGAAAAATTCCAGAAAATTCTATAAAATATATCCAAGCATATAGAATCTAAATAAAATAGTTTTGATAATTGTTGATGTTGGGATTAAGCACATTTAAATCAGTTTGTCCTTAAAGTCCATATTAAGCTTTTTAATTTAATATTCAAATAAATCCAAATGGTGAATTTCTCTCTACCACTATTTAAAAGATTTTTAAAGCTCTGAAATTTGTTATGTTACATGATCTCTAGTGTCGTCGTCCACATCAGGAGCTTTGCCACGTCGTGTTCTACCTCAGGCAGACTTCTTCTTTGGAACCCGTACCCCGCCGCCGCCAAACCTTCTAGCGGCCGGTTAATCTATTGTGCTTCACCGCCATAAGGTATCGTATAAGGTTCAGCATCGCCTACTCTTCCTTTTGCGCACCTTTGCGTAGCTCGCTGTGGTGTGCAGCGCTGATGAGCTTGTGGTCGAGCGCCGCCGCTGCTGCCCTAGATAGTCGTAGTCTTTCGTCGAATATATAGTCGTAGCTTCCTTCGACTAGGTTGTCGTAGCCATCCGTCGTCTAGATAGTCGTAACTCCTTTCGACTAGGTAGTCGTAGCTCCTTCGACTAGATAGTCATTGCTTTCTTCGACTAGATAGTCGCAGCCTTCCGTTGACTAGATAGTCGTAGCGTTCCTTCGACTAGGCAGTCGTAACCTTTCTTCAACCATTGTTGTCGAAATCTTTCCTTCGACCAGTGTAGTCATAATCTTCTTCGACCAGTACTGGGAAGTGAACAGTACTCGGAAGTGAATAGTACTCAAAGATGAACAGTGTCGAAAAGATAAACAATACTCGAAGATGCACCGCACTCGAAAGTGAACAGTACTCAGAAGATAAATAGTACTCGAATATGCACCACACTTGGAAGTGAACAGTCCTCAGAAGTGTGTAGTACTCGGAATTCTATCATTTCTTACGATATCCAAACTTCTGGATGTTCGTGCTCCTTCATACGAACTCCAATCTGTCGATTCTTGTTCCTAAATTCATATAAATTCAATATCATTCTTTCAGAACTAAAATTATTTAATTTGGAGTTTATTTGTATTTTCACTGGAATTTATTTGTATTTGTTTGTTCTTGTTGTATTTTCGTGTATAGATTTCGACGACTCCAAAGAATTTGAGGTAGTTGAAGAAGAAGAATTTGAGCAAGGCAAGTTACATCTTTGATCATGTTTGATCCTATTATTTAAAATTATTTAAATTCTATTTTAAATTATTATTGCCTGCTTATTTACACTCAAGATAATTTAAATCCCTATTTTAAATTTATAGTTATTCCCAATTCCTTTGTACATCCAATGTTGACATTGAATCTGACATACCTTGACACCTTAGATAAAATCTGGTTTATGCAATAGGATGGGCTAGAATATTTTTGGAAAAATTATGCTTAGTCATGCTTAGACCCAAAATTATTCAATTTGGGAATTTTCAGCCAAAAATCAAGTGTTGTTTAAATTGTATCCATTGCATTGGTGTGCCATGGAAGTTTATAACTGATTTTGAAAATCAAAATAAAATCAAAAATTGGTTTAGACTTGGGCGAATTGGATTGTTGGTGGGTGCAGGTTTATGCACGTGTTTAACTCGGGAATAGTTGAGGCCTAGGGGTTATTTTGGAAGTCGCCCAAGTCAGTTAAGGGCCAGTTTTTGAAGCCGCATCTTGCTAAGCTCCACCGTACTACCACATATCCTGTGCTGGTAGGACTAGGCTAAATAATTTATAATACCTCAGTGTTGTTTATGCCATGTTGATGTGCGGGTGTCGATTAGATAGTAGTCCCACTTGGCGCAAGAGGGGGCTTCCGGCGGGTGGTTAACCCAACAGAGGTGAAATCTTACCGGGTATAATAACCTTGAGGTAAAGCATTGTAAAGGCCTAGTGATAATTGCTTAGTCGCATGTCTATGAAAGCGTGTATTGGCCAACATGTTAAGCAAATTATCTCTTGTGGGTAAAGTTGTACAACCTCTGTAGAGAGTAAAACTATTCGAATAGCTGTGTCCACGGTCGTGGACAAGCTGAGCAAAGCCGCTCAAAGTTAGACTTTGGTTTTGATTTCAAAATGGTTTATAAACTGTTTATGTCATGGATTGATGTCCATGAGAAAAATTAAGGGTTGAAGCCCCGGGTTGGTGCTCGTGTTTAAGTTAGTATTAGGTTGGTGCCTACACTTGCTTTATTAATTTAGCTAAAACTCAGTTTTGGATGTAAAACTTGAGCTTTTGAACTTAGTATTGTATTTGAAATGTCAAATATTACTTTTGCACAAATAATCCTATAAGCCTTCCATTGAAAATATCCATGCATTAACTCTGTTATGGGTGTAACTTGCGAGCACGGTTGTTTGTGCTCACCCTTGCTTAATGCAAATAAATTCCAGAGGAGAAGGACTTCACTACCGGTGTGGATCTCGACGACTTGGATGCTAACCCCCCAGTCAATTTCCTGTGGTAGATCAACTAGACTCTACTACGTCTTCTTCGTCTTCTGTTGTGTTTTTTATTGTTGGCTTGTAAGCCTCTTTTGTAATAAACTCTGATATTTATTAATAAAGTTGGGCAATTTATGGATGTTACAATATTTGTTTACTGTGTGAACTAATTACTGATCATGGAACTAGTTTAGAAAATACATAGAGGATTTGGGGGTGTTACTCTCGGGTCCGACAACCTGTTCACAATAAAGCAGGCCCTGGGCGAGTGCCAGGTGAAGTGGTCAACAAAACCACCATCATAAATGCAGCAACCTACGGTCTCCAGAAGGGACCCCTGTCAGAGAGACTGGCCCACAAGCCCATCCGCTCAGCTTCGGAGCTCTTCGGCAAGATGGACCAGTACACCCAAGAGGAGGAAGATAGCACCCAGTGAGCAGGGGCCCCGACCCCCGCTACCCTGGCCCCAACACCAAGTGGGCCACCCAGAAAGGAGGGACCCACAACCCCTACGGTAGGGGCACAAGCCAAACCAATGGCCAATGATTACTGGCAGAAAGGGCGGAACGTCTACCATGTGGACGGAGGGCAGCCCCCTGAAGAGGTAAAGCGAGGAGGCCGAGGTGGTCGCGGCCACGGCTGGGGTCGCGAGCGGAATGACGGAAGATAGCCTAACACCCAAGGCGGTGTCGGGGGAACCCCACTCTTTTGTGACCTATACGATGAAGTATCTCACACGACCCAAGAGTGACGCATCATCGTGGTCACGCATGATTACATGAACTCCAGCCAGCATCCGACCGAGCGCAAAGACAGGAGGGGACCAGACAACCAGCTGCCTGCCCCACCACCAAGGCCCTGCATAGAGGGAACCCACCCAGAGCACTGTTAGAGGATCATAAACATGATCGCTAGAGGTTCATCATCCGGCATGTCCTAAAGATCGAACGCGTAAGATTCGAAACCTAATACACTAAAATGTTCAACAGCCCAATTAAAATTCTTCAGCAATATCAGATTTTATCAATCACCAACAAAGATGTTCTTAGCAAAAATACCAGGCTTTAGTTGATCACCATATTTTCCTAGCTTTCCTTTTCTTTTCCCTCTCTACTATTCCTTTGGTTGGGTCATCTTGATCGGCTGTTGCAACCCAACCAATCCATCACCACACCAGCCAATGTTTCCTTTCCTCACCAAAATCAGTGGCAGCATTTCTTCTCTGCCATCTCACCCGATCGCTCCCTGCGCGAGCGACCCCAATTCGGCTATAGTGCCTTGTCGAACCATCTCGCCGCCCTAGTGAAGCCCCAACATGCACCATCATCGAGCCACGCGAAGCCCCCAAGCCTAGCATCTTTCCTTCTGTTCCTGTTCCTCCGACCAGTTGATTGCTGAACCCAGTGCAGCCAAGACAACTCCTTCAGTTGAATGAACCAGAGGCAGCTACGTCTCCCTACCTTGCTCGACATCAATGCAAGCTGTCGCTCAGTCATCACTCGCCAGCTACTCCTGTCACCACGGCCATAACTCGATGTCGCTTAAGCCGTCGCTCCGCCGCACTATGCTGCCAAACCACGTCAAATCCTCACCCATGTCAGCCTGAGACCATGCGGTGGCTTTGCCCTGAGCGCATCGTTGCCCTCAGGCATCTCCGTCCCATTGCTTATATATAGCAACCCGAGCCGCCCCATTGCCTTTCTTCGCCACACTGGACCACCATACATCTCCTCCCATCGTCAATTAAGTCTGAAGTACATGGTAAGACCAAGCTCTGATTTTCCACCGTGGCACCACTCCATTGTCGTCGGCGCTCCAGAGACCCCCAAGATCCCCCCGTCACACTAGGTTCCAGTCTACCTTAAGTAAACCCCTAAACTAATTCAATGTTTTATTCATAGGAGTAGTTGTTGACCTCATTCTTCCTCCCCTCTGGCCAAAGGTGCCCAAATAGTCAAATCAATCTTTTCGGTGAAGTATGCTTCAACTCATTTCCTGTGAGCCTTCTACTTACTCCCTTGAAACTATTCCAAAGATTGAATGCTATCCATCGTCCTTAGGTCATCACCTCCGCTTGGAGTTTCTCTCACAGTCGCTGTCCACCGTCACCCGACCACCTTTGGCTAGCTCGTCCCCCTCCGTGTCATACCGGTATGTTCCTAGTGGCCACTAGATGCTCATGCTCACTCTAGTGACGCGGAAGGACTAAATGTAGTCGAACCTCCTCCTGACCACGTGATCGTGTAGTCTTCACGTAGTCGAACCACCTCCGACTACACGTAGTCGAACCCCCTTCCGAACTCCTTCTGACTAGGTAGTCAAACCCCCTTCTGCCTGGAATGTGGTTGAACCTTCTTTCGGCCAGATAATCGAAACCCTCTTCCAGCCACGTGATGGTGTAGTCTTCATGTGTAGTCAAACTTCCTTCGACCACACGTAGTCGAACTCCTTCCGACTAGGGAAGTCATTGCTCCATCGTCATCCTCCAAGTCAGCTGAAGCTGTCGCCACGGTCGATACTCCATCACCAGCGATCCCCAGCTCAATTCCCCGCTCGTGGAGCAATCGTGCGCCTCCCTCGACCTCCCCCAACCGCCAATTGAAGCACTCCACCAACCAGCCAGCGCCTCCCCGGTAATCCCTATGTGCAGCCGATGGCCCACGATGTCAATTCACCTCCGACCTCCTCGTCTTCCAACAGCAGCTTCGGTCAGTTCCCCTCAACGCCCTTGAGCTCCTGTGCGTGCTACTTCCCTCACCCTCCCACTCCGGCGTCGCCGTGCCGCTTCCCCTCCATGGTTGGCCGCCACAAGTAGCCACTCCAGACCATCTCCAGCCATGCCACCACCGCCCACGGAACCACCTCCTCGCTCTGGTTCCATTTTGCCTACTCACGGCTGCCGTCGTCGCCTCCCTCACTGGCGGTAAGGCCTACCTAGGCCACCTTCGGCTGCTCCTCTGTTGTCTCCCACTAAGTTTGACCACTGTGTTTCAACCACACAGTTTCGACCACTCATTTTAGAACCCTCAGTTTCGACTACTGAGTTTCAACCACTAAATTTCGACTACTGTGTTTCGACTACACAATTTCGACCACTGTGTCTCGACCACACAGTTTCGATAACACATTTTCGACCACTGTGTTTTGACCACTCATTTTCGACCACTCAGTTTCGACACTTAGTTTCAACCACTGAGTTTTGACCACTCATTTTCGACCACTTAGTTTCGACCACTAGATTTCGACCACTGTATTTCGAATACACAGTTTTGACCAGTGTGTTACGACCACACGATTTCGACCACTCATTTTCGACCACTGTGTTTTGACCACATAGTTTCGACAACTGTATTTCGACCACATAGTTTCAACCACTCATTTTTGACCACTCAGTTTTGACCACTCAGTTTCGACCACTGTATTTCGACCACACAGTTTTGACCTCTCATTTTTTACCATTATATTTCGATCACACAGTTTTGACCACGCAGTTTCGACCACTCGGTTTCAACTGCTGAGTTTCGACCACTGTGTTTTGACCACACAGTTTTGACCGCTCATTCTCGATAACTGAGTTTTGACCACTCAGTTTTGACCACATTATTTCGACCACACTAGTCTAAGTCTCTGGCCACACTGGTTTAAGGCTTCGACCATACTGGTCTATGCCTTCGACCACACTGGTCTATTGCTTCGACTAGATTATTTCGACCATACTATCCTGTGCCTTCTACCACAATTGTCTATAGTTTCGACCACACTGGTCTAGGCTTTCAACCACACTGGTCTGTGGCTTCGACCAGATTACTTTGACCATACTGGTCTAGGCCTCCGACCACAATGGTCTATGGCTTCGACCAAATTATTTCGACCATACTAGTCTTTTCCTTCGACCACACTGGTCTATGGCTTCGACTATATTATTTCAATCATACTAGTCTATGCCTTCGACTACAATGGTCTATGGTTTCGATCAAATTATTTTGACCATACTGGTCTAGGCCTTCGACCACACTGGTCTATGGCTTCGACTAGATTATATCGACCATACTAGTTTGTGCCTTCTACCACAATGGTTTGGTCGGGCAGGAATTTCCTGGTTTATGTCACGCATAAACTTTTTATGTTTCCCTCTCACATTCTGCATGTACGGTAGTGAAGGTATAGCTGGATGTATCAATTCTTCTAAGTCGTTGCACATCTCCGAAGCCAACTTTTTAATATCTTCCTCCGTAGGATCTTTGGGTTTTTCCCCAAGAACATTGCCATTCTCATTGAACACAACCTCCCTCTTGCAATTTGCAGTCCACCTTTTCAAAACATAATGACTTGGAAGCTCATTCAACAATGAACCTCATAATACTAGGATAATGTGATGGTAAGGAATTCCATGAGTGCCAAACATCATACATGAGCACTGGGCAATCGTGGTGTTAGTGTCACAGGTGACTTTTCTTACCTTCTTGCCATCCTCATTGACTGATGTTACTTTAAAGTCACATACTTGCACCGTGCTCTCGACAACACACTTGTCCCTGGCCGCAATAACCTCATTTTGAAATTTGGCGAACACATATGTGTGAACACTTCACTGCCACGCAGCTCTATTGCCCATGGTGTCTTCAACTAAGGCTTAGTGTGAAAGGTGGCATGGTCTTCTCTTAGCTCTGTTTGCCTTTGTTCATCTACTGCGTGTGTCGAACCGGATCCAGAACTCAACCAAAGCACGTTTGTAACCAATAAAGTGATTTAAAAAAGAATTGGCGCTTTCAGACATTTAAGTTGTTCTAAGAATTCCTGCCAATGGTACGTCCATAAAGTACACTGGTACCCAAGATGCCCGAATACTATACCGACCAGCGAGCCACTTATTATCTTCCAAACCGAACTCATAAATAACTGTTGCCCACTGTGACTCAAATTCTTCTGGAGTTTCTAAGGGATACACACATTAATTGACACTACTATAAAACATTTGGTTATCCGTCAAATCTAGCCTTATCTTAGTTGGAAGTTTGTTCAGTATGTGCCACATGCATAACCTATGTGTGCTAGTTGGGAATGCATGCTCAATTGACTTCTTCATGGTCGTATCTGTTGAAAATATGCCCTAGAGGCAATCATAAAGATTATTATATTTCCTTATGTTCATGATATTGGATAATATGTTATCTTGTTCCTTGAATGAATCATCAGTTATAGATCAATGAGTATGTGACTTGTTGGTAAAACTCATTAACTTATATGATATCATTATAAATGTATCCCTGGTCGAATGTCACTGGTCGGAACAGCCGTGACTCTACGACCAGCACATGTATTGATTGATGGCTATGTTTCACCGGTCATAGATATGGAGATATCGAATCAGTAATGTGAGCACATGTTAGAGAACATGGAGCTGGATAGACCCATCATTGAGACACTACTGAGATTGTTATGAATCTATGTGTCATTAGTTGGTCTCAAGTAATGATGATGTATAATCCTTAGACCTGAGAACAGCATGGTTCCCTACATGTGTAATAGCACTCTTAGGGGTTACCAAACGCTACTCCGTAACTGGGTAGTTATAAAGGTAGCTTTCGGGTATGCTATGTGTGGATTTCATGGGGATATGCTCCAGATCTTAGGATGATGTGACAATTGGCAATGGCGTTTACGGTTTGTCGTTTCACGCGTTTTCGACAAAGTTACAAGTATTCTCGATAAAGGTCCGACCGGTCCTTGCACGGGCGATCCGACCGGTCCCAAATCGGTCGGACCGCCATCCGGGCGGGCCGGACCGGCAATAACCAAAAGTGTTCAATTTGAGCTGGGCCAAAAATAGGTGTTGTAGACAAGTAAGGGGATCCCAATGCACTTGGTCTCATGATTTTGGAGTCTCCAAAGAAAAGTTCTATTGGTTTAAAGTTTCCGAAGGTTTGAATTTGGGAGCTTGAATTTTGGCTAAGTCTAAGGCGGTCCGACCGCTCATTGGGAGCGTCCGACCGCCATGGCGCGGTCGACCGCTCACCCGAGCGGTCGGACGGTTACTTGATCATCGCCAACTTCGGCGATGTTGATTTGTTAGGTCAAAGTCATTGGTTTCATGGCATATGATTTGCATGATGCATGTTTTGACTAACATGGGTCAAGTTGTGAAGAACTTGTTCCCGAATCGTGTTTTCTTGTCCGTGGTTGTGCAGTAGCTTGGTGGTCAACGACGGTCAACGGCGAGGAGAATCGGGACTAGACTTGAAGAGTTGAGGTCCGAACGATCGACGATGCGGGTGAGGTCAACGACTCAAGCGTGACACAAGATGGACAAGGGTGACCTATTGGCGAATCCATGGCACATGGTGAAGCGGCTTAGGTCAAAAGTTAAAGACGGCGCCAGCGGCGTGCGTGTGTGACCCGCTTGTTAGTGGGCCTTAACGGAGCCCAATTAAGTCAAACCCTAAGAGTTTTAGGCCTCCACTATAAATAGGAGGAGATGGTGGCTGCACTCTCTCTCTCTCGCCTTTTATGTTTCAAAACCCTAATTGTCTTTAGGGAGTTGAGGTGGAGGCTAGGGCTCTTGATGGTTTGTGGTGAATTTCGTGATCTTTGATTGTCCACTGATCCATGATGGTGTGGATGTAATCCAGCTTCAATCACGAAATCAATCTACGCAAGGTTTGCTTGAGATAAGTCTCTTTTCGTTCTTGCTTTCAATTTGGTGATTTTAGGGCTTTCTTTGATCCGAGAGTTTGTGATTGATTCCTTCACGTGAATTAGCTTGCTGTGATATGTGTGAATCCATCTAGCATCATCTTGATCATCAATCTCTCACGAACAAGCTTTAGGATCAAGTTTTCGTTGCCCTTGCTTTAGACCTTCGTTAATCAATTGACAATTGCTCAAGATCGTTCCAAGAATTATCATAATATTCGATTGGAATAGGTCCTCAATAGCATATAGAAGGTGTGTGCAAAGTTTCATAAAGATTGGAGTTGAGAATCAAAAGTTTCACCTAATTGCAACTTCGTCATCGGGCCGATTTTCTTGTTGCGAGATCGGTTCGAGTCGGCGGTCGATCGCGTCATCACCGGCCGATCGATTTTGAGCGGTCCGACCGCCAAAGACAACGCCGGATCGATCGCCGCAATCGGTCCGACCGTTGAGTATAACGGCCGACCGCCCGTCTTTGTGAGTCTTGATAATCTTAGTTGATTTTGTTATATTGCTTAGGGTTTAATTGGATTCAATACTAGTCTTCCATTTGATCGTATATTGATCTTCATAGCTTTCTAATAGCTACTTGGAGTTAAATTGTATTGAGTTCATAATTTGTGAAAAAGTGAGCGTGCTCCTATTCACCCCCTCTAGTCGCTTTTACGGTCCAACAAGTGGTATCGAGCCCTGCTAGTTCAATCTTGATCTTAACCGGTCACCGAACTTTGGCGATGGATAAGTTTTCTACTAAACCGCATATCTTCGATGGGCACGACTATGCCTATTGGAAGAATCGTATGCTGCGTCTTTCTTGAGAGCGAGGACAAGCTATTTGGGATGTTGTTAGAGCCTCACTGTTATTCCCGAAATTGCTACACACGCTTCGCAATTCTTTTGGCTAACAACAATAAGGCTAAGAATCTTTTATATGGTGCACTTGGTAGACAAGAATATGATAGAATTTGCAATCTTTCAATCTGCGATGAAATTTGGAACACTCTCGAAACATATCATGAGGGTTCGTCCCAAATCAAAAGGTGCGCCAAATCTGCTTACAAGCGTGAGTACAATAAATTCGAGATCGTCCCGAGAGAGCATCGATGACATTTTCATCGCTTTAATAAAGTAATTAATCAAATGAAAGTCGTTGATATTGAATATTCTCAATCTGAAATGCCACCCATCTCTTGGCCGCAATCAATACCAAGGAGTGGGAGATGAAAGCTATCGCTATAGAAGAAAATGTTGATCTTTCAAGTCTTACTTTAGAATTGCTTTATAGTAAACTCAAGACTCATGAAATTAAAAGAGTTGATCATCCTAAGAAAGATAATTTAGCTTTGGTAGCAGATCCTCTCAAAAAGGCTTTTGATGACTCTTGTGAATCTTCTTCTGGATTTTCATTTGCTTGTTTATCTGCTATTCATGAAGAGGAGCTTGAAAGTATTCTCAAACAGAGTTGGCTCTTCTAGCTAAGAAATTCACACTGCCTACAATAATGTGAGAAACAAAAGAGAGGTGGTCCAAGAACATGCTATGAATGTGGTGAGTCAATCATATCCGGCAAATTGCCCCAAGCTGAAAGGTAAGAGCAATCATAAGGAAGGAAAGCCCGACTTGGAAGAAGCCTCCTTTCAACAAATCAAGGTATGAGGCAAATAAGCTTGTGAAGGTCGCTCACCGGTCCTTGCCGCTTTGAGGATCAATCCTTGAGTGATGTGGATACCGGGAGTGAGGAGGACAAGGAGGAGGAGATCCCTCAAGGCAAAAAGAAAGGGAAGGCCAAAGACTTCACTGGCATGTGCTTCATGGCTGACACCGACGACATTGATGATGATGAGGTATCTTTTTCTTATGATGAGCTTTCTGCTAAATATGATTCTATAGTTGAGCAATTGCTTAGTCAAGATGAAGCGCTTGAATTTGTTATGACAAAAATAAGAAATTAGAGTAAAAATTAGCAAACTGAAAGTAGAGCTTAAAACTGCTAAGACTCTTGAACTCGATGAATGTTTATCTTGTCATGCTATGCATTCAAATTACCAAGTTACAATCGCTCATAATATTTGTGTACAACAACTTGAGAATGCTAAATCTGAACTAACTGAAATTAAAAGTGCTCCTTGTGAAAAATGTTTAGAATCTAGTAAATTGATTGCCTTTGATGTTTTTGATTCTAGCCCTTGCACTTCATGCTTAGAAAAAGAACGTGAAATCAAAGATATCTTAGAAGCTGCTAGAGTAAAATATGCAAAGCTTAAGGACAATATTGAAAATACTACTTGTGCTTCATGTTCCACTCTTAAACTTGAAATTGCTTTGTATAAGGAAAATCTATGGATAAAACTTGTGATTCTTGTGTTAACTTGAGAAAAGAAAATGCTTACCTTCATGATACATTAGAAAAATTTTCTAAAGGTAAGAAACAATTAAACATGATTCTTGACAAGTCTAAAACTCCTTATAAGAAGCAAGGTTTAGGATTCAATTCTTTTCAAGACAATTCAAACCCAAAAGTCATTCAAGTCTTGGAAAAGGTTTAATTGAATTCAAAACCCAACTGCAAAAACATCTTTTAAATCTGCGAGTTTTGCCCAACCTTGTATTAATTCAAAT